>CAKJTW010000044.1:13203333-13916666 GCA_917880005.1 Nanger dama
TCATAAGTTAACTATTTGACCTTCAAATTTAAACCAGGACCTGGCAATGCAGCCAACTACAATGGTGAGGAGAGCTGAGAACCTAGCTTTTCTCTTAAAAAGGCTCATTTCCAATGGTGCTTAAGTTTCTTTCTGAGCAAAGACAGAAATTGGTTTTAATTTTATTGGCATTAGATATTTTCTCCAGAACAATAAATTAATTGGCTTAATTCCTGTAGTTAAGGAATTGAATGTTGTATACACATAACATTTTTAAAAAGAGGCTTACCCATTTTCCAGATGCCTGATCAGGATATGGTGATCTGATCCCAGAATTAACACAACCTTTATAATGGGTTCTTTCCTGGAAGAGGACATGAGGAAGGAATGAGGCAGCCTGAAAGTCCTGGAGCAAGATCTCCATCTGCCATTCCATCAGCAGGAGAGACAGAGAGGCGAGAATAGGGCCTCGTTGAGGATGAAGCCAGCAGTGATAACCCAGGCGCCAGGGAGGAACAGAGCAACTTTTACCAAACAACATGAACTGCTCTGGCAGAACAACTGAATCCCAGGGCTGGAGACTCTGATGCTTGGGTACATATGTTTAAAATAGTGGTAGTGTTTCAAATAGCAGAAAGTTCAAGATCTTGTTCTGGCAGCTCAAAGTAGAGAAGACCTTTGCTAAATAATCTTTCCCACTGACTGCCTCAGTCCCTCCTGTGAGCATCCTGACTGGCTGAGAAGCGCTCTAAAAGAGCAGAAACTGTCAGAGTAATGGCTTCTGCAAGGGTTATTGAGGAAATCAACCAGATGTTGAGTATCACAGAACCTGGCCCAGGGTAACTATGCAACCATTAGTTCTCTTCCTTACAAAGAGATCATTATACCTCTTCTGCTATTTTAACGTGGACTTTCCTGGTGGCTTAGATGGTAAAGCATCTGTCTACAATGCGAGAGACCTGGGTTCGATCCCTGGGTCAGAAATAAGATAAAGTCCTAAAATTATATTTTTGGAGATTCCTAAAGGTAAAATTAATACATAAAAAATTCCAAAATCCATACGACCTTTTAGACATTTTTAGCTCAGATTCTACCTGCTTTCAAAGAAATAGTTGTTACTTATCCACCTTCAATGGTACTGAATATGCATAACCTGGATGTCAGTAAGTATCTTTATTCCTTTCCTTCCCATCATATTGGTAAATGTAGCAGATCATTCATATATCCCCCCAAATAAGCTGAAATACAGAAGTCACAATTAAACTGAGTGAAGATAAAAGAAACATTGTTAATGAAAATGTAATTTACGTACTGTTCAACGTGGCCTTCAGATGAATAGAAAAATAATGGATATAATAGGAAAATTATACAAGGATTGAATTTCACAAGGATCATTTGATATTCTACCTGTGCTGTAAGTCATGTTGCATCAGATCAAATCTTGATTTTATTCTGTTGCCAAATAGCCCATTGTCGCATCCTCGCCTTTTGCCTCTTCATTACAGGGATGTAACCGCAGGATGAACCCCTGAGAGCTTGTTCTTCAGCTGCCCTAATGTGCCTATTTCACAGCCTGCCACTGTTACAAGACCCTCTGGTTAATAAGCAGATAATGGGATATGCAAATTGCAGGTACCTGATGAGAAAGGAAAAGTGTGCCTTCTCACCTTTGCATAAATACTAGCTGACTTCTTTGTGATGGTGAAATCATCCCTACTGGGTGATTGATGGAGTGTCCTGTCTAGGCGGAAAGAACTATCCCTTTCCTTTGAGGAAGTATTTGAGGTAATGAAATTGTTTTCTTGCAATTTACAGAAACCTGGAGCATGGGCAAAGCAGGGGATCTGAGGACAGGGAATCTTTTTAAATGTGCTCATCAAACCATAAAATAAAATGAACTTCACACTGCAAAATGTTTTAATCAGCCCCAGAAGAGTCATAACATATGATGCCAAAGTCTGAACAACCTCAAGAATCCTCACAAGAGGTCATATTGATAAGGAAACTCACCAGAGGCAGAACCATGGTGAGCTGGCCCTGGTATCAAAGAGAACAAGAAGGTGATTTAGTAATTTTTAAACATCAGGAGTTATTTGAGGTTCTGTATTAGCCTTCTCTGGGACGAGGTTCCTTTGGATATAGCATCACAAATAACCAGCCCATCAACTCACTGCTCTGAAACAGAAGAAAGATCACAGGGTTTGCAGAGAAGACGTGGCTTTGATGGGTGACTTAAGACATGTCTTCATTTTACATCTATAAATGGAAATAATTATAAAGGCTTTTCATAGGATCATTTATGTTACCTTTTTTTTTTTTTTAACCATATCATGAGATTTGTGAGGATCTTAGTTCCCCAACCAGGGATTGAATTCAGGCCCTCTGCAGTCAAAGCACAGAGTCCTCACTGCTGGACCCCCAGGGAATTGCTTCTAAGTTTCTTTTTTATTGAAGTATAGTTGATTTACACTGTTGTATTAATTACTTCTGCACAGCAAAGTAACTCAGTTATGCATACATTCTTTTTCATCTTCTTTTCCATTATAGTTTATAACAGGATATTGAGTATAAGTCCCTGTGCTATATAGCATGGCTTTGCTGTTAATTCATTCTGTCTATCTATACCGGTTTATATATGCTAATTCCAAACCCCCAATTCATCTCTCTCCCATCTCCTTCCCCCTTTGCAGCCACCAGTCTCTTCTCTGTGTCTGATTCTGTTTCTGTTTCATAGATAGGTTCATTTGTGTCTTATTTTAGACTCTACATAAAAGTGACATCATACGGCATTTGGCTTTCTTTCTCACTTACTTCATTTAGCACAATAATCTCCAGTTGTATCCATGTTGCTGCAAATGGTATTTTCATTCTTTTGGGGCTGAGTAGTATTCCGTAGTATACATGTACCATTGATGGTTGGATGGCATCAGTGACTCCATGGACATGAGTTTGAGCAAACTCTGGGTGTTGGCGATGGACAGGGAAGCCTGGCGTGCCTCAGTCCTTGGGGTCACAAAGAGTCGGACATGACTGAGCCACCAAACTGAACCATTGTAAATATGTATAAAAGGATGTGGTACATATATACATGGAATACTACTCAGCCATTGTAAGTTTCAAAAGTTGGGATAATTATGGGGACTGTGTTCTGAGTAGCTTCCCTCTGCTGGTACTAAATCCCCTTGTCCCATGAGCATGGTATATTTCTCCATCTATTAGTGTCCTCTTTGATTTCTTTCATCAGTGTTTTACAGTTTTCGATATATAGGTCTTTAGTTTCTTTAGGTAGGAATATTCCTAAGTATTTTATTCTTTTGGTTGCAATGGTGAATGGAATTGTTTCCTTAACTTCTTTTTCTACTTTCTCATTATTAGTGTATAGGAATGCAAGGGATTTCTGAGTGTTGATTTTATATCCTGCAACTTTACTATATTCATTGATTAGCTCTAGTAGTTTTCTGGTCGAGTCTTTAGGATTTTCTATGTAGAGGATCATGTCATCTGCAAACAGTGAGAGTTTTACTTCTTCTTTTCCAATTTGGATTCCTTGTTTTCTTTTTCTGCTCTGATTGCTGTGGCCAAAACTTCCAGTACGATGTTGAAGAGTAGTGGTGAAAGTGGACACCTTTGTCTTGTTCCTGACTCTAGGGGAAATGGTTTCAATTTTTCACCATTGAGGATAATGTTAGCTGTGGGTTTGTCATATATAGCTTTAATTATGTTGAGGTATGTTCCTTCTATTCCTGCTTTCTGGAGAGATTTTATCATAAATGGATGTTGAATTTTGTCAAAGGCTTTTTCTGCATCTACTGAGATAATCATATGATTTTTTTTTCTCAGTTTGTTAATGTGATGAATTACATTGATTGACTTGCAGATATTGAAGAATCCTTGCATCCCTGGGATAAAGCCCACTTGGTCATGGTGTATGATCTTTTTAATGTGTTGCTGGATTCTGATTGCTAGGATTTTGTTGAGGATTTTTGCATCTATGTTCATCAGTGATATTGGCCTGTAGTTTTCTTTTTTGTGGTGTCTTTGTCAGGTTTTGGTATTAGGGTGATGGTGGCCTCATAGAATGAGTTTGGAAGTTTACCTTCCTCTGCAATTTTCTGGAATAGTTTCAGTAAGATAGGTGTTAGCTCTTCTCGAAATTTTTGGTAGAATTCTGCTGTGAAGCCGTCTAGACCTGGCCTTTTGTTTGCTGGAAGATTTCCAATTACAGTTTCAATTTCCATGCTTGTGATGGGTCTGTTAAGATTTTCTATTTCTTCCTGGTTCAGTCTTGGAAAGTTGTACTTTTCTAAGAATTTGTCCATTTCTTCCAAGTTGTCCATTTTATTGGCATAAAATTGCTGATAGTAGTCTCTTATGATTCTTTGTATTTCTGAGTTGTCTGTCGTGATCTCTCCATTTTCATTTCTAATTTTGTTGATTGATTTTTTTCTCTTTGTTTCTTGATGAGTCTGGCTAATGGTTTGTCAATTTTATTTATCCTTTCAAAGAACCAGCTTTTTGCTTTGTTGATTTTTGCTATGGTCTCTTTTGTTTCTTTTGCATTTATTTCTGCCCTAATTTTTAGGATTTCTTTCCTTCTACTTACTCTGGGGTTCTCTATTTCTTCCTTTTCTAGTTGCTTTAGGTGTAGAGTTAGGTTATTTATTTGACTTTTTTCTTGTTTCTTGAGGTATGCCTGTATTGCCATGAACTTTCCTCTTACGACTGCTTTTATAATGTCCCAAAGGTTCTGTGTAGTTGTGTTTTCATTTTCATTTGTTTCGATGCATATTTTGATTTCTTTTTGATTTCTTCTGTGATTTGTTGATTATTCAGAAGGGTGTTGTTCAGCCTCCAAATGTTGGAATTTTTAATAGTTTTTCTCCTATAACTGAGATCTAACCTTAGTGCATTATGGTCAGAGAAGATGCTTGGAATAATTTCTGATTTTTTTGAATTTATCAAGGTTAGATTTATGACCCAGGATGTGATCTATCCTGGAAAAGGTTCTGTGTGCACCTGAGTAAAAGGTGAAATTCATTGTTTTGGGGTAAAATGTCCTATAGATATCAATTAGGTCTAACTGGTCTATTGTATAGTTTAATGTTTGCGTTTCTTTGTTAATTTTCTGTTTAGTTGATCTGTCCATAGGTGTGAGTGGGGTATTAAAGTCTCCCACTATTATTGTGTTATTATTAATTTCCCCTTTCATGTTTGTTAGCAATTGTCTTACATATTGTGGTGCTCCTATGTTGGGTGCATATATATTTATAATTGCTATATCTTCTTCTTGGATTGATCCTTTAATCATTATGTAGTGGCCTTCTTTGATCCTCTACATAGAAAATCCTAAAGACTCAACCAGAAAACTACTAGAGCTAATCAATGAATACAGTAAAGTTGCAGGATATAAAATCAACACTCAGAAATCCCTTGCATTCCTATACACTAATAATGAGAAAGTAGAAAAAGAAGTTAAGGAAACAATTCCATTCACCATTGCAACGAAAAGAATAAAATACTTAGGAATATTCCTACCTAAAGAAACTAAAGACCTATATATCGAAAACTATAAAACACTGATGAAAGAAATCAAAGAGGACACTAATAGATGGAGAAATATACCATGCTCATGGGTCGGAAGAGTCAATATAGTGAAAATGAGTATACTACCCAAAGCAATCTACAGATTCAATGCAATTCCCATCAAGCTACCAGCAGTATTTTTCACAGAACTAGATCAAATAATCTCAAGATTTGTATGGAAATACAAAAAACCTCGAAGAGCCAAAGCAATCTTGAGAAAGAAGAATGGAACTGGAGGAATCAACTTGCCTGACTTCAGGCTCTACTACAAAGCCACAGTCATTAAGACAGTATGGTACTGGCACAAAGACAGAAATATAGATCAATGGAACAAAATAGAAAGCCCTGAGATAAACCCACACACCTATGGACACCTTATCTTTGACAAAGGAGGCAAGAATATACAATGGAGTAAAGACAGTCTCTCTAATAGGTGGTGCTGGGAAAACTGGTCAACCACTTGTAAAAGAATGAAACTAGACCTCTTTCTAACACCATACACAAAAATAAACTCAAAATGGATTAAAGATCTAAATGTAAGACCAGAAACTATAAAACTCTTAGAGGAGAACATAGGCAAAACACTCTCTGACATGAATCACAGCAGGATCCTCTATGATCCAACTCCCAGTATACTGGAAATAAAAGCAAAAATAAACAAATGGGATCTAATTAAAATTAAAAGCTTCTGCACAACAAAGGAAACTATAAGCAAGGTGAAAAGACAGCCTTCTGAATGGGAGAAACAATAGAAAATGAAACAACTGACAAACAACTAATCTCAAAAATATATAAGCAACTTATGCAGCTCAACTCCAGAAAAATAAACGATCCAATAAAAAAATGGGCCAAAGAACTAAATAGGCATTTCTCCAAAGAAGACATACGGATGGCTAACAAACACATGAAAAGATGTTCAACATCACTCATTATCAGAGAAATGCAAATCAAGACCACAATGAGGTACCATTTCATACCAGTCAGAATGGCCGTGATCCAAAAGTACAAGCAATAAATGCTGGAGAGGATGTGGAGAAAAGGGAACCCTCTTACACTGCTGGTGGGAATGCAAACTCGTACAGCCATTATGGAAAACAGGGTGGAGATTCCTTAAAAAATTGCAAATAGAACTGCCTTATGACCCAGCAATCCCCTGCTGGGCATACACACTGAGGAAACCAGAATTGATAGAGACACATGTACCCCAATGTTCATTGCAGTGCTGTTTACAATAGCCAGGACATGGAAGCAACCTAGATGTCCATCAGCAGATGAATGGATAAGCAAGCTGTGGTACATATACACAATGGAGTACTACTCAGCCCTTAAAAAGAATAAATTTGACTCAGTTCTAATGAGATGGATGAAATTGGAACCAATTATACAGAGTGAAGTAACCCAGAAAGAAAAACACCAATACAGTATACTGACACATATATATGGAATTTAGAAGACAGTAATGATGACCCTATATGTGAGACAACAAAAGAGACACAGAGGTATAGAACGGACTTTTGGACTCTGAGGGAGAGGGAAAGGGTGGGATGGTTTGGGAGAATGGCAATGAAACATGTATACTTTCTTGTAAGAAACGAAGCGCCAGTCTATCAGGATGCAGGATGCATGGGGCTGGTGCACAGGATGATTCAGGTAGATGATGTGGGGTGGGAGGTGGGAGGGGGCTTCTGCATTGGGAGATTGTGTTCACCTGTGGCTGATTCATGTCAATGTATGGCAAAACAAATACAGTATTGTAATTAAAAAATAAATAAATAAATAAAAATTAAAAAATAAAAAACATATCAGTGAATGTTTCTAAATGACATTTATTGAATATTCATTATTGCATCCAAGGAAAATGATTATGTGTTGAAAAATAATTTGAAAATTGATATGTAAGTGTTGAACATGAAATGAATCATGTTTAATTTTCAAAAAAAAAAAAAATCCCCTTGTCCCCTTCTCCAGCCTCATATCTGCCCTGGGAGAACTGCCTGGATGAATTTTCCTGATCCTCACACCCTTTGACTTTAGGGTGGTTTTGACAATGGTAAGCAGGAGCAGGAACACAGAAAGAAAAAGAAGAGTGGGTTTGGGATTATATTCCTTTGAGTCTTTCCTGGCAAGGTCAACCCACCTTTGAACTAAGGTGGTACTTACCTTCTGTTTGTGAATTCCAATAACTGCCCCTCTCATCATTCCTTTATATATAAATGCCCCTCAACTTTGTTACTAGTCCAAGATCCTGTTTTATCCTTTGTGACTTCGCTATATATGGCTCATATCATCTGAAGAGGTCTTTTATTAAACCTAAATCAGATTTTCCTAATTTGAATGTCCTGCCTGTGTCCTGCTGGATGCCTCAATAATGTACACTCTAAAAATGTTTTATGGGCTCATACAGCTAACGATTCTAAAGTAATAAAAGAAGTCCAAAGCCAACAGCCAAATTCTCTATTTTTCAACTGCTCGTTTATAATTCTTCTATTACAGAAACCATGACAATGGAAAAGTCCTGCAAGCCCACAACAATCTGTATGCAGAAAATGAAATCAGGTGAATCATTTCCACTTTCACCTGGGTTTCTCATTAGCAATCTGGATGCGAAAACCTATGTTATTAAGCAAACAAGGTACACACATCTGTTTATAGTTTACAGTTTGTTATTGTTATTGCTGTTTGGTCTTTAAGCTGTGTCAGACTCTTTTGCAACCCCATGGGCTGTAGCCTGCCAGGCTCCTCTGCCCATGGAATTTTCCCAGCAAGAATACTGCAGTGGCTTGCCATTTCCTCTTCCCAGGATATCTTCTCAACACAGTGATCGAACCCACATCTCACATCTCTTGTATTAGCAGCTGGGTTCTATACCATTAGTGCCGCCTGGGAAGTCCTAGTAGTTGTTGATGGATTAAGTTGGAATGACTTTCACACACAGATAATTTGAGAATGGAAATAATACCACTACAGAGTTAAAGACAGAACTTTAAAAAGGTTATTTATTTTGCTTGCTGTGTCTCAGTTGTGGCATGCTGTATCTTCGTTGCACCATGTGGGGTCTTTCACTTTGGCACATGGACTCTGGCTATAGCTTGGGATCAGTAGTTATGGCCAGTGGGCTTGGTTGCTTCATGGCATGTGGGATATTAATCCATGATCAGGGATCAAACCCATGTCCCCTGCATTGCAAGGCAGCTTGTTAACCACTGGACCACCAGGGATGTCCCAAGACAGAACATTTTAAGTAAGGCCATAGAAATGCCTTGCCTTTGGAGAGTCCTGAATCCGAGGCCCCAACTTTCCCTCTGATCATCTGTCACTTTCAGCCACCTGCGCATCTTTTAGACCTTGTGGTCTTTCAAGCACAATTTGGAGATATCAGCACCTTTCCCATCAGAATCTCCAAATGGAGGGGCTGTGATTATCAGTAAAAGTTATAAGCTATGATCACATTTTGCAAAATTAGACTCTATGCAAATGTGTCACTTTGTTGTTAATAAAAACATGAAAATAGGTATGTACGAATCCATCAAGACTGGAAGAGTCCCTGGGGCTCATAATTAAATGTTCCTGGGAGGCAGAACCCTCGAACGTTTCCAGAATTCAACACTTAGGATGGACTAGGGAGAAGAGCATCAAAGGGAACCCCTTTTTCCGATAATGGGAAAGCAAGAGAGGATCACTGGAGGGAAGAATGCAATCGAAAATTTTTGACAAGAAAGAGACAACTGAACTGCTTCAAAACTTTCCTAAGGTGACCTTTCTAAGATCACCCTGACTGACCTAAGGTGACTAAGCTTCCTGATTTGCCCGGGCCTGCAGTATTTTATGGGACTTGGGACTTTCAGACCTAAAATCAGGGTGGCAGCCGAGGCAACCAAGAAGATCTGTGCGTCAGGCACTCAGTTGTGTCTGACTCCTTCATGACCCCACAGGCTGTGGCCCACCAGGCTCCTCTGTCCATGAGATTTTCCAGGCAGGAATACTGGAATGGGCCACAATTTCCTACCCCAGGGGATCTTCCCAACCCAGAGAGCGAACCCACATCTCCTGTGTCTTCTGTATTGGCAGGGATATGCTTTACCACTAGCGCTACTCAGGAAACCCGTGAAGCCATGGGCACCCTCCTTATATCTCCCCAGCTCCAGCGGGCAGATTATGGTACCTTTGCCTCTCCAGGTCTGGTGGTATTTCTCCACTGAAATTCACTTTATCTACTCTTTTGAAAAGTGCATTCCACCCTTTCACTTGTCTAGTCCTTCTGCTAAACATGTAGAAGAAAAGAGGCAGCCAGGGACCTCTGTCCCTTGGAAGGGCAGTCTATTGGTACTCGTACGATTACTATTTTTATGTGTCTTGTTACTTTTTAATACTCTCTCCAATTACTTCCAAAAAGAGCAATTGAATAAGCCAGCTCACCCTCCGACAGGAATTTCACCATTTCATTCTGCATGCTCCCAAGAGAGACAGTTTTGGGAGGAAAATACTGTGTTCTCGTGATTCCATAAATATTATGCAAAATGTGTTCTCTCTTCACAGTTGCTATGGCTTGGATCCTATGCACGAGGTCACCTGCTTATACAATTGCTTTTGCCTGAAGGAGAGTTTGGGTGCATGAAAATACTGCAGATAAGCTTTTGATTTTTGATGACTGGTGACCACAGTCCTCTCGTTAACCAGCTGAGGACCCTGGGCTCCTCTCTCCAGAGCTAACACTGCTGCAGCAGAAAAGAGAGAGCAGAGCCAAACTGTAGCAATTATCCTCAATTTTACTAAAATTTAATTTAGCTCTATTCACTTTCACCAGCTTCTTGGCACATATGCTAAACCCGAGGAGCTAGGCATGGATGTAGTAGAGGAAAAATCATAGCTCTTAATCCACTGGGAGATCAGAGTCTGATAGGGAAGCTAACACACAATTACCCTAGAAGGCAGGTGATGGTGAGTGCTGAGCCACTAAAGTGGAGCCCCAGAGACAGTATCCAAGCATCACGTGGAAGCTAGTGAGACGTGTAGAATCTCCAACGCATGACAGACCTAGTGAATCAGATGCGGTATTTTAGCAAGCTCCCTGGTGAGCTTGTTATGCACTTGAAAGTCTGAGAAGCATAAGAAATGTAAAGCATCTCTTTACATCTCAAATAAGAAATGTAAAAGCAAAATGCTTATACCTGGAGGGAGGGATGCCAGCAGTTGAGAGCCTCCCTAAAAAGGAATGAGGGAGAAAATCCTCAAAGCATTGACATGACTCTTGGGGAATGCCAGTTGGGCACAGAGAGCAGCAAACTAGAGTGTAGGACTGAGACCTAGATGAGCTGAGATCAGGATCATCAAAGGACTTGGATGTCAAGCTGGGAATCTGGACTCAGTCTGGAGAAATGAAAAGTCAATGATGATTTTGATGAAGATAAAACTTTGATCAGGACTGTGCTTTAGAAATACACCAAGGATTGCTGTGTAAAGGACAGAAGTGAGGGAGGAAATGAGAATCAGTAAGATATGTGTTTTAAAACAGCATCAGATATTAACCACCCCCTCCTTTCCCAGGGAACTTGTCAACAGCACAGTGTCCCAGGGCCCCACTGCACCTTTTCTTCAAATGATGCTGCTGCCCCCTGGACATCTGAGAACACCTGTGGAGAGAATGATTCATGCTTTCCTTTGGGGAAAAACTATAATTTATTTCCCTGGGGCAGTTCTGATTTGGGGAAATGTACTGGGCTAAATGAAATTTCCCCCAAAAGATACATCCATGTGCTAATACACAGAACCTGTGGGTGTAATCTTACTTGGATAAAGATTCTTTGCAGAGGTAATTAGTCTGGATTAAATGAGTAAACTGTGGATCTAGTGACAAGTGTCCTTATAAAAGGCAGAAGACCCAGTTAAAGGGGAAGAGAAGGAAAGCGATCCTGTGAAGACAGACAGAGACAGAGAATGGAGAGACACAGCCTCAAGCCAAGGAATGCCTAGATCCACCTGAAATGGAAGAGGCAGGGGCGCATTCACCCCAAGAGCTTTCAGAGGCAGCACAACCCTGCCAGCACCCTGATTTTCAACTTCTGGCCTCCAGTACTAGGAGGGAATGGATTCTTTTTTTTAAGTCACCTAATTTGTGATAATTTATTACAATAATTTTAAGAAATAATTCAGAGAGTTTGGGACTTTGGGATTTACATATGCAAATGAAGGACCACTTAAAAAGTCATATAAAAACGTAAAATCAAAGCTATGATGGTGAAAGAAAGAAAGATAGCGCTAAGTCGTGTCCGACTCTTGCAATGAATTGTAGCCTGCCAGGCTCCTCTGTCCATGGGATTCTCCAGTCAAGAATACTGGAGGGGATTGCCATTTCCTACTCCAAGGGAACTTCCTGACCCAGAAATTGAACCCAGGTCTCCCGCATTGCACGTAGATGCTTTACTGACTGAGCTACATGGGAATACATGAGGGTGAACCACGATGCAAATGATAGCGTTGGTGTCTGGACTTGAGCAAAACATGTCCCTTTATCCCCATTAGCTGGCCATCTGTCCTGAGTCATTATTTCCCATCATTATGGTTGCATAGAATCATATATGTTCTTCCTCTGTTCCTCCTCCCCTAACACAGAACTAATAACACATGCATTTCTTTCACCTAAGTCAGTGTTTCCCAAGTGATTGGCAGAGTAATGTGCCCTCCCCAAATATGTCCGGTCCCAGAGCTTGTGAATAAATTACCTTGCCTGGATGATGCCAATGTGTTTAATGAAGGATTTTGAAGTGGCAAGATTATCCTGGACTATCCAAGTGGAACCAATATAATCATAGGGACCTGGTAAAGAATCCTCCTGCAATGTGGAGACCTGGATTCAATCCCTTGGTTGAGAAGGTCCCCTGGAGAAGGGAAAGGCTACCCACTCCAGTATTCTGGCCTAGAGAATCTCATGGACAGAGGAGCCTAGTGGGCTATAGTCCAGGGGGTTGCAGGGACATGACTAAACAACTGTGTTCCTTAGGAAAGCCACGGGCTATTGTAATATTAAAGCTTTTTTTTTTTTTTTACCCTCTAAGAACCAATGTCATTGTCTTGGGGCAATATTGTTCCTGTTAACATTCATGCTCCAATTTATATCCATCTTTCTTGGTACAACTCAAGTGTTATCTGTTCCATAAAGCTTTCCCAAATAGTCCAAGACGTTTTGGATTATAAGTGCATTTTAATGATCACCTCACCCGCTGCCCAATTTTAATCCATGTGACTTTGACTACTCATATATTTATTCCTGAACATCTGTTTCAGTCAACCTCTTTGCAAAGGTGAAATATCCAATGGCTAAACTCTGCTGAAAAACTTTTTCACAGGTTGAGCTAAAACCCATCTTCCTGCACCTTCTATCCATTGGTCTTAACCCTATCCTTTCAGGAGGGTGTAAATGCAGTTGATTACTTTGTTCATACAACAACTGTACTTTTGCCAAGGACCCTTCAAGGTTGCTGTTCTGAACTTGATATTCTCAGAACTGAACTAAGTTGTTTCAGGTACAGTTTGACCAGAATAAAGAAGAGCAGGATCTTGCCTGCCTTATTCTGCATAATATATTCCTACAGAAGCAACTTTTGGTAACAATATTATTTCAGCCACATTACACTGTTGATTCACATTATGCTCTTAACTAAAATGTTCAGCATTTGCTGATGCTAATCCTGTTGGGTTTTGGAAAGTTTTCAGGACCTCATGCTTATTCCTATTAACTTCTATTACATTCCTCTCTCTAAGCCTTTTGATGTTTATTTAGAGCCAGATTCTGGTAAAAGCACAAGCATAATCTCCTAACATTTGAACATCTGCAACATGAATATGACTTTCTGTTTTTCCACATTATTAATACCATAAATATTAAACTATCAAGGTAGGTCTAAGGCCAAAGCCCTGAAGTACACTGCTAGAAAACTCTCTTGAGGTAGACATTTATCATTAACCAGCTTAACTGTGTTCAGTCAACAGCCATCTAATAATACAACTCTTTAATCTTTCATATGTGGCTGTATTTAGTGCATAAGGCTCTAGGAAGATAATGTGCTTGTTGATATCTCCGGGGGGCTGCCTCTTTTCCTAATCTTTAGCACGTGTATGTGTGTGCTCAGTTGTGTCTGACTCTATTCGACTCATGGACTAGCCTGCCAGGCTCCTCTGTCCGTGGGATTTTCCAGGTAAGGATACTGGAGCAAGTTGCCCTTCCCTTCTCCAGGGGATCTTCCCAACCCAGGGAATGAACTCAAGTCTCTGGCATCTCCTGCATTGACAGACAGATTCTTTATCACTGAGCCACCTGGGAAGCCCAATCTTTAGTATAGTAAATTTCAAAAAAAAAAAAAAAGGATGATGTGACTTGTTTTCAAAGTTCTCAATCTATCTCCTTGTCAACATCACTGCCTCCTTTCAGTGCTCACAACCAGAAGCTGGTATTTCATTTCAGAATCTTACCCATTGACTAGGCAGAAGGATGCTATAGGCAGGAAGCAGGCTGGGAGAGGGCTTCCTGGGCCATCGCACTCTCTGCCTCCTATGATCCTGGGTAAAGCTCTCCCTTCTCTGAATGTTGAGATCAGTAAAACAGACACCCCTGCCAAAGGCCACAGGAGGCATCAGGACAGCTCTGGAGTCTGAATGAATGGGAACCAAAGCATAGTAAATGCAGCCTGGCCAGCTCATGAGATTCCCCTCCATGTTTTCAACCACAGAAGTAAGGGAATTACAAGCTTTCACAAGCATTACCAGAGATAGAGATATAAGGAGCTTCCAAAGGAAGCAAGAATGAAAAGAAATAGATTGGTGGAGAGACAGAGGGTTTTGGATTCCAAAGAGCAGAGAGAAAGACTCAAGATCTTCATTCATGACTTCTAAATCTCCGACCCCTAAACTTCCAAGCATTCAAGTTTTTTCTCCTTCTCAATGTGGGCATTTCAGTTAAGAAATCACCAGAAAATAACAATAACCTCTTAGGGAAAAATTATAAAACATTTAAAGAACTAAGAGCTACAAGGAAAAATAAGAGCAACCCAGCAGAGCAGAAGCAGGGCTAACAAAAGAGAAAAAGTAGTGATTCACAATAAGATTAATAAATATGCTTAAAGTGTTAAAGAAGTATTCTTAGAAATATGAAGCAGGAACAAGCATTATAAAGAACCAACCAAATACATTTGCTATTAAAAGTATAGTTGCTAAAATGAATAGCTCAGAAGATGGTTTGAGAAATAAAAGCCTTAAGAGCTAGGAGATTTGCAGGAATCTACCCAGAAGGCATTAGAATGGAATTAAGTGGGATAAGAGGGCTTCCCTTTGTCTCAGCTGGTAAAGAATCTGCCTGAAATGTGGGAGACCTTGGTTAAATCTCTGGGTTGGAAAGATTCCCTGGAGAAGGGAAAGGCTACCCACTCCAGTATTCTGGCCTGGAGAATTCCATGGACTACAGTCCATGGGGTCACAAAGAGTTGGACATGACTGAGGGATTTTCAGTTAAGGTGGGGGTGGGGTGGTCAGAAGAAAAGAGAATAAAATGATAAAAGTAGAAACCTCAGCGTCCAACTAATTAGAATTTCAAGACAAGAAGAAAAGGTAAAATGAGGGTAGGATACATTTGAAGAAATGATAATTGAGAGAGTCCTAGAACTAAAAAGATTTAAGACTTTGGATTGAAAAAGGCAAAAGGGGAGTCAATCCAGATCAACAAGAAAGCTTACGTTTCCAGAAGCCACCTTATAGGCTACTGGACAGAACTGCCCCATGTGACATGGAGAGATGAGGCCCTGATTAACTTAGACCAATCATATTTCATCTATGAAGTTATATGTGTTTTTAATGGTTCTTTTTTCCAGAACACTAAAATCTTTGAAAATTAAAAAGTCACTGTATTAAAACTCATGTTACTTTATGTCTAAATATTTCAGTTCATCAGTCGTGTCCAACTCTTTGCGACTCCATGGACTGCAGCATGCCAGGTTTCCCTGTCCATCACCAACTCCAGAACCTTACTCAAACTCATGTCCATCGAGTTGGTGATGCTATCCAATCATCTCATCCTCTGTCATCCCCTTCTTATCCTGCCTTCGATCCTTCCCAGCATCAGGGTCTTTTCTACTGAGTCAGTTCTTTGGCATTAGGAGGCCAAAGTATTGGAGTTTCAGCATCAGTCTTTTCAATGAATATTCAGACTGATTTCCTTTAGGATGAACTGGTTGGATCTCCTTGTTGTCCAAGGGACTCTCAAGAGTCTTCTCCAACACCACATTTCAAAAGCATCAATTCTTCAGCACTCAGCTTTCTTTATAGTTTAACTCTCACATCCATAAATGACTACTGGAAAACCATAGCTTTGACTAGATGGACCTTTGTTGGCAAAGTAATGTCTCTGCTTTTAATATGCTGTCTAGGTTGGTCATAGCTTTTCTTCCAAGGATCAGGCATCTTTTAATTTCATGACTGCAATCACCATCTGCAGAAATTTTGGAGCCCAAGGAAAGAAAGTCTGTCCCTGTCTCCACTGCTTCCCCATCTATTTGCCCTGAAGTGATGGGACCAGATGCCATGATTTTAGTTTTCTGAATGTTGAGTGTTAAGCCAACTTTTTCGCTCTCCTCTTTCACTTTCATCAAGAGGCTCTTTAGTTCCTCTTTGCTTTTGCCATAAGGGTGACATCTGCCATGGACCATGTTTGAAGTTATTGATATTTCTCCCTGCAATCTTGATATCAGCTTGTGCTTCATCCAGCTGAGCATTTTGCATGATGTGCTCTGCATGTAAGTTAAATAAGCAAGGTGACAATATACATCCTTGACATACTCCTTTCGCAATTTGGAACCAGTCCTTTGTTCCAAGTCTAAAACACGCTTGATTATAATTTTACTTTCTTGACTTTAATAGAAGCAAACTCAACAATATTATTTTCAACTTAAGGCAAGATCAGCCAAGAAGTCAGTTTTGGCTACCTGCTACAAAGGGCTGACTCATTGGAAAAGTCCCTAAAGCTGAGAAAGATTGAGGGCAGGAGGAGAAACAGGAGACAGGATGAGATGGTTATATAGCATCACTGATTCAATGGACATGAGTTTGAGTGAACCTCAGGAGACAGTGAAGGACAGGGAAGCCTGGCATGCTGCAGTCCATGGGATCACAAAGAGTTGACCATGACTTAGTGAGTGAACAAGAGCAACAACAGTTTTGGAAATTTATGACTGGCTCTGAGATGATGCAGGATGCACTGAAGAGAAAGGGCTGCTGGTGCTAATCTGCACATGACATGGATCATGTTTGAAATGGGCCATACCTCCTCCTGGTGCTTCAGGGGCCCCATCAACTAATACTGATCGCTCCTCAGTTGCTCCTTAAATGGCTTTTCAGGCTTTAAAGCTCCACCACGGGTGTGCCATGAATGCCGCAGTTCCTGTCCATCCAACAATCAATGTTTGCTTGCAAAACCCTTCTGTTTGTTTGATTGGGAGTGCTATTCAGATGCTCAGGTTGAAGCCACACCTACCTTTGTGAAACATACTTTGTGGATATGTTAAGTCATTTAGTTAGACAATCACATGAGAGTGGATGATTGACTCTACACAGGTTCTTCTCACCTGGTTGTAGTGAAGCTGTCTTTATGGCCACCACCAAAGTCTATCTTTCCAAGCAATGGTGATATCCCAATTAAAAGTGAAAATCTAGGTGTTGGTCAAATGTTTTGGAGAAGGACTAAAAAATTATTTTATTTTTTTAAGGTAAGAATGAAATTGATTCTTTCTTCTGTTCTCCCTGATGCATTCCATTTCTACCCTCGAGGAGGTGGGTGAGCTGTCCATAGAAGCAGGATCGTCTGCTCATTGGAGAAATTAAGTCCTATGGTGTATGACTATGCGTTCTCAGTCTCTCGCATGTGTCTGACTCTTTGTGACCCCGTGGACTGTAGCCCACCAGGCTCCTCTGTCCATGGGATTTTCCAGGCAAGAATACAGGAGTGGGTTGCCATTTTTTACTACAAGGGATCTTCCTGACCCAGGCATTGAGCCCTCATCTCTGCATCTTCACATTGGCAGGTGGATTCTTTACCACTGAGTCACCTGGGAAGCCCAGGTCCTATGGTATTGGATCTCAAACTTTTAGAGGCCATCAGAATTATCTAGAAGGCTTGTTAAAACACAGTTGTCTGGCTGGGTTCCAGCCCCAGAATTTCTGATTCAGCAGGCCTGGGATACGGTGGAATATTTGCTTTTCTAGTGGATTCTCAGGGCCCGTTGATGCTGCAGGCCCAGGAACCACATTTTCAGACACATTGTACTGGAGTGATATGTGTAAATAGAGAAGTCTTGCTAAACAGCAAGATTTCGCTTACAAGTGACAAGTGTATCTATTCTATAACACAACTAAGTGGACACTTGTATTGAAATAAACCAAAATTGCACACACAGACCACATACTGGTCTGGTTGTTTGGAACAGTCCTTCTCAATCCTTAAATGCACTCAACATCACCCAAGAAGCTTGCCAAAACATAGATTCCAATCCAGGCGGTATGAAGGAAAACACTGGATTTCCATTTCTCACTTGTGATGCTCCACAGCTCACACTTGAAGTAGCAAGAGGGTAAAAATAAGCCCTATTTGACACAGCTTTTCATTAAATCCCTTACTGTTGGTTCAGAATAGAAGGCTTTTGTTCCTGTGAACAGCTGGTGAAAAATACATTAAATTCAGAAACATTTTGGGTGTTTTTTTCACTAATGTTTATTAAAAAACAAATTTTTATTGCATGACTTCTGTATTGAGCAATGTCCTTAGTATTTCACTTCCCTTCAGTGAGGCAGATGCCGGGAAACATACAGAACATGAGATGGTCTGAGATGCAGTCTCATCCAGAGCTTTGGGGCCTCAGGGACTCCTAGATCTTTATTTTAACCTCCCCTGTGCACCAGCAGTTCTCCAGAACTTCAATCCGACTTTATAAGAAGGGCGGCTCTGATTGGGCAGGATTCCCACCTCGGGTGCAAAGCAACTTTAATACGAGGATTGACCTCAAATAATAGAAGAGTCACCATCCACTGGTTCACCACCTGTGATCAATGAAACGAAATCAGGTTCCGCTGCCAGGGCAACCTCCTTGCAGCATCAGCAGCATGCATTTTACAGCTTCCCCTGTCCAGCACATCCCAAATATACATACATTAGAGCTAGGGTGACCACTGCTTCCGGTACACCCAGGGCTGTTTGCATTTTGGCACTGAATGGTTTGCATCCTAGAAAAACTCTCAGTCCCAAACAAACAGAGACAGTTGGTCCAGCCTGTGTGCAACATGGCGGTGATCTTTGCTGATATTCTTTCTGCTCGATTCCCACCAGCGTGGCACGCTGGAATTCTGTTTACACCTCCACATCCTCATCTGTTCTTTTTAAGTTAAATAAATCGGAAAGAGAAAAACCAATATCGTGTGTTAACACATATATGTAGAATCTAGAAAAAATGATATAGATGATCTTTTGGCAAGGCAGAAAAAGAGACACAGTTGTAGGGTCAAATGCATGGATACCAAGGGGATTGGGGGGGCAGAGTTTAGGATGAACTGGGAGATTGGGATTGACACATATACATTATTGATATTATGTATAAAATAGGTGACAATGAGGACCTACTGTGCAGCACAGTGAACTCTACTCAGTGCTCTGTGGTGACTTGAATGGGAAGGAAATCCAAAAATGGGGGATATATGTATATGTATAGCAGACCCATTTTGCTGTGCTGTAGAAACTAACACAACATTGTAAAGCAACTATACTCCAATAAAAACTAATTTTTATAAATAAAATGATTTTATCATTTTATTTTTACATCTTTGTTTATTGCACTTATTTCCATGCTGTGTTTATTCGCTCAGTCGTGTCTCACTCTTTGCAACCCCATGGACTGTACCCTGCCAGGCTCCTCTGTCCATGGGATTCTCCAGACAAGAATACTGGAGCGGGTTGCCATGCCCTCCTTCAGGGGATCTAGAGGATTGAGAAGAGGCCCAATCCAGGGATTGAACCCAGGTCTCCTACTTTGCAGGCAGATTCTTTACCATCTGAGCCACCACGGAAGCCCAATTCCATGCAAGAAAGTATAGATATCTGTACAACTTAATGGCTTTTCACAAAGCATATTCTATTGTGTAACCAACATTTATATTAAGAAGCAGAATGTTACCAGCACCACTCTCCCAATCACTGTTCTCCCCAAGAGTGCCAATTATCTATTTTTTAACAGCTTAGAAAGTTATGATAACACAAACACCCTTATTTTTATTGTGAAAGTGAAAGTCACTCAGTCGTGTCCAACTCCTTGAGACTCCATGAACTATACAGTTCATGGAATTCTCCAGGCCAGAATACTGGAGTGGGTAGCCTTTCACTTCTCTAGGGGATCTTCCCAACCCTGGGATGGAAACCAGGTCTCCTGAATTGCAGGTAGATTCTTTTCCAGATGAACCACAAGGGAAGCCCAAGAATATTGGAATGGGTAGCCAATCCCTTCTGCAGCAGATCTTCCTGACCCAGGAATTGAACTAGGATCTCCTGCATTGCAGGGGATTCTTTACCAACTGAGCTATCAGGGAAGCCTGGTATTTTTATATCACAATCCTTGTTATTTATTATTATAAGACAAGTACCATAAGTGTGCTTACCATATGTAGTTTAATGTTTTCATTCCTCCAAAGTTTTCCCCTCATTTCATCCTCATTCCCTGGTCTGCTAATACATCTTCCTCATCTAATCTGCCCCAAGGGCTTCCCAGGCAGCTGAGCAGTAAAGAATCCACCTGCAATGCAGGAGTCACAGGAGACCCGGTTTCGATCCCTGGCCCAGGAAGATCCCCTGGAGGAGGTCATGGCAACACACTCCAGTATTCTTGCCTGAGAATCCCATGGACAAAGGAGCCTGGTGGGCTACAGTCCATGGGCTCATAAAGAGTTGGGCACTACCGAAGTGACTTAGCATGCAGGCACGCAATCCATCCCAAATACCACTGACTTCATGCTCAGGAGGTGGGGATAAGAGGATTTCTACTAAGCATCAAGAAGTTGAGGAGCAGTTCCCATTTGCTGAGCAAAGCTTACTGTAAAGACAAAGGGATACAAGACTTAACTCACGACTACATTTGGAAACTCTAGCTTTCTTAAAGCTAACATCGTGATATTCTGCAAGTGAACTTCTTCAATCAAATGCCAACATTAGTTATCAACGCAAAGCTAAATAATCGGATCTCAGCAAAAAGCTAGATGGCTCCATATTGAATACTCATTACAGAAGATAACAAGAAATGCGGATATTAGCCTGGGATTTCCAGATAAATTGAAAGTGCGATACCACATCTTTGTGAAGTAAGAAGGCATTATTTATCTCTTCCCTCCACCATCCTAGGAAGCTTAATGAATATAGATGATTCACCTGGAGTCTGAAATGGCAAACAGCAGTCTCCCTCCAACAAGATGAATGAACACGTGGCATAGCTAGGCTGCTTCATCCGTCAAAGAGGCAATCAGCGATCACTGAAGACATCCAGAGGTTTCAGCATCTGCCCACAGTTTCTAAGGCGAATCTGACTCTTCCTTGATGTTTCAGTTCTTTCCATTCAAGAATTCCCTAGCACATTCTCTGATTTCAGGCTTATTACTTGGATTCTTTGACAAATTAGTAAGGTTGGAGAGGGGAGAAATTATTATGATATTTGTCAGCGGACATATCTCGGAACTGTCTGTTGCCCAACTCTTATCAAAAACTTTGCCAAGATAATTGATACACTTGATGGTCTGAAAATCAATAAATGATACATTTCTCAATATACTCCATGCTTCTTCAGTAGATTAAGTCAGACAATCAGAAAGCAGATTTGTTTGTAGAAACCTGCCCAGGATTTCAATTACTCCTTTTACTAAGTCACACACTTGAATCCAGGAAAGGCTACAGAATCAAGGTTATTAAAAAGAGGATCAATTTTCTCATAAAGCTGGTGCCTTATATACTGCATGATGCCTAGCTCCTATACTACACAGAGCCACAGATGTAGCTTCCAGAACAAATGCCAAGGATACTTTTACTTTTCCAGAGAAACTGATATGTGTTCTTTGTGTGGTCCAGGGAACCAATACAACGGAAGATACTTCTCTTTAGCTCTAACCACAAGAAAGTGCAAAGCCAAATTTTCAGTTCAACTTTAACAATATAAGAGTCTGTGGGAGTTGCCTGCACTGTGATATTGCTTACATATTGGTCTTCTGATTTGTTTTTTTGCTCTTTTTAATTTTTTGACAATGTTTTTATGTCTTTGCAATTTTTAAATTTTTTAGTGTCTGTCTAAGGGAAGGAGGGAAGAGAGATACGGAAGGAAGCGGGGGAGGGTGGAAGGGAGAAGGAAGGAAGGAAGAGTAAAGCAGGTAACAAAATGAATTGGTTCAAATGGGATTAGAGTGCTCCAGGAATCAAGAATGATCGATCGATCCTTTTCCCCTGCCGAATGTCACTGGCAAACAAACAGATCTGACAGGTTTTACTAGCATCACATCCTTCTTAAAGAAATAGAAAGGATTCTTTCACACAAGCTACATGGGTTGTTTCAGCCAAATATCAATAACAGACTTTTCAGATGCAGGAGAGAAAACTGAAAGCTAGACAACCAGGAGAGGAGATTTTGGCCAAAGGAACAGGAGAGTCAATCAGTTCTAACCAGAAATAACTGTAAAGCTATCCATTCTGCATACTTGAGAGATGAGTCACTGAATTGAATAAGTCTTTAACTTTCTTCCAGTTTCTTAAAATGCATTTTTACTGAGGTAACATCGGTTTATAACATCCTATAAATTTCGTGTGTACAATATTATATGCAGCTCAGGAGAATGAGACAGAAGAAGACAACGCTTCATGTAGGGTGCAGCTTCATGAGGCTACCTATGCCACCACTCAGACAGGAGCTGAAATAGCCCAAGTGCCTCAGACTCCATCATGCTGTGTCTTGTGCTTCTGGGGCAATTCTCTGAGATGCCCTCATGAATTTAAATGACAGCTACAGAATCCCAGTTGTTGTTGCAGCCGCTCAGTCGTGTCTGGCTCTTTGCAACCCCATGAATGGCAGCACGCCAGGCTTCCCTGTCCTTCACTATCTCCCAGAGTTGCTCAAATTCATGTCCATTGAGTCAGTGATGCCGTCCAACTATCTCATCCTCTGTCACCCCCTTCTCCCTCTACCCATGATCTTTCCCAAGAGCAGGGTCTTTTCCCCAGTAGAGTATAATAAGACATAGATTTAGAAATATATTGGGGTAAATGAAACATTAGTAGACTCCTGGGAGACATAAAGAGAATAAACTGTATGGTTTCTTTGGTTTCTTTGGCTTTTTTTTTTTTTTTTTGCAGAGCCAGTATTGACACGGGCATGAAAATCCCCACAGAATTGGCATAAAATCCCTTTGCATGTAGGATTTCATGGGAACACTTCCACAATTGTTAGGGTTCCATTCAGATTATGAACTAGCTAATGAATTAAATTTTTTCAAAAGAGAAGACCCATAGTCCCTGGGTACAGCTGATTGCTACCCTTTTGCAAAGGTGGTCACAGCTGCACGATGCAAAAGCCAAGAAGAGAGTCAGACCAAAAACAGCGCTATTCCCAGAGATTTGCAAGTGTTTGTTCCTTCAGCTGGTGTGTTATCTCCCTCAGACAGGAACATAAATAAATGTTGCCTCAGACAGCATCAAATATAAAAGCTGTGTATTTGAAATTAATTGTTTTCTGGCATGATTCTGTAAAAAAAAAAAAAAATGACATGCTTTCAGTTGAAGCACTTCCATGTAAAGCCAATTAAGCAGGAGAAGCAACAACTGGACTGAGGTCAATAAAGGATGCTGGCTATTGTCCTGCTATGAGACAGGCTGTGCTGGTCGCCATCTGTGGAAGCAAGTTAGGGTGCTGTTTTCAACAAAGGTCGTCAAGGCCTGCTGGAAGTAAGGCAACAAGTGGAAGGAAATTAGACCTCTGGATTAAAAAAAAATACATCTTCCCTTTCTTCTAGTTATGTCCTCTTTGTTCATCAGTTATCTCTGTTCTTTTCAAATCCAGTTCTTGGGGAAAACTTGACTGTTTGAGGAATAGATATATATACCTTGGTGTGAGGGTACCTCTGGGTGTATCCTGCCCTGGGATGTCTACCACTGAGCCATACTTGATTTTAACATCTTAATTGAAATATAATTTGCAAAGCATAAAATCCATCATTTTATTTTTAAAATCTTTTGGCTATACCATATAGTTTAGTTCCCCAACCCGGGACTGAATCCGGGTTCCAGCAGTGAAAGCATCAAGTCTTAATCATTTGACCACCAGGGAATTCTCTAAATTTCCTCATTTTATTGTTTTATTTATTGGGCAATAGTTGATTTACAATGTTGTGTTAGTTTCTGATGTACATCAAACGAAGCAGATGTGCATATACATATATCTACTCTTTTTAAGGCTTCCTTCCCATTTCGATCACAACAGATCACTGACTAGAGCTTCCTGTGCTATATAGTAGGTCCTTATTAGTATGTTCATACCTGACCCAGGGCTTCCCAGGTGTTGCACTGGTAAAGAATCTGCCCGCCAATGCAGGAGACATAGGAGATGAAGTTTCAATCCCTGGGTTGCGAACATGCCTAGAGGAGGAAATGGCACCTCACTCCAGTATTCTTGCCTGGGAAATCCCATGGACAGAGGAGCCTGGCGGGCAACAGTCCATAGAGTCGCAAACAGTCATGTCATGTCATGTATGAATCTCCGTCTTCCAACTTATCCCTCCTCCTCTCTCTTATCTTTTATATCCTTAACTCTATTCCTGTTTTGTAGACGAGTTCACTTGTACCTCTTTTTTAGAGTCCACATCTAAGTTGTCTCATGCGATATTTTTCATTTTGGGTCTGATTTGCTTCGATCAGTATGACAATCTCTAGGTCCATCAATGTTGCAAAATTCATCATTTTAAATGCACAATTCTATCACTGTAATATATTTCTGCTCTAGTTTTAGAATGTTTCCATCACCTCCAAACTATCCTTCATGCCCAGCTGTAGTTGGTCAACCCCTGTTCCCACCTCCAGCACCAGGTAACCACTAAAGTATTCTGTGCATCCATATATTTTATAAAATTTGGACATTTCATATAAATGGAATCATGCTCAGGAGGAAGGCAACTAACTTGTATACAGTATGGCAGGTGGAGAAAAATCAAACTTATGAAAGAATTCTCCTCTCTTTTCTCCTAGAATTGCAACTAATTCTATTTTTCATTTTTAAATATTTTTCCATTAAAATTTTTCTAAATTTTCCACTTTTTTTTTTTTTGGTTGTCGGCTTCAATAATTCCAGTTTTTACACTGCTTGGTTGTTTTTTTTTTTTTTTTTCCTGCTGGTTTGAGATGCTGCCGGAGTTGGACAGTAGATTCTATGAGTCGTTTGTTTTCTGGTTTGTATTCTATTCTATTTTATTCTAGTCCATCTATCACTTCATGTGCCATCAGGCAGTGCTCAGTCGCGCAGTCGTGGCTGATTCTTTGTGAGTCTGTGGACCTGCCAGATTCCTCTATCCATGAGGGTTCTCCTGGCAAGAATACTAAAGCAGGTTGCCATTTCCTACTCCAGGGTGTCTTCCCGACCCGGGAATCAAGCCCTGGTCTCTTGGGTCTCCTGGCAGGCAGACTCTTCATCACTGTACCACTTGGGAAGCCCTCATGTGGCGCGGCCACATCCTTAAAGCGGTTTTCACATCTGACAATGCTCATCTCCACTGTTGACCCTTCTTCAAAAAAAAGACAACATTTTTGTTTGCCTATTTTTCCCAATAAACTTCATCTTTCATAGGAAAGAAATTTGTTGTTCCAACTAAAAATGCAGTGACTATTAAAAGATTGATACGTGTATCTATATGATAGTAGGGTCTTTCAAAAGACAAATGATAAACTGGGCAATAATATTTGTAGCTCATTATAGATAATGGATTAATTTCCTAAAGTATAAAAAAGTTTCTAGAAATAAAAAGACCAACAGCTCAAGAGAAATGGGGAAACCATATGAACAATTCACAGAAAAGGATACCTAATAACCCACTGTTCAATTGCCTCACACTCAGTCTTGCTCGGTTTTTCTTTCTTATCTGAAAATGGACATAACAGTGAGAGTAACAAACAAACTTGACTCACTTTGGGGGAACACTTCTTTTCCTGAAATTGAAAGTGAGCTTGGAAGAATGATACTACAAAGGGGAAGGAAAAGAGGGCAATTTCTGTACTGGAGGGGCTCTTGGCAGTTATTGCAGCCCACAGACAAAGACCACTAAAGAAACCCACTAATCCTATAAAGTATCGTAGTGTCTCAAAATAAGGAATTAAGGAAAAGGAGTTATATACTGATTTGGGGACAGCTATTAATCAAGACCTGGGCAATGACTGATCAAACTATATAAATAGGTGAAATGCTGAAACAGTTCAGTGGTCTTCTCTTTGGGACACATGGGTCCAGGCAGAGTTACCGGTTAAGCAGTATTTTTATGGTCTAATCTCATAACGTGTTCAGCTGGGGAAGCCGGGGTTTGAACAAGTTGAGTTTTGATAGTTTTGTTGCATTTCATCTTATGTTTTACAAGCTGTAGAACAGGGTTGCGAGTGGCGAGTTTCCTGCTTTCATTTCTCATGGTTGATATGGCATTTCAATATCCACCATAACTAATCCATTAGACGTGTACTATAATATTCATTTTATAGATGGGAAAATCGATGCACTATGACTGTAAGCATTTTGTCTAGATTCCCACAGTTATTAAGTGGCAGACTAAGTTTCAAAATCATGTCTGTCTAGCTCCCAAGCCTGGGCTTTGAACATCCACTCCATATGTCTCTGAAGAAGGGATTCTTTACTTGGTGTACGCTACGTGAACTATCAGGAGGATTCACAACCCCTGCATATCGTTTGCTAAATATGTATTTTGGAAGCAGAGGGATGAGAATGCATACACTGATTCTCAGTGGGTAGGTAAACCAACAAAAGAAGCTAAAAGTCTTTGCCCTACAAAAATTCTCTCCCTAAACCTAGGACAACTTAATCCCGCAGTAAAATGGGGAGAGGACATCTATTTTAAAAGCAAAATGGCCATGGTGACCATTTTCAGAGCCATTACAAGGATCAGGTTTCTCATTTGTAGTTCCTCTGGAGTTAAAGAGCTGAAAGGAAGCAGACAGGCAATGATTTTGGACTTGGAACCCATAAAGGAGGGAATCCATGGGTTCTATCTAGCCAATGCAATTGTCTTAGGAAAGTCATGCAGTGCATCTGAAAGTCATCCAGTGTCCTTGGCTCTCTATATCAAGTCCATTTATCCCAGACAGATCCAAGTGGAAAGTGATTTCAAAAGGAAATCCAAAAAAAGGGGGATATATGTATATGTATGGGTTTCCTGGGTGGCGCTGGTGGTAAGAATCTGCCTGCCAATGCAGGATATATACGAGATGCGGGTTCAATCCCTGGATTGAGACGACCCCCTGGAAGAGGCCAAGGCAACCCACTCCAGTATTGTTGCCTGGAGAATCCCATGAACAGAGGGCTGGTGGGCTACAGTCCATAGTGTCACAAAGAGCTGGACACAACTCAAGTGACTTAGCGGGACAAATGCACTGTATATAGCTGATTCACCTTGCTGTACAGCAGAAACTAATGCAAACTGTAAAACAACTACATTCTAGGTTAAAAGAAGAGGATAACTCTATTCTCTGTGTGGTTCATGTACTTTTGGAATAAGAATCAGAACTGCACCTTCTTCCCAGCAAGGTCTCAGTTCAGAAGCTTACCTTTATAAATTGAAAAGATATATATATATAATTCATACCATAATAGATAAGTTTGTTTTTCCAAGAACAAGAAAACATGCTTTAACTCATCTGCTCATACGACTGGTTTTTCAAGTACAAATAGTGATGGAGTTTGGAAATTAACAAAAGAAAAGATTATAGCTCATGGAGAAAAAAGTGTGTTTCTCCCTTACAGCTTGTTGCAAGCTATATTCTCCAAAACAGAGTGAATCCAGTGTTCTGAGGAAGAAGGTTATTGTAAGCTAACAGTAACAGGAAAAATCTCCCTATAGACACAAGGATTTAGCAACAGATTCTGAAAAGGCAAGGAGACAAAACAACGAGGCAGCTCACAAGACACAGCCAAAGTGAACTGTCTCCAGTTCACGAGTCCAGCAACTCCCTCTGCTTTGAACGCTTCACATTAGGCTGTTTCTTTTTTTTTTTTTTTTTTTTTGTATGCTTATCACTATTGCAGCCAACCTGCAGCTGTTATGCACATTTCAGAATAAACGTTAATTTGTAATAATGTATTGTTTGTCACAGAAGACAAGGGGGTAATTGAACTCTTTCCATCCATCTGGATTCGGTGAACAGCTGGTTAAAATCAGGATTTTGACATATTTTGCTTTCTAAATATCTCACCACCCTAACCTACCAGCCCAGCCATAGCTGTTTCCCAGAATGCATGTTGGTGTCTATCATCTAACCTCCTCTGTTATTATTCTTCAGCCATCTGGCTGGAGGTTTGTCCTTACTCTCGGAAATTTTGTGAAACAAGTGTCTGAGAATTCATGAGAAGAGACTCTATGCAACAAAAGGGCAGAGATTCTTTACTAATCAGACTCTGAAATTAACCATAACCAGACTGCATGCATGCCTGGAGTCAAATTATTCATATTACAGGAGAAACACAACAGCAATTTCGTGGCTGAAAAAAATTGTCTAGATCAGGCCTGTGGCAAACCATTAAAACTTATAGGAAACAAACAAAACGGAAAATACAAGTGTACTTTATATCCCTCTGGATATCCAGCTGGTAGAGGATAACATCAAGATTATACGCCCTGAGAAACACTGAATAGGACCTTCATTAGACGCTCTCTCTGAGAATCAAAAGATGAACCAGTAACTTCAGAAAAGTGCTGCTGTGACTCAAATGAGAACCTCCTAAATTTGTCAGAGGAAAATTCAATCAGCATCTATGTTGCCCCAAAACTTTGTCATATACAATTATTTATTTCATTGCAATGTCACACTCAGCTACTTAATGAACATTTCCACTAGCCAAAAGGGAGAAAATTAGTGAATCTGAGTATAAGAAGTAATGGTCAGGTTGGTTCTTTACCATCAAAATTATTACACTGTTAATCCATATTCATGGTCATTATGGACTTCCAATGTTGTTTGTTTGTTTATTGTGTATGGCCCACAAAGTTACAGAAATCTATAAATAATTATGAACCATAGACTCAGAGACCACAATCAACACAAGTAAAACCAGATTTTGTATTTCTAAGGAGAATTAGTAAACTATCATTCTAATACTAGCTTATCAACTTCCACCAAGTCTGAAACAAAGTAAAAATAAAATCTCAATGCATCACCCAAGACTTAAGGTCAAACCCAAAATAGACCAGGTCAAACAAGGCCTGAAGCTCAGCTTCAATTAGTTTATAATGGTCTAGTACTCTGACTGCCCAAAAGAAAGATATTAAATCCTCTATATAGAAAGATAACATCATCCAAGACCTCTAAAATAGTTCATAAGCATTGGCCAACATTCTATCAAAAATTACGAAGCATGAACACGAACTAATGACCAGAACTAGACAACACAAATAAACTCGCAAGTGGTGTAGCTATTATAATATCAGACAAGCATATTTTTAAAAAATTTAATGAACAAAATAGAGAAATAGATGCACCTCTTACCAGAAAACTGGAATCTATTAAAAAGAATCAAAAGAAACTTCAGAACTGAGAAAATAATTTACTAAAATTAAGAGCTCAGAAGAATAATTTAGCAGCAGAATAGAGAAATAATGAATTGGAAGATTTTTCAGCAGATAAATTGTATTGGAACACAGAGAGAGAGAAGATAGAAAATTCATAAAAGAATATTTTTAAATATATGGGACACAGTGAAAAGTTCTAATGTGCATGGAAGAGTCAGAAGGATGAAAGATAACAGCTAAGATATTTCTAAAACAGACATGAGGTATCAAGCCATAGGTTCATGAAACTGTAAAAAGTAAAGCAAGATGAATTCAAAGGCAATCAAAGCTAAGAATCTATAGTAAAACCTCTTAAAACAGAGAAAAAAATAAAATTTCAAAAGCAGCCCAAACCTACAGATATCATCAAACTCAAAGAGCAAACTTTAGAAATATCTTTAATTCTGAGGAACAAGAATAGGATATCCTCTTTCTTTTTTTTTTAATACTTTATTCTACTTTACAATACTGTTTTGGTTTTGCCATATATTGACATGAATCAGCCACATGTGTCCACGATCTCCCAATGCCGAAGCCCTCTCCCACCTCCCACCCCACACAGTCTCCTCGGATCATCCCGTACAACAGCCCCGAGCATCCTATATCCTGTATTGAACATAGACTGGCGCTTCATTTCTTATATGATAGTATACATGTTTCAGTGCCATTCTCCCAAATCATCCCACCCTCTCCCTCTCCCTCAGAGGCCAAAAGTCCGTTCTATACCTCTGTGTCTCTTTTGTTGTCTCACATACAGGCAGATCATTTCTAGAGGCCTATTAAGGCCTTTAAGTTTGGGGTATTTTGTCTTTTCACATTTGGTACAAGATCCAGGAAATGAAAATATCTGACTCTAAACTCAGAATCCATCATGAATACAGGTACAAACAGATATTTTTACTAGTTAATACAGTAAAATAAAACTTTACAAAGACTGGTATTTACTCTCCTTATTTAGAGGTTATTGATTATTTATATATCTAATGGCAAAATAATAGAATTAATTCTAGTGAATAAAATTAATATATAAAACTTGATAATCTTATTAAATACCACTAATCAAATAGCAAGAAAACTGCTATGAACTTGACAAGCTGACCCTAAAATTGACTTGAAACAGCAAAGGCTAAATATAACTAAGATAATTTTATAGGAGAGAAACAAAGTATTGGAATCAGATAAACTGATATTAATTCATACCACAAAGTATGATGGTTAAATATAAGGGATGGATACATTAAATCAGGAAAAAATAGATATTATTAAAGTGAATTCATATATATATTAAAATTTGACATGTGACTCAAAGTAAGACATGGTCTTCCTGATAGAATGATAGTTTACATAGTTTTTAAAAAAAAATCCTCATGATGGAAAAATAACCAAAAATGTGGAGACATACAAGTGTATGTATATATTATTGCTGTTGTTCAATCAATAAGTCATATCTGACTCCTTAGACCCCTTGGACTGTAGCCCGCCAGGTTCCCCTGTCCATGGAGTTTCCCAGATAACAATACTGGAAGAGGTTCCCATTTCCTTCTTCAGGGGATCTTCCCAACCCAGGGACTGAATCCGTTTCCTTCATTGGCAGGCAGATTTTTTTTTACTGCAGAACCACCAGGGAAGCCATATATGTCTATGGGATTTCCCAGGCAAGAATACTGGAGTGGGTTGCCATTTCCTTCTCCAGGGGATTTTCCCGACCCAGGAATAGAACCCAGGTTTCCAGCACTGCGGTCAGATGCTTTACTGTCTGAGCCACCAGGGAATCCCATATATATGCCTAGTTGATGCTTTTGATCTGTGGTGTTAGAGAAGACTCTTGAGAGTCCCTTGGACTGCAAGGAGATCCAACCAGTCCATCCTAAAGGAGATCAGTCCTGGATGTTCTTTGGAAGGACTGATGTTGAGGGTGAAACTCCAATACTTTGGCCACCTGATGTGAAGAGCTGACTTATTTGAAAAGACTCTGATGCTGGGAAAGATTGAGGGCAGGAGGAGAAGAGGATGACAGAAGATGAGATGGTTGGATGGCATCACCAACTCAATGGACATGAGTTTGGGTGGACTCCAGGAGTTGGTGAAGGACAGGGTGGCCTGGCATGCTGCGGTTCACGGGGTCACAAAGAGCCAGATGTGACTGAGCAACTGAACTGAACTGAAGTAGCAGGCAGATTCTTTACCATCTAAGCCACCAGGAAAGTCCAATTAGTGAAAGCAGGAATCTAAAAATGCAAGGAATTTCTGAATTTGGTTTTTATCCTGGATTCATTCATCTTGATGAACCATAGTTTTTACTTCCATATTTATATGCAATATAGAGAACAGGGAAAGAAACTCAAATTTATCCAAAATTAACAATCAACTAAAAAGTGTCTGCCTAAAACTAGAACCCCAAAGGCCTGTTCTCTCAGTGTTTAGGTGAAGGAGAGAAAAAGTCACAATGCAAAAGGCAGAGCAAGAATTTGCCAAATGCTGTTGGGCAGAGAGAGGATAAGAGTTCCCTTGTAAGCTGGGCTTTATGAGAATTTGAGAGCAGAGTCACATCATATGTGTCCAGAACACCTCCGGCCAAGAATATACATTAAAACTGTCTTGGCAGTTATTGTTTCACATATTTGCAAGAAAGAAAACACATTTCTCTTAAAAAAAAACAGAATGCCTGCTGAAAAATAAATAAGAGTACATAAAGAACAAAAGTAACATCATAAATAATGACCTAAGGTGTTATAATTATCATACACAGAAGATAAAATTCATATACTTAATGTGTTTCAAGAAATAAAGAATTGAAAATATTTTTAGAAAATAAAAATTAACATGAGACTATAAAATATGACCCACATGGTTTCTAAAAAGTTTAAATAAATCCTCTAAGAAAGACAACATTAACTTAGCCTCAAATATAGAAAACCAAAATCAATGGATCTGCACAGAGAACTGATACATCCATCAGCATAGTAGAAAAATATAATCAAAACCACTATAAACGACTGCTCTTGTGACCCAGTGGTTAAAACTCTGCTCTTTCACTGTAGGAGGTGTAGATTCAATCACTGGTTAACAAATTAAGAACCTGGATGCTGTCCAGAATCACCAAATAAATAAATAAATAATCTTTAAAAAAACCCCACAAGGACATAACCTAATACTTGTCATGATGGCTATTATAAAATAATAATAATAATAATTACTGATGAGGATGTAGAAAAATTAGAACATTTGTATACCGTTGTTGAGAATGAAAAATGGTGTAGCCACCAGAGAAAACCTTAAAAGTTGAAAATAAAGCTACCATATGATTCAGCAATCCTACTTCTGAGCATCTATCCAAAAGAAATCAGCACTCCTATGATCAGTGCAGCACTATCCACAATATATGGAGAAGGAAATCGCAACCCACTCCAGAATTCTCGCCTGGGAAATCGCATGGACAGAGGGAGCCCATCACGGGAGGCAGACGCAACTTAGCGACTTAAACCACCACCACACCACAGTACATGGCCCAGTTACGGACACAGCCCAACTATCCATGGACAGATGAATGGATCACACACACACACACACACACACACACACACACACACGATGATACTATTTATCTTTACAAAGGAAGGAAATTACGTAATATGTATAAACATGGACAAACTTTGAGGATACTTTGTTAAGTGAAATAAGCCAATCACAGAAACACAAATACTGCAGGATTCCATTGATATGAGCTTTCTGAAACAGTGGAGCTCATACAGATTGGAATGGAGTTTGTCCAGGCCTGGGAGTGATGGGGGGAGGAGAATGGGGAGATACTTATCAATGGGCACAAAGTTTGAGTTAAGCAAAAAGAATAAGCTCTAAAGACTAGATTACAAAATTGTAACTTCAATCAATAATGCTGTATTGTACACTTAAAAATTTGTTAACAGTGTATATTTCAAGTTAAGAATATTCATTACACTACCACAAATAAAATAGATAGCTAGTGGATTGCTGCTACAAAGCACAGGGAGCCGAGTTTGGTGCTCTGTGATGACCTAGAGGGTGGGGTGGGGGGAGGGTGGGAGGGAGGGCATGTATGTGCACATACAGTTGCCTCACTCTGTTGTATCGCAGAAACTAACACAACGTTGTAAAGCAATTATGCTCCAATTAAAAATAAATAAAAGTGTATAAACAGTAAACTATTTGACTATTAAAAAGTATTCTCATTACAATAAAATAAAATTTTTAAAATAAGAAATAGCATACATACATAAATAATCGCTTGATTTATCAGACCGCAAAAATCAGTGAAGATGAAAGCAACACAACGGACAGAAATATATAGCACAAGGCACCCAACCGTTGAAGAATAAATATTCTATTAAAGTATAAATTGATGGTTAATAAGAAATGACCATGTTTCAAACTACAGCTCTCAAAAGATTTTCCTAAGATGCCATACAGACAAAATTCTCTAACTACCATTCAAGTAATTTAAAATCAACAAAAAGATGATAACTAGACAAATACATCCATAAAAAATACAGAATATAATTTCAAATAACTCACAGGTTAAGGAAGAAATGACAATACAATGGGGAATATTTGGTAAAATAGTAACAGAAATACTACATTTCAAAACTTAATATATAACTCAGGCAGTATAAAATAAGGAATTTATAGTCATTACTTCTTGAACAAGAATGAAAAGCAGATTGGAAATTAAAGAACTAAGCATCCAACTTAATAAATTCATAATTACAAAAGCAATGCAAAGAACTCGTTTCATGTCTTTTGCCCAGTTGTCAGAAAAATGCACGTTTTAAGTATATAACCTGATGAATTTTCACAAACTGAACGCACACGCAGCATTACCTAGATCTGCTGCTGCTGCTGCTGCTGCTGAGTCGCTTCAGTAGTGTCCGACTCTGTGCGACCCCACAGACGGCAGCCCACCAGGCTCCCCCGTCCCTGGGATTCTCCAGGCAAGAACACTGGAGTGGGTTGCCATTTCCAAAAGTGAAAAGTGAAAGTGAAGTCGCTCAGTCGTGTCCGACTCTTGGCAACCCCATAGACTGCAGCCCACCAGGCTCCTCCGTCCATGGGATTTTCCAGGCAAGAGTACTGGAGTGGGGGTGCCATTGCCTTTTCCATATCTAGATCTAGAAGTAGAGTATTACCAGCATCCCATAATTCATTTTATTAAAAAAATTTATAGATCAGGGAAACATTTTGTTTATGATTTTGGTGCCATTCAAATGTTTTATGTAACCAGATTTATCAATGATTACTATATTGCTTTTGAATTTTGAAATGTTTAAAAAGGCTCTCCTCACATCTCATTTATAATATTTTTGTATGCAGGTCTCAGGTTCACTTGGGGTTTGAGGTCAATTTTTATCTTTTTCCTTAGCTTCAAGGTTGCCCCGGTGCCATTTATTTAAAAGTCAATGCTCTCCAAAGATCTGAGGTGCCACATTTACCAAATGCCAACTTTTCATATGTACTTGGACTATTTATGGACTTTCTAAAACATCTTATTTGTCTATCCATTTTGATGTCAAACCCACACAACATAATTAAAGAAGCTTTTTACTAAGTGGTAATATTTTATCAGGCTAACATCTCCCCAGCATTAGGCCGCTCTCTAAGTTTTTTTTTCTGGCTATTTTTCCTTAATTATTTTCCCCTGTGAACTTTGTTATCATCTTTACCAACAACAACAGCAAAAAAGACATCTTGGCATTTTTATTAATTTTATATTAAATTTGTATATTAACATAGGGAGAATTGTCATCTGTATGACATCTTTCTGTTTGTTCAAGTCAAATGTTATTACAAAATATTACCTGATGCAAATATTTTTCTTTTTCCTTCATAAGAAGCAGTTTTTGTTTTGGTGTTCAGTCACTTCAGTTGTGCCCGACTCTGCGACCTGAGGACTGTGGCCCCCAGGCTCCTCTGTGCATGGGATTCTCCAGGCAAGAATACTGGAGTGGGTCTCCATGGCCTCCTCCAGGGCATCTTCCCTGCCCAGGGATCAAACCCACATATCTTATGTCTCCTTTATTGGCAGAAGGGCTCTTTACCACTAGTGCCATCTGGGAGGCCATAGAAATGATTTTATTGTGTCTCAAAACAGTAACATTTTGTACTAGGCTATGCCCTAGAATTGATCATTCTTGGCCAATTTCCCATATATGATAAATCCTTTCAGTATGTTGATCCACAGCTTTTCTTTTCTTTTTTTAACAAGAAGATTCAATGGCAAACAAATCTGGAATCAAATTCAGCTACAAGAGTTAATGTGAATTTACAAATGTCTGTAATCTCATTTACCTTCATTTTGCTTTTCATTTTTCTATTTTAATGGAGATAGAACTTACCTGCTATGAAATTAAATGTACAGAGTAGAAGTGTATAGCTTGAAAAGTACATATACCACAGTAACCCACAGACATATTAAGAAATAGGATATTTCTTTCACCCCAGAAAGTTTCCTTGTGCTTGTCTCAAACTCCCATAAGCAATTTCTGCTCTGATTTCTATGACAACAGACTACTATTGGTATTTGTAGTATTTATAAATGGAATCATACAGTATACATTCTTTTGTATCTTTCTTCTCTCATTCAGCATTGTAGTTTCAGATTCATCCATGCTGTTGTATCATTAACTTGTTAAAGTGCTAAGCAGTCGAATATGTGACAATTATTTATCCATTATACTGTTGAAAATGATTTGATTTTTTCCCATGTAAGAATATTATGAATAAAACTTCGATAATCACTCTAGCACATAGTCTTTGGAAATTATATATGTTTTAGTTCCCTTAGGTAAGTACCTAGTGATGGAATTATTTGCTCATAAGGTTTAACTTTGTGGGAAACTATATTTTCCATAAAGTTATATTAATATTAATATGAGATCAATAATATTCAAAGTAATAGTACAAGTTTTTATGCTCTCCAGCACTGTGTGAAAATTATCTCTAAAACCTCATCAATAGTTCATATTTGAGCCATTAGTCATTCTAGTGGTTCTATACGAGTATGTTATTGTGGTTTAATTTGCATCTCCCCTGATTACTATAGACATTAAGCACTTTTTCACAAGCTTTTCAGTCTTTCATCATGTCCTCCTTTCAAGCCTTTTGTCCATTTTAAATTAGGTTATTATAATCGGCAGGACCTGGAAGCAACCTAGATGTCCATCAGCAGATGAATGGATAAGAAAGCTGTGGTACATATACACAGTGGAGTATTACTCAGCCATTAAAAAGAATACATTTGCATCAGTTCTAATGAGGTGGATGAAACTGGAGCCTATTATACAGAGTGAAGTAAGCCAGAAAGAAAAACACCAATACAGTATACTAATGCATATATATGGAATTTAGAGATGGTAATGATAACCCTGTATGCGAGACAGCAAAAGAGACACAGATGTATGGAAAAGTCTTTTGAACTCTGTAGGAGAGGGCAAGGGTGGGATGATTTGGGAGAATGGCATTGAAACATGTATAATATCATATAAGAAATGAATCACCAGTCCAGGTTCGATGCAGGATACAAGATGCTTGGGGCTGGTGCACTGGGATGACCCAGAGAGATGGTAGGGGGAGGGAGGTGGGAGGGGGTTCAGAATGGGGAACATGTGTACACCCATGGCAGATTCATGTTAATGTATGGCAAAACCAATGCAATATTATAAAGTAATTAGCCTCCAATTAAAATAAATAAATTTAAATTAAAAATTTTTAAACTGAGAAATACTGAAAAAATAAATAAATTAGGTTATTTATATTCATTATTGAGTTGTAAGTTTATTTGCAAATAAGATACAAACTCTTTGTCAATTATGCACTATGGATAAGCTCTTCTAAACTGTGGCTGGCCAGTTCACTTTCTTGTGATGTCTTTTGATAAGCAAAAGGTTTTAATGTTGATAAAGTCCAATTTGTCAATTAAAATGATTATTGTTGGTGCTTTTGGTTTTGGACTTCCCTGGTGGCTCAGGCAGTAAAACGTCTGCCTACAACGAGGGAGACCCGGGTTCAGTCTCTAGGTCGGGAAGATCTCCTGGAGAAGGAAATGGCAACCCACTCCAGTATTCTTGCCTGGAAAACCCCTTGGACAGAAGAGCCTGGTGGGCTACAGCCCATGGGGTCACAAAGAGTTGGACACAACTGAGCGACTTCACTTTCACTTTCTTTGGTTTCTCAGATTTTGCTCGCTTAGAAGTGGTAAAGATATGATACTATGTTTTCTCCCAGAAACTTTGTAGCACTAAATTTTAATCTTTCAGTCTATGATCCATCAAAAATTAATATTTATCTATGCTATAAGAAGGGCTTCACAGGTGGTTCAGTGTAAAGAATCCATCTGCCAAGCAAGAGACACAAGTTCGATCTCTGGGTGGGGAGGATGCCCTGGAGGAGGGCTTGGCAGCCAACTCCAGGATTCGTGCCTGCAGAATCCCAGGGACAGAGGAGCCTGGCGGGCTACAGTCCACAGCATCGCAGAGGCAGACATGACCAGAGCAACTTAGTGTGCCCTCATGCATCTGGTTGTTACAACACCAGTTGCTGAAAGGGTTTTCTTTGCTGATTTTCATTAGCCACATCGCCATTACTGTCAAAAAAATTTTTTGATCATATGAATATATCTCTGTTTCTGGAGACTTTACTCTGTTCCATTGGTCTGTTTGTCTACCCTTTTGTCAATTCTACATACCTTGATTAATCTAAGTTTTTAAAGTTTTAAAAATTGATACTGTAAGCCCTCAATTTTCTTCTTTTGGAGATTATTTTGACTATTCGAGTCCCTTTTTATGTCCATACATTTTTTAATTAGCTTATCAGTTCTACATAAAACTGGCTGAGATTTTGATTTGGATTGTGTGGAATCCATAGATACATGACTAGGGAAAGATGATTACAATAGCCATCCAGAGTTATGGGTTTGTCTGTTCCTCCCTTCAACGCTGTCACTTATTGCTTCTGGTATGTGAGGCTCTGTGACTGAATGTGTGAATCAATTTCACCTCTTCTATTTGCTTTCAGCTTTGTTTTCATTTGTTTGTTTGGTGGTCACTCAGAGACTACAGTTGCATCATTAACTTATCATGTTTTACCTTGCATTCATATGATCTCACTTCATGTAAAATGCAAGACTCTTACACTTTGATTTTTTTATCGCCTCTTGTTCTCTGGGCTGTTTTTGTCCTCAGTGTTTCTTGTCCATATGTCGTAAACACCATAACATATGGTGATTATTCTTATTTAAAATGGGAAATGCCTTAAGATAGTAAGAATCCAACAAAAATATTTTGAACATTTACCTACATATTAGCCTTCATGTGGTTTTAGAAAGGGTGAGGGAGAGGGTATGTAGTTTGATAGTTGAGAAGTCACAGCTACCGTATTCTATTGTTATAGTGCCCTCTCAGTTAACCACCATACAGACACGGTCCCCATGTAATAACTGCATTACATCTATAAGAACTGCAAGGAAGACTCTTCTTAAACAAGCATACACAGAAAAACCCCAAATCAAGGGGCTAACCAAAGCAAAAACACTAGAGAAATTTGAATGTATGGTACCTAAACCAAGGAGCAACATGAAAATCAACCCAACTCCTAGTTAGATTAACATTAATATAAATTAAATTATAGTAGCTTAATACAAACTCTTATGCCAAAGGCTTATATACCTCTTTTTTACTACCTGATATAAGAAAAGAAAAAAAAAAAGACATGCCAGAGAAAGAAAAGAGATTATTTGAAGAGACAAAGCAAGCATCGGAACAAGATACATATATAACAGATACTGGAATTATCAGATAATTTAAAATAGCTATTATTAACATGTTAAGGGCACCAATGAAAAAAGTTATCTAAGCAGAGAAATTGAAACTAAGAAAAAAGTTAAATGAAATGCTATAAACGGTTGTCATTATCAATTGCCCATGGACACATCATGGGCAAAAATATGTGTGAAATTGAATCATTCCAGCACAAGAAGATAGATTATAGACATATCCCAAGAGGAAAAAAAGGAGACAATTAGTTACTGCTGGCAGCTAGGTAAGGAGCCATCAATACCACCCTCCCTGAAATCTGGTCAATTGCTTATAATTAGATAGAAAATATTTTTTTATTTACATTTTCCCTTACTCTGAGCATGATCAATTCTGTAATTGATGAAATGAAAATCTTGATTTAAATGTAATTACATAAAAAAAGTCTTCCCAGGTAGTGCTAGAGGTGAAGAACCTCCCTGCCAGTGCAGGTAGACATAGAGACGCAGGTTCCATCCCTGGGTCGGGAAGATTCCATGGAGAAAGGAAATGGCAACTCACGCCAGTATTCTTGCCTGGAGAATCCCATGGACAGAGGAGCCTGCTGGGCAACAGTCCATAGGGTTACAAAGGTCTGGACATGACTGTAGCAACTTACCACTCATTCACGCACTATAAATAAAAATGCCAGTTAGAGGGATTCTTCTATTTTTGAAAAATTATACAAATATAGTATGGCTTCATTTTCAGCTTCTATTGCCATTTTTGACATTTGAAGATATAAATGTTAAATAAAGCATGATGTATCATGATTCTCTCAGGTCTTCTTAATAACTGGGATCACACTAATAACAACGGTTGGTAGACTCTGAAATGAGGCTCACCAGAGCAGGAAAAGGGATCACTGATTTGATTCCTCTGGAAACATTAGGCAGTGTATCTTTGGTACAAATTAAAAGTGTCTTTACTATTTGGGTTCTGACTGGAGCTATTCTCAGAGTGACATAACTCATATTGGAACCCTTGTTTTAACAACTAGCAGGCAATGTTAATGTGAAAGGCAGTTAACCTCTGCATCTATAGTAATTAAACTGCAAAATCAGAATAATTCAGACTTCACAAAGTTGTCATGAATGTTAAATGAGTATTTATTTACACCAAAATGCTTGGTTTCACAAAGTTGTCATGAATGTTAAATGAGTATTTATTTACACCAAAATGCTTGGTTGGATAACCATCAATCAGCTTATAAAATTAAAGCAACACTATTATTTTGCATAGGTTAATTCTATTACTTGGCATAAAGAAATAGTATGCAAAGAAGCCCAAAACCCTACCTTCATTTCAAATTCCAGTTCAGAGGCTCTTTTTATTGTTGATTGCAGAGACGGCTACACATATCTTATTAGAACTTTCTGGAAGTGAGTTCAGTGAATTTCACTTGAGTTTCAAATCTAGGATGATATTGAGGAGGTCACTTAAATCATTTAATTTATTCAAATGAAAAGGTGAGAACTGGGCCAGGTAAACTTGGCAGTCCTTCCCAGGATTGATTCTTAAAGTCGCATGATCCCATAAAGCACCTTGACTGTAAAATGTCATCTCTCCATTTGCTTTATTTCAGTTCTGACTTTAGATCACCCCATGCAAGCTGTTTCTATAAGCTCGAGGAAGGAAAGGAGAGGATCATGGGAAGAACAAGCCTGTCAGAGGGGGAAATCCCACTGCTTCCAAGAGCTTTATTCCTTGTTGCTGCTGCTGCTGCTGCTGCTAAGTCGCTTCAGTCGTGTCCAACTCTGTGTGACCCTATAGACGCAGCCCACTAGGCTCGCCTGTCCCTGGGATTCTCCAGGCAAGAACACTGGAGTGGGTTGCCATTTCCTTCTCCAATGCATAAAAATGAAAAGTGAAAGTGAAGTCGCTCAGTCATGTCTGACTCTTCGAGACCCCATGGACCACAGCCTACCAGGCTCCTCCGTCCATGGGATTTTCCAGGCAAGAGTACTGGAATGGGGCACCATTGCCTTCTCCTACCCTCAATCAACTAAACTGATCTCTCCATTGTCCTGACCCTGAGAGAGTAAAGAATTTTAATAACAATGTAAAAAGACAGTAGTGAGTTGGCAGGATTGTTCAGAAAGGGGCATCTGTTGAAAAGCAGGGAAGATATACGTCAAGGTATATTAATAGAAATAAAATGTAGACAAATGTGCAGGGCAAAAAAACAGACATAGCTGCAGAAGTATGAGATGATTTGCAGAACTGCAACTCCTGGCAAAGCTGGGGTGCCTGCAACACCGGGGTACTTTGATCAAGAAGCCTTAATATTTCTCTGTGCCTCAGACATCATTATCTTCACCTTCTGACAAAATAATGCAAAAGGGAGACCTGCATGAGAATAAGAGAACCGACACTGAATAGCAGAGCCTCTTGTTATATGGCTGATCCTACATCAGAGGAGTCTGAAAATCATGTCAAAGGATAATCATGTCAAAAAAAAAAAAAGGTTTTTATAGAATTTTATTTTCAATAATATGAAATTATTAACTTGAGCTTACACGTGGCCAAGGCTTCCCAAGTGGCGCGAGTAGCAAAGAACTCTTCTGCCAATGCAGGAGACTCAGCAGATGCTGGTTCCATCCCTGGGTATGGAAAATTCCCTGGAGACAGAAATGGCAGTCCACTCCAGTATTCTTGTCTGGGAAATCCCCTGGACAGAGGAGCCTGGCGGGCTACAGTCCATGGCGTCGCGAAGAGTCAGGCAAAGCTGAGCGCCTTCACACACGCACGCATGGCCGAGAGGAGCCCTGCTCTTTCCTGCCCTAGCTTCAGGGCCCCAGGTGTGCTGCGAATCACGCCGCTGCGGTCCCGGTGATCCTGTCTGCTGTGACCCGCAGCCTCCGCGCCGAGGAACCCTGGGCTGAGAATGTGAGGAGGCTCAGCGTCACCGGGAGCCTGCGTACTGTCTGGAAGGACCGAAGTGGTCGTGACATAGATTTCTTCCCAGCATCGCAGTCAGCCCGGGAAAGGAGATGCTGACCATGCCGAAATATAACTTCATTCTTCTAAAACTAAGCTCAGTTAGCCCTAGACCCCAAGTTTTGTAAAGGACCAAACCCAGACCAAAATAAAATTCTCCATACCTGACAATTAATGTTAGCTCAGCCCCTTTCCAGTGTAAAACAATCTCTTTTCATCCTTAACAATTAGTTCTAATGACTAAGTCAAATTCAAGGTTGTAACTTGATTGGTTACAGATTTTCTCAGTTCCCTCTTCTTAAGTTGGACTCTTGGGATGGAAAATATATTGTTATTATATATTATATACATTATATATATAATTATATATAATATATATTATATACATATTATATACATGTATATATATGTTATAGCATTTTATAGCTATACATATTATATACATTTTATAGCATACATATATATATAGCATATAATATATAGCATACATATATATTATATATACATACATATATATACATATATATTATATACATTAATATGTACATATTTTATATTATTATATATAATATGTACATATTATTCTTGGGGAGCTCAATCACTGCACCTGTATAATTACCCTGCCTTGGCTCTTACTAGTGATGGCCATTCCCTTAACCTGGCTCCCAGCTTAAAGCCTTTACATGCATAAATTAAAAATAAATTCAATTGTATTTTTTTAATTGCTGATACTATATACACAATGCCATATTAGAATAAAGTCATACTTTTTCATGAGTATCACAGGGATTAAGAGAGGAAGCAAAAGGTAGAAAGAAATGAGAGAGAGTCTGAAGTGAAAAGAGCCAGAAAACCTCTTTCTGTCATTTCTATATGCACCTTAATTTATTACACCACCATCCTACTCATAACATTTTTCTTGGTACAAATTTTCCACCTCAGTGAATAACCTTATACATATATCTGTTCATACATGCAAGTATTTCTGTAGGATAAATTACTAGCAGGGAATCACTGGGGAAAGGGCAAATACATTTAGAATTTTAATAGATAAAGCCAACTTTCCATCCAAATAGGTTATACCAATTCAGATTCCCACAGCAGCACAAGAACACTCATCCTTCCCAATGCTATATATCGTTTTAAAATATTGTGCAAATAAAATGAGCTTTTATGCTAAGTTCTATTTGTTTATTATCAATGTTGAACATTTTTTCAGCCATTTATTGGCACTTTGTAGTCCATCAACTGTGAATTGTCTGCCCATGGTGTCCATATTTTTATTCAGCTATTTGTCTTGTTCTTATTAATCTGTAAGAATTCTTTATTCTGAGTATTAATATTTGTCTATGCTTTTTGTTGCTAGTAAAAAAAAGTCCCAGGAATTTGTCTGTCTTTTATTTATGATGTTTTTGTCATCTAAAAGTTTTGAGTTTCTGTGTGGTAAAATTTTTCTTTATGAAATTTGGTTTTTAAATTTTTCTTAAGAAAGCCTTTCTTAGCACTTAAAGTACTTAAAGCAAAAATATTCCTAGAATATAATCTAGAATTTAATCTAGATTATAATCTAGAATATAATCTAGAATTTTTAAAGCAAAAATATTCCTTCTAAAAGAATATTAGTTTCTAGAATTGCTATTGTTGTTTGCTTACTTATTTTTCCAAGGAATATCATGAAATCAATCTAGATTATTTTTGCCTGTGGTATGGGTAATTTTTTCAGATAGATAACCAATTGTTCCCAAAATATTTATATCAATCCATTATTTTTCTTCTAAGGCAAAATGCTATTCTTGATAACAAAATCCCAGAGACATATAGGTTTGTTTCAGGGCATCATTCAAGGAACTGTAGCAGTTTGAAAGGGTCCAGAAATTCAGTGGAATAAAACTAAAGACATATGTCAATTGCATTATTTTATTTTTTACTGAAGTATAGTAGACCCTGATGTTGGGAAAGATCAAGAGCAAGAGCAGAGGGGACGACAGATGAGATGGTTGGATGGCATCACCAACTCAACAGACAAGAGTCTGAACAAATTCTAGGAGATAGTGAAGGACGGGGAAACCTGGAGTGCTGAAGTTCATAGGGTCTCAAAGAGTCAGACACGACTTAGCAGCAGAAAAACAACAAGTTAATTTGCAATATTATATTGGTTTCAAGTGTACAACATCGTGAGTCACCTTTTTAAATAGAATCTCTTTTATCTAAAGTTATTATAAAATAATGGTGATATTTCCCTGTGCTATACAGTATATCCTTATCACTTATTTAAGCAATTACTTTATTCCACAACAGTACTAAAAACCAAACATAAGTGCTTCATCTCTTGGAATTGTTTTTTTTTTTCTTTTTCCTCTGACTAAATAAATTAAACATCTCTTGGATAACTTAGACCAGCCATTAAAGAGCCAGATTTCCTACAGACAATTCAGCTGAGGTGTCCCAGTGACATAAGATTCCCAGATTGAACCCGCAAGAGAGGAACATGTAAACAGATACTTGAAAGGCTGTTGAAATATTTGCATTGAGTTAAGTAGGATCAAAAAGCCTTTTCTCACTCAGCAGCCTGGAGACCACATTTCACTGGCTGAAGAGGCATGCATGCATGCTAAGTCGTTCACGTGTGTCTGACTCTTTGCTACCCCAAGGGCTGTAGCCCACCAGGTTCCTTTGTCCATGAGATAATCCAAGCAAGAATACTGGAGTGCGTTGCCATTCCCTTCTCCAAGGGATCTTCCCAACCCCAGAATCAAACCCATGTCTCTTATTTCTCCTGCATTGGAAGGCAGGTTCTTTATCACTAGTGCCGCCTGGGAAGCCCCAAAGAAGCATATTTAAGAGTTTAATTTTCACCTCCTAGGTCTGCAGGTATGTGCTGAGACTGTCCTGCTGACTTCACTTTCCAAAATGGAAACTTTCTAAGCCAATGTTTTCAGATATAGCTCCTCTAAACAGAGAACTGCGTTGACTGGGCTGTGACCTCCTGTGTCATCCAAGGCAAGGGGTTCTTTAACAAACACAAATCAACATACCATTGGAAATATACCCTTTGGAAAAGCAAAAGCCAACCTCCATCCAGTCAAGACATGTGCAGTCAGCATGGGTTACTGGAAAAGAGAGGGTAAATTCATTTCTTTATTTACCAACTACTGAGTCAGGCTTAAAGAGAGTCCTGGATTAACAAGCGTTCAATGGCCAACAGAGTTTTTATGTTGCAAGATAAACATGCTCTTTTCAGGTTATAGCATGTTCAGGATATCCGCTCAGTTCAAGGAACTTGCCCAGGGAGGATTTGCGGCTTCCTGGTGACTCAGGGGACCACACCAATATACTTGGACTGGTGATGGCCTCCTTGCACCTGGAGGAAGGCAGGGCCAAGTGCAAGGGTGAGTCGGGGATGAGCTGGGATGAGTAAACTCTGCTCAGCTGCAGTAGGGTTTCACTGCATGCCAGGGAGACATATGAGCCAATTTGGAGCCTTCAAACCTCCTCTTCCTGCATCGGGCCAGTCCATCCAGTGGAGCACACAGGTGTGTGCTTGGAGAGGGTTCAGTGTGAGGTATGACTTGTCTAGAATATCCAGATAGCTACTTTGGTGAAGTCTAGCAGGAGGCTTGAAGAAATATGTGGAAGAAAGATTTCCCACTAGAACACTTGTGTCTGGGGGATGGCACAGATTGGAAGGGGTCAGGGTGAAAAATGTACAGAAGGAAGAGGTAGGAGCAGCAGCGGGATATGATTTCAAGATGTTTCCAGGAGGGAGTTCCCTGTGGTCCAGTGGCTAAGAATCTGCCTGCCAACGCAAGGAACGCGGGTGCAATCCCTGGGCTGGGAAACGTCCACATGCCATGGGACAATGAGGCTGACCTGCCACAACTACTGGGCCTGCACCCTAGAGCCCACGCTCTGCAAGAAGAGAAGCCATCGATGAGAAACCCACGTGCTGTAACCAGAGTAGCCCCCACTCTTGACTGGAGCTGCAACTGGAGAAAGCTCGTGTGCAGCAGTGAAGACTCAGAGCAGCCAAAAAAAAGTCTCCAGGCTTCCCCACCTCCATTTTATGCTTTCAAGCCCATGTGAAATCTGCCCTCTGATTTTTCTTGCTCTGTGCTCCACCCCCAGGTTCCTTTCAAAATCAGGTTTTACCTAAGATAATTCAGACTAGGAAAAATAAAGACTTCTAACTCCTAAAATTTGAACGAAATGAAAACTACCGTCCTTTGCACAACTAATGGAAAAAGTCAGGCTCACTTTGCTAATTTTCCCTGGCTGAAGAAGAAAGGCAAGGGCAGGGGGTACTTGGGCAGGTAAATCTTGGAGAATGCACATGGGGATCCATGGAGTCAGTATAGATACGGAGGAAGACAAGAAGAGTTAGGAAGGATCTGGGAAGAGGAAAGTGACAGGAGAAAAGAAACCACATGCAAGTGAAATTAATTAAATAGAATATTTATAACGTGGCCCTAAAGTTAGGCTAAGCAGGCAGAGTTTTCATCAGAACATTATTTATGAAATTATTTTATGACTTACGTGCTTCCTCAATAAACAGGTGTTTCAAGAAGAAAATTGGAAGGGAAAGCCAGCATTTACAACACAACTTCCAAATAGTATGCTAGCTTGCCTAATTGAAAGAGTAAATACAAGGGTGGAATTGAATATCTAATTTTAATAAGCCAATAGCCTGAGGTGGAAAACAGCTACTACTCAAAGTTCCTTTCCAAAGCAGTAGGATGAAATATAAACCTTAAGTTAGCTGTTCTAATGATAGAGACAAAGAAATGATTAAGAGGGGATTTTTTAAAATAGTCTAAACTTTGTTTTAATCATTGATTTAAGAGAGATTTATGCAAGGAGTTACTGAGGGAGAAAAGTGAGAAGCAGAGAGGTATTAAAAAAAAAAACACAGAGAGCAATGTATAATATGGCATTTCTGATAAAATATGAAAAAATCTTTACATAAATATAGAGAAAAATTATCAAAAGTTGGTATCATTTCAGGATAATTTACAATATTTTACAATAAAATACAATATTATTTTGGTAAAACTAAACAAATGGAGTCCCACATATATGTATCTATGTGTGTGTGTAACTGGCTTATCAGATATTTCTCTTTTCATGCACTTTCCAAAGGGTATCTTCATTATGTCTATATAGTTGGTCTTTTCCATGAGACCCAGTCTCTCCCCTCATCTGTGTATTTCCAGTACCCAGCTACAATCTCTGGCGAGAACTAGACATGAGATGGATGGCTGTTGCGTAAGTGACAACTAGACCAGACGGCATGGCTGGGGAAGGATGGATGGGCAGAAGCAGGGAATAGCTCAGGGCTGAGGTCAGAGAATTCTGACCAGGCTGTAAGCAGATGGGATTACCAGTCATGTGGGCCAGGATGGCTCTTTCCTGAGCTTGGATTCTATACCAAAGGTGGGACCAGCTACATAAGTTTTTGAGCCCAGTATGAAATTAAATGTCAGGACTCTTGTTTTAAAATGATTAAGAAGCTCACAGTGGTGACCCCAGAGCATCAAACCAAGCATGTGGGTCAGCTGCACTGTCCCACACTCGTGAAATTGACCCTGACTACAGGCAATCAAGCATCTTTGTTAGCTGTGAAGCATGAGCAAGCTGATCAGATTTAAGAAGGTCTTTAAGAAAGCTCAGTGCAGGGACCTCAACGTATGCAGTGGTTAAGACTTTGTCTTCCAATGCAGGGAGTGTGGGTTCAATTCTTGGCTGGGGAGCTAGGAGCCCACATGCCTCGTGGCCAGGAAACTGAGACATGAAAGAGATGCAGTATTATACCAAATTCAATAGAGGCTTTCTTGAAAATGGACTGCATTAAAAAAAAAAAAATCAGTGCAGGTGTGTTGTAGACAATTGTTCTCAGGAGGCTTGGGGAAGAAAACTGAACTACCATGAAAAATTAGAAGGGCCTGAACAAACCTGCCAATAGCAGAAGGTTGGAGAGGTGCAGAAGGGTAAAAGAATTAAGAACCACTATCCTGACTGCACTGAGATTGAGGACTGGGGGAGAGAGTTGAAGATTTCTTGCTTCTTGTTTTCATTTTGTTCCTGCCTCTGGCGACCAGGTAAATGATATTACAAGCAGAGCAGCACACAAGGACATCTAACATTCTCTTGAGAATGAAACGGAAAGCGAGAACATGAATTTTCACTGAAAAATACAGGTAGCATGCTAATGAGCTCAGAGGAGACAGGCAGCATTTCCTTCAAAGAACCTGGGAGGACTAGTAATTGGCCCATGGCAAAGACGGTGGGTTTGTGCTGCATCTCAAAATATTATTAATTTTTGTGCGAAGAATGGCAGGGAAGAGAGTTCAGGAGTACAGGCAGGTGCCTGGGGAGGTTCAAGGTGTGTACAAGGAACTCCTGGTGCTGTGGATCACAGCATTCAGATGAGGCCTGTTTACAGGTGATGGTGGGGGAGGTGCATAAGGAAACAAGGTGACTTTCCCAAGGCTACAGTAAAATAATGCTTAATTACAGAGACATCAATTTGTGAACAAAGGTCCATACAGTCAAAGCTCTGGTTTTTCCAGTAGCCATGTATGGATGTGAGAGCTGGACCATAAAGAAGGTTAAGCACAAAAGAATTGAGGCTTTTGAACTATGGTATTGGAGAAGAGTCTTGAGAGTCCCTTGGATATCTAAGAGATCAAACCAGTCAATCCTAAAGGAAATCAACTCTGAATATTCACTGGAAGGACTGATGCTGAAGCTGGAGCTCCAATACTTTGGCCAGCTGATGTGAAGAGCCAACTCACTGGGAAAGACTGAAGGCAAAAAGAACAGGGGGCAGCAGAGGATCAGATGGTTAGACAGCATCACCAGCTCAGTGGATGTGAATATGTGCAAAGTCCGGGAGACAGTGGAAGACAGAGGAGTTGGGCATGCTGCAGTCCATGGGGCTGAAAAGAATCAGGCATGACTAATCAACAACGGCAAACTAGAAAATAATGTCACCAAACTCCCTACCCAGAGTGTCGTCCAAGAGGCCAGCTTCTCCTCCAAATCCTCTGTTGTTTGCATTAATTGAATTATCAACATGGCAAAATTCAACAGAATGTGGGATGGATGCCAGGTATTAAGACCACCAAAGATCTAAATGGTAAACAATTAAATGATTGGAAATGAGGTAGGCTCCAAGATTAACTTATCCAGAGTAATAACATGCTTCTGGTGAAGACTGGCCTCCTAATTTTTTTTGATTAAGGGAAATCACTGAGCCAAATTGAGCTCACAAGTGCTCACAAATCCACAGAAGGATTTTTTTTTCAGGTTATGCCTGAATGCCCAGTATTGTCACGAGAAAGCGCTTGTTGGAACATTTGCTTCTTTGTTATTGATGAGCAGCTGTGGATGACAGAAACATAAGACTCAGAAGTTTCTGTCCCTTAGCCCCTTTAGTCTGTTCTGGTTTAAAATGATTACATAGCTATTTTATATAATAAGAGCCAGTCGCATGGAAGAGACAAATGGTTTTATTTCTCAAACCAGCTTCATCAAGGATTACTCAAAGCAGAGTCTCATCCATCTTTGCACCATTTCACTCTCCTTATAGCTTGGAAATGGGAAGTCATTTTTCACAAAGCTGATCTCTGGTTAGCAATGGAACCGTTAACATTGGTGCATCCTACAAAACTGGACATTCATTCTCTGCCCCTGCTGGCCTCAGCCACAACGTGAGTTCCCATTCATCACAGCAACTCCTTGGGTAGTTTGGCCCCACTGTCCCAGAGGTCTGTGCCAGGGAATCCCAGACCTTGAACAGGAAATGGTCAAGGAGACCATTTCCAGAACCTTTCAAAAGGAGCCACAAAACCACTGTTCTTGGGAGAACACCATCCAAACACCATCCAAACACTTTTATCATCTCCTGGAACACTCTTAAAAGTAGAGAAAAGTTTTATTAATAATTACATTGTCAATAGATATAAATCAAACTTAAATGAAATAACCAGGGCATCTCTTCACTCCAACTCTTACCAATGGAATTTCAACCTTTCCTACTCGGACAAGCACCTGGCATCATAGATAGATATATATTCACTAAAGTTAGAAATAAAATATATTAGTCAATTGAAAACTGAATCATTTATTAGCTTTTTTTCCCTTCCATATATTTGAATCAATTGATTCTCAAAGATAGTCCTGGATGTTCAGAAAATGCTAAACTTTTTTTTCTTAAAGTCAAGGGCACTTAAATCACACAACTAGAGATATCACTATCACAAATAAATTGGTTCTACTTTGGCTCAGTCCATTTATCATGTCTGGAATTAATAAATATTTACTGAATAAATAAATGAAGTGATAAATTTCATCAGAACTTATCTGGTTGCCTCTGATGTTCTCAAAATGTTGTGTTAAAAAATAAATTGGTAAAGATAGTTATTATTAGGCCCTCAAGGTAGTAAAGAGGAAAGAGAATAACCATCTCAGCACTTACTCCAAGCCAGGAAGTATTCAAGAACCTTTATATAAACTATTTTAATCCTAAAAACAATCCTATTAGATAGATATTATAATTCTCATCTTATTATTGAGAATAAAAGGCTTAAGTTAGTGAAGTAACAGAGCAGTCACATGATGTCCCAAAACCATGACTTTCTTTTATTTGATTTTAAATTTTAAAAATCTATTTATTTGGCTGCATTGGGTCTTAGCGGAGGTGCACAGGCTCCCCAGTGTGGGACACAAGTTTAGTAGCCAGAGCTCAGTTGCTCTGCAGCTTCTGAGCTCTTAGCTCCCCTACTAGGGATCAAACACACAGCCCCTGCATTGAAAGGCAGATTCTTAATGACTGGACCACCAGGGAAGTCTCAAACTCACGTCTTTCTGATTTCACCACCCAAACCTTTTTTTTCCATTATGGATAATTACAACTTTTAATGGATCACCTAAATAAAAACAGCGCTCACAGACATCTCTTAATGTTACAAAATAGGTAATGAAACTGAAGTTTTATGAAAGAAAATATACACTAAATATATAAATACATAAAGCAAAAAGGGCATTCTCATTATGATCAGTTCAGTTCAGTCGCTCAGTCATGTCCAAATCATTGCAACCCTAGGGACAGCAGCACACCAGACTTCCCTGTCCATCACCAATCCCAGAGCTTATACAAACTCATGTCCATCGAGTTGGTGATGCCATCCAACCATCACATCCTCTGTCATCCCCTTCTCCTCCTGTCCCCAATCCCTCACAGCATCAGGGTCTTTTCAAATGAGTCAGTTCTTCGCATCAGGTGGCCAAAGTATTCGAGTTTCAGCTTTACCATCAGTCCTTCCAATGAATATTCAGGATTGATTTCCTTTAGGATGGACTGGTTAGATCTCCTTGCAGTCCAAGGGACTCTCAAGGCTCTTCTGCAACAGATCAAAAGCATCAATTCTTCAGCACTCAGCTCTCTTTATAGTTTAACTCTTACATCCATACATGACTACTGGAAAAACCATAGCCTCGACTAGACAGTCCTTTGTTCGCAAAGTAATGTCTCTGCTTTTCTAATATGCTGTCTAGGTTGGTCATAACTTTTCTTCCAAGGAGCAAGCATCTTTGAATTTCATGGCTGCAGTCACCATCTGCAGTGATTTTGGATCCCAAACACTAAAGTCTGTCACTGCTTCCACTGTTTCCCCATCTATTTCCCATGAAGTGATGGGATCCGATGCCATGATCTTAGTTTTCTGAATGTTGAGCTTTAAGCCAACGTTTTCACTCTCCTCTTTCACTTTCATCAAGAGGCTCTTTAGTTCTTCTTTACTTTCTGCCATAAGTGTGGTGTCATCTGCGCATCTGAGGTTATTGACATTTCTCCAGCTTGTGGTTCATCCAGCCCAGCATCAGCATGATGTACTCTGCATATAAGTTAAATAAGCAGGGTGACAATATACAGCCTTGACATACTCCTTTCCCGATTTGGAACCAGTCTGTTGTTCCATGTCCAGTTCTAACTGTTGCTTCCTGACCTGCATATAGTTTTCTCAAGAGGCAGGTCAGGTGCTCTGGTATTCTCATCTCCTTCACAATTGTTCACAGTTTATTGTGATCCACACAGTCAAAGGCTTTGGCATGGTCAATAAAGCAGAAATAGATGTTTTTCTGGAACTCTCTTGCTTCATCAATGATCCAGCAGATGTTGGCAATTTGATCTCTGGTTCCTCTGCCTTTTCTAAATCCAGCTTGAACATCTAGAAGTTCACGGTTCACATACTGCTGAAACCTGGCTTGGAGAATTTTGAGCATTACTTTACTAGTGTGTGGGGTGAGTGCAATTGTGTGGTAATTTGAGCATTCTTTGGGACTGGAATGAAAACTGACCTTTCCCAGTGCTGTGGCCACTGCTGAGTTTTCCAAATTTGCTGGCATACGGAGGACAGCACTTTCACAGCATCATCTTTCAGGATTTGAAATAGTTCAATTGGAATTCCATCACCTCCACTAGCTTTGTTCATAGTGATGCTTCATAAGACCCATTTGACTTTGCATTCCAGAATGTCTGGCTCTAGGTGAGTGATCGCACCATCATGGTTATCTGGCTCATGAAGACCTTTTTATACAGTTCTTCTGTGTATTCTTGCCAACTCTTCTTCGTATCTTCTGCTTCTGTTAAGTTCATATCATTTCTGTCCTTTATTGTGCCCATCTTTGCATGAAATATTCTGTTGCTATCTCTAATTTTCTTGAAGAGATCTCTATTCTTTCCCATTCTGTTGTTTTCCTCTATTTCTTTGGACTAATCACTGAAGAAGGCTTTCTTATCTCTCCTTGCTATTCTTTGGAACTTTGTATTCAAATGGGTATATCTTTCCTTTTCTCTTTTGCCTTTCACTTCTCTCCTTTTCTCTTTTGCCTTTCACTTCTCTCCTTTTCACAGCTATTTGTAAGGCCTCCTCAAACAGCCATTTTGCCATTTTGCATTTCTTTTTCTTGGGGATGGTCTTGATCCCTGTCTCCTGTACAACGTCTCAAACCTCCATCCATAGTTCATCAGGCACTCTATCAGATCTGGTCCCTTAAATCTATCTCTCACTTCCACTGTAAAATTATAAGGGATTTGATTTAGGTCATACCTGATTGGTATAGTGGTTTTCCCCCACTTTCTTCAATTCAAGTCTGAATTTGGCAATAAGGAGCTCATGATTCGAGCCATAGTCAGCTCCTGGTCTTGTTTTTGCTGACAGTATAGAACTTCTCCATCTTTGGCTGCAAAGAATATAATCAATATGATTTGGCTATTGACCACCTGGTGTTGTCCATGTGTAGAGTGTTTTCTTCTGTTGTTGAAAGAGGGTGTTTGCTGTAACCAGTGCTTTCTCTTGGCAAAAGTCCATTAGCCTTTGCCCTGCTTCATTCTGTACTCCAAGGCCAGTTTTGCCTATTACTCGAGGTATCTCTTGACTTCCTTCTTTTGCATTCTAGTTCCCTGTAACGAAGAGGATAACTTTTGGGGGTGTTAATTTTAGAAGGTCTTGTAGGTCTTCATAGAACCATTCAACTTCAGCTTCTTCAGCGTTGCTGGTTGGGGCATAGACTTGGATTACCGTGATTTCGAATAATTTGCCTTGGAAACTAACAGAGATTATTCTGTCATTTTTGAGATTGCATCCAAGTACTGCATTTTAGACTCTTGTTGATTATGATGGCTACTCCATTTCTTCTAAGGGATTCCTGCTGCAGTAGTAGATATAATGGTCATCTGAGTTAAATTCACCCATTCCACTCCATTTTAGTTCAGTGATTCCTAAAATGTTGATGTTCACTCTTTCATCTCCTGTTTGGCCACTGCCAATTTGCCCTGATTCATGGACCTAACATTCCAGGTTCCTATGCAATATTGTTCTTACAGCATTGGACTTTGCTTCCATCACCAATCACACCCACAACTGGGTGTTGTTTTTGCTTTGGCTCCATCTCTTCATTCTTTCTGGAGTTATTTCTCCACTGATCTTCTGTAGTATATTGGGCCTCTACTCACCTTGGGAGTTCTTTCAGTGTTTTATCTTTTTGCCTTTTCACACTATTCATGGCTTTCTCAAGGCAAGAATACTGAAGTGGTTTGTCATTCCCTTCTCCAATGACCACATTTTGTCAGAACTCTCCACTATGACCTGTCCATTTTGGGTGGCCCTACACGGCATGGCTCACGGTTTCATTGAGTTAGACAAGGCTGTCTGTGGTCCATGTGATCAGACTGGTTAGTTTTCTGTGATTGTGGTTTTCATTCTGTTATGATAGGCTCTTTAAAACATATGTGTCTCTATATTACCAGTAATCTTTACTGAAAAGCATTGTTTAAGGGTGAGGTGTCAGATGCTTTTCTGAGTCACCCTGGAAAAGATCTATACATCCCTTGCTCAATCTTTCTGAGACTGTCCTCCTCTAGGTATAAGATCAATGAGAAGAGATCACTGCCCCGGCTCAAGAGATCAGCTAACATGTGAATGACTGAGATGAGAGGCCCTTTTGAGGAGACCCAAAATGAAAATGGTCTCAACAGTGTCCCTGTGGATTTCTACAAAATCTTTTCATAAAAGCAGCTGGAATTTCATCCTGACTCACAAGCTTTCACTATGGGTTCCAAGTACTTCAATCTTTCTTTCTTTCTTTTTTTTCTTTTCTTCTTTTACTGCTTAGAGCCAAATATCAGAGTCTTGAAAATACTGGAAAGATTGTTTGCTTTTCATTTTGCTCCTTTCTCAGGTTCCTTTTTGTAAATGTCTTGTGGGTTCCACATTCCTTAGACATTGCTTGGCAGTTAGTTATCAAAAGGAGTATATCCCTGTAACCGTGCTTAGCCAGGAATGCCACCGGTTTGTTGAGATTTAAGGCCCGTTGCTGACTTGCAAGATCCCCTGAGTATCTCTGCCCTCTCCTTATGTTGCAGATTCAGGGAAAGGAGGCAGGAAATCAGTACTGTCTGAAGCAGCTGAGGATCTGATCTCATCGTTCCTCCTACTGAAGCCTGTCCCTGGGGACTTCCCTGGCTGTCCAGTGGTTAAGGCTTGTCTTCCAGTGGCGGGGCTAAGGATTTGATCCCTAATGAGGGAGCTAAGATCCCACATGTCTCATGGCCAAAAAACCCAACATAAAACAAACAATATTGTAACAAATTCAATGGAGACGTTAATAATGGTCCATATTAAAAAAAAAAATCCTTTAAAAAAAATCCCATCCCAAGGTTCCCAAAGTGTCCATTTGCCAAGGGCAGGGCTTTATCAGCAACTCCCATTGCTCATGAAGTCTATTAAGCACAATCCTAGGATACCAGCTGGCCCGAAGCTGCTGTCTTTCTACAAACCATGCAACAAATGGAAAAAGAATGGGACTTCGAGCTCACAGCCCTGAACTTCAATTCCAGCTCTATCTTTTAGCAATAATTACTATCATAATTCACTGGGAAGTTTATTTAACTTCACTGAGTTTCTGCTTTCTTTTTTCTAAAATAGACTTTATATATAACTATAGAAAAACACTCAAAAGGCCATTGCTTTTAATAAAAAGAAAAACCTAACTGCAGGCATTTCCACTTTGTGTGGCTGACAGAGCAGCTTTCCGAGATGCTTAGAATAATGCTTCATTCTGGTCTTGATGAGTCATGTGGAACTAAAAATATGGTATCACTTGAACAGAGCCTAAATGGATGTAGAATTTGGAAGAAGCAGATTTCTATGCCCCCAAATATATGTGGAATGCTAAGATTCTAAGATTCCTCTGGAGGAGGAAATGGCAACCCACTCCAGTATTCTTTCTTGGATAATCCCATGGACAGAGGAGCCTGGCTGGCTACAGTCCATGGGGTCCCAAAGAGTCAGACATGACTGAGTGCACAAAACACACACACACACACACACACACACACGATTCTACAGCAACCCTAGGATCAGGGAGAAGGGTTTCCAAAATAGAGGCAAAATAGAGATACAGAGTGGTCAGTAAGGAGAACTCCAAAGTTGTATGGGAGGCTGGGGCAGGCTTCTCACTAGGGAAGCTTGAGCACATGTGTCCTGCACAAGGAGAGCCAGCAAAGAGAGAGCCAGCCTCAGGGCTGGAATTCTATGCAAGTCAGGCCAGTCTTATGCCCAGGTTTAAGGTATATATTCCTTTAGGAAAGGCACTAAAGGTTGCCAAAGCACTGGACAGAGACCAACAAAGAGACACAGCCCAAGTGATGCTTCCATAGCAAATCAAATGTTAAGTTTGAAAGTATTTCTTATCCTGTACTGCCCTCCTCACACACAACGTGTCCTTAAGTATGCCTCATCCTTCCAGTAAATCCTTTGTTAACAGTGGGGTTGTGGGAATTAGGAGAAGGTAGATGATAACTGAGTTTTCCTGATTCAGTTCAGTTTAGTTCAGTCACTCAGTCGTGTCCAACTCTTTGCGACTCCATGAATCGCAGCACTCCAGGCCTCCCTGTTCATCTCCAACTCCCGGAGTTCACTCAGACTCACGTCCATCGAGTCCGTGATGCCATCCAGCCATCTCATCCTCGGTCGTCCCCTTCTCCTCCTGCCCCCAGTCCCTCCCAGCATCAGAGTCTTTTCCAATGAGTCAACTCTTCGCATGAGTTGGCCAAAGTACTGGAGTTTCAGCTTTAGCATCATTCCTTCCAAAGAAATCCCAGGAATGATCTCCTTCAGAATGGACTGGTTGGATCTCCTTGCAGTCCAAGGGACTCTCAAGAGTCTTCTCCAATACCACAGTTCAAAAGCATCAATTCTTCAGTGCTCAGCCTTCTTCACAGTCCAACTCTCACATCCATACATGACCACAGGAAAAATCATAGCCTTGACTAGACGGACCTTTGTTGGCAAAGTAATGTCTCTGCTTTTGAATATGCTATCTAGGTTGGTCATAACTTTTCTTCCCAAGGAGTAAGCATCTTTTAATTTCATGGCTGCAGTCACCATTTGCAGTGATTTTGGAGCCCCAAAAAATAAAGTCTGACACTGTTTCCACTGTTTCCCCATCTATTTCCCATGGAGTGATGGGACCGGATGCCGTGATCTTCATTTTCTGAATGTTGAGCTTTAACCCAACTTTTTCACTCTCTTCTTTCACTTTCATCAAGAAGCTTTTTAGCTCCTCTTCACTTTCTGCCATAAGGGTGGTGTCATCTGCATATCTGAGGTTATTGATTCCAGCTTGTGTTTCTTCCAGTCCAGCGTTTCTCATGATGTACTCTGCCTATAAGTTAAATAAGCAGGGTGACAATATACAGCCTTGACGTACTCCTTTTTCTATTTGGAACCAGTCTGTTGTCATGTCCAGTTTTAACTGTTGCTTCCTGACCTACATACAGATTTCTCAAGAGGCAGTTTAGGTGGTCTGGTGTTCCCATCTCTAAAAGAATCCACCTGCCAATGCAGTCCCTTGGAGGAGGAAATAACAACACACTCTGGTATTCTTGCCTGGGAAACCCCATGGACAGAGGAGCTTGGTGGGCTACAGTCCATGGAGTTGCAAAGAGTTTGACACAACTGACCACACACACACACACACACACACACACACACACACACACGCATAACCAATTATATATAGAAAGGATATACAACAAGGTCCTACTGTATAGCACAGGGAGCTCCATTCAATACCATATGATAAATCTTAATGGAAAAGAACTTTAAAAGCACATGTTTATATATGTATCACTGAACCACTTTGCTATATAGCATAAATTAACACAACATTGTATATCAATGATATTTCAATTTTTAAACAAAAAGTTTAACAAAAGAAAATCATGTTCATTTTATAAAACTTCCAGGAAAAAGTCTGTATTTTCACTTAAAAGCTTTTTTCTTAAAAAAGATATGAATAAATTTGGAATAGCTAGCAGTCACATGACTCCTTACAATTTGCAATGAGCTGTCACACTCATTTTCGTCTTACCCAACGTTATTTAATTCTTATCACAAACCCAGTGGTGTCAGAAACACTGTTAATGGGGCTCAAACACAGGTCCTTGCAGTGGCTTTATTCCACTACAGTCGAGGTGGCATCATTGACCAGAGACGCCCACTTCTCCATTAACCTCTCCAATTTAATGGGGAAACTGAAATAATTGTACAAAATTAGAAAGAAAAAAACAATGGGAAGCAGAAGGCTACACACTTGAAATCTGTCCCTTTGCTTTCACAGTCACACTTGTAGCCTGCTCACCCTTCTGTCTCCTCCCATCTCCCTTGCCCTTGTGTGTCTGGCAACCGTGGGGCAGTCAACAAAGGCGAGTGTGCTCGGCCCTATGTTCCTGATGTGAAATAGCAAGGACAGGATTCTGAGAAAATGTTCCTCCTTGTAAAATACCCTAGGGACATAAACCAGAGCTTCACTGTTTCAGTAAAAGGCTTTATTTCCAAGCCTTTTCTGTCTTCTAAATCTGTGAGTTCACAGTCATCGTGGGAAATCCACAGTGGTTCCAAAGGCATCCACATCAATCAGTACAGGCCTAACCTCTTCATTGCTAAATCTGCATGAAGTAGGAGATTCTTTCCAATTCTCAGAGCCCTTCAGATCAGTTGGCATAAGAAGACAAGCTACTTAACATTTCACATTTGTGCAAAAACCAAAGAACTCTAATAGTTGACAGAAAGGAAACCACAAGATTTTCACATTCATCTCACTTGGCTGAGCTGCTAGGGAGAAATTGACAAATGTAAGTGCCCTATGCCACTCCAGGAGACAATAGTCATGTCTGAACCAACTATTTCTTCAGCTAAGGGAACATGAGCAGTGTGCAGCTATCGACTTCTTCCTGACGATGGCCCATTAGTTTCAGCAAGTTTGGGCCTGGCTTTGCCTTTCCATCTAAGAGAGGAAATTTCCAAGGAAAAAGCTGATGGGCAGGTTACAGGACACTACTTGCTAGAGTCATTCCATCCTCCACCTGAATATCCAAAGAAATTCCCTTGTGGCTCAAGGCTTCCCCTGTGGCTCAGCTGGTAAAGAATCAGCCTGCAATGCAGGAGACCTGGGCTCATTCCCAGGGTTGGGAAGATCCCTTGGAGAAGGGAACAGCTACCCCATCCAGTATTCTGGCCTAGAGAATTCCATGAACTGTATAGCCCATGGGATCACAAAGAGTCAGACACAACTGGGCTACTTTCACTTTCACTAATCTCATCTGAATGGATTTGAAAATTATAGGATTCCTGAATGATCTGGTAATGAACACAGCTTGATAAACACAAAAATATTCCCAAATCAAGTTTTCTTTAAGAAGTACTTTCTTCATATGAATTCATCAAAGGGTAGATAAATGGTAATCTGGAAATATGCCTCCATTTTAAGCAAAGCAAATGATGCATACGACAATTGAAAATAATCATTCTACAATGACCATTGGGGTACATGTGTCTTTTTTCAATTTTGGTTTCCTCAGTGTGTATGCCCAGCAGTGGGATTGCTGGGTCATAAGGCAGTTCTATTTCCAGTTTTTTAAGGACTCTCCACACTGTTCTCCATAGTGGCTGTACTAGTTTGCATCCCCACCAACACTGTAAGAGGGTTCCTTTTTCTCCACACCCTCTCCAGCATTTATTGTTTGTAGTCTTTTGGATCGCAGCCATTCCGATCAGCATGAGATGGTACCTCATTATGGTTTTTATTTGCATTTCTCTGATAATGAGTGATGTTGAGTATCTTTTCACATGTTTCTTAGCCACCTGTATGTCTTCTTTGGAGAAATGTCAGTTTAGTTCTTTGGCCCATTTTTTTGATTGGGTCACTTATTTTTTCTGGTATTGAGCTGCATGAACTGCTTCTATATTTTTGAGATTATTTGTCAGTTGCTTCATTTGCTATTATTTTCTCCCATTCTGAAGGCTGTTTTTCACCTTGCTTATCAGTTTAGTTCACTTCAGTCACTCAGTTGTGTCCGACTCTTTGCGAGCCCGTGAACCGCAGCACGCCAGGCCTCCCTGTCCATCACCAACTCCCGGAGTTCACTCAGACTCACGTCCATCGAGTCCGTGATGCCATCACTGTCATCTCATCCTCTGTCATCCCCTTCTTCTCCTGCTCCCAATCCCTCCCAGCATCAAAGTCTTTTCCAGTGAGTCAACTCTTCTCATGAGGTGGCCAAAGTACTGGAGTTTCAGCTTTAGCATCATTCCTCCCAAAGAAGTCCCAGGGCCGATCTCCTTCAGAATGGACTGGTTGGATCTCCTTGCACCTTGCTTATAGTTCCCTTTATTGTGAAAAACTTTTAAGTTTAATTAGGTCCCATTTGTTTAGATTTGCTTTTATTTCCATTACTCTGGGAGGTGGTCATAGAGAATCCTGCTGTGATTTATGTCAGAGAGTGTTTTGCCTATGTTTTCCTCTAGGAGTTTTGTAGTTTCTGGTCTTAAATTTAGATCTTTAATCCATTTTGAGTTTATTTTTGTGTATGGTTTTAGAAAATGTACTAGTTTCATTCTTTTACAAGTGGTTGACCAGTTTTCCCAGCACCATTTGCTAAAGAGATTGTCTTTTTCCATTGTATATTCTTGCCTCCTTTGTTAAAGATACGGTGTCCATAAATGCATGGATTTATCTCTGGGCTTTCTATTTTGTTCCATTGATTTATATTTCTGTCTTTGTGCCAATACCATACTGTCTTGATGACTGTAGCTTTGTAGTATAGTCTGAAGTCAGGCAGGTTGATTCCTCCAGTTCCATTCTTCTTTCTCAAGATTGCTTTGGCTATTCAAGGTTTTTTGTATTTCCATACAAATTGTGAAATTGTGTACCCCAATGTTCATCACAACACTGTTTACAATAGCTAGGACATGGAAGCAACATAGGTGTCCATGGGCAGACGAATGGGTAAGAAAGATGGAGTACACATACACAATGGGATATTACTCAGCTATTAAAAAGAATGCATTTGAATCAGTTCTAATGAGGTGGATGAAACTGGAGCCTGTTATACAGAGTTAAGTAAGTCAAAAAGAAAAACACCAATACAGTATTATTAATTCATATATATGAAATTTAGAAAGATAGTAACAATGCCCCTATATGAGATACAGCAAAAGAGACACAGAGATAAAGAACAGACATTTGGACTCTGTGCAAGAAGGTGAGGGTGGGATGATTTGAGAGAATAGCATTGAACCATGTGTATTACCATATGTGAAATAGATCGCCAGTCCAAGCTCGATGCATGAGACAGGGTGCTTGGGGCTGGTGCACTGGGATGACCCTGAGGGATGGGATGGGGAAGGAGGTGGGAGGGGGGGGTCAGGATGGGGGACACATGTACATCCATGGCAGATTCATGTCAGTGTATGGCAAAACCACTACAATATTGTAAAGTAATTAGCCGCCAATTAAAATAAATTAATTACCTTTAAAAAAAAAGAAAATAATCATTCTATAAAGAATAGTTAGGAAATAAGGTGGGGTGGGGGAGGATAAAGTAGGGGAAGAGAAAGACATATTAAGTGTAATAACTGTAACAAGATTAATTTGTTCCTTAACAATTCCCTGTCCCCCTTTCAACCCCAAACACACTGTGTGGCCATCAAGATGTGTGGGTGACTAGGAAAATGAGTGTGTTCACTGTGTCTATATGAGTCCCTGTGTATGTGGTATGTATATGAGGGGAGGGAAACTTGAGAGTGAACAAAGTGGAGAGGTTTCAGTCTGTATGGGTGTGCAGGTGTGTATCTATAAAGGATGTACATAAGGGGATTTGAATAAAAGGGTGTGGGACTGTGAGTGTGGATGGAGGTTATAAAAGTATGTTATGAGCTTACGTAGGTGATATTTATAGACTATGTAGGGGGTCCTATTTGCTAGGGTGGTAAGGTAAGTGTGGGTGTGTGTCTTTGAGGTGGGAAGTGTGTGCCTGAAGCTGTGTATATATGTCTAGGGTACATGTACAAGCTGTGCACCTAGGAACTGCAAGTGGGTCCTGTGTGAAAAAGCAGATTAGCATGTCTTTGCAATCAACATGATGCATGAAATCCTCTGAAAGGCAAACCAAACCTTTCTTTTGCCTCCGCTGCCCTGCCCTGAGCACCCACTCCCAGAGATGGTCTTGCTGTCAGTATTCAGTCCCCTGTAGCTGCTTCTGAACCGAAGCTACACTTGGAAACCCACACCTCTGTCTCCTCTGCTGGGACTCAGGGGATTCATTTACCACGATCTATGTTACAATAGACTTTTATTTACAACTTATTATCTTATAATTTATTACTTTATAAAAAGTTATGATTTATTTCACTATAGCTATGGTTTTCACCCATAGTCCTGTGAGAGTTGGACCATAAAGAAGGCTGAGTGCCAAAGAACTGATACTTTCAAATTGTGGTGCTGGAGAAGACGCTTGAGAGTCCCTTGGACTGCAAGGAGAGCAAACCAGTCAATCCTAAAGAAAATCAATCCTGGATATTCATTGGAAGGACTGATGCTGAAGTTGGAGCTCCAAAACTTTGGCCCCCTGATGCAAAGAGCCGACTCATTGGAAAAGAACCTGATGTTGGGAAAGATTGAAGGCAAAACGAGTAGGGGGTGGCAGAGGATGAGATGGTGAGATAGCATCACTGACTTAATGGACATGAATCTGAGCAAATTGCAGGAGATAGTGAAAGACAGAGGTGCCTGACGTGCTCTAGTCCATGGGCTCACAAAGAGTCTGGCTTAGGAACTAAAAAGCAATAGATTTTTAATTGCCCACTGAGCTTATTTGGGAAAAATACCTCTGGGCCATAATTTCTGTTGATAAATCATCGTTATCATCATCCCCACCACCATGACCATCATCCTCACCACCATGACCATCATCCTCACCACCATGACCATCATTCTCACCACCATCACCATCATCCCACCACCATGACCATCATCCTCACCACCATCCCCATCATCCCATCACCATCCCCATCATCCCACCACCATGACCATCATCCTCACCACCATCACCATCATCCCATCACCATCTCCATCATTCCACCACCATCACCATCATCCCACCACCATGACCATCATCCTCACCACCATCCCCATCATCCCCTCACCATCACCCCATCACAATCCCCATCATCCCACCATCACCATCATCCTCACCACCATCCCCATCATTCCATCACCATCACCATCATCCCACCACCATGACCATCATCCCCACCACATCCCCATCATCCCATCACCACCCCCATCATCCCATCACCATCACCACCATCCCCATGTGTTGCATGGCATTCAGCATTTACCATGCATCATCATCTCAGCTAATGCATGTTATGCTTTTAGAAAAGTTAATTCTACAGCATAAAATACAGCTGAATTGGCTCACAAATCCATGCTAATCAAGAAAAAGCTATCTGAAAGGCTAAGCTGAGGAGTACTAGAGACCTTCAAATTAACATACAGCCTCTGTTTCCTGTCCAAAGCCCCAGTCCATCCTGAGATCTTGTTTGTTCTACCCTTACATGAAATTTCATTAAATTCAGCTTCAGTTTATTCATCCCTTCTACCACCTACTTTAAATACAAAATCAGTCATCTATAGTATTTCTCTGGATGGTCAAAGAATCTACCTGCAACAGAGCCTCAGGAGACACAAGTTCAATCCTTGGATTGGGAAGATCCTATAGAGGAGGAAATGGCAACCCACTCCAATATTCTTGCCTGGAGAGTAATATGGACAGAGGAGCCCGGCAGGCTACAGTCCATGGAGTTGCAAAGAGCCAGACACGACTAAAGCAACTTAGCATGCAAGCACAGATGGTTATAGAGATACCTAATGCTTTGTTGGTGGTGTCAGTATGTAAACAGGCTTATTGCAACCCTGCCTGTTGGAGATAAAATTGTTCTGCATCCATTTTCCTGGAATGGAGCCCCACAGAGAACAGTTTGTTATGGCATTTGCACCAAGGACGTCTTCACAGGGCTCCATATTTCCACTTCATAAACATCCATTCCCAGGAAAGCAAAATCGGAAATTCTCAAGGACGACAAAACAGCTGCAATAGGGTAATTTGCCAGCAAAGATATTGCAAATGTGCCAGACTTTAATATTGGAGGCCGAGTTCAGTCTGTTTAGAGCAGGAGAGCCAATGTCATCTTCCAGTTTCACCTGGTGTTTTCTCCAAAGCAGGAATAAAGTGAAAAATAGTGAGGGAGAGTTCACAGCCTCTATCTGTGCGGTAAAATTTTCTCTAACTGTAATGGAGTGAAAAGTTGGGAGGTTATTTACATGCAAAGAGAACTCAGTGATGGCTTATATGGCCCCGAGAGTTCCGTGTCCTTTGACCTGATGAACTAGAGTGACAAATGGCCTCAGAGCTTGCATCTCCACCCATTCAAGTCTCGACTGGAAAGGAGACGCTAGCTCCAATGCCCTGCGGCAAAGAAATTCAGCACTCCTTGTTGCTTCTAGCCTAAGTCTTTCTAAAATCCAGAGGGCTACATAGATACTCCAGAGACCCAGATGGTAGACCATGCCACAGCTGTCTGCTGGTGTTGTCCTCGAGCCATGTCTAGGGAGAGACAGATGCCACACCATTGTTAAAGCTGCACATCCTCACTGTGTAGCTAAGAACAATATGATCAAACAGAAAAGATAAGATCACTTAATTATAATGCCAGCCAACCTGTTGACAGGCCGGAATATTTTTCCTTTCGTGAAATTGTTTCAAAGACTGATTTAGACCTCACAGAGTGACAAGAATCAGCTCATTCATGAATGTGGATACAAACAAAATGCAGGCACAAAGTATAGCAGAGTCCACGCTTTAACGCCATCCATTCATTCATCCATCCACTGAGCATGCCTTTGTTGAAAGCCTGCAGTGGTCAAGTGTGGGTCTTAGAATTGAACACCCAAAGGTGACCATACCAGGCTTCACACACACAAGAAGTTCAAAATCTATAGACAATTCAGTGAAACCATTAATAGACAGGGAGGTCAGTGCTTTAAAGGCAGCTAAAGGAATAGAATGGGTGTGTACTGGGCAAAGCCTGGGTGGAGGCAAGGAGGGCCAGAGAGGCGAAGCTTCCTTGAAGTCATAACGCTTGAGCTGAGTCTTGAGAGACAAGCAGGAACTGTCCAGGCAATTCTCCATCCACAGAATAAGTGGTTCAGAAGATCCTCTTACAGGATTACCAGAGAGAGCTGGAGCTGGGGAATGTTGAGCCCAACAGTTCACATGAATCAGTGAGAATCCCCAGGAAAAACCGACCTCCCAAAGCTGCTCTGTAGAGCTCTTACTGAATGCTGCCTCGCACACGCCCAGACACATTTCCTTCTTCCTAGAAAGCACGGGAACACTGTGGGGAAAATGAGGTGAGATTACAGTCTGGTCTTTGGTCTGTTGATGCCAAGCCTGAGGGAGTACAGCTGCATAATTTATGTTAGATTTTCCTGGGAAACAGAATCACCTAAAGACTGTGAAATCTTGGTTTGCATTGCCTTCCAGGGGATTAAGCGCCATCCTGTTTACAAGGGCATCAATCCCTCCAGTCCCACACCTTACATCTGTTGTTGCACTAGTGACCCTGTACCAGCTACAGTCCTAAGGAGACATGGACCTACTTTCGATTTATAGTGGGTGGTAATACATGCAGCCGCAACCTGGGGCGCAGAGTACAGAAACCCAGAAACGCAAGGGAATCCAAGCCTGTCCTTCAACAGGAGTAATTAGTTATCAAGACTATTGCTAACAGTGACCATATCACATGACTATGCATTAATTCTTTAGAACCTGTCAATTTTCCCTGCTTTTGCACCCAGCTAAACACTTCCCACCCATGAAGAGCCAACTCCTTAAAAAATAAATAATTTTTTTTTAAAAAGAGCCAACTCAAGTCCTCCATGTCCCTTTAATTCTCTTTTCCTCTAAATTCTTGCAACAAAGAAAGCGTGCCATGCACAACTTAGCCCTGTTACGTTCTTTTATTGTTGTTGCTTATAAAGTGTTATCTTAATCTCCCAAGTAGATCTTAAGTCCTCTGAGGAAAAACCTACACCTTGTAAGGCATCAGCATCCTTGACACTATTATCCAGCATCCTTCACACTATTAGGTGGTATTTCTCTCCCCTAATAGCTAATACTCTATTTCTCTCCACCTATTGGATGTCCCCAGGTGGAGAGTCTACAGGAAACAAAACCTCAATAAGTCTAAAACTGAGATCATCTTTCTACCAAAATAAAGTCCTGTTGTTGACTGCCTCTAATTCTCTGAGGCTCTGACTTTTCCTTGTGTTAACCTGCCCTCTCCTTTCCTGTCTCTTACATTCATTCGCTCCTTTGATGATTAATGCCATTGCTCTGGTTCTGATCTCTATCATTTCTCATCAGGACAACTGTAGACCCTCCTGTCTGATTGACTTTTAACCCTTCTCTTTCAAATCCTGTTACCCCTGTAAGTCAGTCACATTAAACTCTTGTTTGGGCTTCCCTAGTGGCACAGATGATAAAGAATCCACCTGCAATGCAGGAGACCTGGGTTCGATCCCTAGGTCAGTAAGATACTCTGCGGGGAGAAAGGAATGGCTACCCATTCCAGTATTCTTACCTGGAGAATTCTGTGGACAGAGGAGCCTGGCGGGCTACAGTCCATGAGGTCGCAAAGAGTCAGATACGAATGGAACAGCACAGCACAACACGCAACGTCCCGTGAACGCCCCGCCTTGGCGTCTCACTGTTCACTTGGTAAAGCTCATAAAGTGAAAGGGAAGTCGCTCAGTCATGTCCGACTCTTTGTGACCCCATGGACTGTAGCCTATCAGGCTCCTCCGTCCATGGGATTTTCCAGGCAAGAGTGCTGGAGTGGACTGCCATTTCCTTCTCATACATTTCTTTATCTACTGTTCTAAACCCTCTACATTTTGACACTCACTTTTTCACCTTCCTCCTACCTACTTCTCATATCCTTTATTCTAGCAAAGCTATTTCTGCTCCTTAAACCTCTGTCATGCCTCTCTAGCTCCACACCTTAACTGAGCCAATATTTTCACATTAAATATTTTTTTCCAATTAACATATCATAATTTGGCTCTGCCTCCAAGATACATGCAACGTGCTGTGAACTCTTCATAAATAAACCCATCAAGAATTAGGTATTATGTTCTTTGCTGAGGGCATTTTTCATTTAAGTGGTTTTAAAATACCTCCATACTTTGAAGGTAATATGTTAAATATTGCAAGATTAATCTAGAAGCACAAATCAATTTAGTAAGCTGTCAAAAAAAAGCCTAAATTAATTCAAGAGAATAGACATCACGCATGCTGTTCTCTGATCTTATTCAATAAACAATAAACAAGAACTAAAAAAGATCCTATATGTTTAGCAATGTAGTAACAAAATAATTCATGTTTAACAAGAAAATTAAGAAAAATTTAGAGTTGAATACTACTCTAGATTCTCACAGAGCTAAATTACAGGAAATTTTATAGTTATAGATAGCACAATTCATTTTTATACCTGAACAAGAACCAAAAACTACAGAAACTTTCTGTTTCTAAAAACCTAGTTTAAATTTTTTTAAAAATCAGTTCTCCATATATTAATATATAGATTTAAAACAACCTCAATCATGATGGTCAAAGGATTATTTTTATGTAATTTGAGAAAATGATTCTAATTTGCATCAATATTGAAGTATTTCCCAACATTTTAAAATGATGAAAAGTGCCTTGCTTCACTAGGTGCTGGAGAGTACTGAAAAGTCCTAGAGGTTGAAACAATGTTGGATGTATTTAAGAAAGATGGATCTATAAACGGAGAAAGGAGAGCTGCCATTTCAGGTATTAAAGTCCATACAGTAGCCATCAGTGACACCTAACAAATCCTGTATAGGGTATCAGTGCATTACACCCTCCACTTAAGTTAGGTGTGGTTATGGGACATGTTTTGTACATTTGGAAATGTCCACAGTGCATTTCAACCAGTGTAATTATCAGGTAAAAGATTTAAAACTTACCCACTCTTTCCTTCTGATTTCGTGACTTAGCAGCAGCTCTGACACTCCAGGTGCCTGAGCAAGCATGGAGCAGAACCCTCAGACAACCTGCAATGGATATGTAGCATAAAGGAGAAGTGGACCTTTGATTTGAATACCACTGAGACTTGGGTTGGGAATTCCCTGGCTGTCCAATGGTTAGAACTCTGTGCTTTCACTCCCATGGTCCCAGGTTCAATCACTTTTGAGGGAAATAAGATCCCATGTAAAAAATGAATTAATTAAAAATTAGAAGATTGAAAAAAGAGTTGTACTATGACATAAGCTAGCCTAGGGGCTTCCCTAGTAGCTCAATTGGTAAAGAATCTGCCTGCAATATAGGAGACCCTGGTTTGATTCCTGGGTCAGCAAGTTCCCCTGCAGAAGTGCTAGGCTACCCACAGCTCAGCACAAGCTAGCCTAGACTGAAAGAGAAAGAGGTTTTTTTATTAATTACCTTTGCGACTTCTTATAGTACTCCATATTTCAGAAAAATGTACCCAGATATTCCTTCTAAAATGTAAATTTTAAAAAAACTTACTAAAAGTTATTTAACAGGAACAGAAAGAAGATATTGGGAGGAAGCTGTTTGCATGTTACTGTAATAATTCATTCCTCTGAGTTTAATTTCTCACAAGGTCATTCACAATAAGACAGTGCTTTACAGAAATTAGGACTTTAACCATCTGAAAGATTGAAAGAATAACTTCGTAAGAATCTATTTTAAAATAAAACAGGCAATAATCCCACTTCCCTTCCAAACATTTTAGTTTCTAGGTATTTTAATTGTTGTTGTTGCTCATTCACTAAGTTGTCTGACTCTGAATTTTGACTGAGAGATATTAACTGCCCTGCAGTGATGGGAAAGAATATAAAATACGTACAACTGCTGCCTCATCTGTAGTAATTCAAAATGCAACAGAAATAATTACAAACAATTTTTTCTTTGCTAAGCTCTCATGTTTAGAGAAAAATTTAAAGGCAATGGGTTGTTAATAATGGCCGATTATCCATGGAACCCCCCAAAAAATGTCTTATGACAGATATGAGCTCTAACAATTGCTGAGACTTTGATTAGCAGAATCCTGTAGATATGTAAGAGAAATCAGAGTTCTCTTCTTCAACACTAATCATATTATGAAACTATGAACAAATCATGGCCCATAATTTGCTCAATGGGTCCTACTATTTTAGACCAAAATTTCTCTTGCTAATGTCTCCCATTAGGTTATTCTTTAGCTTTTCAATTTTAATATCTCAAAGCTACTGATCTCAATTTGCTTAAAATCCAGACAGATGGTCTTTGCAATATAAGTGAACTAACCATAGCACATTGATAGGGAATTTTATGATGCTCACATATTGCTACAACACATAGATCAACTGGAAGTAAACTCTATTCAACTGATAAAATTGGCAAAGAAATGTAATACATTTACTCGTGGCCCACTTATTTAGGTAAAAAATGACAAAGACACTAAAAATTCTAGCTCTCAGCACATGCCAACGTGTCATAACGATTGGAAGGCAGTTTGGAGATGTCTAACCAACATGAAATTAAAAGACACTTGCTCCTTGGAAGAAAAGTTATAACCAACCCAGACAGCATATTTAAAAGCAAGACATTATTTTTTCAACAAAGGTCCATCTAGTCAAAGCTATGGTTTTTCCAACAGTCATGTATGGATGTGAGTATTGGACTCTAAAGAAAGCTGAGCACTGAAGAATTGATGCTTTTGAACTGTGGTGTTGGGGAAGGCGCTTGTAAGTCCCTTGGAGTGCAAGGAGATCCAACCAGTCCATCCTAAAGGAGATCAGTCCTGAATATTCATTGGAAGAACTGATGCTAAAGCTGAAGCTCCAATACTTTGGCCACCTGATGCGAAGAACTGACTCATTAGAAAAGACCCTGATGCTGGGAAAGATAGAAGGCAGGAGAAGGGGATGACAGAGGATGAGACGGTTGGATGGCATGGACATGAGTTTGAACAAGCTCTGGGAGTTGGTGATGGACAAGGAGGCCTGGCATGCTGCAGTCCATGGGGTCACTGAGTCAGACATGACTGAGAGACTGACTGAAGTGAACCAACATTCAGATACTGACTCAAGCACCTTTGACTTAGAAATGTAGTTATTACTATTATTGCACAAAAATAATCTGGAATCTCAACTGTGAGAATTGGAAAACTAGGCTAGAATATTTCCTTAATACAATTCTCTGTTGTTGTTGTTTAGTCATGTCAACTAAAAAATATAGTCATCACCTGAAAGTAGAGTTATTTTATTTGGTGGGAATGTTTAGGCCTCTGAACCCAATAAACAGCATTTCAGCAGCTCTGAGAAAACTGCTAGCAGGGGACAGGAGGGGAAATCAGGCTACACAAGTTTGCAATAAAGGAAGAAGGCAATCTGAACATCAAAGATCAGATACCAAGTTAAGAAATTTATCCTTCTATGCACGGGAGGATGCAAGCCTCCGGGCTCACTGAATTCATTTTGTTCATATGCACCTCAGCTATCTGGGGCCAAATTCTCTTCCTCCTTCACCTTAAGGAGTGGCAGCTGGCTGCTTCTCGCATTCCCCTGCTCCTCAGCAATCACTGGTGGGTGGTAGCATCCCCTGGATCACAGGCTGGGGAGCCTCCTTCACATTTGGAGGCCAGAAATCAGAGACTTTGACATTTCTTGTTTACTAATATGGCAGGAGATATTTTCATTTCACAATTGCTAAGTCATGTTTGACTCTTTGTGACACTATGGACTATAGCCCACCAGGCTCCTCTGTCCATAGAAATCCCCAGGCAAGAATTCTGGAGTGGATATTTCCTTCTCCAGGGGGTCTTCCCAACCCAGGGATCGAACTTGTGTCTCCTGCCTTGGCAGGCAAATTCTTTACCACTGAGCCACCAGGGAATCCCCCAATACAATTCTCTAGAGATTCTCTAAACAAAACTATGATACTATCTGCAAGACCATTCCAAAAAGTCTATTCCATCTTTTTATTTGTGTGAAGTAATTCTAAAACAGGCACCATTTCTCTTTGCCGGGTCACTCTGGTTTTTTCTTAGCTAATTAAGATTAATTACAGAAAAAGTGTAAAGAGGAGCAAAAGTGTTTGTGGCTGGGCACCGAACAAGATTAGAGAAACTAGCATTTGAAATGGCCATTTCATCTTGAAGTTATACTAGAAGGAAAATGTCTTTGATTTGCAAGTGATATTGCACAGATGTCTATGTGGAATAACAGATGGGATAAAGAATGCAGAAATGACTGAAATTAATGGAGTAGTTATCACAGAGAGCCAGCCCTTTGACTTGGGATCTGATTTTTCTTTCACCATAGCGTATAAGACAAAGGCAAGTGGAGAAGCATGGAAAGAAAAGAATACTTAGAATCAGCCATCTGAATCGTGGACTCTGAGCTGGAGAGTTTACAGTTTGCACACTTGTGTACTGGTCCTCACTTCTGAGGCACAGATAGTGACATTGACATTAGCAGATATTGCACAGGATTAAATGTGACAACATGCAAAATCCTTTATCAGTTGCAAAGCATTAAGTGGTCAATTTTATGATCCAGTTTCACAAACAGTATTGAAAGTTTCCGCAATAATCTAGTGGAATATGAGATAAGAACATGGATACCAAGGTCTGCTCCATGCTATAGATGGAGCTAACATCAGTCATTCCTGGAGAAAGAAGAGACAAGCAATAAAAAGACAAGCTTGAAATTCACTGAATGTGTGTGCAGGCTATCCAGCAGCAGTCAGTGTGGGAAGAAGCAAGCTGACCAGGTCACTGTATTCTGCCTCTTAAAATCAGAAGGCCAGAGGTTTTTTTTTCTATTTTGTAAAGAAGTTCATTTATACCATTTTTTTTAGATTCTACTTATAAACGGTATCATATGATATCTGTTTCTTTGTCTGACTTATTTAGTACAACAGTCTCTACATCCATCCATATTACTGCAAAAGGCATTAGTTCATTTCTCTCTCTCCTTTTTTATTTTTATATTTTTGCTTCTTAACTCACAGATTTAGAGGACAAACTGATGATTACCAGGGACAGGGAGAGATTGGAAGTTTGGGACTGACATGTACACATTGCTATATTTAAAACAGATAGCCAACAATGACCTACTGTATGCTGCTATGTCGCTTCAGTCATGTCCAACTCTGTGCGACGCCATAGACAGCAGCCCACCAGCACAGGGAAATAGTCTCAATATTCTGTAATAACCTTAATGGAAAAAAAGGAAAAAGAATATGTACATGTGTATGTATAACTGAATCACCTTGCTGTGTATCTCAAACTAACACACTGTTAACCATGTACTGTGTGTGTGCTACGTTACCTCATTCTTGTCTGACTCTGTGACCCTATGGGCTGTAGCCCACCAGGCTTCTCTGTCAATGGGAATCTCCAGGCAAGAATGCTGGAGTCAGTTGTCACGTCCCACTCCAGGGGATCTTCCCAACCCAGGGATGGAACCCATGCCTTCTGTGCCAGCAGGCAGGTACTTTACCATTATACTCGGATATAAATTTTTTAAAAATTTTAAAAAGTAAGGTCTGCAGAAAAGTTATGACCAACCTAGATAGCATATTCAAAAGCACAGACATTACTTTGCCAACAAATGTCCATCTAGTCAAGGCTATGGTTTTTCCAGTGGTCATGTATGGATGCAAGAGTTGGACTATGAAGAAAGCTGAGCACTGAAGAATTGATGCTTTTGAACTGTGGTGTTGGAGAAGACTCTTGAGAGTCCCTTGGACTGCATGGAGATCCAGCCAGTCCATTCTGAAGGAGATCAGCTCTGGATGTTCTTTGGAAGGAATGATGCTAAAGCTGAAACTCCAGTACTATGGCCACCGCATGCGAAGAGTTGACTCAATGGAAAAGAATCTGATGCTGGGAGGGATTAGGGGCAGGAGGAAAAGGTGATGACAGAGGATGAGATGGCTGGATGGCATCACCAACTCGATGGACGTGAGTCTGAGTGAACTCCGGGAGATGGTGGTGGACAGGGAGGCCTGGAGTGCTGCGATTCATGGGGTTGCAAAGAGTCGGTCTTGACTGAGTGACGGAACTGAACTGAATGTCTGCAGAGACCTGTCTTCCTTCAGTGTGGCTAGTGGGCAATGTTCAGCCTTGCTGGCTCATCCTTCCTGGTCCAAATTCATGTCTCCCTTGTTTTCACATTTCACTGGTTTGCTGAATGATTTGATTGGTAAATTATTCAGTAAAGCAACCATGAATTATTCTGTTTCATCAATTTTGCAGACTTTGGAGGAAGCTGTTCAAAGCACTTTCTTGGCTTCTGCTTCTTGTGTGCTTGGAGCCCTCTTGCACAGAGCCCGACTTTCCTATAAGCTATGCATGCAGAAAGGCCCTGAATCCATTCAGCTTCAGCCAGCCACCAGTGTGACATGAACACCTATCGATAATCAAAAGGCCACGTTCACTGAGTTTGCCTTGGATGATAAATATATACCGGCTGTGTGACTTGGCAACTTATTTAACCTTTCTTTGCCTCAGTTTTCTTATCTGTAAGAATGTTGTTGCTTAGTTGCTAAGACATGTCCGACTCTTGGTCACCCCATGGACTGTAACCCTCCAGGCTCCTCTGTCCATGGGATTCTCCACGCAAGAATAATAGAGTGGGTTGGCATTTCCTCCTCCAGGGGATCTTCCTGACCCAGGGCTTAAACCCATGTCACCTGCATCTCCTGCATTGACAGGTGAATTCTTTATCACTGAGCCACCTGCAAAGCCTCTATCTATAAGGAGAATAATGGCACCTATGTCATAAGAATATTAAGAAGATTAAATGAATAAATAGTTATGAAGTACTTAAAATAGTGTCTGGGACATGGTAAGAGTTATATATGGGATTGATAAATTGAAAAAATACATTGTTTTTTATAGGGGAAATCATATATGAATCTAACAAAATTTTAAGTGACAATGAACATATATTAAAATTTTATCATAAAACAGTATTCCAAGGGTGGTTGTCTCTGAGAGGGACAATAGACATTGGTCAAAATTCATAGAGCTTTACAGCACAAACCATGAACCACAATGTACATAAAGTTGAAAAATCATAGGAAGTCAGGGGATGCCCAGAATAAATGCAAATTGGGACAAATGAATTCAACAATATTATAAATGAATGAAATGACTCCACTGAATGGGGTAGGAGGAAAAAGTGATGATCTAAGAAACTTTGGAAATGAATAAAATCTGTAAGATCAAAGGCAAAGGAAACTATAACCAAGCAGGTATTCCAGTTGATAGGATGGTTTTCTGTGGGGTCAGGTGTTAGTAATTCCGATACTGCTATACATGTATACTGGATTAGGACAGGTAAATAAATGGAACAGGATAGAGGGGCTGTTTCTCACTTTTGAATGAGAAGCGACACATAAGCAAGGGAGTAGAAGTGTGAATGATCCATGTGATAATATAGCTGGAGACATCAATATAAAATCATATTTAGCTTCATAGAGACAGAGATGTTTACATGTAGCTGTGTGTATATACACACATATATTTCCTTGTTCTGACAACCGAGAGGGCCTGAACTGTATCCAGCAACAGCAAGCACACTTAGTGCCAAGATCTTGGTTTTTAATGATATCCTCAGTGATGGCTCAGATGGTAAAAAATCTGCCTGCAATGTGGGAGACCTGGGTTTGATCCCTGGGTTGAGAATATTCCTCTGGAGTAGGGCATAGCTACTCAGACACCAGTATTCTTGCCTGGAGAATTTCATGTAGCCTGGTGGGCTACAGTCCATGGGGTACCAACGAGTCAGATGTGACTGAGGGACTAACATTTTTACTTTCTTTCTTCAGTGGAAGAGCCAAGATCTGTGGAGAAGTGGCTGATTCTAGGACTAGGGCAAGAAACTCTCAAAAAATATCTGGAGCATCTTATAGTACCAGAAAGGAAGAACATGGCTTTGAAAAGAAGAGCGATATGGTATGTCAAAAGGAGACAGAAGCCAGGGGAGCATTCTCAGAGGCCTGAGCTGAAACTTCATTTGAGCCGCAAGATGAATGAAGTAGTATTGGATTATACCCCAAAGTACAAAATAAATATTCATGAGTTTATAAACAGATGACTGAATAAGTAAATAAAGTTGGGGAAAAGAGATAATCTTCCCCAAAAGAATTTCAAATAGCCTATAGAGATAGAAAGTAAAATACCACTTCCCAGTCAGTGACATCTTGCCAAAGATGACAGTTTTCTTGAAAGAAGGAAAAAGAATAACTTCATAGGGAGAAGTCTATCAAGTGTGACCTCAGCCAGGCAATCCAAGTCAGTATCAAGGGTGACAAGCCATGTTGACAGTAAGCACCTGTGAGATCATGTGATGAAAATGACTCTGTGATCTCCCCCTGAAAACTCATAACCCAAGTCTAATCATGAGAAAAATATCACACAAACCCCATCTGAGAGACATTCTACAAAATATCTGACTAGTGATTTTCAACACTGAAAAGATCTTTAATAACAAGGAAAGTCAGAGAAACAACTAGAACCAGAAGGACACAAAGGAGACATGATGACTAAATGTAATACAATACCCTAAATGGGATCTAGGAACAGAAAAGGAACATCAGGTAAAAACTAAGGAAACAGGAAGAAAATGGGAGGAAGGGAAGAGGGGTGGATCCATTAACTGCGGTAACAGTGCGCTGCGAACTGAGAACGCTGACTCAACCCTCTGCCCCCAAGGCAATGAATCAAACAAATTAAGGAGCATTTGTGCAACTGAAAGGTAGAACCTGAAGAAGTCAGAGTTAGCCTGCGAAGAGAAGGGGAAGAGGTAACAGGGAAATGACCGGCTTCCCTAGAAAGACAGCTCCCGTGGGGTCGCCAAGCAAGCATTGGCCACCCCGGCTGAGACCTCAGCACAGGCCATCAGCCCTGGACGGAGTGGCAGACGTCACTCTCAGTTAATAGGGATGTGGTGGGACCCGGCATCAGTGTGTCAGGGAAGATGTCCAGGGGACCCTGAAATCCAGCCTTGGTGGAAAGAGCACCACTGAACTATTTCCGAGGTGGCGATGGAGATTTGTGAAACCGTATAGCTTTCAGCACTTGAAGCACCATGGAGACTTGCAGCCGTCCATCCTGCCATCTTAGCAGACAAGGTCCAGCGATACTGAAGTGGACGAAAGAGAATATGGAGGACTTCCCTGGTGGTCCAGTGGTTGGGAATCTGCCTGCCAAAGCAGGGGACATGGCTTCAATCCCGGTCCAGGAAGATCCCGCATGCCACAGGGCATCTAAGCCCGTGCTCCACAACTATTGAGCCTGTACCCGAGAGCCCATGCTCGGCAACAAGAGAAGGCACGACAACGAGAAGCCCGAGCAACACAGCTAGAGAGTAGCCCTGGGCAGTGCAACTAGAGAAAGCCTGCATGCAGCAGCGAAGACCCAGCGCAGACAAAGAGAGAAAAGAGACAGAGGGCATGCGGAGGGTTACACACCAGAGGAGAAGAGAAGAGAAAAAAGAACCCAAACTCATTTGTTGTGTTCTAACACTTGTACAAATCATTCTACAAAATGACATGGAGCCCAGTTTGGAAAATCGTGCCAGTTGGAGCAGATCACTGGGGTACAGTTTACCGCAAAGGCAAGAAATTCCTTCAATTCTTTCTTCTCTCTCAGCTAATGTCTAGGAGTGGAGAAAGAAAGAACACTAATACTGGCTGCCCTCCAGAGATCCAAACTGAACTGGAACCAGTATCACAAGGCAAGGATCTGCCAACTCTGAGGTGGACTCCGGTCCATAGTTTTCTTAAAAGGAGTTCCTAACTCTAGCTGGAGTTGAAAACCACAAATTTATTTTCTTAATATGGAAGTCCTGATGAGAAGCTGGACCTATGAACATACACCCAAACATCACTGACCCTTCTATATCAAAGGTTACTTGATATGAGAAAAAATCTTTACCAAGATGCAGACTGTCCAAGATTTTTTTTTCCTTTTCTAGGAAAAGTGCTATAAATAAATAAGGATATCTATTAATATAATACTTGATAGTAGATTGAAAAAGAAAAATATGATCTAAGGATACATAGTATTTAGTAAAAGTAGATTAAAGAAGAAAGAAATGCTCAAAAATGATTATGTCTCTTGATGAAGTACTAAAATACAGGAGTAGAGGAAAACAGCTTTACCATAATAAAGGCCATCTGCTTCTATCTAAAAGCCTATTCATGATAAAATAAATGTGTCAGTTTCACTATTAATATTCTAGAAATTCTATTCATTCAGAGCAAAAATGGGATAGCAGCAAGGGTTAGACATATTGAAAACCAAGTGATAAAAATTTCTGGCAGTATGATTTCATAGTTAGATAAGAGAATAAGCTAAGAAACTATTTTAATTAATAAATGTTTGATAGATAGCCTGGTAGATGATTAAGTATACACGCACATAAACACACACACCCCAATTCTCATAGTGCGGTTGAAGATATAATGAAAAAAATCTCCTTTCACAGCGTCCATGGAAATATGCAATTATAAGAAATAGCTTTCATGAAAAATCTCTAGGAATAACTCTGTAATATTTTACTGAAAGACACAAATAAAGGCCTGAATAAATGAAAGAGAACATCATGATCTGAGAAGGGAGACAAAATGTTTTAAAAGCAACACTTTTCCCAGATCAACTTGCATTTCATATAAGTCCAATCAAAACCCCAACCTATTTTTTTCACTTGGAAAATTTGCTGTAAATATCACCAGAAAAAAATGTTTGGAGTAAATATAATTTTTAAAATACACGATGAAGGAGGAGCAATGTTATCAGATAGCAATGTATATTACAGAGGAACAGTACAAAAGAGATTTGATACTGACACCAGCTAGACATAGGGAGAAACTGAACAAAAGTCATTTAGTAACAGAGAGAAGTGGTTAACACCTCACACACACACACACACACACACACACACACACACACACACACACAATTACTCAATACGAGCTTTAGAGGCTGATAATGATTTGGGCAAACAGACTTTTAGAACATTCTCCTAACCAATGTAAATACAGCACTCTACCAAGCACACGGGCTTCCCGGGCGGTGCTAGTGGTAAAGAACCCGTCTGTCAATACAGGGGATGTAAGAGATGTGGGTTTGATCCCTGGGTCGACAAGATCCCCTGGAGGACATGGCAACCCACTCCAGTATTCTTGCCTGGAGAATCCCACGGACACAGGAGCCTGTCAGGCTTAAGTCCATAGTGTCGAAAAGAGCTGGACACGACTGAAGCAACTTAGTATTCACGTATATATAATCAAATATATACAATTACATCTGAGCCATTTTGCTGTATGCCAGAAACAAATACAACTTTGTAAATTAGCTACACTTCAATAAAATACCGTTTTAAAACAATTTTCGAAGAATTTTTCCCATTTAGGATAGCTGGGTGGAGAGAGACAGGGTCTGGTGGAAAGAGCTAGATTTAGAAGATAAATCAGGCTCTGCAGCAAGAAAGAATCACTTTTAAATCTAGCCTACTCTGAACATAGGTGTCCTTTGAATCTAGTTGAATGTAATTTATAACCTGACAAATATACTGGAACAAAGGGGTTTTGTTCATTCAAGATAAATGGCCAGAGAGAAGGGCTAACAGAATCTCATAGAAGGCACTGGATTTGGTAGAGAAAGATACTAAGTATTCATTAAAGATTTATCAGTTAATTTAGTATCTGTTAGAAAAGACCTATCTGACCAAATGAATCTTACCTCACAGTCTGACCCTCTCTGTCAAATATCAAATGGGGAAGAAGTAAAAATAAAATCAATGTCCCTTTTGAATTTTAACCTAAATATTTTAGATTTTGTTTAATTCTCCTTGTTCTAATTCTTTCCTTGATATTGTGGCAGATATTATATGTCATCCACTATCCAAATTCCCTTTTTCTAGAAGTTATAAAGCAAAATATTTAAATTCCAGCCTCTTCTGCAGTAAGGATGATCAGGTAACCTGGATATTGCCAACAAAATTCAAGGAGACGTTCCTTGGCAGCAGGGAAGAGGGAGGAGGGATTTGCTATTTTCTTTTCTGTTTGTATAAACCTTTTATTTTGTATTGGCGTATAGCCAATTAACAACAATGTGATATTAACAGTTTCAGTGATATTGAAAGATTCTTTGCCACCAAGCCACCAGGGAAGCCCTTTCTCATCTATAAGATAGGAAAAATACCTACCCCACTGAACTACCTAGAAGTTGGAGAGAATTCTCCACATGAAAATGAGCATATTGACGTTAATATATGATATTTTTCTGTTTTCTTAACTCTGATTTTTGAAGTACTATTTGCCTTATTTTTCAAGTCATCTAAGGAAATATGTAAGAAATGTTTTAACAGGTAAATATCACTTTTTATAAATGCAGTTTGTTAGTGACCAAGAATTCAGCGAAGTCCTCTCAATCACTCTTTTCATATTATTTAGCACAAGAAGAAAATTTAGCATTGCTCAAAATGTCCCATTTGTATGACTTAGGATTCATGGTCAATATGAAAATATGTTTATGATGATAAAACATATTTATGTGATAAAATTTCCATGTCTTCCATTCTTTATCTTTTCACTGAACAGAAGCCCCAAGTCTTTCCTCTGGTGCTACAAAGACTGAAGTTATACATCCAAAAGGCTAAATGTACCCCCATGTAGTTTCCTTCTAGAAATTTCTAAGCCATTCTGGAGGGGAAAAAAAATTTGAAACGGCATGGAGTTCTCAATACTGCTCTCAATACTCATTTCCTAACCAAGGTGTCAGGCAGTCAAATGAAGTTGCCAGAGAGTGTATTGGGAGTGTGAACAGTGTGAGAGAAGACAGACAGATAGACTAAAATATAATCCTAATGATTTAACTCAAAGACTATATTTGGGTGAGCTTTTAAATTATCACCAGTTATGAAAAAGCAGAAACCAAAGCATTTTATCTATGTTTGTGTGTGTGTGTGTGTGTGTGTGTGTGTGTGTGTGTGTGTGTGTGCGTGCGCGCGCTAAAGTAATACACCCGGGGATTTTCTTTTTGATTGGAGAAAGATCAAACTTAGTTCAAGTCGTGGTTAATTCTAGCATTTTCCGATACACAGGATATTTTCCTGCCTCTCACACAATGTGTGAAGTCGATACACCACAGGTAGAAATGGCCCTAGCACGCAGTAGGTATCATTAGCGTTGGAAAGTACCGGCTACCTCTCTGAATGCAGTATTTCAAAGGAACAACTTCAAACCATGCAATCTAAAGTTTCCAGCGCTGCTTTGAAGTTACTTTCTATTTGTTGTTATCACTGAAGCAGAAAGCCTGCAATAAATCATTTTTGCTATTTATCTGACTTCTGTTCAGGAGAGAAAATATGTACAATCAATGACTTTGAACACCACAGTGTTGGTATTCCAGGTGAAGTCTCTTTGATACACCTCAAGCGAGTGAGGAAGAGAATGTAATAAAGAGTACAAATAAACCTGAGTCTTCATGGACTGGCTTGTTCAGACAGCGTGGGGCATGGCCCACCTCCCTGGGGATGATGGCCCACGGCACAGGGCTCCTGTCCTCTGAGGGTTCTCTAGCCTCCTAAAGAACCACCATAGTGTTCAACGTTTTCTCTGGACTAAAAATGTTTTCCTGCACCTTAAGTCACAAAAGCCTTAGAGAAAAGACACAGACCCCAAACCCCTTGCAATTCCTCACTCACAAGAAAAGGCTCTCTTCATGAAGGCATTTTGAAGAAGGGAGACAGTGGGGTCATCAACACCCCTTGCCCACCCTTATAGGACATGGTAGCCCTGCTCATCCCACGTAAGGAGGGGAAATGACGGCTGGAGGTCCAAAGGCCATAAATTCAGTACAGACTCTGCCACTTGTTTCCTGTGGGTTTTTCCTCAGGTTACGTCCTCTCTCCGAGGCGTGGTGCCATTCTAATCAAATTCAAACTAATCATAAAAGGGATCATAACAGCAATGATGCCCTGTGTCATCATATGTGTCAGGCCCTGCCCAAGGCACTTTTGGAAGCATCTCCTCCAATTTCCAAAGCAGTATTAGGAAGGAAGTGCCACTGTTGCTGCTCGCAGATGTGGGAATGGAGGCTCAGAACACAGAACAATTTGTCCGTGTCGTATGTACAGTATGTCTGGGAAAAGGGTTCAAATCCCCTATATGTCTCTAGAAGTTATAGTCTCTCTAAGAATAACATTCCCCTTCCAGAAAATGTATTCCTCTGCCTTCTCCCACCTCTGCCTTCTCTCAGGGAATCATGAGAATCACAGCAGAGAAAGTATGAGAAGTACCTTAAATGCACAATGTGAGTGTAGCACAGCAGTGTAGGATGCCTTTCACATCACACTGTAGGGAAGAGGGGGAAGGGAGAGAAGGAGAGAGGGAGAGAGGGAATGAGACATTCCTTTAGATAAAGAGAGGGGGGGTGTGTGTGTGTGTGTGTGTGTGTGTGTGTGTGTGTGTGTGTGTGCATGCTAAGCTGCTTTAGTCATGTCTGATTCTTTTCAACCCCCTGGACTGTAACCTGCCAGACTCCTCTATCCATGGGATTCTCAAATGCTGGCCTGGGTTGCCATGCCCTCCTCCTGGATCTTTCTGACCCAGGGATCACACCCGTGTCTCTTACGTGTCCTGCATTAGCAGGTGGGTTCTTTACCGCTAGTGCCACCTGGGAAGCCTGGATAAAGAGAGATACAAATAAGCAAAGATAACTCAAGCCAGATTGTCCTTGATTCCAAGAATGAGTAATAATCACAGCCATGGATTTACTGAGGGATGCTTTATGAGCCTAGAATCAAAAATCTTGAAAGAGGAGAGAAATTCAAAGAGACAGTCATGGAGGGGAGCTGCAGGGCGCTGTTGTGGCAAAGTTTCCATGCAGTGTCCCATGGGTAACCTCACAGGATCCCCTGGGGGCTTACTGGAGAATACTGTTTTCTGCAGCCCCATGATATGATTCCATAATTGTAGTGAGCCAGTGCCAGGAGGGAAACCCTTCTTTCGTGCAAAATTGGCCGTGACTCACGCCCAAAAGAAAACTTACCAACCGCGATAATTGACCTGTGGCTTCTGTTCCAAGGAAGAATGTGGTCTTCAGGAGCCAAATTACAGGGTAATAGTCTTTCCCAGCCATAAACATCCAGTCAACGGCTCGTTATGAGGGCTTTTCCCATTTCTGGAAGAGAGCTGTTACAAGTCTTTAGTATTTAACTTGCTATCCAAGCCACTGTTTCTAGTGTGTTAGTTGCTCAGTTGTGTCCGACTCTTTGCAATCCCATGGACCATAGCCTGTCATGCTCCTCTGTCCGTGGAATTCTCCAGGCAGGAATACTGGAGTGCATTGCCATTTCCTTCTCCAGGGGATCATCCCAACCCAGGGATCAAGTCCAGGTCTGAAGCTTTGCAGGCAGATTCTTTACCTTCTGAGCCACTAGGGGCTCTTAAAAAATCTACGCAATGGGGCAGTTGAGGAGGTTGGGTACAGAGGTGCTCTATGCATGGTTTGCCTTTTGTTGACTTGATCTCATGACTTTCCAGGAAAACTGACTGTGGGAAACTTCCTTTGTCATTACTGATGTCACTGCCCAGTTCCTGCTCTAGCTTTAGAATGCTGGTTTGCACTGAACTGGCTACCAGTTTCTCATTTGCAGTTAAAACTTATAATCACCTAGTCACACAAAAGAAGAGTTTTGTCTTGGGATGTGAGGTTAACCACAGAAGTTATATAGACATACTCACACATGTACTTGCACAACACACACATACACTTTGAATTTATTTGAAAGAGGTTTCAGAAAACACAAATTTCTTTAGATTTTAAGAATTACTCATACTTTTTTGGCTGTGTGGTTTTTTGTGTGAGTGTGTGTGTGTGTTTCTGTGCACACTTGTGTGTAATCTTTTGTAGAAAGAGTAGCCAGTGCTGCTTGGCCATGGAGGCCCCATCTGAACGACATGTGAGAAATGAAAATATTTCCTGCCATACCAGTGGGCAAGAAACATCACAGTGGTTTCTGGCATCCAAAGGTGAATGAGGGCTCCCCAAAATGGAGCACAATGCTGGAGATCCAGCAGAGGCCACCAGCCCCACAAGGTGACTGCTGAGGAGCTGGGGAAACACAAGAAGCAGCCATCTGCCACTCCTTACGGTGAACAAGGAAGAGAATTTGGCCCCAGATAGCTGAGGTGTATATGAAAGAAATGAATTCAGTGAGCCCAGAGGCTTGCATCTTCCCAAACATAGAATGCTAGATTTTTTGGCTTAATAGCTGATTTTTCTTTCCTCACAATAATCTTTGATGTTCAGACTGCCTGTTCATTCGCTTTGTTGCAAACTTGTATATAATCTGACTCCCTCTCCCACCTCCTTGGAGCAGTTTTCTCAGAGTTACTGAGATGCTGTCTTCTGGGCTTCAGTCCTACACATTCCCACCAAATAAAATAACTCTCCACTATCAGGTGGTGACTGTATTTTTAGTCAACACACGGAACCGGAGAAGCTGCCTCAGTTCAGTTCAGTCGCTCAGTCGTGTCCGACTCTGCGACCCCATGAATCGCAGCACGCCAGGCCTCCCTGCCCATCACCAACTCCCGAGTTCACTCAGAGTCACATCCATCGAGTCGGTGATGCCATCCAGCCATCTCATCCTCTGTTTGTCCCCTTCTCCTCCTGCCCCCAATCCCTCCCAGCATCAGAGTCTTTTCCAATGAGTCAGCTCTTCCCATGAGCTGGCCAAAGTACTGGAGTTTCTGCTTCAGCATCATTCCTTCCAAAGAACACTCAGGGCTGATCTCCTTCAGAATGGACTGGTAGGATCTCCTTGCAGTCCAAGGGACTCTCAAGAGTTTTCTCCAACACCACAGTTGAAAAGCATCAATTCTTCGGCGCTCAGCCTTCTTCACAGTCCAACTCTCACATCCATACATGACCACAGGAAAAACCATAGCTTTGACTAGACAGACCTTTGTTGGCAAAGTAATGTCTCTGCTTTTGAATATGCTATCTAGGTTGGTCATAACTTTCCTTCCAAGGAGTAAGCGTCTTTTAATTTCATGCTGCAATCACCATCTGCAGTGATTTTGGAGCCCCAGAAAATAAAGTCAGCCACTGTTTCCACTGTTTCCCCATCTATTTCCCATGAAGTGATGGGACCAGATGCCATGATCTTCGTTTGCTGAATGTTGAGTTTTAAGCCAACTTTTTCACTCTCCTCTTTCACTTTCATCAAGAGGCTTTTGAGTTCCTCTTCACTTTCTGCCATAAGGGTGGTGTCATCTGCATATCTGAAGTGATTGATATTTCTCCCAGCAATCTTGATTCCAGCTTGTGCTTCTTCCAGCCCAGCATTTCTCATGATGTACTCTGCATAGAAGTTAAATAAGCAGGGTGACAATATACAGCCTTGATGTACTCCTTTTCCTGTTTGGAACCAGTCTGTTGTTCCATGTCCAGTTCTCACTGTTGCTTCCTGACCTGCATATAGGTTTCTTAAGAGGCAGGTCAAGTGGTCTGATATTCTCATCTCTTTCAGAATTTTCCACAGTTTATTGTGATCCACAGAGTCAAAGGCTTTGGCATAGTCAATAAAGCAGAAATAGATGTTTTTCTGGAACTCTCTTGCTTTGTCAGTGATCCAGCAGATGTTGGCAGTTTGGTCTCTGGTTCCTCTGCTGCTGCTGCTGCTGCTGCTAAGTCACTTCAGTCGTGTCCGACTCTTTGCGACCCCTCGGACTGCAGCCTACCAGGCTCCTGCGTCCATGGGATTCTCCAGGCAAGAGTACTGGCGTGGGTTGCCATTGCCTTCTCCACTCTGGTTCCTTTGCCTTTTCTAAATCCAGCTTGAACATCTGGAATTTCACAGTTCACATATTGCTGAAGCCTGGCTTGGAGAATTTTGAGCATTACTTTAGTAACGTGTGAGATGAGTGCAATTGTGTGGTAGTTTGAGCATTCTTTGGCATTGCCTTTCTTTGGGATTGAAAACTGACCTTTTCCAGTCCTGTGGCCACTGCTGAGTTTTCCAAATTTGCTGGCATATTGAGTGCAGCACTTTCACAGTATCATCTTTCAGGATTTGAAATAGCTCAACTGGAATTCCATCACCTCCACTAGCTTTGTTCGTAGTGATGCTTTCTAAGGCCCACTTGACTTCACATTCCAGGATGTCTGGCTCTTGGTGAGTGATCACACCATCGTGATTATCTGGGTCATGAAGATCTTTTTGTACAGTTCTTCTGTGTATTCTTGCCACCTCTTCTTAATATCTTCTGCTTCTGTTAAAGAGTGCCTGAAGACCCACCAATGTCCAAGCCCAAGGCAGTTCTGAGAATCCCAGGAGCCAGAGATGTCAGCAACGCTATCATTCTGTCATTCAAGTGTAGGAGCAGATAGAGGGGAACAAAACCAAGACAATACAATGCTGAAGTCCAAAATGCGAACTTCCTCAAATTAGAAAAAAATACCAAGCCTCCTTGTCAAAAACTCAGCTAGCCCTGGCATGGAACATCCTGTGAGAGCAAAGGTGGAGGTGAGTGAGGGGATCTGACACAGAGGTCAGCTCCTCTCCGTTGATTTGTTGCATCAGTGAAATCATGTTTTTGTTTGGGAACTGATGTTTCTCTGAAAACGGAGTCAAGTCTATGCCAAGCCTACACTCTAAGATTCATTAATCTTTATGCAAACTTAAGCAAGTAGGCAGGCAATAGGAACTCCAAAAGGTCAGAGTAGAGAGAAGGGAGAGAAAGACAATATTTGGAAAAAAAACTTTTGAGAGTTTTTCTTTCAACTGGAGAAAGATGTGAATCCTTACATTGAAAAAGCATTTCTTTCTTCATAAAGTAGCTTTTCTGTTCTAGAATTTCATAAATGTAATCTAACCATATGAATTGTTTTTGTGTCTGGCTTCTTTTACTTGGCATATTGTTCCTGAGATTTCTCTGTGTTGGTTTGCATATCACAAAGCAGTTTTCATTTAATGATTATGCCACAGTTTTTGCCCATTCTCCTGTGGATAGTATTTTGGTTGTTTCCATTTGAGCACTATTATGAAGGATGCTTGTCTGAATATTCTTGTACAAGGTGTTTTACGGACATCCATCTTTATTTCTCATGGGAAAATAACTTGATTATAGTGTAGGTATACATTAAATTTGGTAATAAATTACCAAACAGTATTACAAAGTGTATTTTGTCCCATTTTGAAGTCCCACTGGCAGTACACGAGAGTTCTAGTGGCTCCACATCCTCACTGACCACTTGATATTATCAGCCGTTTTAATTTTAACCTTCCTAGTGGGTATGCAGGCTTCCCTGATGGCTCAGAGGGTATGCAGTACTATATCACAGTGTGGAGCGGTGAGATAGGATTGACATATAACATATTAGTTTCAAGTGTACAACATAAATGATTAGGTATTGACAAGTGGTCACTACAATAAGGGCTTCCCTCAATAGCTCAGTTGGTAAAGAATCCACCTGCAATGCAGAAGACCCCAGTTCAGTTCCTGGGTTGGGAAGATCCCCTGGAGAAGGGATTGGCTACCCACTCCAGTATTCTTTGGCTTCCGTAGTGGCTCTGCTGGTAAAAAATACACCTGCAATGCAAGAGACCTAGGTTCAGTCCCTGGGTTGGGAAGATCCCCTAGAGAAGGGAAAGACTACCCACTCCAGTATTCTGGCCTGGAGAATTCCATGGACTGTATAGTTCATGAGGTTGCAAAGAGTTGGACATGACAAAGTGACTTTCACTTTCACTTCACTTTCATTTCACCACAATAAACCCAGTTAACATTAATTACCACAATAAACCTCGTTAACATTCATCACCACATATAGTAACAAACTTGTGTGTGTGTGTGTATGTTTGATGAGAACTATTAAGATGTACTTTCTTAGCTTTCAAATATACAGTATGGTATTATTAACTACAGTGACCATGCTAGCTCTATTTACATTATATCCCAATATATTTACTTTATAACTTGAAGCTTGTACTTTTTGACACCCTATTCCCATTTTGCACCCTCCCACACAACCCCAACCTTGCCCCTGTAAACCTTAAAGGGTTTTAAATTGCAGTTCCCTGAGGATTAGGGCTTCCCAGATAGTTCAGTGGTAAAGAATTGGCCTGCCAATGCAGGAGACACAAGTTTGATCCCTGGGATGGGAAAACCCCCTCCGAGGAGGAAATGGCAACCCACTCCAGTATTCTTGCCTAGCAAATCCCATGGACAGAGGAGCCTGGTGGGTTATAGTCCATAGGATTGCAAATAATCAGGCATGACTGAGTGACTAACACATATGTTGTGAAGTAGAATCCAAACCTTTTTTCTTTTCCACATGGAGATCCAGCTATTCCTGCATCATGTCTTAAAAAGAATTTCTTTTTCCTCAGTAAATAGCTCTGATATAGTGCCTTTGTCAAAAATCGACTGACCGTATAAGTTTGGGTCTATTTCTGGGTTTTTATTCTTGCATAGATACGTCAGTTCTACAATCTTGATGTCTGGTGCTTATAATAAGTCTTGAAGCAAGGTAGTGTAAATCCTTCAACATTGTTCTCTTTCAAAACTGTTTTGGTTATTACAGGTTCTTTGACTTTCATATACATTTTAGAATCAGGTTGTAAATTTCTACACAATTTTTTCATGAAATGTGTGAAATCTTATAATAAGCTTAGAAAGAACTGACATTTTATAGCTTTGAATATTCTTTCTTTCTTAATACATTTTAAAAATAAATAAATAAAGAATAAATAAAACACCCAGACTCTAAAACCTGAAATAGGAAGATGTGGGTGAAACGTTTCCCAATTTTTAGTGGAAATTTTATTACCTGTTCAAAAACTCACTTCATGAAAGCAAGGGTTTTGCATTAAAATGAACCAGTTAGAACTCATTGCCAAGAAACTTTAAAATAAATATCTTAGGATTTTCTCTCTGGACTCATGCCTTAACCTGTCCTTTTCACTTAAGAAATATTTATTGAGTGCTTGCTATGTGTCAAGCATTACTTTGGGCCCAGAAAATATCACTGTGACCAAAACAATCAAAAATCCCTGCCTTCATGGAGCTCACATTTTTAGTGAGTACTGTCCAACACCTTCATGCTCAAGTTTCTTGTGTTAGTACAAGATCATGTGCCCAGTGCACAATGAGGCCAAACAAAATGAAACATCTGAGTCTGGAGCAGAGAAAGGTTTATTGCAGGGCTATGCAAGGAGATGGGTGGCTTATGCACTTAAAAGCCCCAGGCTTGTTTTCTAATTGAAGGATAATTGCTTTACAGAATTTTGTTGTTTTCTATCAAAACTCAGCATGAATCAGCCATAGGTAGAATCTAAAAAACAATACAAATGAATCTACATACAAAACAGAATCAGACTCACAGATATAGTAACCAAACATGGTTATGTCAGGGGAATATGTAATTTCCTCAGTTCTGTCTCACCGCAGCAAAAATTTGAAGTGATGGACAGACCATGTTACAACTCCATGTTACAGCTCAGTTTTATTTGGCAAGCAAAGGAAAATACATCCTCGGAGGTGTGAGGGCAGGCTGACCCAAAATACATGAAGAGAAGAAAAGCCCACGGCTCAATTTTGGCATCTCTTTTTATAGGGTTTTTCTCCCACCCCTGAGCCTGCCCTGTGTAAACTGGGCTAGCCAGGAGGGTGTTTGTTTTACCTGAGGCTCTCACTCCAGTTCTGGACCTTCCTTTGTTCTATTTTCACAGGCTTTTGCCTTCTCTGTCTTTAGCCATCAACATTCTGGACTCCTTTTTCCTATTTTAACTACCTAACAATTACAACAGGGAAAAGAAAGCAGGGCCAGGATAAATTAGCAGTACAAGATTAACAGATACAATCTACTACACATAAAAAGACAAGAAACAAGGATTTTAAGGGGACGACGGAGGATGAAATGGCTGGATGGCATCACTAACTCGATGGATGTGTGTTTGAGTGAACTCCGGGAGTTGGTGGTGGACAGAGAGGCCTGGCGTGCTGCAATTCATGGAGTCGCAAAGAGTCGGACACTACTGAGTGACTGAACTGAACTGAACTGAACCGAACTGCACAGGGAAATATATTCAATATCTTATAATCTATAATGGAAAATATTCTGAAAAAACCTATATGTAACTGAATCACGTTGCTGTACACCTGAAACTAACACAATATTGTAAATCAACCATACTTCAGTAAAATGTTTTAGTGTGACGGGGGGAAAAAGCCTCAGGCTTTTGCAAAGCACTTTTAAAAGCCTGGGTGGGCAGGAGGAGCAGGAGGTGGTCCACAGGATCTGTGATCATCTTGTGCAGTATTCTCTGATGGGCTGATGGTGAGGTAACAGGATGGTGTCACTGGGGTTAGCATTATCAGGCCTTAGGCTCCAGGAGGCCTGGGGCAGTGTGTTCATGGTCATCAAGCAGTTAACATCTTCCATTTGGTGAGAGATTTTCACATCTGCAAAACTCAGGAAATGTGCATCAAACACTGTTACTAGGTACTTCAGAGAGAAGCTAAAGCAGAGAATATACCCAAAGACCCCATGGGGTCCTGCTAGGTTACATTTGGCAAAGGTCTCAAACAAATCTTTATTATTCCAGATACTGTCCAAACTTAAATATTGTATTTGTGAACAGGTAAAATGTAAGCCTGAAAATAAATCCTGTGTATTTAAGATTCTCAAAGACATTCCCTTAAGATTTTAGAATAGGAAAGATTTTGACCTTGATCCCTGTAGAAGAGCAAAGCTCTAGTTCAAGAAAGAATGAAAGTAATTTCCAGAAACCATTGACATTGGCTCTTTCGCTGTTTTCATGTCAAAAAGACGTATTTACTGCAATGATTTGCATATAAACACTGCTTTTTGCTACCAGACAATTCCTGTTCTGACAACTATGTTTGGCATTCTATACAGATTAAAAGGAATATAAAAGAGAAAAGAGCTTTTCACCAGAGTACTAATCAAAAGAGAAACTAGGCAAGGGAGGGGGTAAAGACAGAGAAGGATGGATGCAAGGCCGAGAGAATAAATTATCAGCAAGAATCAGAACTATTCTGACTCCAAATATTTTTCAGATACAAGCCTTCTGACTGAATCACATATGTAGTTCTCAAACCCTCATATACCAATTTGTCTTCCTTCTTTTCCTCAGAGAATGGTGTTCTGTTTATTAGCCAACTATTGGGTTGGCCATAATATTTATTCAAGTTTTTCCATAAGATGTTACAGAAAAAACCCAAACAAACTTTTTGGCCAACCCAATAAAAAATAACTATTTAGTCATTGTTTATTCATTTGATTTATTTATTATTTATTCATAGTCACCTGATCTTCAAACTTTTGAAGAAAGACATGTTTTCCTTACAAATATGTTTATTCTTTTCTGACAGAGAGGGTAGCAGGGAAAATGGAATACAAAGGAAAGACCATTTGGGGGAAAAACAACCACATATGCTTGTATATCCCTCCACCTAATAGATTGACTATCCAGGCAATCTATTCTATGCTTTTGGAAATGAAGAAAACAGGTATGTAAATTTTCCATAAAAAAAATCTACTGATGTCCAGATATTTATCACCTATAGAGGATATGATTGCTCAAATCTTAATTTTAGAGCAAGAAATAGATATGCTTTAAATGGTAAATAGCAATCCATTTCTAATAAACTGACTTTAAACTCACTAATTTTAGTGAAACTGTTCAAGCTGATTGATTTAGAAATATAATGTACTTGGGCTCCAGTTTTTAATAATTAATTGCTCATTGCAAGGAATTGCTTTTGGGTCATCCCATCCCATCTTGGCCATCACCTCATTACTGCTGGGCTCCTCACATCAATTCCTCATTCATTCCACATGCAGAAATTAATGAACAACTCAGAACATCTTTTATTTTCTTTGGGGAAATAGTTACTTTGGCAGGAAATGGGTGTGAGCAAATGGAACACCAGTCTAGAGCAAAGTAGTCCTTTTCTGTGTGGGATAAAAGACAGATGAATCATGACATGTCTTGGACTGGAACGTCCAGAGTCAGGCAGCCTCCCAAGGGCCCAGAGGGAGGAAACTGGTGACCCTTTCCCTATTTCCAAAATGTAGAGGCTGGAGAAGATGATTAGACCAGAAGTAGAATCTGGAGCATCTTGTGAGCTTGATGGGAGCTTTCAGTGCTGCTTGGATGTACACCAGTATTTAATTCTGTGACACAATGATCCAGGATCTATTTTGGTATAATGACAAAGGCAGGACACAGTTACATAAAACCCCTTGAGTGCCAGGGGTGACGAAGCACATGGGAAGGCAAGCCAAATACATGTTTCTGAGAAAATGTCTGTCTCTATCTCTAGCTCACTTCAGAGATCCACCAGAAAACCAAGGCAGAAGGTAGAAACACATCCAGAACACTGTGAGCTACAAAATTAGCAGTGAGGATTCTTGGAAAAGAAACAAAAACTTGTGATCTAGTCCAACCTTCCCGTTCTGCAAGTTTGTTGAACAAAGGAGGCATAAAAGAGGGAAGAGACCTGCTTAGTATCAAACTAAGTCCACGCAAAATTATATGTAGAACAATGAACCTGAGGTGTGATGCTCTTTCCCAATATCCTATGTATTTATGAAAAGCTCATAAATACATATATAAAAGTGTACATAAAGTTATTGAGACTGAATCTGCATTTCGTGAAATGTACATATTGAAAGTGCACCAGTGAATGACTTTTAGTATATTCATATATTCACAGAATTGTGCAACTGCTGCAATACATTTTAGAATATTATCATCACCTCCAAAGGAAGTCCCATACTCATTCATAGTCACTGCCAAGAATCTCTCCCCCACTCAACACCTGGGCAACTATAATAGGCTACTATTAACCTGCTTTCCTGCTTTATAGATTTACCTAGTCTTGTCGTTGCCGTTCAGTCAGTTGTGTCTGACTCTGTGCCACCCCATAGACTGCAGCACGCCAGGCTTCCCTGTCCTTTGCCAACTCCTGGAGCTTGCTCAGACTCATGCCCATCGAGTCGGTGATGCCATCCAATCATCTTATCCTGTCATCCCCTTCTCCTCCTGCCTTCAATCTTTCCCAACATCAGGGTCTTTTCTAACATGTCAGCTCTTCGCATCAGGTGGCCAAAGTATTGGAGTTTCAACATCAGCATCAGTCCTTCCAATAAATATTCAGGGCTGATCTCCTTTAGAACGGACTGGTTGGATCTCCTTGCAGTCCTAGGGACTCTCAAGAGTCTTCTCCATCACCACAGTTCAAAAGCGTCAATTCTGCGCTTCAGTCTTCTTCATGGTCCACCTCTCACATTCATACACAACTATTGGAAAAACCATAGCTTTGGCTAGACAGACCTTTGTTGGTAAAGCAATGTCTCTGTTTTTTAATATGCTGTCTAAGTTTGTCATAACTTTCCTTCCAAGTAAAAAGCATCTTTTAATTTCATGGCTGCAGTCACAATATGCAGTGATTTTGGACCCCAAGAAAATAAAGTCTGTCACTGTTTCCATTGTTTCCCTACCTATTTGCCATGAAGTGGTGGGACCGGATGCCATGATCTTAGTTTTTGAATGTTGAGTTTTAAGCCAGCCTTTTACTCTCCTCTTTCACCTTCATCAAGAGATTCTTTCATATATATGAAATCATAGAAGAGTTGATTTTTGTGACTGGCTTTTTTCACTTAACAGGTTATCAAGATTCATCCATGTTGTGGCATGTACTTCATTTCTTCTTACAGCTGAATAATATTCCATTGTATGGATATAGTATACTTTGTTTTCCCATTCATCATTTGATAAACATTTTAGGTGTTTCTTCTCTTTTGTTCTTACAAATATACTTCTAAGAACATTTTGTTAAAGATTTTACATCTTTCTGTTTCCCTTGAGTGTAATACTTAAAAATTAAATTCTGAATCAAATGTTGTTTAACCAGACTTTCTTTAGCCAGTCTTCCTCTCAAAGAGGCTGCATTATTTTACATCCCCACTCAGAAACTATGAGGGTACCAATTTCTCCAATCTTTTCCAAATCTTGTTAATGTCTGTTTTACTATTACTATCATAGTGGCTGTGAGGTGATGTTTCAGGGTGGTTTGGACTTTTATTTCCCTAATGGGTAATGACATCAGCTTATTTTCATGTACTTATTGGCCATTTTAATATTTTGAGGGGAGAAATATCTATTCAGATCCTTTGCCTATTTTTAATTGGGTTATTTGTTGTTGTTGTTGTTTAATTTCTGAGTTGTAAAATTTCTTTACGTATTCCAGATACTAGACCCTTATCAGATATATTATTTGCAAATATTTTCTCCCAATCTATAGATTATCTTTCCACTTTCTTGATAGTGCCCTTTGATGCCTAAAGGTTTAAATTTTAATCAAGTACAATTTATCTATTTTTTGTTGTTCTTATTGTTTATACTTTGAGGATCATATCTAAGAAATCATTGCTTCAGTCAAGGTCATAAAGATTAACTCCTATGCTTTTTCTAAGATTTTAATAGAATTAGTTCATACATTTAGGTCTTTGATTCATTTTGAGTTTATATCTGTAAATGGTGGGAAGTAAGAGTCCAACTTCATTCTTTAACATGTGTATACCCAATTGTCTAAATATCAGTTGTTGAAAAGCATATTTATTCTTTCCCATTAGATGGTATTTGAATCTTGGTTAAAAAAAAACCAGTTGGTCACAGATGCATGGGCTTATCTTTGGAATTTCAATTCTATTTCATTGATCTATATGTCTATTTTATTGCCAGAACTGGCCTGATTACTGTAAATTTTGTACTAAGTTTTGAAAAAGGCTCAGGTATGAGTGAGCTCTCCAAGTTTTTCTTTTTCAAGATTGTCTTGGTTATTCTGGGTCTTCTGAGTTTTGAGCGACTGAACTGAACTGAACTGAGTTTCCAAATAAACTTCCAGATCAACTTGTCAATTTCTGCAAAGAATCCAGCTGAGATTTTGCTAGAGATTGTGTTGAATTTGTAAACCACTAGCATTGGAAAATATATTATTAAGATAAAATCAGTAATCCATATTTTTTCAAGTCACTATCATCCCTTTCATATTTTACTGGGAAAGAATCTCAGAATTTAACCAAATGAAAAGGGAAATGGACTTAACAGTCATGGAACTCCCCCTCTCTTCTTGGTCTCATGGTAGGTATTTTGAAGTAAGCATTCCCTCATTGAATTCTCATGTTAATCCTATGAGAGACCAGTGGTATTACCTTCAGTTTACCTAACAGGCATAAAGATTAAAACAAGCTAGGAAACCTGCTCAAATCTCCAGTCAACAAAAGAAGAAATCATATTTTCAACCCAGACTAACACTGTACTGAATATGTCAAAGTGCTTGAAGAGCCTTATGTTGCTTCTGAGAAAAGCTGTGTCATTCCTAAAAGTACCCTCATGACTTTCTATGACTGGGCTATGGAATTATCTTCCTTTTGGAAAAGAATACAAATCAACTTCTGAATTTTCTCAAGAGATTATCTGTTAAATGGTTGATGGATCTGGTTTCTAAAGTATGTTTTCAGTTCAATTCAGTTCAGTCGCTCAGTCGTGTCCCACTCTTTGCCACCACGTGAACTGCGGCACACCAGGCCTCCCTGTCCATCACCATCCCCTGGAGTTCACCCAGACTCATGTCCATTGAGTCAGCGCTGTCATCCAACCATCTCATCCTCTGTCGCCCCCTTCCCTTCTTGCCCTCAACCTTTCCCAGCATCAGGATCTTTTTAAATGAGTCAGCTCTTTGCATCAGGTGGCCAAAGTACTGGACTTTCAGCTTCAACATCAGTCCTTCCAATGAACACCCAGGACTGATCTCCTTTAGGATGGACTGGTTGGATCTCCTTGCAGTCTGAGGAACTCTCAAGAGTCTTCTCCAACACCACAGTTCAAAAGCATCAATTCTTCAGTGCTCAGCTTTCTTTATAGTCCAAGTCTCATATCCATACACGATGTGAAAAACCATAGCCTTGGCTAGACGGACCTTGTTGACAAAGTAATGTCCCTACTTTTTTATATGGTGTCTAGGTTGGTCATAACTTTCCTTCCAAGGAGTAAATATCTTTTAATTTCATGGCTGCAATCACTCTCTGCAGTGATTTTGGAGCCCCTCAAAATAAAGTCAGCCACTGTCCACTGTTTCCCCATCTATTTGCCATGAAGTGATGGGATTGGGTGCCATGATCTTTGTTTTCTGAATGTTGACCTTTAAGCCAACCTTTTCACTCTCCTCTTTAACTTTCATCAAGAGGCTCTTTAGTTCTTCTTCACTTTCTGCCATGAGGATGGTGTCATTTGCATATGTGAGATTATTGATATTTCTCCCGGCAATCTTGATGTCAGCTTGTGCTTCATTCAGCCTAGCATTCCACATGATGAACTCTGCATATAAATTAAGTAAGCAAGGTGACAATATACAGCCTTGATGTACTCCTTTACCTATTTGGAACCAGTCTGTTGCTCCGTGTCTAGTTTTAACTGACCCCCATACAGGTTTCTCAAGAACCACACTTCAGGTGGTCTGGTATTCCCATCTCTTGAAGAATTTCCCAAAGTTTGCTGTGGTCCACACAGTCAAAAGCTTTGGAGTAGTCAATAAAGCAGAAATAGATGTTTTTCTGGAATTCTCTTGCTTTTTCGATAACCCAGTGAATGTTGGCAATTTGATGTCTGGTTCCTCTGCCTTTTCTAAATCCAGCTTGAACATCTGGAAGTTCATGGTTCATGTACTGTTGAGGCACGGCTTGAAGAATTTTCAGCATTATTTTATGAGTGTGTGAGATGAGTGCAATTCTTATCTCTTCTTGCTATTCTTTGGAACTCTGCATTCAGATGCCTATATCTTTCCTGTTCTCCTTTGCTTTTTGCTTCTCTTCTTTTCACAGCTATTTGTAAGGCCTCCTCAGACAGCCACTTTGCTTTTTTGCATCTCTTTTCCATGGGGATAATCTTGATCCCTGTCTCCTGTACAATGTCACAAACCTCCATCAATAGTTCGTCAGGCACTCTGTCTATCAGATCTAATCCCTTAAATCTATTTCTCACTTCCACTGTATAATCATAAGGGATTTGATTTAGGTCATACCTGAATGGTCTAGTGGCTTTCCCCACTTCCCTTCAATTTAACTCTAAATTTGGTAATAAGGAGTTCATGATCTGAGCCACAGTCAGCTCCTGGTCTTGTTTTTGCTGACTGTATAGAGCTTCTCCATCTTTGGCTGCAAAGAATATAATCAATCTGATTTCAGTGTTGACCATCTGGTGATGTCCATGTGTAGAGTCTTCTCTTGTGTTGTTGGAAGAGGGTGTTTGCTATGACCAGTGCATTCTCTTGGCAAAACTCTATTAGCCTTTGCCCTGCTTCATTCCATACTTCAAGGCCAAATTTGCCTGTTACTCCAGGTGTTTCTTGACTTCCTACTTTTGCATTCTAGTCCCCTATAATGAAAAGGACATCTTTTTGCGTGTTAGTTCTAAAAGGTCTTGTAGGTCTTCATAGAATCATTCAGCTTCAGCTTCTTCAGTGTTAGTGGTCAGGGCATAGGCTTGGATTACTGTGATATTGAATGGTTCACCTTGAAATGAACAGAGATCATTTTGTCATTTTTGAGACTGCGTCCAAGTACTGCATTTCAGACTCTTTTGTTGACTATGATGGCTACCCATTTCTTCTAAGGGATTCCTGGCCACAGTAGTAGATATAATGGTCATCTGAGTTAAATTCACCCATTCCTGTCCACTTTAGTTCACTGATTCCTAGAATGTCGACATTCACTCTTACCATCTCCTGTTTGACCACTTTCAATTTCCTTGATTCATGGACCTAACATTCCAGGTTCCTATGCAATGTTTTATGCTTTATCAATTACACGACCTTCAGGAACTCTTCAGAAAGTTCAACCATGAAAATTCACATTTTTCATTTGCATTTTGTGTTTGCAACTACCAGTGGTTGTTTCTGACGAGATTTTAAGCATTCTTGAAGTTGGAAAGATTGATTATTCATCCCTCTAGGCTCTAAAAAAAATCTATAATCTAGTATCTTAATAAAAATAATACTAATAGAAATAAACAAATGCAAAAGTGTTACATCAACAGGAGAGTTTAGAAGACAGTAGATAAAGCCTAATAAATCAAGTCTTTCTGTTCCAGGATTTCTCATTAAATTAAGGCTCATATGTATTCTGATCTTCCCTGATAGCTCAGTTGATAAAGAATCCTCTTGCAATGCAGGAGACTCTGGTTGATCCCTAGAGTGGCAAGATCCCCTGGAGAAGGGAAAGGCTAACCACTCCAGTATTCTGGCCTGGAGATTTCCATGGACTATATAGTACATAGGGTCGCAAAGAGTCAGAGACGACTGAGCGGCTTTCACTTTCACTTTAATATGTGTTCTAGAAGACCTATACACACAGTTTTTCAGATGTTAAATGCTTGTCAATGGGCTTCTCTTAGAACTATTATCTCATGGAACAAAATTAGCCTCAGGAAATGCCAGAAATGTGCTCTATTTCCTTAGATTGCTATAGCAATAATTCCTCTAAGTAAAGTCAACATTCACACGACACTTCCTCCATCCCTACCACCACCATCACCACCTGGACTTTTAAACAGATGCATATAACAAGAATTCATTTGAGAAAGTTTCTACATATTTAGAAAGTTGTATTTAAAAATTCTCTCTTTTATATTATCAAATGTCATATATATATACATATATATGAACCCAGATAATAAATTCTAACTGCAAGCCAATGATAAGAGAAGAACCATCCCTTCATGCAAAGGTGTATACTTTCTTTGATACTGAAAGTTATATAATACAACATATTTTTAATTTTTTTTTAATTTTTTTCCTAACCTCTGGGAATCTGTCTAAGAGAAGTACCTACCCACAGTGTATAACATCTCCATTGTATACTGGTCACCAAAGTATTTGTTTTCTGGCTTTCTGAAATTGTATTTCTGCATCTATTTCTGCCTTGCCTTATATGTTCTAATATCTTGCATTCTGCTCAGTTCTTCTCGAAACTGGGGCAAAGGGTATGATTGATTAATCAAGAACTAAATGGATAAATAATTTACATGAAAGTATAAATTTTCAACTTTTAAAAATTAACTTGTTAGATGAAAACTGTTGTATGTATTCTCAAAATTTGTGAATTGTGGGATTGAGATTCTATGTATCAAAGCAAAGGTTCTAGTGTATACATGAAAATTCATGTTGAAGAATTCGAGGCGGGGGAGGGTGAAGTTTTAAGACATACCCCAGAGCAGCTGATTCAATAACAATTCAATTATATAATCCAGAGCAGTCGCCTCAGATGTACAGACTCACATGGCTATACATCTGCAGAAACTCATCACATGTATTAAGAAACTATGAATGAAGCAAAAACAAAACAAAAAATTAAAGAAACATCCCCCAGGATCAACCAAACATCAACTCCCAAACAAAGTCACATGAAGTACCAAATTTCAGGCATGATTTGTGATTGTGTTTACTTGTCAGATGAGCAACTTCAAGTGCATTACAGAATGAGACGCAACTTACTTATTCAACAACAGTTAATGTCTCTCCAGAGCAACTGTCAAGACATGGGATAAGTAAATTAATTAGTAAGCAAACAAATGGGACAAATGGAACCAGTGCATGTTTGGCCCTGCTCCTCAAAATAAAGCTCAAAACTAGACTTTTTGAGAAATCCTAAATAGAAAGATTTATGAATACATAGAAGCAAATTTTGGTCTAAAGATTTTTGAAGTTCTCTTTCATGAGTGAATTATTTTTCAATCCTAATCTCAGGATTTAGAGCCATTTTTAGGGCATTGATGCTGTACATAGTGTCAATAGAGAGGTATAAATAGTCTTGAGAAATAACATTCATATTAAATTTTTTTAATTCACAGGAGAAAGGATTCCTTGAAAGACCCAATTTTAAAGATTTCTATTTTTATAAATGGTTGCTTTTGCACTACTCCACCGTTATCAGTCCCAGTGCTTAAGCCCCTTGGAGTTCATGAAAGTTTTTTTTTTTTTCAAACGAAGTTTTACAATGACTGAGAACCCACGCTTTCTTCCCAAAGAACTGATCAAAATCTTGTGTTGCGCCATGTGATCCTTGGGTAGGCATGCCTTGAAGACTGGCAGAATGAGGTTTCTGCTTTGCAGAGATTGGTCTGTTCTATAAGTGTTTAGCTAGGATTTGTGAAGGAGCAAAGTAAGGGAGAGGGCAGTTTTAAAAACAAAAACTAAAACCTTTGAAAGATTACAGACACAGACAAGACCTTAGCAGTTATGATGGTCTTGATTATAAGGGACCAAGATTATCAATAAACCACCTAGAATAGGCAAACACTATCTGAAGAAATATCAGAGATGACACCCAAAAGATTGAGGAGGATTATCAAACAGGCTTGATCACAAGTCATCATGTCCTGTTTAGACTGTCCTTGGGAACGTTTGATTGGCAACTCATGTTCAGAATGATCAGTGAGGGGAAGGGTTGTTTGGTTTTGCCCCAAAAAGAAAGCAAAACCACGGCAACCACCGAGAGACCACAGATCGCTCTTCAACACCTCCTGTCCTGGAGCCCATCAATCTCTGGTGCTTTAGCTACAGTCCTCCTCCAACTCATGCCTCACTCCACGTTCTGCTCTCAAGCATCTCTTCTTCAGCTACACTTATTTACAATGATGTTTCATTTTATCGTCTCAGTTTTCTCATCTCTTACTCATTCCTATATCCCTTCAATCTGGATTCCATACTAGCTTCTCTGATGAAATGATGCTTGCTGAGATCATGCATAACTTCATGTCTCTAAATCCAGACATCACATAGTTCTCCTCTTACTTGACCTCTCAATAGCACTCAATACTGTTGACAATCATCTCCTTAAAATTTTCCCTTCCTTTGGCATTCTTAACTCTTAGTTTTCCTCTTACCTATCTTTCACTCATTCACTGCCTCCTTTGTAAACTCCTCTAAATAGCATCAAAGGTTGGAGTTCCATGTGTTTTGCTACATATATTCTGTCCTACCCTTGCCCAGACTTCAATTACCAACAACTACCATCAAAATTCCCATGATTCCTAAATTTAGATCTCTATCTAAATACTCTCTCCAAAGCTCCAAGCCAACTACAAACTAAGGCATGCCCACCCCGCTATTTCAAAAGCACTTCTGAGTCAATATGTCTAATATTCAAGATTTTCCTCCACAAACCAGACTGTCCACCTGTGTTATTAGTCGCTATCAACTGTTTCATTATACATACAGTTTCCACGTGAAACATGGGCATTATCCTTGCCACTTGCTGCTCCTTTATCCTTCATATATAATCAAACATGACCAAAACCATTCCATTCTACCTCTGACAATTACATCACATTTTTTCCAGGGACTCTTTTGCCACCATTGTTTCCTTGGCCCAAGCCAATGTCATCACTCATGTAGATTACCCTCCATAACATGTCTTATCTCTCCACTTCCCACTCGCCCACCCAACTCTCACTATTCAAAAGAATACAAATGGAAAGTGAAAGTGAAGTCGCTCAGTCATGTCTGACTCTTTGTGACCCCATGGACTGTAGCCTATCAGGCTCCTCTGTCTACAGGATTTTCCAGGCAAGAGTGTTGGAGTGGATTGCCATTTCCTTCTCCAGGGGACCTTCCCAACCCAGGACTCGAACCCGGGTCTCCCGCATTGCAGGCAGACGCTTTGACATCTGAGCCACCAGAGAAGCCCCAATACAAATGGAAGAGTTCCTTAAATATGAATTTGAGGTCCATCCATGTCTCTGCAAATGGCACAATTTTGTTCCTGTTTATGGTTGAGTAATATTTCACCGTATATATGTACCATATCTTTTGACCCACTCTTCTATTGATGGACTTATTTTCAAAGCAGAAATAGAGACACAGACATAGAGAATGAATCTATGGATACCAAAAGGGGAAGGAGCATGGTACGATGAATTGGGGAATTGGGATTGATACATATACACTATTGCTACTATGCATAAAATAGATAGCTAATGGGAACCTGGAAAAGGTCAGTTTTCATTCCAATCCCCAAAAAAGCAATGCCAAAGAATACTCAAACTACCACACAATTGCACTCATCTCACATGCTAGTAAAGTAATGCTCAAAATTCTCCAAGCCAGGCTTCAGCAATACGTGAACCGTGAACTCTCTGATGTTCAAGCTGGTTTTAGAAAAGGGAGAGGAACCAGAGATCAAATTGCCAACATCCGCTGGATCATCGAAAAAGCAAGAGAGTTCCAGAAAAACATCCACTTCTGCTTTATTGACTATGCCAAAGCCTTTGACTGTGTGGATCACAATAAACTGTGGAAAATTCTGAGAGAGATGGGAATACCAGACCACCTAATCTGCCTCTTGATAAATCTGTATGCATGTCAGGAAGCAACAGTTAGAACTGGACATGGAACAACAGACTGGTTCCAAATAAGAAAAGGAGTACGTCAAGGCTGTATATTGTCACCCTGCTTATTTAACTTCTATGCAGAGTACATCATGAGAAACGCTGGACTAGAAGAAGCACAAGCTGGAATCAAGATTGCTGGGAGAAATATCAATATTCTCAGATATGCAGATGACACCACCCTTATGGCAGAAAGTGAAGAGGAACTAAAAAACCTCTTGATGAAAGTGAAAGAGGAGAGTGAAAAAGTTGGCTTAAAGCTCAACATTCAGAAAATTAAGATCATGGCATCCAGTCCCATCACTTCATGGGAAATAGATGGAGAAACAGTGGAAACAATGGCAGACTTTATTTTGGGGGCTCCAAAATCACTGCAGATGGTGACTGCAACCATGAAATTAAAAGACGCTTACTCCTTGGAAGAAAAGTTATGACCAACCTAGATAGCATATTCAAAAGCAGAGACATTACTTTGCTGACTAAGGTCCATCTAGTCAAGGCTATGGTTTTTCCTGTAGCCATGTATGGATGTGAGAGTTGGACTGTGAAGAAGGCTGAGAGCGGAAGAACTGATGCTTTTGAACTGTGGTGTTGGAGAAGACTCTTGAGAGTCCCTTGGACTGCAAGGAGATCCAACCAGTCCATTCTGAAGGAGATCATTCCTGGGATTTCTTTGGAAGGAATGATGCTAAAGCTGAAACTCCAGTACTCTGACCACCTCACGCGAAGAGTTGACTCATTGGAAAAGACTCTGATGCTGGGAAGGATTGGGGGCAGGAGGAGAAGGGGACGACAGAAGATGAGATGGCTGGATGGCATCACTGACTCAATGAACATGAGTCTGAGTGAACTCCAGGAGATGGTGTTGGACAGGGAGGCCTGGCGTGCTACGATTCATGGGGTCGCGAAGAGTCGGACATGACTGAGCGACTGAACTGAACTGAATGAGAAACTACTGTAGAGTGCAAGGATCTCTACTCAGTGCTGTGTGGTGACCTAAATGGGAAGGAAGTCCAAAGAATAGGGGATATATGTATACATGTGGCTGGTTCACTTTGCTGTACAGCAGAAACTAACACAAAATTGTAAAGCAACTATGCTGCTGCTGCTGCTGCTGCTGCTGCTAAGTCACTGCAGTCATGTCCAACTCTGTGTGACCCCACAGACGGCAGCCCATCGGGCTCCGCCATCCCTGGTATTCTCCAGGAAAGAACACTGGAGTGGGTTGCCATTTCCTTCTCCAATGCATGAAAGTGAAAAGTGAAAGTGAAGTCGCTCAGTCGTGTGTGACTCAGCGACCCCAGGGACTGCAGCCCCCAGGCTCCTCGGTCCATGGGATTTTCCAGGCGAGAGGAGTAGAGTGGGTGCCATCGCCTTCTCCAGCAATACATGCTACAGCTGTTAAGTTCCCAGCAAGGATGTTAAATGACAAATGACTTGTTACACGATTCAGGTGCTGATTCAGGCTGCAGCTGAGAGAGGTGCTGAGATAACAGCCAGCTTTATCTCAACTGGGTTTTGGACCCACAACAAAAAGGGAAAGTTCAGGCCGCACAGAAAGCAACTATACGCCAATTTAAAAAACAAACAAACAAACATGAATTTAATCATGTAACTTCCTGCTTAAGGCACTGGTTTCTCATTGTTCTTAAAATTCTTAACATAATTTCTAAGGTTCTATGTGATTATTTAATACATGAAATATCATCTTTGAAGATATTAGGTTATAATGTCAATACGTCAGGCCAAAAAATTTATAAAACAAGATTAGTCTTATAAAATATTAGTTCAGTAATTTTTGTATATATGACAGGTATTAATCTGTTTGCATGCATTCAAATATGCATGTATATTTTACTTGCCATACAAATAGAAAGTGTAATTTTCTATTTCTCTTTATATATAATATATATAATTATATATTATATATAATTTAATTATATAATTATTACAATAGAGAAAGTACTAATTCAGCTAAAGTACAGCATAATAGTTTATACCAATGGTTCTAGAGTCTGACTATCTGGTTCAAAACCTCATGCTACCACTTAGAAACTGTGTTACTAGGGCCAGATATTTAATCTTTCTAAGGGGCTTCTCTGATGGCTCAGCAGGTAAAGAATCCGTCTGCAGTTCAGGAGACACGGGGGACATGGTTCAATCCCTGGGTCAGAAAGATCCCCTTCCTGGAGGAGGGCATGGCAACCGACCCCAGTATTCTCGCTGGGAAAGCCCATGGACAGAGGAACCCAGCAGGCTACAGTCCATGGGGTCACAAAGAGTTGGACATGACTGAACACAAGCCTCTGTAAAATTAAAGCAATAATAAAAAGAACCTAACTCAGAGGCTTTATTTTTAGTTTTCCATACTAAAATTATGCAAGATTGGAATGCAAATATAAAATATCCCTAAATTCATGAGTGAGATACACTTGCATGCATTCACAGTACCTAGAAACTCAGATCTTCCATCATCAACATAAATTCACCTCATTTATTCTGAAAGTGAAACTGTCTTTAACAAATGCCATGATCCCTTTATAGAGCATAATTCTGACTTTCACCTGTCATCCTGGCAAAGCTGTTGACAGTGATTCTTCCCGCTCTCAAAAGTTTGCATGATAACTTATTGGATTACTCAGCCTTCACAGATCTTAGATATCAGTTTCCTCTTTTCTCTTCTAAACAAATGCCATGACTGCTTTTGTTTTCAAATGTCTAGGGGACATTTTTTCAAATAGGTATGCATGTTTTATTTTTCCAAATATGTGCTCTCCATTCTTACTCTCAAATAGCCCTTCAAGGCTTTTTAAAACTTGTGAATACCAGGTCTCAAATCCCCACTCCCCATCTCCATGTAACATAAGAAATTTTTAAAAGGGTTGTAGGTATGGATACTGAGGAATTAGAGAGAGAGGTGTGTAGTCATGTATAAAATAAAACTGTAAAACCAATTTTACAGGAACTGGGGTGTGCATGAGTTCAACTTCTAGCTGATGCACGCACCCATCTCTTCTCCCTGCATGAAGATTTCCATAAGTCACAGAAGCTAGATTTCAGAATAGTGAGTTTGTGATCCTTTTCCCCTAAGAACAATTTAAATCTACCACAGACTGACACATGAGACAGTTTGGGGGGCAAGGAGGGCTAATAGCTCAGACTTAGGAGCTTTGAACATGCACAGTGATGAGATCTGTTTGCTTTGGTTTTAACCAGATTTCTCCAGATTGACTTATGCACAGAACTTATCTTTTTTTTTTTTTTTTTTGCAGTTGTATTTGTGTTGGTCACTAAGTTATGTCTGACTATTTGCGACCCATAGACCGTAGCCCTCCAGGCTCCTCTGTCCATGGAATTCTCTAGGCAAGAATACTAGAATGGGTAGCCATTCTCTTCTCGACAGGATCTTCCCTATCCAGGGATCAAACCTGGGACTCCTCCATTATAGGCGGATTTTCCGTCTGAGCCACCAGGGAGTGAGAAGCAGTACTGCGGCGTGGAAAGGGTTTACAGCAGCACTATTGAAACCACCCGGTCTGGAGCCAGCCATGGCTGCATCACTCATTAGCAGCTGGGCAACCTTGAAAGTTTCCTTAATCTCACAACTTCCTCCTTAATGAAACACAAAATTAAAAAATAGCATCTCTCTCATTTTATTGTTATAACAAGTGAATGTAAATAGCAAGTTTTATTTAATGATATTGTGAAAGCTAGTTATCCATTAGAAGGAAATCATATTGGCCTTCTCATCTTAAGCTCTATGCTAAGTCGTGTATGACTCTGTGTGACCCCATAGACGGCAGCCCACTAGGGTTACCCCCCGTCCCTGGGATTCTCCAGGCAAGAACACTGGAGTGGGTTGCAATTTCCTTCTCCAATGCATGAAAGTGAAAAGTGAAAGTGAAGTCACTCAGTTGTGTTCTACTCTTAGTGACCCCATGGACTGCAGCCTACCGGGCTCCTCCATCCATGGGATTCTCCAGGCAAGAGCACCGGAGTGGTTTGCCATTACAAAATACTAATTTCCAATGAATTAAAAATTAAATACAAAAATAGGAATAACAACTACAACTACAATAACAAAAACCTTAGAAGAAAATCCAGAAGCCTGCTGTACAATTCGTGGAAGGGAGGAAAGGTGTTAACTAAGGCAAGAAACTGAAGAAACTGGAAAAAGAAATTACAGATTTTATTTTACTATACAAGAAGTTGAAAAGTTTTATCTGTCATAACTGCATATATATAAATAATAGAGTTAGAAAAATATTTCCATGCAAATGACAGATAAGAAAAGTAATATCTGTATAATGCAAAAAGCTGCTACAAACTGACAAGCAAAAAAAAAAAAAACTGAATAGAAAAATTGGCAAGGAAATTGAATAGCATGTCACAGAAGGGCATATTCAAATGTTGTTTATATAAAAGATACATAAACTCATTAAAGATCAAGAAAATGCCAATTAAATAACAGTGAAATAACAGTTACACTCATCAGATAGGCAACATTTATTTTTAAAAGTTAATGCTTATTGATGGTGAATTTATGGAGGGGACCATGCTCTCATACTTTCCTGGCTTAAAGATAAACTGTGTAAACTCTTTTGGAAAAGCAACCAAGAAGAAAAATCTATTAATACTAAAAAATATGTTTATCTTTGACCTAGAAATCCCATTTCTGGCGTCTATTTTAGAGAAATCAAAACAGCAATATGTTCGTGCACAGAAACACACATGTAGTGGCAAAGGAATAGAAATGAAGTCAAGTCAAGGTCCAGCAAGAAGGAAACAGTTGAATTAACTGTGTGGTGTTTCTGTGTCACAGGGCATTATACCACTGTTACAAAGAACGGATTGGAGCCAAACCAATTCACCTGAAAGGCTATCTGTAACATATGGTTAAATGAGATAGGCATGCTGAGAAACGTTGGTTTTTTGTGTTTTGGTTTTTTTTTCAGCAAATCACTATTATTCACTAGTTAGGCTGACAGCCAATGACATGCATCCTTTGCCCCCACTAGCCTCTAGGCATTCTGTTGGCACCAGTCTTCATTCTTGAGCTATTTTAAAGTGCCAAAAGAAAAATGAACTTGAGCCCCTGTCTCACTCCATATACAAAAATAAACTCAAAGTGGATCAAACATCTAAATGTAAGAGATAAAACTACAGCCTTCTTAGGAGAAAACAGAGGGGTCCTTCATGATCTTGAATTACGCAGTGGATTCATAGATGTGACACCAAAAACATACGCAACAAAAGAGAACGTAGATAAACTGTCCTTGATCCAAATTCTAACATTTTGCACATCAAAGGACACCATCAAGGGAGTGAAATGACAACTTACAGAATGGCAGAAAATATTTGCAAGCCATTTATCTGATAAGGTCTAGAATTCAGAATATATAGAGAACTCTTGCAACTCAACAACAAAAGACAATCCAAATACAAAATGAATGAAGGGCTTAAATAGACATTTCTCTGAAGATGTATAAAAGGCCAACAATTTCCAAATGTTGAAAAGATGCTCAACATCATTAGCCATTTTGTTGTCATGCCCTGTCATGCCTGACTCTTTTGCAACTCCATTCTCCTAAGTGTATGCCCCCAAACACTGAAAGCAAGTAGTCAAACAAAACTATGGCTTATCCATGAATGTTCATAGCAGAGCAATTCGCAAGAGCTAAAAGGTGTGAACAACTCAAATGTACATCAAAAGATGAATGAATAAGCAAAATGTAGTATATCCAAGTAGTGGAATATTTTTCAGACAGAAAATAGGGGTGTCTTACTCATAGATGCTACAACATGGATATACCTGAAAAGCATGCTAAGTGCAAATAGCCCAATACAAATGGCCACACAGTACATGATTCCTTTTATATGAAATGCCAGAATAGGTGAAACCACAGAGCCCAGAGAAAGCCAATTAGTGGTTTTCAGGGATTGGGGAGAAGAGAGAAAGAAGAGACTGCTTAATGAGCATGAGTTCAGTTCAGTTCAGTCACTCAGTCATGTCCGGATCTTTGCCACCCCGTGGACTGCAGCACGCCAAGCCTCCATCCATCATCAACTCCCAGAGTTTACCCAGACTCATGTCCATTGAGTAGGAGATGCCATCCAACTGTCTCATCCTCTGTCGTCCCCTTCTCCTCCTGCCTTCCATCTTTCCCAGCATCAGGGTCTTTTCAAATGAGTCAGTTCTCCACATCAGGTGGCCAGAGTATGGGAGTTTCAGCTTCAGCATCAGTCCTTCCAATGAAATCCCAGGGCTTATCTCCTTTAGGATGGACTGGTTGGATCTCCTTGCTGTCCAAGGGACTCTCAAGAGTCTTCTCCAGCACCACAGTTCAAAAGCATCAATTCTTCAGCACTCAGCTTTCTTTATAGTCCAACTCTCACATCCATACATGACTGCTAGAAAAACCATAGCTTAGACTAGACAGACCTTTGTTGGCAAAGTAGTCTCTGCTTTTAATATGCTGTCTAGGTTAGTCATAACTTTTCTTCCAAGGAGTGAACATCTTTTAATTTCATGGCTACAATCACTATCTGCAGTGATTCTGGAGCCCCCAAAAATAAAGTCTGACACTGTTGCCACTGTTTCTCCATCTATTTCCCATGAAGTGATGGGGCCAGATGCCATGATCTTAATTTTCTGAATGTTGAGTTTTAAGTCAGCTTTCTCACTCTCCTCTTTCACTTTCATCAAGAGAATTTTTAGTTCTTCTTCGCTTTCTGCCATTAAGGGTGGCATATCTGCATATCTGAGGTTATTGATATTTCTCCCAGCAATCTTGATTCCTGCTGTGCTTCTTCCAGCCCAGCGTTTCTCATGATGTTCTCTGCATATAAGTTAAATAAGCAGGGTGACAATATACAGCCTTGATGTACTCCTTTTCCAATTTGGAACCAGTCTGTTGTTCCATGTCCAGTTCTAACTGCTGCTTCCTGACCTGCATACATATTTCTCAGGTCAGGTGGTCTGGTATTCCCATCTCTTGAAGAATTTTCCAGAGTTTGTTGTGGTTCACACAGTCAAAGGCTTTGGCATAGTCAATAAAGCAAAAATAGATGTTTTTCTGGAACTCTCTTACTTTTTCGATGATGTTGGCAATTTGATGTCTGGTTCCTGTGTCTTTCTAAATCCAGATTGAATATCTGGAAGTTCGTGGTTCATGTACTGTTGAAGCCTGGCTTGGAGAATTTTGAGCATTACTTTACTAGCATGTGAGATGAGTGCAATTGTGCAGTAGTTTGGGCATTCTTTGGCACTGCCTTTCTTTGAGATTGGAATGAGTATGAGTTTGGGGAGCAATAAATTGTGTATGAGTTTTTAGAATTGTATAATTCATTTTTACAGAGAAATCATTTGGAATTAATTGTTTACTAGGGTAAATAAAATGTGTTGAAACTAGATAAATGTGTGTTCCTGCCCTCATGCTCAGTCACTCAGTCATGTCTGACTCTTTGTGACCCCATGGACTATAGCCCTCCAGGTTCCTCTGTCCATGGGATTCTCCAGGAAAGAATCCTGTAGTGGGTTGCCAGTTCCTCCTCCAGGGGATTTTCTTGACCCAGGGATCAAACTCGAATCTCCTACATCTCCTGCATTGACAGGCAGATTGTTTACCACTGAGCCATCTGGGAAGCCCCAGTGTGTTATTACTCAGCACCAGAAAGAAAATGAGCTATCAAGCCGTGAAAAAATATGAAAAAACTTTAAATGCATAAAGGCGATGATGGTTGCACAATACTGTAAATGTACTAAATGCCACTGAATTGTCTACTTTAAAATGATGCATTTTATGTTATATGAATGTTGCCTCAACAAAAGTACATAATGAATGATTTCTTTTGTATAAAATTATAGAGATGAAAAATTATTCGCTATCTAGGGTCAAAAGCAGATCAGTGGTTGTCTTTTTGTTTTTAATTGAGTGAATGTCTTTTATTTATTTATTTTTTTACTTTATAATACCGTATTGGTTTTGCCATACATTGACATGAATCCACCACAGGAGTACATTAGTTCCCAACCCTGAACCCCCTCCCACCACCCTCCCCATATCATCTCTCTGGGTCATCCCAGTGCACCAGCCCCCAAGCATCCTGTATCCTGTATCAAACCTAGACTGGCACTTCATTTCTTACATGATAGTATACATGTTTCAATGCCATTCTCCCAAATCATCCCACCCTCTCCCTCTCCCACAGAGTCCAAAAGTCTGTTCTATACATCTGTGTCTCTTTTGCTGTCTCGCATACAGGGTTATCATTACCATCTTTCTAAATTCCATAAGTGGTTGTCTTGAGATAGAAGTAGAGGGCATACAGAAGAATGGGATCTCCCAAGGGCCCAGGAAATTTTAGAGGTTGATGGATGAGATGTGTTAGTATCTCAACTGTGGCAATGGTCTCAGAACTGTATACATATGTCCAAGTATGTACAGATTGTCTCTTATAATACAATTCACAATTAGTCACATCTCAGTAAAGCCGAAAATAATTTAAAATGATGCAATTTTCTATAGATTAAAAGATACCTAGCAGTCACAGTAACAATTGTATTGTGTGAACATTATTTACATCCTTATTATTTAAAAAAAAACATTATAATACATAAAAGGTACAAGGAAAATGTAATTGCTAACAGACAAAAATGACATTAAGGTATTTTTGCTAATTTTATTAACGTGATAATGGTATGTGGTTACATATTCTATTTTTTTTTAAGATTTTTTTGATCAATACCATTTTCAAAGTCTTTTTGAATTTGTTACAATATTGTTTCTGTTTTATGTTTTGAGGGTTTTGGCCTGGAGGCATGTGAGGTCTTAGCTCTTCCACCAGGGATCAAACCCACACCCCTGCGCTGGAAGGCTGAGTATTTACCACTGGATTGCCAGGGAAGTCCCTATGGTTAGGTATTTTAAAGTTTTTATCTTTTGGAGACACATAGTAAAGAAGTTATTCTCTTCATATTTATATATATTTGAAATGGTCTATGATAAAATATTTTAAGATAAGGTAAGCTTACATATGCATTCTCCTCACATAATACAAGATGTAAAGGGAAGTTCTTATACTTTATCCCCTTTCTAAGTCATAAAAGACATCGTGGGAATAGATTTTACTTAGTAGAATGACTCAAGCTTGGTCTACTATATCGTCTTAGGGACAATTTTACTAAGTGCATACGTTAACTGATAAAGAAGGAATGCTGATGATCGAGATCTTGGCCTCCTGAGGCAGGACTGTCTAAGAGTTTTCCAGCGTAATTTGGAGGTAGAGAGAATGGCTACATTTTACTGAGATTTTTTTCAGAAACGGAATTTCTCTATTTTCAGTACCAATCATGTCTCACTCAGCCAGAACGGCAAAATGCCAAAGTCCCTCTCCTTACCTTGAGAAAGGTCTTTAAAACACTATTTTTACTTTTATTTCTGAATGATCAAAAATAACTAGATCCTTCTAGGGACAATATAAACTGTTTTTCCTATGTTCATCTCAAAATTCTGATGGATGGGCGAAAGTAAAATCCATTTGGGGAGAGGAAAGGGAACTGGAGAAGTCAATATCTCTGCATATTCTGGATTGCAATTTTAAAAATATAAGAATTTTCTAAAACTGTTAATTCTTCTAAAGTTTTACTTATAAATATATGTGTGCCTCCCTTCTGTTTAAAAATTCTTTCAATATTTCTCAGGCTGTTCCTAACCTAGTCTCTCCAATTGTAAATCGATATCTTTAGTGAGAACACCATAAACCCAGAAATACATTGAAAGTTTCCTGTTCAAATACACCTAGACATAAAACTGGAATATACCACAAAACTTAGGACAATTCCAAGGAGGCTTCAGATTTATATGAATTTCAAACAGAGATCTTGGTTTTAAGTAGCAGATAGAAATTGAGTTCCAGCATGTAATGTCACTAAATCATTATCTTAGAATCAGTTAAACAAAAGGTTTTGGTTTAGAAATCCACTCTACATGGAAGATAAAAACACATCATTTCAAATCACTGTGCACTATGTCATTTTTGACCCATTCTGGTTAATCAAAGTACGCAATGCATCAAAACAGGACCGTGACCCATATGTACATTATAGGGTCATATTAATCTTACTGGTCCTTGCAGGCCTGACAATGATCGACTTCATGTTAATAATGACTCTTCTCTAAAGAAAGATCTAAAACTCTTCTACCTCTCACTCCTCCTAGCTCTGCACAGAGACATTCCTAATAGTTGACAGGGCAACCTTCTTCTTTGTGGTGATACCTGTGAAATTGTTCAGAGATACAAAAACATAAATTCAATTCTTCTTCCAGTTAATTCTTCAAGTTACTTTTCTCTAGTAGACTTTAGCCTTCCACTTTCCATTGTAATAGTATATCTATCTGATCACACCCTCCAGCTCTGGTAACGATCACTACTGCTTCTTGAACGCCTTCTTCAGCCCTGACTCTCACTCAACATGACATATACTAGGGCAATCCTTACAATAATCATGCAAAGAAGATCTTACTTTTTAAAGTGAGAACACAAATAGCCAGAAAGATTAAGCTCAAGCACACCCAGCAATAAGTGTCAGAGGTAAGATTCTAACCTTAGTCCATCTGCTTTTGTCCCATGTTCTGTCTTTTACTTCCTTTCCATTCTCTATATCCCTCAACAGCACTGGGTCGTTAGTTTTCAAGACTTTCACTCTCCTTGATAACTTGGCCATCTAGTTCCCAATGTGTGGAGACCTGCCCCCACCCAGCTGCCTGTGCCAGACAGGAGAGATCAGCTAACTCTGGAGGTTTTCTACTGAGTTGATTTGGCTCTCCTTTTTATTTCTTTTTCTTTTTCATATTCTTTTCTGTTATGGCTTTCTAACAGGACAGTGAATATAATTCCCTGTGCTATATAGTAGATGGGGCTTCCCTGGTGGCTCAGATGGTAAAGAATCTGCCTCTGATGTAGGAGATCTGGGTTCAATCCCCAGGTCAGGAAGACCCCCTGGAGAAGGGGATAGCAACCCACTCCAGTGTTCTTGCCTGGAGAATTCCCATGGACAGAGGACCCTGGAAGGCTACAGCCGGTGGGGTAGCAAAGAGTCGGACACGACTGAGAAACTAACACTTTCACATGCAGTAGGACATTGCTGTTTATCCATTCTACATATAATAGCTTGCATCTGCTAGCCCAAACTCCCAATCCATTCCCCTCGACTCCCTCTTTGGCAATTACATGTCTGTTCTTTATGTCTATGAGTCTGTTTCTGTTTTGTAAGTAAGCTCATTTGTGTCATCTTTCAGATTCCACATACAAGTGATATCATACAGCATTTATCTTTCTTTGTCTAACTAACATTGTTTAGTACGATGATCTCTGGGCCCATTTATGTTTCTGCAAATGGAATTATTTTACTTTTTTTTTAATAACTGGGTAGTATTCCACTGTGTACATATACCATATTTTCTTTATCCAATTCATCTGCTGATGGACATTGAGGTTGCTTCCAAGCCTTGGCTATTGTAAATAGAGCTACAATGAACATAGTGAGGCCTGTATCTTTTGAGTTATAGTTTTGTCCAGATATATAGCCAGGAGTGAGATGGCTGGAGCGTATGGCCACTCTATTTTTAGTTTTTGAGGAACCTGCATACTGTTATTCAGAGTGGCTATACTAATTTACATTCCCACCAACAGCTTAGTTCCTTTTTTCTCCACATCCTCTGCAGCATTTGTTATTTGTAGACTTTTTAATGATGGGCATTCTGAACTGGTGTGAGGTGATACCTCACTGTAGTTTTGATCTGCATTTCTCTAATACTTAGCAATGATGAGTATCTTTTCATGTACCTATTGGCCATCTGTATGTCTTCTTTGGAGAAATGTCTATTTAGGTCTTCTGCCCATTCTTTGATTGGGTTGCTTGGGTTTTTGCTGTTGAGCTATAAGAGTTATTTTTATATTTTGGAAACTAAGCCCTTGTCAGTTACATCGTTTGCAAATATTTCCTCCTAGTCCACAGGTTGTCTTTTTGTTTTGTTTATGGTTTCCTATGCTGTGCAAATCTTGTATTTGATTAGGTTCCATTTGTTTATTTTCGTTTTTATTTCTATTGCCTTGGGGAGACCAACCTAACAAAACATTGGTAAAATTTATGTCAGAGAATGTTTTGCCTCTGTTCTCTTCTAGGAGTTTTATGAGGTCATGTCTTATATTTAAGCCTTTACATTTGGCTCTCATTCTTAAGCCACATTTCATAGTAACCACTTTTGCCACTAATAATGGTAACATGTTGTTTTCCACCTACCTTATTGCTTTATTTTACTTCTCAGTTAGTTCAAAACCCAGATGTGAAAGATCAGGTCCATTCTATAATCTGACATCACTATTTTAGAATATGTGCTCCTTAACCTGAGTGGATTTTGCTTTGCTTATTTAAAAAGAGAGCTCCCTGTGCAAATCAATAATGTAAGCAAACACAGTAGTTGTTTAACCCATATGCATGCACACACAGAGAAATTAGTTGAAGAACATATGTGTTAATTTGCCTCTGAGGAACCATTTTAATTATAAATGAACCTTTTTATTCCTTAACTAGGCCCAGTAGGACTTCTCTTTGGCAGTACCTACTTTTTATTTTTAGCAGTTGGTTAGAAATGTTCTTTGTAATTGAAAGCAATAAAAAGATTTTCATTCAAAAGGGAGGGAATTGTATAAATCAGATTGATATTCTCCTCCATAACAATGAATCATTAAGATTTTCTTTAGGCTTTTCTAACTTCTTTCCCTGTTTAATTAATATTGAGATCCTTTCAACTCACAAGTGGAAAGTAATACAGCTTCCTGTGTTACCAGACCCAAGAAGCTTCACAATATAAATAGAGCCCGCGATACATGAAGCCAAAGCCAGCTCAACTCCTGTAGGATTCCCTTGAATACAAGTCCCTTGCCAGTAACCAACATATTTTCTTAGCAAGAGGAAAAATATTTCCCAACATGTTACATTACTTGCTGTTTTTCAGCTCTTAAATAATAGAAGTCAATAATCAGTAAGTCAGGATAATGACTTTAAACTCACAGAGGGAAACCAGGTTAAGACTCACTGGACCAGATTACCAATTACTGCAAAAGAGGGAGAGCAGGTTTATGATCAGGTGGACCATAGCATTAATTAATTAATAGCTGACAATGGCAATAATCAAGAATTCATTTCAGTGCTTTATGACTCACATTTACATGCTAATGATCAAATGGAGAATCAGAATAATTTGGGGAAATAGAGACCTGCCTCACTGGTGGCTCAGATGGTAAAGAATCTGCCTGCAGCGCAAGAGACTCAGATTCCATCGCTGGGTCAGGAAGATTCCCTGGAGAGGGGCATGGCAACCCACTCCAGTATTCTTGCCTAGAGAATCCCATGGACAGAGAAGCCTGGAGGGCTACAGTCCATGGGGTCACACAGAACTGGACACGACTAACAAAGGTCCAACTTCCCTGGTGGCTCAGATGGTAAAGCGTCTGTCTACAATGCGGGAGACCCGAGTTCGATCCTTGGGTCGGGAAGATCCGCTGGAGAAGGAAATGGCAATCCACTCCAGTGCTATTGCCTGGAAAAATGCCATGGACAGAGGAGCCTGGTAGGCTACAGTCCACAGGGTCACAAAGAGTTGGAACCAACGAGCAACTTCACTTACACTTACTTACTTTACAAAGGTCCACCTAGTCAAGGCTATGGTTTTTCCTGTGGTCATGTATGGATGTGAGAGTTGGACTGTGAAGAAAGCTGAGCACCGAAGAATTGATGCTTTTGAACTATGGTGTTGGAGAAGACTCTTGAGAGTCCATTGGACTGCAGGGAGATCCAACCAGTCCATCCTGAAGGAGATCAGCCCTGGGTGTTCTTTGGAAGGATTGATGCTAAAGCTGAAACTCCAATACTTTGGCCACCTCATGAGAAGAGTTGACTCACTGGAAAAGACTCTGATGCTGGGAAGGATTGGGGGCAGGAGGAGAAGGGGATGACAGAGGATGAGATGGCTGGATGGCATCATGGACTCGATGCTCATGAGTTTGGGTGAACTCCAGGAGTTGGTGATGGACAGGGAGGCCTGGTGTGCTGCGATTCATGGGGTTGCAGAGAGCTGGACACGACTGAGTGACTGAACTGAACTGAAAGTGAAGTGACAGACACAGACACAGACACACACACACACACACACACACACACACATCAGGAGAAACAGGAGATTACCTAACCTCTGGGGTTTCACAGACAGCAGATGGATCATCGGGGACCTTGACCATGCATTTAACAATTCATTTCAAGATGCATGTTATGTGTCACAGCCCCAAACTTGCAGGGTCAACTGGACAATAAAAACAAGCAACAAGGACCCTGGTTACTAGTTCTCACAACTTTTCTAAATTCCCAGCAGGACTAGCTGTACAATTTGCAGAGCCCAGTGCATAATGAAGATACAACGGCCCTTGTTCTCACAGCAGCAAAAAAAAAAAAAAAAAAAAAGAGTGACATTACACATATTAAAACATGAAGCTTTTTCATTTCTCCCCAGTGTCTTGCTGTCTGAGTCTCCTTTCCTACAATTCCCTCTACCTGTCAAGATGATTTTGGTTGTGATGTGACACTGCATTTCCTCAAGCACAGGGAGATTTGTGGAAGCGAGTGCAGACTCTATGGTGTAAAATCTACCATTAAGATTCAATATCACCTACCGTCTTGACATCTGAAGCCAGAAGGACCTCAGTTGATGTAATGACAATTTTCCCTCCCTTCTCTGCCCCTGCAGATAAGGTCCCCTTGCCAAACACTTCTCCTTATCATGGGGCCCCAGCACAGGCATACTTGTTCCTGAGAAGCAGGCTTCAGCCCCCTTGCCAGCCCACAGAATTATTCAGACAAGCCAGTTCCATCCTCCTGTGGAAACCAGGGGTCACCGCTGCCTCTTGTTACTACAGAGCCTGCCTCTTGCAGTCCTTGCTTATTTACTCTGCTCTCAAGTGCAACTGCTCCGTGGCCCTGTGTGGCACGTGACTTCTTCCTCCCTGGGGCTGAGAACACAGGTGACTAATAACTGTTGTCAGTCTCATCTGCCTGGGCTCGAGTGTCATGTGTCCAGCCACTCCTGTAACCCCAGGGTGGGACTGTGACCTTGCCAACACAGGGAAAAAGAGGCAATCACAATCGCAATGGACTCTCGGGGCTTCCCACAGGGTCAGTGGTAAAGAATCGGCCAGCCAGTGCTGAAGACACAGGTTCCATCTCTGATCTGGGAAGATCCCACATGCCTCGGAGCAGCTAAGCTCTGGATGCCACAACTACTGAAGCCTGCAGCTGTAGAGCTGGTGCTCAGCAACAAGAGGAGTCACGGAAATAAGAAACCCAGGCTTCACACTAGAGAGTAGCCCCTGCTGGCTGCAACTAGAGAAAAGCCTGCACCGCTTTTTTTTTTTTCAATCATTGCCACATAGAAATGTGGGCCCAAGATTGCCAGAGCTGCCACATTTTCAAGGAAAGCCAGTAAGTCCGATTTTTACAGGAAAACAAACCTTTTGTAAATGGTGGCAACCAATTGAAAAAAATTAGTGCTGATTTCATCAACACCAAAAGGACCTAAGAAGGCACGTGTAGGTAGCATTCAGGCACATTTGATGGTATCTAACATGGAAGAAGAGTACAACTCTCATAAAAATCCCCTTAATTGCTCTGTCATGACACTTACCTTATCACACAGTCATACTCTGTATATTTGCCGTTTCCTCCACTAGATTCTGAGCTCCCTGTTGAACAGAGTATGTCTGCACCTGGCGCAATATTTTGGCACACATAAGGTGCTATAAAATCATCTATTAAATGGTTTAAATTCAATGATTACTTAATAAGAACCTACTACTTCCCAGGAGGCTTTTCCTGATGGCTCAGACATTAAGACTCTGCCTGCAATGCAGGAGACAGAGTTCGATCCCTGGGTCAGAAAGATCCCCTGGAGAAGGAAATGGCAACTCACTCCAGTATTCTTGCCTAGGAAAGAGGAGTCTATTGGGCTATAGATTCATGCGGTGACAGAGTCAGACACAGCTGAGCGACTAACACATCCGCACTTCCTGAGCACTGAGATGAACCAGGCAAATCATACACATATTCTGTGAATGAATCTTTCATTTAGAAAACTTTCTCTCTTTTTCCCAATGAGACTTAAAGAATCTCTAAGTTCTTTTTAAAGTCACATTTATCAGCAGAAGACAGTGTTAGGATTTTATTCTACAAAACTGGACCCTCGACCAAGAAATACACTAAAGGTTACCCTTGAATTTTGGTGGGAAGCCTTCAACACTCAAGTTGCTTATTCATGTAATACATACATATGGCACCACACGGTAACAGAAGGCTGAAGCTTATAGTTGGTCTCCTGACCCCTGTTTTAAAGTTGAAATCCACCGGGTGTGCCCTTCCCCACATGGTACTGACAACCACCACAGCTAAGATTGCCTAGCCACCCTCTCCCCTACCCCATCATTTGGGACCCATTCCTCATTGTCTGTAGTCATTCTTTCAACAGACATTAATTGAGGGCCTAATATATACCAGGTGCATCCCAGGTGGTGTAGTGGTAAAGAATCCGCCTGCCAGTGCAGGAGATGTGGGTTCGATCCCTGGGTTGGGAAGATGCCCTGGAGTAGGAAATGGTAACACACTCCAGTATTCTTGCCTGGGGAATCCCATGGACAGAGGAGCCTGCCAGGCTACCATCTATGGGGTTGCAAAACAGTTGGAAGTGACTGAACAGCTAAGCACACATGCTTTATACCAGGCACTGTGTGCGCTTCTGGGGACTGCAAGACTGGATAAATGTGGTCTCTTCCCTCAGTTATTCTCAGACCATAGAAAGGTAATTTTACCTTTACTCCATATAACTTGCTTTTTTTTTTTTTTTTTTTGGTCCATAAATTCCTGCAGGAGAATCATTTCTACCTATCCGTTCCCTTCAGCCTGTTTTCCAAGGTGCACTCCCACTGATTTCCAGGATGCCATAATATGAGAATCTGGGCTCAATAAGGTCCATGCATTTACACTGACCTGGCCGGTCTCAGGATGTGATCCACATTTACTCTTATGCCTGCACCTATGAAGACATCACTACCTTTATTCACTGGCATACCCACCTCTTATTACATCCACTGCACAACCAAGCCAGAATAACTTAGCCTAAGATATTTTCGCTTTCCTAGATAAGAAGCCACACTGGTTCTTGCCAAATCTGCCACTGCCTGCAAACCAAGGTCCATTCTGCATCAGTAACAATAACATCAGAGATCATGGATTGACTCCTTGCTCAAGTCTAGATCTGTTCTGACACAGGCATACAGTATCATAGATAGTCTACATACATATACACACAGTCTCCTTTCAGCAAGCTGGAACAAAGTTGGTTCAGGCGATCTACGTTATGACACCAACACCTGTTTGGAATTCATACTGTTTGTATAGGACACAAAATCATATTTCTCAACTACCTTGCAGACCTCCTGACCCTCAGAATCTCAGATCTGAATTTATCACATTCCCCATACAGGCCATGGAAACTAGCTCAGATGCACTCTGACTTCCACAAACCCATTTCAGTTCACCCATAGCCACAGCATCACGTTGACCTGAGGCATTCACCTAGGTGGTCTCCCCAGAAATCAGATGGGAAAAAGAGAACAGGGAGTAGGAACCAATGCTCTTTTTCCTCCAGTCCTTTATTTTTGACTTCCCTCCTCAATCTGTCTTTCCCACCTGTTCCCAAGTAATAGAACCACTGGGTCCCTCTGAACAACCCCACAACATTTTCACCCTGATTCTTGTCTCCACTAGTTAGGTTCCTCTTTCTCACTATAGGAGAGCTTTGTACCCCTTCCTTTCTAGAAAGACATCCGTTTAAACGTTATATCTGCTCCTCTTTGTCCTGTGTCTTGGCATGATTATGAATATGTTGTTGTTGCTGTTTAGTTGCTAAGTCATGTCTGACTCTTTGCAACTCAGGGACTACAGCCTGCCAGGCTCTCTGTCCATGGGAGTCTCCAGGCAAAAATACTGGAGTGGGTTCTCATTCCCTACTCCAGGAATCTTCCTGAATCAGGGTTCAAATCTGGGTCTTCTGCACTGCAGGCAGATTCTTTACCATCAAACCACCAGGGCTGCCTTAATTATGAATATGAGTGAAACTCAAATGACCATTTTTTCTTTCAACAGACCCTCGTATTCAATGAAGACTCAAGAAAATCTCTTTTAAAACTCAAAAGTGGGCACTAATCTCTTGGGTCTAAGTGTACCCTGAACAAATGAATATTTTGTGTAGATGAGCTGCTCTTTGCACAACATAATATAAGAAGAATAAAATACAGTGGAGGGTACGTTTTTACAAGTTATCCCAGGGTCAATAGTACTCATAATAAAGGGAGTTGAAGCTACATCTGTAATTTTCTGTCTCAAGAAAGCTTCAAAAGGAAACAATCTTCAGTTTCTTTTCTCCCTGTGGGTGGTCATAAAGAGTAATGGAAAGAACCTCGTTCTGTGTAGAGGTTGGTTAACAGTAGATAGAATATGTTCAAATATGCCCACTTTTCCGTTACCCCTTCCTCACAGCCTGGCCCCAGCTCTGCCCTATAAACCATAAACTGAACTACTCATTATTAATTCTAATTCTCTGGGGTCCACTTCTACCCAATTTCCATGTATGGAAAGAGTAAAGTTGGAAAATACATGTCTTAATGACTGCATTGTGCCAGATTGACTGTCTAGCCTAAATTTCTGATGCATTAATAGGGGCTGGGGGCAATTCTGTGGTTTGCTGTTCCTTGAACATGAGCCAGACCTTGAGTCAGAAACTCAAAGTTCTATTGAAAAATCTACCTGCTGACACTTTCAGTTCACTCCCTCATTTTATACTCACACCAACCCTGGGATGCTAATTTTATAAACTGAGGCATTAAAAAAATGAAGTATGTTGTGCCAAGAAAATGGTAGAACAGGAAGTCAAGCTTAACTCTCACTGGCCCATGTAATTTCCTGGATAATACAGTTCACTTGGCAATATGCTGTCTGAAACTTCCTAATTGTAAACAGTATAGCAAGTCTCAGATGTATTCTGCTGTACTAAGCCATGCTGAAGGAGGAGCTGTTCCATAAATAAAATCAGAATCATCCTGCATCTCAGGACTTCACAAAGTATGTCCCTTTTAAAATAAATGTTAGGAAAATCTACTGGCACCATCATACATAAGAATGGGAAGACAGAGCTGTTGTACTCCATTTCTTGAGAGACTCAGAAATGTAAATTTCATAGCAAATTCAGTCTGTGCAGAATTTGTAGCTTGGTTTCTTTTTGTTGTGCATGCCAAAGTTAATCTCATATCCCCCAAATATCCTAGATCAGTGCTAATAATAAGAATAGATATAAAAATTTAATTTAGCAGAAATAGACAAGCTTTGCATGTCTTATTAAGGAGGGGAACAGATTAGAGTTATTGGGTTAAAATACAGTTGGCCCTCCATCTCCACTGATGTGATACCTACAGAGTCCGAGGGCCAACTTCACGACCGTCATTTTATATGAGGGACTTTGAGCACACACAGACTTCAGCATCCACAGATGGCAGTCCTGGAACCAATCCCCCATGGATAACAAGAGAGACTGTACACTTTCCTGTGATCACTGGAAGGTAAAAGGAATGCCAATTTTATCATCAAAGGAGTGAAAAGATTCACCTCCTCTTCTTGTGTGTGTTGCATTTGGACAATGAGTTTGGTGAGGGCAGGAAGAGCAAGTAGGTAGACTGTCACCAGAATCTAGACATCAGGAAGCTGAGTCTGTGATGAAAGCTGGGAGTGGTTGGGGGACTTCCCTGGTGGTCCAGTGGCTAAGCTCCATACTCCCAAGGCAGGGGGCCCAGGTTGCATCTCTGGTCAGGGAACTAGATCCTACACACCACAACTGAACATCCCGCACACCAAAGCAAAGATCCGTGTGCCACAAGTAAGGCCTGGCACAGCCGAAGTAAGTAAATAATTAAAACAAGAAATTGAGAGTGCTGGGCCGGGAAGACAAAGAGATGGTGAGGCCAATACCCATCCTGGGAAGTCACAGAGATCCCAGAGCTGAGCCAAGGTCCCTGAAGATAAAGCATGGGAGACAATCGCCATGTGAGCCAACAAACCTTCTGGCCAATATTTCTCGATCAGAGCAACTGCTTCTCCATGGTGTCTGAAGGGCTCCCTCAACTATGACACTCTGAAAGCTAGATTGTTCTAAGTATACTCTTCATACATTAAGAATGATGGCACCTCCAACAACCTCTTACATCACTCTTCAATTTCTTTCGTTCACCAAGTCCACTAGATTTACTTCCAATTATCTCTAGAATCTTTCTTCTTCCATTTTTTCCTTCTGCTGTAGTTTTTATGACAGCTTGTCCTGATCATAGTTTTCTTAGGACGAGACTTCCTACTTCTGTTCCTATCTGCCCTCTCCCTGTTCCTCTGACTCTAATATTGTTTCTCTGCTCAGAGACTTGGAGCACACAATATATTAATACAATCATTTGCTGTGTTGATGTTAACGTTGGTGCTGATGCTGTGAAATGCTACGTGCCTGACACTGTCCCAGGCACCAGGGATACAAAGAATAAGGCAGACCTCTTTCTTCCAAAGAGCTCACTGTATATGGAACATATTGCTGCCGCAGAACGTCAATCCATGCTCTTTACATCTTCTCTTTAACATCTTCTGGCCTCTGACTGTCACTTCTCTGCCAAGAAAACTCCTTTTCAACCTTCAATACCCAACACATTTTTTCATCTTGACCATAAAATTTTTCTCAATTCTCTAAACATAATTTGTCCTATATGTGTTCTCAAGAGCTTTGCATTTCTATTTGCATAGTACTGACACCATTGATTGTAAATATCTGCTTAACATCACGCCAGGCTGATGACTCACAAGCTGGAATCAAGATTGCAGCTAAACTTCACCAGTTTTTCAGATGCAAGAACCACATTCTGTTTTCATTTGCAGTGCTCAGGAGCTGAGAGAGTGCTGAAGTGGATTAGGCATAAAAAACAAGATTTTTGCATGAGGGTGGACACAGTTTGAGAGATCAGACTGAAATTTGACACAAAACAACCACACAAGCATCATATCTCATTCGGTGTACTGAAGACCGAAGGTGTACTGAAGACTGAAGATGGACTGCCAGGGAAAACACCCAGAATGTTTGGCAGGTACGTGGGAGATTCTTTGTCTTAAGAATGCAGCAATCATATTTTTAAATGACTTGTGAGGAATTTATTCACCACATAAATCAATTATTTCCTCAAAAACATTCAAGTTATTTTTCTAATTCCTATCAGCAAAATCATCTGTTCCTATCTCTGGAATCTCTTCATTGGTCTGCTGGTAAATTGACTTTATTAGATAATTTTTCTCTATCTAGTTAAAGGCACATTTCAGGGAGGGAGGGAGAGGATGGAGCACACTCTCCTTCATCATGCGCATCATACTGTGAGCATCCCCCGGAACAAGTGCATGGATACCAGAGACTGGGAGAAAAATCAATAACTGACAGCAAGGAAAGAATTCGAGGCGTTGATCATCTCAGACTCAGAAGTTGAGACAAAGCCATAAAATTCAACACCACCTTAACTCTGCTTGTGCTGGAAGGGAGAAATATTCTTAAATGAGATTAGAAATATGGAAGAGATTTCAAAGCAATCGAATTTAACCCATTGTGTATTGGCGCTATTGATACCTTGGACCAGATCGTTTTCTGTTCGGGGTGGTGGCGGACGATGTGTGTTGTTCTGGGCACTATAGCATTCTTAGCAGAATCTTTTGTGTCTGCTCCCTAGATGCCATTACCAACCTCCAGATATAGACAAGCAAAAGTGTCTCCAGACATTGGCCAGTGTACCAAGGGGCTAAGTGGACCTTTGTTGAGAACCACTGCTCTGAGCCATCACACACAAATAACAGTGCTTCTAGCTCCATTATAGAAAGCTATCTTTTCAAATGCTTTAACAATGATAAAATGAAGAATGGTGTCAAACTAATATTTAGGCAAATGACGGTGTTCCAAAGAGAACAGCCCGAAGAGATCATCTCTAAACCCCACTGAAGGAACGTGAAACAGACTTTGACATAACCTCAGTCAAAGGTCTATTTTGGTTGAGAAATAGAGGTAATTTGCCACGACTTATTCTTCTCCTTTCTTGGTATTTCTGGCATGTTGTTGCTTGCTCTGCAGCCAAATCAGAAGCATTTGACACAATGATTTCTGTTTTAAACAAAAAGCAATATTCAAAGGAATGTTGTTTCTGACAAAGCAGGCTGTGAGAATCCTGCTGTTCAAATGGGAGAACTACCTTACCATGTCAGTGGCCAGCCGCCCTAAATCCAGCTCACCTGAAATCAGCAAACCTGGACAAAAGGCCAAATTCATCCAACAGAAAAAGTATCTTTTTAAAGCATAATCTTTTATAACCTCCTCAGGCCTTAATTTCCTCACCTCTGAAATCATGTAATGAGATCCATCTCACAGATTTATGAAAATTGAGACATTACATGCCAAGGCAGTCGTTGGCACTTGATACATATTCAAAACTGCTTATATATCAATTCAAATATATATTTTCAGTCAGTTTCTCTGACCTCATATTTACTAAGACTAGGATTTATTTTCACCTCCTGTTGCGTACTAATCGAAGGGGCTAAGAAAAACTAAAAGGATTGGGACACCAGTCATTTACTAATGTGTATAGTTCCTTTAGTGTTTCAAAAAAATACAAAAGACAGCATATAAAATAACCTTCTAATCCTGTGCTGTGTGCTCAGTCGCTTGTGTCCAGCTCTTTGCAGCCCCATGGACCTTTGCTCTCCAGGCTCCTTTGCCCATGAAATTTTCCAGGCAAGAATAATGGAGCGGAGAGCCATTTCCTTCTCCAGGCAGTCTTCCCAACCCAAAGATCCAACCTGCTCCAATCCATGTCTTCTGTGTCTCCTGAACTGGCAGGCAGATTCTTTACCACTAGCACCACTTAACTTCTTAAAATTAAACCAACATTGGTCTCTAAGTTGGTGGCTGGCCTTTCTTTCCTCCTGATATTTCACCCCTAAAATTATTTGGCACGTAAAATTACCAACAAAAATCCACCTAGTCAAAGCTATGGTTTTTCCAGTAATCATGTATGGATGTGAGAGTTGGGCTATAAAGAAAGTTGAGCACTGAAGAACTGATGCTTTTGAACAGTGGTGTTGGAGAAGACTCTTGAGAGTCCCTTGGACTGCAAGGAGATCAAGTCAGGTTTCTTAAAGGAAATCAATCCTGAATATTCATTGGAAGGACTGATGTTGAAGCTGAAACTCCAATACTCTGGCTACCTGATACAAAGAACTGACTCCTTGGAAAAGACCCTGATGCTGGGAAAGACTAAAGGCAGGAGGAGAAGGAGACTACAGAGGATTAAATGGTTGGTTGGCATCACCGACTTGAAGGTCATGAGCTTGAGCAAGCTCTGGAAGTTGGTAATGGACAGGGAAATCTGGCATGCTGCAGTCCATGGGGTCACAAAGAATTGGACATGACTGAGTGACTGAACTGAGGATGTGTGTTGGTCTTCCCAGGTGGCGCTAGTAGTAAGGAATCCACCTGCCAATGTAGGAGATGCAAGAGATGTGGGTTCTATCCCTGGGTCAGGAAGATCCCCTGGAAAGAAAATGGCAACCCACTACAGTAGTCTTGCCTGGAAAATCCCATGGACAGAGGAGCCTGGTAGGCTGAAGTCCATGGGGTCACAAAGACTCCCACATTGAAGGTCAGGAACAGCAGTGGTAAGGAGATACCCCTTGTCCAAGCTAAGGAGCAGCAGCTGTGCTTTGCTGGAGCAGCCGTGCAGAGATACCCCACGCCCGAGGTAAGAGAAACCCAAGTAAGATGGTAGGTGTTGCAAAAGGGCAGACACACTGAAACCATATTCACACAAAACTAGTCAGTCTAATCACACTAAGACCACAGCCTTGTCTAACTCAGTGAAACCAAGCCACACCTGTGGGGCCAACCCAAGATGGGCAAGTCATGGTGGAGAGGTCTGACAGAATGTGGTCCACTGGAGAAGGGAATGGCAAGCCACTTCAATATTCTTGCCTTGAGAACCCCATGAACAGTATGAAAAGGCAAAATGATAGGATACCAAAGAGGAACTCCCCAGGTCATTAGGTGCCCAATATGCTACTGGAGATCAGTGGAGAAATAACTCCAGAAAGAATGAAGGGATGGAGCCAAAGCAAAAACAATACCCAGTTGTGCATGTGACTGGTGATAGAAGCAAGATCCGATGCTGTAAGAGCAATATTGCATAGGAACCTGGAATGTCAGGTCCATGAATCAAGGCAAATTGGAAGTGGTCAAACAAGAGATGGCAAGTGTGAACGTCGACATTCTAGGAATCAGTGAACTAAAATGGACTGGAATGGTGAATTTAACTCAGATGACCATTGTATCTACTACTGCTGGCAGGAATCTCTCAGAAGAAATGGAGTAGCCATCATGGTCAACAAAAGAGTCCAAAATGCAGTACTTGGATGCAATCTCAAAAACAACAGAATGATCTCCGTTCGTCTCCAAGGCAAACCATTCAATATCATGGTAATCCAAGTCTATGCCCCAACAAAGTAATGCTGAAGAAGCTGAAGTTGAACAGTGCTATGAAGACCTACAAGACCTTTTAGAACTAACACCCCCAAAAAATGTCCTTTTCATTATAGGGGACTGGAATGCTAAAGTAGGAAGTCAAGAAACACCTGGAGTAACAGGAAAATTTGGCCTTGGAATGCAGAATGAAGCAGGGCAAAGACTAACAGAGTTTTGCCAAGAAAATTCACTGGTCATAGCAAACACCCTCTCCCAACAAGACAAGAGAAGACTTTACACGTGGACATCACCAGATGGTCAACACCGAAATCAGATTGATTCTATTCTTTGCAGCCAAAGATGGAGAAGCTCTATACGGTCAACAAAAGAAGACCAGGAGCTGACTGTGGCTCAGATCATGAATTCCTTATTACCAAATTCAGACTCAAATTGAAGAAAGTAGGGAAAACAACTAGACCATTCAGGTATGACCTAAATCAAATCCCTTATGATTATACAGTGGAAGTGAGAAATAGATGTAAGGGCCTAGATCTGATAGATAGAGTGCCTGATGAACTATGGAATGAGGTTCATGACATTGTACAGGAGATAGGGATCAAGACCATTCCCGTGGAAAAGAAATGCAAAAAAGCAAAATGGTTGTCTGGGGAGGCCTTACAAATAGCTGTGAAAAGAAGAGACGAAAAGCAGAGGAGAAAAGGAAAGATATAAGCATCTGAATCAGAGTTCCACAGAATAGCAAGAAGAGATAAGAAAGCTTTCTTTAGTGATCAATGCAAAGAAATAGTGGAAAACAACAGAATGGGAAAGACTAGAGATCTCTTCAAGAAAATTAGAGATACCAAGGGCACATTTCATGCAAAGATGGGCTCAATAAAGGACAGAAATGGTCTGGACCTAACAGAAGTAGAAGATATTAAGAAGAGGTGGCAAGAATACACAAAAGAATAGTAGTAAAAAAGATCTTCACGACCCAGATAATCATGATGATGTGATCACTCATCTAGAGCCAGACATCTTGGAATGTGAAGTCAAGTGGTCCTTAGAAAGCATCACTACGAACAAGCTAGTGGAGGTGATGGAATTCCAGTTGAGCTGTTTCAAATCCTAAAAGATGATGCTGTGAACGTGCTGCACTCAGTATGCTAGCAAATTTGGAAAATTCAGCAGTGGCCACAAGACTGGAAAAGGTCAGTGTTCGTTCCAATCCCAAAGAAAGGCAATGCTAAAGAATGCTCAAACTACCACACAATTGCACTCATCTCACATGCTAGTAAAGTAATCCTCAAAATTCTCCAAGTCAGGATTCAGCAATATGTGAACCGTGAACTCCCTGATGTTCAAGCTGGTTTTAGAAAAGGCAGAGGAACCAGAGATCAAATTGCCAACATCTGCTGGATCATCGAAAAAAGCAAGAGAGTTCCAGAAAAACATCTACTTCTGCTTTATTGACTATGCCAAAGCCTTTGACTGTGTGGATCATAATAAACTCTGGAAAATTCTGAAAGAGATGGGAATACCAGATCACCTAACCTGCCTCTTGAGAAACCTATATGCATGTCAGGAAGCAACAGTTAGAACTGGACATGGAACAACTGGTTCCAAATAGGAAAAGGAGTACGTCAAGGCTGTATATTGTCACCCTGCTTATTTAACTTATAAGCAGAGTACATCATGAGAAACGCTGGACTGGAAGAAACACAAGCTGGAATCAAGATTGCCAGGAGAAATATCAATAACCTCAGATATGCAGATGACACCACCCTTACCTTATGGCAGAAAGTGAAGAGGAACTCAAGAGCCTCTTGATGAAAATGAAAGGAAAGCGAGAAAGTTGGCTTAAAGCTCAACATTCAGAAAATGAAGATCATGGCATTCGGCCCCATCACTTCATGGGAAATAGATGGGGAAACAGTGGAAACAGTGGCAGACTTTATTTTGGGGGGCTCCAAAACCACTACAGATGGTGACTGCAGCCATGAAATTAAAAGACGCTTACTCCTTGGAAGAAAAGTTATGACCAACCTAGATAGTATATTCAAAAGCAGAGACATTACTTTGCTGACTAAGGTCCATCTAGTCGAGGCTATGGTTTTTCCTGTGGTCATGTATGGATGTGAGAGTTGGACTGTGAAGAAGGCTGAGCGCCAAAGAATTGATGCTTTTGAACTGTGGTGTTGGAGAAGACTCTTGAGCGTCCCTTGAACTGCAAGGAGATCCAACCAGTCCATTCTGAAGGAGATCAGCCTTGGGTGTTCTTTGGAAGGAATGATGCTAAAGCTGAAGCTCCAGTACTTTGGCCATCTCATGCAAAGAGTTGACTCATTGGAAAAGACTCTGATGCTGGGAGGGATTGGGGGCAGGAGGAGAAGGCGACAACCGAGGATAAGATGGCTGGACAGCATCACGGACTTGACGGACGTGAGTCTGAGGAACTCTGGGAGTTGGTGATGGACAGGAGGCCTGGCGTGCTGTGATTCATGGGGTCGCATAGTCAGACATGACTGAGCGACTGACTGAACTGAAGTGACAGCACATAAGCAAGATGTGCGTTATTGTAAAGAATGGCAATTTTATATATTCAAATTCACAACATCCCCTTACATCAAATATTAACTTATCAAATGTATGAAAAATAAGCCAAAACCAAAGCTAGTAAAGAATATCTATGTGTGTCACTGAATCACTTTGCTGTATATCAGAAATTAACATGACATTGTATGTCAACCATATTTCAGTTAAAAATTTTTGAAAAAGCCAAGTCTAGAAGAACAAACACAATGCTAATAAAAAAGGAGTCTCAGATAAAAGTAATCATTATAAATAGCTTCTTTTTTTTTCAGGGCACACAGACATCAAGCCAAGACTTCTACATAAATCTTTGATGTTCTATGATGTATCATACTTGTGTCTTATCCCCTGTGACAATTTTTATGATTCCCATGTTACAGATGAGGAATCTAGAGCTGGGAAGTATCTAAGTGACTTACCCAAGGTCATGCCCCTTAGAGGAGCCAGGTTTGAAACCTAGGCAGTCTAGTTGGGCTTCTTTTCATTAGGAATTATGCCTCGGGGCATATGGATGATGACTATGAAGCGACTGTGGGTTTCTCTTGCCACAGAGTTACCATGGAAGCATCAACTTAAACCAGTCCTGGGAAAACATATGACCACCTGAAAATCATGTTGATGTCAGTGCCTGACAGATTAGTCTTAGGCTCCTCTCCGGTAATGAAAATACAAATAATGAAACCTGGCTTCCCCATTCATAAGCCTATCTTTCCCATAGACAAGTCATCATGCAGAAAAATCAAGGCAGAAGCCTCTTTCTAAAAGATTCTTCTCCTTTAGAAACTTCTAAGTCTACTTCTTGGATAGATTTTGGAAAGCTCATGGACACTTTATCAATATATGCAGAATACTGCATGCATCCGAGCCCAAAATTTTGGAAACAAAAATTTAAGAAGGCCTGTTCTAAACAAAAAGAGGTGCATGAATCAGAAGCTTAATAATGCCAGGATCCAATAGGATATGATTTTAAAATGGCATAATATCTATAGTCAACCCCTAAAAAGTAGCAGCAATCAATAAAAATATTAACATGTCAACATGTCATATTCATGAGTGGTCAAACCCAAGGGATGCACATGTCTCAAATTTGAAGATTTAATTCAGGTTTTTGTCAAAGCACTGACTAGGCCACTAGCAGGCACCGTGATGGGCACAAAATTTCAAATATAAATTAAAATTTCTCCCTTCACAGCTCATTATGGAAGATTTTTATGAAAATAAATACTGATGGTAAAATGACACTGGTCAATTACTATAAAGGTATGTGAAGCATTATAAGGGATCAGAAAGGGGTAGAATGATTCATTATTTGTGTCAAGGAAACATGAGTTACAGAAATGAAATGATGTTTGAGCAGAGTCTTGACAGGTGGAGAAGAGCTTGCCATGTGTGCTAAGATCCCTGGTGGTTCAGACAGTGAAGAATCTGCCTGTTATGCATGAGACCCAGATTCGATCTCTGATTTGGAAAGAGTCCTGGAGAAGAGAATGGCAACTCACTCCAGTATTCTTGCCTGGAGAGTTCCATGGACAGTGGAGCCTGGCAGGCTACAGTCCCTGGGGTTGAAAGAGTTGGGCAAGACTGAAACTTTACAAGGGATCAGAAAGGGGTAGATTAATTCTTTGCATCAGGAAAATATGGGGAGTTACAGAAATAAAATTATATTTGAGCAGAGTCTTGACAGCTGAAGAGGAGCTTGCCATACAAATTAGTTAGCAGTACAGTCATATTTCAGATGGGACAAACCATCCTATATTTCTAGAAAAGAAATCTAGAGAAAAGAGAGACCAGAGTCAGGGTTTGGTGTGTGGGCTGAGGCCAAGATATAACAGTGCATTTCAAATATGTTTGGAAAGACTCTGAGATGAGCATGAGAAGCTTTGGAGAACATATTTGGAGAAATGAAGATGAAAGCACAGGATGAACCTAATTGGAGACAGAAGAATCTGGGAACAGAAACAACAATTAGGATGCCCTGTTACCATAATTTAGGAGAGAAATGAGCCTCAGGACACATCAGATAAACAACTGGGGGTGCTGGGAGTTGCAAGAAGAAAAGGATCATAGAGAAAAGGTTGTCCCACACAAGGATGCCTGTGTGTACTAAGTCACCGCAGGCATGTCTGACTCTTTGCAAACCTATGGACCATACCCCGCCAGGCTCCTCTGTCCATGTGGTTCACCATGCAAGAATACTGGAGTGGGTTTCCACGCCCTCCTCCAGAGGATCTTCCCAATCCAGAGATCAAACTCACGTATCTTATGTCTCCTGCTCTGGCAGGTGGGTTCTTTACCACTGGGGCCACCTGGGAAGCCCCCCAACACAAGGATAACTGGATGGCAACTTATCCAGTGTGAACTGCCGTAAATGGCTCCCTATCTCAGAGATAGGCATGGTCCTCACATGTTGTTGCTGTTGTTCAGTCACTAAGTCAAGTCTGACAACTTGTGACCCCATGGACAGCAGCACACCAGGTTTCCCTGTCCTTCATCGTCTCTCAGAGTTTGCTCAAACTCATATTCTTTAAGTCAGTGATGCCATCCAACCATCTCATCCTCTGTCATGCCCTTCTCCTCCTGCCATCAATCTTTCCCAGTATCAGGGTCTTTTCCAATGAGTTGGCTGTCTACATCAGGTGGCCAGAGTGTTAGAGCTTCAGCTTCATCAATCCTTCCCGTGAGTATTCAAGGTTGATTTCCTTTAGGATTGACTGGTTGATGAAGGTGAAAGAGGAGAGTGAAAAAGCTGGCTTACAATTCAACATTCAAAAAACAAAGATCATGGTATCCAGTCCCATCACTTCAAGGCAAATAGATGGGAAAACAATGGAAACAGTGACAGACTATTTTCTTGGGCTCCAAAATCACTGTGGACAGTGACTGCAGCTATGAAATTAAAAGACACTTACTGCTTAAAAGAAAAGCTATGACAAATTAGCATATTAAAAGGCAGAGACATTACTTTGCCTACAAAGGTCTGTCAAGTCAAAGCTATGGTTTTTCCAGTAGTTATGTATGAATGTGAGAGCTGAACAATACAAAAAGTTGAGCGCTGAAGAACTGATGCCTTCAAACTGTGGTGCTGGAGAAGACTCTTGAGAGTCCCTTGATAGCAAGAAGATCATACCAGTCAATCCTAAAAGTCCTCAGGTCTATTTTGGTCAAAATGGGTGCATATCTATATTAATTCCAAGAAAAGATGTGATGTGATGTGACAATATCAGAGAAAGGCTCTAGGACTTGGGAACATGCATATTCCACCAGGCACCCACATGGACACCCCACGTATGGTCTCAAAGACCATATTCCAGGAGCGCATCCATGTCCTGACTCAGTGGGAAGGCCAGATATCAACCTCTTGCACAGACCAGCCTCAGCAATCCACCAAGAATGGCTCATGGCTCTCCATCTCTCTTGTACAGCAACCAAAGGAGTCACTTTTTTATTTTAATGACATCAGCCCTACAAAGCAATTCAGTGAATTAAAACAGGCCCTGCTAGACCAGCCCACAGGACAAGGTCTCAGGTTTTCTATTTTTTTAATTAATTTTTTTTTAATTGAAAGATAATTGCTTTACAGAGTTTTGTTGGTTTCTGCAGTACATCCACATGAATCAGCCATAGGTATACATATGTCCCTTCTTCTTGAAACTCCCTCCTATCTCCCACCCTATCCCACCCCTCTAGATTGTTACAGAGCCCATGTTTGAGTTCCCTGAGTCCTACAGCAAATTCCCATTGGCTACCTATTTTACACGTGATGTCATTGACTTTCCATGTTACTCTCTCCATACAATCTCACTGGATCACATGGATCAAAACTGCTCCAGGTGTCTGAAGAGAACAGCTCAGGCTCCCTCCGCCCAGCATCATGCGGGCTTGAACAAGGCTAGACCGCCATCCTTGGGGACAGCTGAGATGTTCCTGAAACGGCAGAGGCAGCCTGCCAGCCTCCCCTCCTCTGCCATGTTCCGTGTGATGGCTATTGATTTCAGACACTGTTTCAGAGCAGAACTGAAAGCATGTGCCTTTGCAGCTTGTCAGGCACGCGGGCCCAGCTCTCACAAGGGGGCTTAGCACCAGCAGCCTTGTGCGTGGTGCCCGGGAAAGCGGAGTCAGGCCTTCCGAGGCCTGTTTTCCTCACTCGCTGAGATTCAATCAATGGCTCAAGCAGTCAACATTTTTGTTCTTTTAACACATGCGTGTCAAGGGCTCCAACCAGGAGAAAAGGAAGTTTGAAGGGAGGGAAAACAGAAGACCCTCAGTCATTGGTGCAGACAGGAGTCCAGGAGAATAAAAATGTCAGCATGCTCAGATGTCTCTACCTTTGCGGGGGTGCTATTATTTTTGGGGAAAGACTGTATTTCTTTAAGAAACATATATTACATGTTATAGTAGACTTTGGGATGGGGAGAAGGAAACCAATAAGGAAGTCCCTGCCTCAAAGAATCCTGCAGTCTAGCAAGGAAACAGATGTGGATCCAAATGCTACAAGGAAGCAAATCGAAGTGGGTAAGGAAATAAGAAACAGGAGATGGGTCTGCGCTGCACTGATGCTGGGGTGAAAGGATTTTCAGTCCTGTCCCAGATGGACTATCAAAAAGAGAGAATAACAGGCTCAAAAGTGGAACTGTCGGACTTCCCTGGTGGTTCAGTGGTTAGGAATCTGCCTGCCAATATGGGGAACACGGGTTTGAACCCTGGTCTGGGAGGATCCCACATGCCATGGACTAACTAAACCCATGCTCCACAACTACTGAGCCCATGCACCCTAGGGCCTGTGCTCCGCAATGAGAGAAGGCACGCATCGAAAAGCCGGCACGCTGCATCTAGAGAATAGACCCTGCTTAGTGCGTCCCAGGCGGCTGAGTGGTAAAGCATCCACCTGCCAATGCAGGAGACACAGGGCCGATCCCTGGGTCAGGAAGATCCCCTGGAGAAGGAAATGGCAACCCACTCCAGTGTCTTGCCAGGGAAATCCCATGGGAAGAGCAGCCTGGCGGGCTACAGTCCATGGGGTCGCAAAGAGCTGGACACGACTGAGTGAGCGAGCATGCGCGCCTCAACTAGAGCAAGCCCACGCGCAGCAACAAAGACCCAGCACAGCCGAAAAGCAAAGCAAAGGGGAAGCTGTTGTCTGCTGTTCCGTTGCTGGTGGAATGTTAACATCAATAAAAGCCTTCGTGTGACTCACACACCAGATAGATCATCTAGCTGAACATTCTCCCCACGTTTTCTTAATCTTGTCACTTGCAGCTTTACTTGCCACATTTTACTTGTCAATCATTTATGCACTCAACAGATATTTATTAAGCACAGTGTAACTAAAAAAGCCATAAGCATATTCATGATTACTTGTACACACATAAAACTTCTGTAAACAGTTAGTTTTAAAGCATGACCTAAACTTGAGTTGTTAAAAATAAAATCTATAATAAAAAGCATTAAATTTTGTGTCTTCCATAAGCTTTCAACCATGACTGTGTCCTTGACACATGGCAGGCACTCAAACGTTTGTCCTATGATACACGGTAAACCTGACTTCCTTAGGTAGCTAAGAGCACCAGTCCCAGCTTCTCCTCGAAGTTTAAATCCAAATGACACTAGAATGGTTATATTAACCCGAGTTTCAAGTTTTCAAATCCTACATTTTGACTACAAAGTACAGTTTTGCAAGCCATCTTTTGATTAGGAAAAAAACAAAACAAAACTGCAAAACGTTGAGAATAAAAGTTACCTAGAAATGGGAGCCCTGAGCAATGAAATGGCCTGATATCGAAAGTGACCTTGAGGTTTCTCTCTCAACCTCAGAGAACCACAGGAAGAAATAGCAAAATTAATGGTGGAAATAAAGTAAGATAGGTGTTTAAAATGGTCTGAAATGTTATCTATTTTTAATGATCTCGGATGCTAGGAACCCCAGGAAGGAAAGTCAAATTCAAAAAATAACCAGTGAGCCTTTACTTGGTACCATAACTCACAAAGTTTCTAAACTTTCTTGTATCATCATTTGCAGTGTATCATAAGAGCATGAGCATCCCCAGTGCTTAGGAATCAAACAGGAACAGAAAGAAGAAATGCATAAGGACAGGCATGTAATAATAAAAGATCGCCAAACATAAGCTTCATTCATTGATAAATGAATGAAGCCAAAGGTCAATCTACAGAATTTCTGGAGAATCTGTTCATATCAGATTTGATATGAAATCAGACCATTTGTTCATATATCAATTTCATTCACTCAAACAAACTTTACTGAACCCCTGATATTAGTCAGGTACTGAGCAGATGGCTGGCATTCCAGAAGCTTGGCACTCAGCAGATCGTGCTAGAAATGTTTATTGATCTCAAATTATGAATAAATTGTCTCTTCTTTATTCATAAATTTAAAATGCATGCTAGTCTTTCTCTCTCTCTCTAATTCATTTCTCTCTAATTCATTCATTCAGTCTGTCATTGGCTCCTCCAACAAAGATTTAATCATTTAACCTGCACCGGATATCTCCCTAGGTTCAAAGGATACCCAAATTAACAGAATATAGCACCTGCCTGTAAAGAGACAAGGATTTCTGGTAATTTCTGGTTAAATATGGTTGGCACAATAATTACTGCATAAACAAGATGCTATAAAAGGTACCAGCAAGAGGTGGGGAGGTTGGAGAGAGAATTTTAAAGATCTGGGGGATGGAGGGAAGGGAGGGGTCATTCAATTTGGATTCCTATGTATGTGTAGGAGCTTCCTCAGCAAAAGAGATGGAGGAAGGGCATTCCTGATTGACAGCAGGACATGGGAAGAAGCAGAGGAGCGAGAGTGTGCAGACGGTAAGAGGAGGAGAGCGGGACCGCAACACACTTGGGCAGATGACCCAGTTCACTCTGCAAAGTCAGGCACAAGCAGGAGGAGGTTAGGGACTCCGCCGAAAGTTCAGACTCAGCTTCGTCCCCAGACTGCTTTCAGATACCAACATCCTAACTTTATCCAGCAAGTCTCAGAAAATAAGCCGAAGGGCAAGTCTACCAACACATAAAGAGCTATTTCACTTTGCTTAGAGAAGAAAACAGTCCTCTTGATTGGGCTAAATTTTGAGTGGGCATGGAAATGTTTGGCAAATAGAGACATAGGAAATCACTTCTTAGGCCATATTTAAGATTTGTTTGTCATTCCTCCATTTATTCAACCCCTTCACATCATTTTCTGTGAGATGCCAAGCACCGTGTTAGACCCTTTGAGCATGAATAATAATGAAAATAGGGAATTTCCTGGAGGTCCTGGGGTTAGGACTCGGCGCTTTTACTACCAGGGCCCAGGTTCCATCCCTGGCTGGAGAACTAAAATCCTACAAGCTGCGTGGCATGGTCAAAGAATAATTATGAGTAATAATATTAACAGCAACAACAGTCATGAAAATAGACATATGCAGGTTTCATAGTGCATGTGTGTGTGCTTGTGGCCCTATGGACTGTAGCCCCCTAGTGTCCTCTGTCCATGAGATTTTCCAGGCAAGACTAAAGCTAACCAAACAATACAAGTGCAGGGTATGAGAGAAAGTTTACATCAGGGACCTTGGATCTGGCCTGGCTGGAGGGGTCTAGGCCTTAGAACTGGAAGCTCCATGGAGAGTTGTCTTGTGGTATTTCACTGGGTAAGTCCATTGGATGATGTCCAAACAAACCTAATAGCCCCAATCCACCAAGCAGGTTCTGGTCCATGGGGTTGCTGCACCTCCCAAGAATGTGACTTTCTGCCTGAATACACATGGACAGGAAGGGAAGAAACTCCTTCTGCAGGTGACAGGACTAATTTCCTGGTCACCACCTCTGCTGGGCTTCGCAGGTGGCTCAGAGGTAAAGAATTCACCTGCCAGTACAGGAGACACAGGAGATATGGGTTTGATCCCTGGGTCGGGAAGATCCCCTGAAGTAGAAAATGGCAAACCATTCCAGTATTCTTGCCTGGAAAATTCCATAGACAGAGGAGCCTGGCAGGTTCCAGTCTATGGGGTCAAAAGAGTCAGACACAACTGAGCATGCATGCATGTACCTTCTCTGTCAGACTAGAGCAACCCCTGGAATCCTGTCCATAAAACTCAAAAGAAAAAGGAAAACGAATGCATCTCATTGAAAGAAAATCACAAAGCTGTGGCTGACTCCATCACTTCTCTCAGTCGATGGAAAATTCAAGTGTTATGCCTTTATATAATTACCCATCACGGCTTGAATACTAAATTACTGATTTCGCAGGTGTGTCATATTCCACACACATATTGCAATAATATAAAATGATAGTTGAACAATAGATTTCATGACTAGAATAGAGGAGTAATAGAGCTCTTTTGCTGCTGCTTTATTTTATCCATTATAAGGATGCGTGTGCACACACATGTGTGCTCAGCCATGTCTGACTCTTTGCAACCCATGGACTCTGGCCTACTAGGCTTCTCTGTCCATGGGATTCTCTGGACAAGAATACTGGTGTGGGTTGCCATGACATATACTCTACAAATTTATAATCACTTTGAAGATAGGATTTATATATTGGATATCTTTCCCTGTGGTTGCAAAATCTCTGCCATTTTCACAGATTTCCTCTTTCACCATTTCCTGAAGATCCAAAGACATATCGGACGAGGAGTCAAGAAAAGCAGATTCTTTCTCGGACTCGGCAACAAACTACTTTTTGTAGGCAAAGTTGTTTAATTCCTGCTCCATGCACTTACCTAGGATACATGAGCCTACCCGCACTGAACTCCCAGCCTGCAGGGAAAACCCTGGATTCAGAGGTAAGAGATTAGAGTCGGCTTCTCCCACTAACTGGCAATTTACTTTGGGTAAATCACGTACACTCACTGAGACAAGTTAATTCACCTGTGAAGGAGCCCTTAATTCCACCTGCCTCATAAATTTGTCCTGAATCAAGTAAACCAAAGTGGTTCACAAAAGATACTACTTATGGTAGCAAAAGGTATTATTAATTATGATCAAAGAAGATCACAAAGCTCTTATGACCCTAGTACTTTGAGGAACAGGTAATACGTGTGACCTTGAATTTCTTATGCAGCCAACCAGACTGTATGTATTTTTCACAATCAGACTTCAAGCTCTGGGACATTTTAGGGCTACTTCATTTTATTATAAGCTAGGGAAAGACTGAGGGGTCCCAAGCAGCAGGATGCCTGGGAAACTCAGGTTGCTGTGTGCAGGGAACATCCTCAGAAGAGCGAATAAGACTCAGTGACTGACGACTGATAATCTGATGCTACCCTCGAACTAGGGAAGACTGAGATGAAAGAATGAGGACCTCTCTTCTGCACCCAGATTCTAAGGTTTAACAGCAAAGAGGGCCTCCTGTAAATCTCCCACAGCTACGGCTAAACCCATTCAATACTCAAACCAAGAGTTGTTCAACAAGAACCGGGTGGAACCTTCCTAGGCTAATGACACATGAAGTTGAACTTCAGGGTGGCTTTTGAAAGCGTCTCAGTTCCTAAATCCAAGTTCACCTACTTCACCGCCTCTCTCAATCCTTCAAACATTTTAAAAACACTCAGCCTTCTCCAAGTTGACCCACTGGCGCACAGCACAGTTGGCCCAAAAGAGAGAGAGAGAGAACAAGCCGCCCGCATATGAGTGTCCCCAGCATGCCGGACAGTGCGCGAAACAGCAGCTGGCACCTTCCTTATTTGGCCTTGATTGGAGCATGTGTTGGTGTCCACCGCAGCCATGCCAAACCAGACCACAAGGACACAGGCTTGATTCTACAGCCTAAGTTCCCCAGGGTTACTTTTATAGCTCTGCTATAGTAGTCACTTTTTTTTTTTAAGGTCAAGATTTACATGTTTATTTTAACTGGTGTTTCTTGGCCTAATCCAGATTAAGGGGGAAAAAAAGAATGAAACGTTGACACAAATAGATTAATAGTTTGCAAAGTGAAATCTACAGCTCATTTTGGGAACTCTCTCGTGAGAACCTTGCTTTATTTTATTGAAAGGAGCAAGGAAGAGGGACATTTCTGTTCAGCTTGGGGAGCCCAAAGAGCCAGTCCCAGAGAAGAACATCTGTTTGGCGAACACAAAGGAACATAACACCTGCGAACTGCCTGTGTTTACTCTGGGACTGGTTGTCCATTATTCTCTGAAAATATGTTTCGGAGCTGGAAACGGGCTGTTTGTGCCAAGAAAGTCTGGGGTGATAACACAGCCTGTTTGCCTTGGAAATTCTCCCGGTTCCAGCATGGGCGGGCCCTGCTGAGCCAAGAGAGCTCTGGAACATTTTTCTGCCTAGCGCCTCTTTGCTAAAACCCTTACAAGTTTGGAACTGGAGACCAGAGAAGGGGTTCTGGGGGCTGAGAGTGTGGAGGATGACTGCTGGGCTTCAGGATGTGGTTATGATATTATTTATTCCTCTGTGATGATTTTCTGGCAAGGCTTTGCCTGTCTTAGCCTCTGGACCGAGTTGCGCGTATCAAAAACAACACCAAAACAAACCATTTTAACACCCACACTTACAGGAAACTTTACCCCAGGGGCTCCAAGTGCTTTTCAAAGAACAAGAAGGCCTGCTGTGTGCAGCTCTGCCCTTGGCAGCTGTGGCTGTCAGCCCCAAGCACAATTTATTGTGTCTTCCTTGAAGCATTCTTGGTCTAGAAAGAAGGGTCCCCAAAAGACCTCACTCAAAGCAGCGGACACCCTCAGCAGAAGACTTCCCAGCAAAAGGCAAACCCCTCACACTGTTGGGAGCCCCCAAACCCAACAGCATCTACTGTCACTACTCTGAGTCAAACTTGCAGCTGGAGTCTGATGAGGGTGATAATTGTCATTGGCTTGGGGACAATTTGAAGCCTAGAATAAAGAGATGTAAAAAGTATGTACAGTGATGGGAACAGACCCTATGATTTCAGTACTTTTAGACCATGAAACTTTGCACCTTGTCTTATGTCCCCTGGATATGTTCCAGAGCCTCCTGGTTTATAGCCTTTGAGAGTTTGAATAGAATTTGCATCCTGCTATTGTGTGAAAATTGTATAAATCTTAATTATGTTGAATTGGTTCACAGTGCTTTTCTACTACTATGTGGCTATATAGTAAGATACAAGTGAAAGTCGCTCAGTCATGTCCGACTCTTTGCAAGTCCATGGACTATATGGTCCATGAAATTCTGCAGGCCAGACTACTGGAGTGGGTAGCCTTTCCCTTCTCCAGGGGACCTTCCCAACCCAGGGATTGAACCCAGGTCTCCTGCATTGCAGGCGGATTCTTTTTATCAGGTGAGCCACAAGGGAAGCCCGTCGGTCTATATAGATCTACTATATCCTTCTACTTCTTTGTTTATTTGATTAATTTTTGAGAATCTGATATTGAAACTTCAACCAAAAATCTTAATTTATCTACTTAAAAATAACTGTAATATATAGTCGAACGGTATGTAACTTTGTTCAGAATTTTCCAAGTCTCCTATAAATGTGCTACCATACTTTCATAATTTAAAAACAAAATTAAAAAGAAAGAAAAAAAACAAATGTGTGGGAAAACAGCAGAGCTTACATTTATATGAATTTCAGCTTAATGCCACCCTAGACAACTGGCCCTTTGTATGCCTTTCCTCATATAATTTGAGAAAACAATTATATTATTTCATGAGCCAGGAAAAGAAGGCTTAGGAAGTTTAAGCAGTTCTCCTAGAGTCATATCATTCAGTCAGTTAGAAGCACTAGGGTTTCAACCCAGGCCTGTCTGGATTTTTTCCAGTCTCAGGTGGGCTGCATAAGGTTGACATGCATTGATATTCCTCTTGCTTGCAATTTTATTCTGAAAAGACCCAGAGCATTCTGGGATGTTTCTCTGTTTTTAATGTCTCAACCTGGTCTCCATGCCTTCCCTCGAGCTTTCTTGTCTCAATCTGAGAACAGAAAGAAGGCGAAGGCATAATGGAAGTCCAGGCTTGTTTCCACACAAGAATTGTAGTACATAATTGCCTATATGCTTACTGTCTTATTTAAGGATGTTCTATTCAACCCTGTAAGAGAAACAGACCAATAAGGATAGAGGAAATTAAGAGATGCAAGTGGCTGGTGAGACACGTTAAACGGATAAATAAGTAGAGCACATGAGTACTGGTTGGGGGGCGGGGGGATGAAGTAGTTAGCGTTACACTAAAGCATTAAGGTGCTCAAAACCCACCGGGCCTCAAGCTGGCCACTCGCTGGGAGCGCCTGTTCCGCCCTATCAGTTTCTACCTGCAGCACACAGATAGAAGCCAGCGGGCCCAGTGCCAAGGCGCGTATGTGACCGAGCAAGCCGGTCTGTGTGTCTCGTAAAAGCAAGTCTGGGTTTGCCTCACACACTTCTCCTATGCTGGCCCCCTTGTTCACTATGAGCTCTGGCCTACCTCATAACCCCAGCAGAGAAACAGAGATTGTGAGAGACAGAGAGGCAGTGAGCATTGCCTCATACAGGACTCAAGGGAGCGTGGCCCTCTTACCGTATATGTACCCACCTTATATATACCGTATATGTACCCACCCACGTGTGTTAGCCTTCCATCTCTTCCCACTTGCTTCTCGCTGTGAGTTTATTAACCCAAGTGTTTATTAACGCACTGTGTTTATTGACTGCTGCAGTGACCGCTGTGGTAGGTGGTATGGTAATACACCTGGAGGGAGTCACTGTGAATCCCCACTTAACATATGACCTTCAAGAGTCAACTCATCTTTGGTATTTTGTGGTTCTTAATAATCTTCAAAACATAGGAAACCCTGGTGGAATGAATCAATGGCAAAGAAAAGCAAGTAAACCAAGAAGACTAATGTAATTTTTTTTAAGATAATATTTATTAATTGCTTCCTAGTAGCTCAGACAGTAAAGCATCCGCCTACAATGCAGGAGACCTGGGTTCAATCCCTGGGTGGGGAAGATCCCCTGGAGAAGGAAATGGCAACCACTCCAGTATGCTTGCCTGGAGACTCCCATGGACGGAGGAGCCTGGCGGGTCACAGTTCATGGGGTCACAAAGAGTCGGACACAACTGAGTGACAAAACATACCAAAAAATGTAAACATGCCGCTGGACTTTGTATTCAACCTCCCAGGTAGCTCAAATGGTAAAGAATCTCAAATGGTAATGCAAATGCGGGAGACCCACGCTTGACCCTGGGTTAGGAAGATCCCCTGGAGAAGGAAAAGGCAGCCCACACTAGTGTTCTTACCTGGAGACTTCCATGGACAGAGGAGCCTGGTAGGCTAAGTCCATGGGGTCGCAAAGAGTTGGACACGACTGAACGACTAACAGGCATTTAAAAATCCATTCCCTGTTCTTTGGACTCAGCCTGTCAGTAGGCTTTCTTTCTGAAAGCCCTTCCATCTGTGTGGAACCAATGTGAGTATTATGCTGACTTTGTAAGGTTCTCACAACATATGTGAGTCTTCCTGTTTTACAAATGAGTAAACTGTGCTCAAGCAGGTAGAGAAAATTGCTTAAGGCTAGATTGCTACCCAAAGAAGTCCAGACCTAGAATTCTAAGTAAATATTCTATTACACTATATGTACATCGAAATATATATAGATTCCTGACCACATGTGAATTGAAAGATAGATAGGGAAGAGAAATAAACTGGATGTGATGAATGATTTAATATTTATATTCTACATATATGGTATATGTACAGTTGTTATTGTTCAGCCACAAAGTCACATCTGACTCTCTGTGATCCCATGGACAGCAGCACACCAGGCTTCCCTGTCATTCACTATCTCCTGGAGCTTGCTTAAACTCATGTCCATTGAGTCCGTGATGCCATCCAACCATCTTATCCTCTGTGGACCCCTTCTCCTGCCTTCAATCTTTCTCAGTATTAGAGCCCAAATAAGAATAAGCCAAGGGACAGGAGACTAACTGAACACCTAGCGTGCAGGTCACTGTATGTGCATGTGATATTGTGATGTGTAACAAGAAACATATATTTCATCTTCATCCCCATTTCAGTCACCAAGTTCCTAAAAGCCTTGGAATTTGTGTTAATGAGGTCACTTTTGGAAAGTTCTTAGGTAGCCTAAGGATAGGAGCTGGTTGGCAAGGGAAACTCAGAGGATCAGAACTTTCAACCTCACCCTCCAACTTGGGGTAGGGGGAGGAGCCAAAGGTCGAGTTCAATCTGGCCAATGAGATAATCAACATGATTTCTAATGAAGCTACTGTAAAACCCCATAAGGACAAGCTTTGGAGAGATTTTACACATCTCATCTGGTTGTTACTAAATTATGTCCTTTTACAATAAACAGGTAATGTCAGAAGTAAGTCTTTCTTTAAGTTCTGTGACAAGCTCTGGCAAATTAATCAAACCCAAGGAAGATGTCATGAAAACACGCAATGTGTAGCTGGTTGGCTAGAAGTACAGATGAAAATCTAGGCTTACAATTGGCATCTGATGAGGGTAGCAAGAGACTGGTTCCAAATAGGAAAAGGAGTACGGCAAGGCTGTATATTGTCACCCTGCTTATTTAACTTCTATGCAGAGTACATCATGAGAAACGCTGGACTGGAAGAAGGACAAGCTGGAATCAAGATTGCCAGGAGAAATATCAATAACCTCAGATATGCAGATGACACCACCCTTAGTGCAAAAAGTGAAGAGCTAAAAAGCCTCTTGATGAAAGTGAAAGAGGAGAGTGAAAAAGTTGGCTTAAAGCTCAACATTCAAAAGATGAAGATCATGGCATCCTGTCACATCACTCCACGGGAAATAGATGGAGAAACAGTGGAAACAGTGGCAGACTTTATTTTGGGGGGCTCCAAAATCACTACAGATGGTGATTGCAGCCATGAAATTAAAAGACACTTACTCCTTGGAAGAAAAGTTATGACCAACTTAGATAGCATATTCAAAAGCAGAGAAATTACTTTGCCGACTAAGCTCCGTCTAGTCAAGGCTATGGTTTTTCCAGTAGTCATGTATGGATGTGAGAGTTGGACTGTAAAGAAGGCTGAGTGCTGATGAATTGATGCTTTTGAACTGTGGTGTTGGAGAAGACTCTTGAGAGTCCCTTGGACTGCAAGACGATCCAACCAGTCCATTCTGAAGGGATTTCTTTGGAATGAATGGTGCTAAAGCTGAAGCTCCAGTACTTTGGCCACCTCATGCGAAGAGTTGACTCACTGAAAAGACTCTGATGCTGGGAGGGATTGAGGGCAGGAGGAGAAGGGGACGACAGAGGATGAGATGGCTAGATGGCATCACTGACTCGATGGACGTGAGTCTGAGTGAACTCCGGGAGTTGGTGATGGACAGGGAGGCCTGATGTGCTGTGATTCATGGGGTTGCAAAGAGTTGGACACGACTGAGCGACTGAACTGAACTGAACTGAACTGAACTGGAGGGTAGCAATCGGCATCTGATGCGGGTAGCAATCTTGTAGAACTAAACTCTTAACCAGTGGGAGCTGACAGTATCTCTGGGTAAACAGTGTCAAAACTGAGTTGAACTGTAGGACACTCAGCTGATGTGGGAGAATTGCTTGGTGGTGTGAGGAAAAAACCAACAGACCTTGTCATGCATCATCTCATTAAAGTTTGTCATCATGGACCCAAATCACAGATGAGAACACTGAGGCACAGAGCGCTAAAGACCTTTGCCTGATGTCCCATGAGTCATGAAGGGAGGCTGATGGGTAAGGAAGATAGTGGAAAAGCCTTTGGGGCAAGGATTCAGTGGAAATTCCATGAAAGATGCACCAAGCTTTTGCGTCAATTTTTATTTGAAAATAGGATTCCGTAACTTATAAGGACACAAGATACCCCCAAATTGAGAGAATTAAAGCTGAACATTCTAGCTTGAAAAATGCAACCCAAAGGTTAATGGGAACGTAAAGGACAATCACAGATGAGGATGTCCAAAAGGTACTTTCAAATGGTCTAAAGATGTAACAAATTTAACCCCACTGCAGTTATTCCAAATTGTTTCACCCACAACAGCATGCAGGTGGTACCCAGGAATTCCTCACACTCTAGTACCAACAGTGTGGGTATGAACTTGCTGGTGGGGCAGGGGGAGGGTGGGGGCAGAGGCTAGAAGGTGGCAAGAAGAGAAAGTATAATTTAACTGGACAAAGCTGAGACCCTGGAGTGAGTTCTTTGAAGAAGACGCCAAACCAAAATCCTGCTGCATTAGAACAATGGCCACCATATGCAAAATGGCCTTTGAATCGGGAGGGTCACACTTCCTCCTTTGCCTTCTCCAGTGGGGAAACCATTCATACACATTCCCTGAGCCAGATGCAGAGTTCTCCACTGAAGTTGCTCCTGTAAGTTTTCAGTCAAAGCCATTAGCATCCCATCTGCCACAGCTATGAAACTCTGAGAAACTGTGCAATTAGAAAAATAATAATAATAAGGTTGAGTTTATGTCTGGCTGAACCATGTACTCACTGTGTGGCCTTGGGCCGGTCAGATGACCTGCTTGTGTCCTAAGAAGTCAAACCAGCTGGGAAATTGAGCAAGAAACAGTGGCCTCCCTGGAAAACAGATGCTACAGCTGAGCTGAACATTTTTTTTTTAGTAAATAAATTAGGGGCCAAGGAAAGGAGGGAGAGAGTGGTGAGTTGTTTTGAATATTCAGGAGCAGCTCCAAGCTGAGGAACAAACTAGAACCTCTTTCCAGAATGATCACCAGGTTTCCTGTGGTCAATAAGGTCACCAGCCTCAGCAAACACTATTGGACCACAGGTGACCTCTCTTTAGACAATTGAATCCTTGACTTGAAGGTCCTTGGGGATCATATTTGTTAAAATGTCACCTCATTGAAACTATCCAGGTGCCTAGTGAAGACTGCAAGCTTCCTTCACCCTGGCATACCCTGTTTGGCTCCGGGGTTTATTTCGGCCAGTACCTTCCCTGGAGCGTGTGTGCTAAGTTGCTTCAGTCGTGTCCAACTCTGTGAAACACTATGGACTGTAGCCCATCAGATTCCCTCTGTCCATGGGATTCTCCAGGCAAGAATACTGGAGTGGGTTGCCATGCCCTCCTCCAGGGGATCTTCCTGCGCCAGGGATCAAACCCAGGTCTCTTGGACTGCAGGTAGATTCTTCACCATCAGTGCCACTTGAGAAGCCCAAGGGATGCCACTAGCATACTTATTAAACAATTAGTCTTGTCAGTCTTTAAGGAAGTGGAGTATATCCTGTCAGATATTCTCTGCAGATATGATGAGATTACAAGACATCATAGTAACAGCTTCAGATAGCTCACACCCTGGTTACTGGGACCAGACTGGACTCTTACAACCTTGTTCCTGCCTTGCTGCCTCCAGGCCCCCACACTCCAGCCCACCTCCAAGCTCCTACCTGCAGGATCTTTCTAAAATACAAACCTGGGGAGTTGCTTGGTGGTCCAGAGGCTAGGACACCAGGCTGAGGAGGGCCTGAGCCCAGTCCCTGGCTGGGGAACTAAGATCCTGCAAGCGGCCAAAAGTAAAAAAGTAAGGTGTGACCAAAAAGCAAAGTCTTTTAAAAATTAAAATATCTTCTTCTTAGATTGACCCTTGATCATTATGTAGTGTTCTCCTTCTCTTGTGACAGGCTTTAAAGTCTATTTTGTCTGATATGAGTGTTACTGTACCAGTTTTCCTTGGATTTCCATTTGCATGGAGTCTCTTTTTCCATTCCTTCACTTTCAGTTTGTATTCACTTTACTGTAGTAGAAAATAACAAAGTATTTAAAAGCAACTATACTCCAATAAAAATTTTTTAAATTAGATTTAAGATAAATAAAGTACACAAATCAAATAAAGCTAATAAAATACACACTGGACCTTATGGTTTCCCCCGTTGCCCGCACAATTAACTCCCACTCAGCCATGTTAGGCTCTTCTTGACCTGTGCCCTGTCCACCTTTCCCACCCTCCCCTGACTCCCATCAGACCGCACCACATTCTCCCCCTTGCTGAATGCACCTCACTCTCCATGTCTTCCAGCATTTTCTCTTCCCTGCGTGAAACTCTTTTCTCAACTGGCCGACAGCTATTGGCTTACCCTTGGGGCTCCAACACCCTCTGTTCTCTGAATCCTTCCCTGCTGATTGCTCCCCATCCCACATAGGCCCCTCTCGCATCTTAAGAGAACCACTGTGATACTGTGCTACCCTGTACGATGACCACTTGGATGTTTCTTTTCCATTCTGAATGGCTGTGGCCTCAGGACAAAATAGAGCCTTGTTTATCTCCCGTGCCTAGCCAAGGGCTGGGCATATGTACTGGTGTTCTGCAGCTATCAAATAAAAATAAAATCAAGGTGTTTTCTTTTGCTTTACCCCTCTCAGATTTATCAGTTCCCTGGTTTCCTTCTCCAATAAAGGTGTTAATATATTAACATCATGTTAGTATATCAAATAAGTAGTGAAAATCTGATCGAATACTGAAAAATAGCTCTTCTTTTGGAAGTTCCATCTAGTGAAAAAAATCTGTAATTCTCTAAATCCAAGACAGAAAAAAGTTGCCATTTCCTTCTCCAGGGGATCTTCCCAACTCGGGGATCGGACCCAGGTCTCCTGCCTTGCAGGCGATGTTTTACCATTTGAGCCACCAGGGAATCCCATATTAACATCATGTTAGTATATCAAATGAGTAATGAAAATCTGATCGAATACTGAAAAATAGCTCTTCTTTTGGAAGTTCCGTCTAGTGCAAAAGTCTGTAATTCTCTAAATCCCAGACAGAAGAAAGTTAAGATTGGGAGTGTTAAAACATAAGCCAGGGCGTATTTTAAAAGTTTGAGTTTATTTGAGCAAAAAATGGATTTCATTCAGACAACATCAAACTGGAAGTGGTTAAGAGCAGTCCTGGGACACAAACTAGAGAAAAAAAAAAAAAAAAACAGAATCTACCGGAAACAAAGAAAGGAAATAATTTGAGTGGCTATAGCTTTAAGCCTGGAGAAGGAAATGGCAACCCACTCCAGTATTCTTGCCTGGAAAATTCCATGAACTGAGGGAGCCTGGTGGGTTGCAGTCCACAGGGTCACAAAGAGTTGGACACGACTGAGTGACTTTACTTACTTACTTACTTATAGCTTTAAGGCTAGTTGGCTGTTTGTGCTTAGTGTTTGATCTTATAAACTTGAGGTATTTACAGGCTTAGATTTGCGCTGGCTTATATAGGCTGCCTGAGTTTCCCAGGTGGTGCTAGTGGGAAAAAAAACAAACAGAAAACCTGCCTGCCAGTGCAGCAGATGTAAGAGACGCAGGTTCAGTCCCCGGGTGGAGAAGATTCCCTGGAGGAGGGCGTGGAAACCCACCCCAGAACAGCCCCTCTGGGCTCTCACAGAGCATGAGGTAATGCTGAGCCATGAACTTTCCTTGAATCTTACAAGTATCTACAAGATTCTCACAGACTCCCATCTTCATGCCTCCAAGTATACATATTGCAACACATTTTTGAGGGCTGGCTTTTGTTTCAAGACAAATAGATGATGAGGGGGAAAATACTTTCAAAAATTATTTTTCTTCAAGTTGGGTGGCAAGAACCATCGAGAAACAAATGCGTGAACTTGCCTTTTGAACTGAAATATGCCAAAGAAATACTTGCTTTTCCACCAGTCCTGGGGCTCACTCATTACCTTCTCAAGGTCAGGGGAGAATCAGCGATAGAAGCACAGACGCTGCTATTCAAAGCCCATGGTTTTTTTCTTTTAGAACTTACCTTTGGCTGGAAACCAGGCAAGTCTCTGACTGTGGGAAGCTGACAGAGGCAGCGTGTGGACTTAGAATAGCGCTCGCTGATCCACAGACTTAGGCTGGGGACCTTTGTCTTGTCAGCCTGCCAAACCTCCCCATTCTTGGCCCTCACTGTCTCCTCCCCAACCTGCTGCCTTTCAAATTACTACACCATTGTCTTTTCCTGCCTCTGCAAATCTGAGCTTTTGCCCTGTGTGGCTCAGGTCTAAGCTTGCTTCTTAAACAATGGGTCCAAGTGCCGTGTGGGCAGGGACTGTGTGCTTTTAGTCAACCATGCATTGCTTGGACCCAGCACCCAGCCAGCACCTGGGGCAGAGCCGGCCCTCAAGAAATGTTTGTTGAAAAACAAAAGCCAGGTTATACGCTCTTCTTTGTGATTCCTGATCCAGTCGCTTCAGTTTCAAGCCAAGAAAAGATAGCCCAACACCCCACGTGTGTATTCTTCTAATGCCTCGGCGATTGTTGCTTTCCAATTGACTGTGAAAAAGAATAAACTCCCATGACCAGGAAGACAGAAAGAGAGAACTTGCTTACCTGGCCCGAGGCTCAGTAAACCTACCAGTACAGATGAAATTGCTCAGAAAGGCCCATCCCAGGGTGCCTGGTGGAGGAGGAATTACTGTCAACTTAGTCATCCTTTTTATTCAAGGTGGTGATTTTGCTGAGGCTGGTTTTGACCCATTGATCTTCCCTATGAGTGCGTGAAGTCACTCAGTCGTGCCCGACTCTTTGTGACCCCATGGATAGTAGCCCGCACCAAGCTCCTCCATCCGTGGGATTGTCATGTTTTCAATTTTCTTTTACCTATTCACCTGCTGGTTAGAATTTTTAATTTTCAGAGTCTTTTCCCATCTAATACATCATTGTAAATCAAGAATACTCCAATATAAAATAAAGATTAAATTAAAAAATAAAGACCTTAGCTTATACCAAACTTTTCAATATCCACAAGTCTTCTTTAGGGCATGTAATCAAAATACATCAAAGGTCTTTGTATTCATTTTCTCAGGCTGCTGTAACAAAATACCACAGGCTTGGTGGCTTAAACAGCAAAAACAGATGAATTCCCTCATAGTCCAGGAGGCTGGAAGTCTGCTTTCGAGGTGTTGGTAGGGTTAGCTCCTCCTGAGGCTTCTCTCCCCGGTATGTGGACTTCTCCCTGCGTCTCCGCGTTACCTTCTGTCAATACCTGTCTGCCTCTGGGTCCAAATTTCCCCCATTTCATAAAGACGTCAGTCACACTGCCTTGGTGCCTGCTGCTGCTGCTGCTGCTGCTAAGTCGCTTGAGTCATGTCCAACTCTGTGCGACCCCATAGACGGCAGCCCACCAGGCTCCCCGTCCCTGGGATTCTCCAGGCATGAACACTGGAGTGGGTTGCCATTTCCTTCTCCAATGCATAAAAGTGAAAAGTGAAAATGAAGTTGCTCAGTCGTGTCCAACTCTTCGCAACCCCATGGACTGCAGCCCACCAGGCTCTTCTGTTCATGGGATTTTCCAGGCAAGAGTACTGGAGTGGGGTGCCATTGCCTTCTCTGCCTTAGGGCCTAAAGACCTTATCTCCAACATGACCTCCTATTGAGAGGTACTAAGGTTGATAATTCCAATATATTTGTAGGAGGAGACACATTTCAGCCTGTAACAGTCTCTCTGTATTATTTGAAACACCCGTGCTGAGAGTTAGCTGCACAATATTAAGAAACATTTTCCCCGATAAAGCTGAATGTTAAATCATAGAGATCACCAACTCTTTTAACTTCAACTCCCAAACAAAAATAATGACTAAAGAAACAAATAAAGACTGTGTCCCCAAATGTCTAACCACCCTTTGAAGCAATCCAGTCTTACCTGCTGAACTGTCCCACTTCTAATATATCAATAACCTTTTCTCCTGGCTTCTACATTATTGGACCTGATATCTCTGAGTCAGGCTTATGAATTTAAAGTAAACCAGTGGCCTTGAATCTAGGTAAATCCAACCAAAGAGAAGCAATTTCTTGCCCGAGATCAGTAAATAAGATTCCAACACCACCCTGCTAGCCAGTTCAAGCTACTGTAAAAGGCCAATAAGATGTGTCTTTCAGTGGGTACCAGCGGTCCTCTTAATGGCAGCATCTAGCTCTATCTTAAGTAGGATAGACAAAAGCTTCTCTGAATTCCCGGGAAAATGGAACAAATGCCTTCCTCTTAGACTTGGAAAACTAAAGAAAACATTTTCCTAGGTGCCAAAAACGTTACAAATCCCTTGTTTTCTATTATTCTCCTTCACAAAAAAAAATTTTTGGAGTATAATTGCTTTACAATGTTGTGTTAATTTCTGCTGTCCAACAAAGTGGGTCAGCCACATGTGTAGATACATTGCCTCCTTCTCGAACCTTCTTTGCACTCCCACCCCTCTAGGTCGTCACAGAGCAATAGGCAGAACTCCCTGAACTGTATGGCAGCTTTCCATTAGCTAGCTATTTCCACGGTAGTGTATAAATATCACTGCAACTCTCAGTTCATCCCACCCTCTTCTCCCCCACCTCTGCCCACCATGTCCACATCCATTCTCTATGTCTGTGTCTCTATTTCTGCTCTGCAAATAGGTTCGTCTGTACAATTTTTCTAGATTCCATATATATGTGCATTAATATATATTTGTTTTTCTGGCTCTGACTTATCTCACTAGGTATAACAGACATTAGGTCCATGCATGCACATCTCTACAAATGACCCAGTTTTGTTCCTTTTTGTGGCTGAGCACAGAGTTTTCAAAGTTATGTAAATAGATTGGTCATAACGGGGAATCAAGGAAAGCATGAGGCACAGGAAGCAGTTAGGAGCAAACAAACCATGTTCACCGGGAGACATGCTCATGCTGACATATATGTTTTCCCGCTTGCATTTTATAACTGTTAATCCCAAAAGCATGTGACAAGTGAGGAGGATCAGAATCATAAGAGTTTCACAAATCCAATAATTCTCCATGAAGTCAATAACTGGGCTCCAGGCCCTGGAGAAACGAATATCCTGTCCATGGAACTCCCAGACTAGTGAGCCAGGTGCACAAGGAAGTAGCTAGTAGTAACACCAGGAGGGGACAAGGACTCCTGAGATGTCCTGGACTGCCCAGGCATATTGGGATGGACCCCCTAAGTACCTAGAGGGATGGGGAGAAATCATCTGGAAGACCCAGGACAATGGCAAAAGCTATTCAGAAACTCATTATGCCCCCAACTTGATAATTTTGTTATATGCAAACGCTTTCTCCATTTCTTGAGAAACTGCCCTATTTCTTCCTTTCTCAAAGAGACTGGAATGCCAAGTAGTTGACTCTCACACATAACTGTCAGTGAAGCATAGTCTTTCATTTTTCACTGAATTACATGCATACTAAGTCACTTCAGTCATGTCCACTCTGTGGCCCTATGGACTATAGCCCGCCAGGCTCCTGTGTCCATGGGATTTCCCAGGCAAGGATACTGGAGTGAGTTGCCATTTCCTTTTCCAGAGGATCTTCCTGACCCAGGGATCGAACCTGTGTCTCCTGCATTGACAAGCAGGTACGTTACAGCTGAGCTACTAGGGAACAGGGTGAGCACTGGCTGAAACATGACTCAGGCCATTCTAAGCATCCACAAGGCTCCCTCGTGCCTGTCTCAGTGACCACCCACTCTCTGGAAATAAACACCATTCTTCTGTTGTTGTATGATTTGTTTATTATAAACCATCACCTTGAGTCAAATTATAACACATAAATTGCTATTTTATTGCTACTGCAAAAATGAAGCAGCATTCTGCTTGAGGTTTGTTTTTCTGGATGGAGTCCTGAATATCTGCTCTTCAATTCTGCCAAATTCTGAATTCCCTCGCTCTTAAAAAAACAGTTATCATTCTTATTCCCATCACTGTGAATTAGTTTTGCCTGTCCTGGAACTTCATGCAAATTAAATCACACAGAACAGTCTTTTGTATCTGGCTTCTTTTCCTTATTTTCATGTCTGTGAGATTCACCTATGCCTCTCTACATACAACAATAGCTTGTTTTGATTTTGAAGATGTATTCCACTGTATACATATACCCCACAATTTACCTGTCCTTCCTACTTTTGGAGGATATTTAGGGTTGTTTTCAATTGGAGATATTACACACAAAGTCAGTTTGAACATTCTTATGCCAGTCCCACATGTACTCATTCCTCCTAGATCTATTACTAAGAGTAGAATTACCCTGTCAAAGGATACAGGCACGTGTAGTTTTAGTGGGTACTACCAATTTTATAAATCCGTAGTGCCCACTGACGCTCTCATCTGCAGTGTCTGAGAGTCCCAGTTTGAGCTATAATTCTGGGCTCAAGTTCACCTCAGTATCTTTATATGTAAACTGGGGAGTCTATCCAAGAAGAAAAACTTGCAATGTCAAAAAGACTCAACACACAGCTATATTCTGACCAAGGAGCCAGTCCCTCCTGCTAGAAGACTGGATGGAGGGCGATTAGTTGGATATACTAATAGGGAAGCAAGAACTACAAAAATGATAAATGGATATAAAGCTGGACTCTGCTGGCCAGACTGTCAGACCCGGGTAAGAGCATCTATAGTGATGGTCTCTCTGCCGATTTCTTTAACATTGGCTGGGCCATCTCATTACCACTCTGCTTAACGGGCTTAAGGACCAGAAGCGCTGACCTGGGGCCAACTGGGTGCTGTCCTCAAATACTGATGGCTTTGAATATCTTCTCCTGGGGAAGAACCAAACATTTCTCAGAAGTCCTTCTGCTTCATCAGTACTCAGCCATATAGAAGCCAGCCACAAGAAAACTGCACGTGTTTTGTAAGAAGTATCACAGCTCTGTGGAAAAAGTGCTGCGAAGAAAGTAACAGTGCTCTTGACTCTTTCTGACAAGCAAGACATCAGCACACACAGTGGGGAGGACGTGCCTTTCACACCCATTGTGATATCAGATGAAAGACAAAAAGAAAGACTGAAGCCACTAGTCTGAATATCCTTGCTGAACCCTCAGGGACCACTCAGAAGACACTCAAAGACATTGCAAATGGCTTCTTCTAAAATATTAAAACTCCCTAAAAAAAAAGGAGGGGGTAGCAGAACGCATTTAAGAGTATGGCCTTTAATGGTGTAAAGACTAAGACAGAAGAAAACACTGACTGTAGCTAATGTTTTCCACATCTGTTACCCTTTGCTGTTCTACAGTGCTGTTTAGCTTCTATTGTACAGCAAATTGAATCGGCCCCATGTACGCTGTATATCCCCTCCCTGTTGGACCTGCCTCCCGTTCAGGTCACCACAGGGCACCAAGTAGAGTTCCCTGTGCAACACAGTATGTCTGCATGAGTTACCCTCTTTATACGTAATATCAATAGTGCTTACCTGTCAGTCTTAACTTCCCACTTCCTCCCGCCCCCTCTACATGTGTTCTCTGTGTCTCTATTTCTGCTTTGCAAATGAGTTCATCTACACCATTTTTCTAGATGCCACATATATGCATTAATATTTGGTGTTTGTTAATATACAGCATTTGTTCTATACCTCTGTGTCTCTATTTCTGTTTGTAAACAAGATGGTCTATTCCATTTTTCTAAATGCCACACACATGTGTTAATATACGATATTTGTTTTTCTCTTCAGAATGGCATTTTTAGTTGAGCTGGGCTGGTCTTATTATTATCAAACTGCTTTCATAAACCAAAAGGCTGTTTCTTAACGAAGATTAATCCTAAAATAGGATGCACAGATTTTATAAAATTGAAACGTCCCCTTTATTATGTAAATGTTAAAGGTTAATTTTTTAATATATTGTAAAAATCTAAATGAGAGATTGAGCAAAGGAATATCTGCATGAACTTAAATGCACATGTTGTTAACTGTAGGCAATAACACTTTCACATTTCAAAAGATCCTTCCAGAAATTTGAGATGTTCAACTTAAATTGGACCAACATCTATGAAGAGTAGCCTCATTTAAGAGAGACTTTTGACCTTTTTAGATAGGTAGCAAAATTCTGCAGTGCTGTATAGACCTGTAGATGCTTTGAACAGAGACATTTTACTTTGACAAGAGCTGTTTTTCCAGAAGAATCCATTCAAAACTGTCTGGCTTTCAAAATCTGCATTTCTATTTCTAAGTAAAAGGTGCTTTTATCAAAATTTTCAAGTGTTTCCATGTGGGTTCAAGATCAGGTGAAGAAACTACAAGAGATCAGGAAGGTTTTGCTCTCTCTTACTAGAAAGAATTACAGGCAGAGAATATCTGTGACTTCAGTGAGATGTGTGTGGGTGTCCCGAACTGACCTCAAAGGGTCTTTCCAGCTTGACTCACATTATAGAAATAGCTATGGCTTTGTTCTTTATTGCAATCCTTTGTTAGAATTATTTACTGCTGCAAAGTCAGCAAAGCTTGTGTCACCAGGACCCCAATTCAATCACCAAATACAAATAAGCAGCCTTCTGCCCAAGGGCTAGAGGGGAAGCACTCTTCCCCATTTCCAGAGGAGCAGAGTCACAGACAGCCTGAAGTTGTGATGCTCAGTGTTGATTTATGTCTCATGACTCAGGAAAATGGACTGACCTAAGAATACTTGCCTCATTCAGCTGACAATGCCAACTTGTATCTGGAAGAAACAGCAGTCATAACGGGGAAAAAAAGTTCTTCTTTCTCTGCATGGGTCAACCCAAGACCATTTCAGCTATTATTCTTTCATGATTGCTTCTGTCTAAGGGTAACCTCGCAGCAAAAGAAAACCAGCAGGGCAATTATATTTCAAACTCCTCTTGGAATCTCGACTCCACGGTAACCCTACACCTCAGGCCCCTGACCCCCTAGCGAAGCACGGTGTCCTCTGCTCCTGGAGGAAGTGACTTATGCACCCAAGACCCTGGGTCACAGCTGACATTCCATTCTGTTTGTGGACAAAATAGTTCCTTTTTCATCATTTTTCTATTAACACCCGTAGGCAGTGATTTCACTGACCTGAAAGTGAAGTCACCAGAACTGTTTTTTCCAAACAAAAAGATTTTTGAAAACATGTCTACACTATGGTCAGTAAAGAGAGGTCTGGTATATTGTGATTGCCTGCAACTCTTTTTCAGCAAGTGACCTGACTTCCTATTAAGGATTTAATTAAGATATTTGCCAGAATATGCTCCACATACCTGAAATATTTATTTTTAGAGAGTTTTTTTTTAATCCCTCAACTCCCCAGTCTGAGAGAAATGGAATTAAAGAGATTGTCCTTGAAGGGAGGTTTAATATCCCATGTATATATCTCAAGTTTAGACCTTGAACACTGACAATGGCTTCAGAGGATTGACTTTTATTCCTGTCTCTAAAAGACAACATTTTGCAAGTGTTAAGTGAGCTCTTCTCTCTTTTCATATCGGTCATCAAAAAAAAAGGGGGGGGGCAAAAGATGTAGAATAACTGCCCCAGGCACCTATAAACTGGAGGTTTGTGATCTTTTTTTTTTAAGAATAAAAAGATTAAATCACATTGTAGCTAAGTAAAAGTGTTAGTCACTCTGTCGTGTCCAACTCTTTTCAACTCTATGGACTACTGTCCACCAGGCTCCTCTGTCCATGAGATTCTCTATTGTCCACCAGGCTCCTCTGTCCATGAGATTCTTGAGGCAAGAATACTGGAGTAGGTAGCCATTCCCTTCTCCAGGGGATTTTCCCAACCCAGGGATCGAACCCCAGTCCCTGCATTGCAGACAGTTTCTTTACCATCTGAGCCACTAAGAAGCCTATAAATAGGTACCAGGTTTCTCTTAGGACAATGAAAGTGTTCTAGAATCATGAGTTCACAATTCTGTGAATGATGGGATTTGTATACTTTAAATGAAGGAATTATATGGTATGTGAATTATATCTCAGACTATATGTGAATTAGTCTTCCCTGGTAGCTCAGACGGTAAAGCCTCAGCCTACAATGAGGGAGACATGGGTTCGATCCCTGGGTCAGGAAGATCCCCTGGAGAAGGAAATGGCACCCCACTCCAGTACTCTTGCCTGGAGAATCCCATGGATGGAGGAACCTGGTAGGCTACAGTCCATGGCGTTGCAAAGAGTTGGACATGACTGAGCGACTTCACTTTCACTTTCAAAACTGTTATATTAACAAACAAATTAAGTCATGATAGTTTGTCATACAACTATTTTTAAGAGTTAAACAATAAAAACAACCACTTTCATAATATCACTGCAGTTTGAGGAAGAAAATATTATGAAAGATAATAACAGCAATTTCACTACCTCAGTAATAATCTTTCAAAAATGTTCATCAAAATAAAGAATAAAATGTATGTGGGTACATAATTACAAACACTAGATTGTTATAGTATTGTTGTGATTTTATTTAGCCACATCTACATGTTCACTATAATCTAAGTAGGAAAGTGACCTTTTGCATTAACAAGGTCAGTATCTGCCTGTGAAACCCAAATATGAAGATTCAGCCACTGGCCCTTTTGGGTGAAAGGAGTCATTGCACGCGATTTATGTTCCAGCTCCACCATCAGAGATACTTGAAACATGACTTAACTCATCAGTGGATCCATCATATATGGCAGATGGGCAGTAAACTGGCCCAATACTTTAAGAAAGGAAAATAAGAAGGGGTGAAGAAAAGGGAACCCTCCTACACTGTTGGTGGGAATGTAAATTGGTGTAGTCACTATGGAAAACAGTATGGAGGTTTCTTAAAAAAAAATACTAAAAATAGAGTTACTATATGATCCTACTCCTGGGCATCAGTTCAGTTCAGTTCAGTTGCTCAGTCGTGTCCGACTCTTTGCGACCCCCTGAATTGCAGCATGCCAGGCCTCCCTGTACATCACCAACTCCCGGAGTTCACTCAGACTCACATCCATCAAGTCAGTGATGCCATTCAGCCATCTCATCCTCTGTCATCCCCTTTTCCTGCCCCCAATCCCTCCCAGCATCAGGGTCTTTTCCAATGAGTCAGCTCTTCGCATAAGGTGGCCAAAGTACTGGAGTTTCAGCTTTAGCATCATTCCTTCCAAAGAAATACTAGGGCTGATCTCCTTCAGAATGGACTGGTTGGATCTCCTTGCAGTCCAAGGGACTGTCAAGAGTTTTCTCCAACACCACAGTTTGAAAGCATCAATTCTTCAGTGCTCAGCCTTCTTCACAGTCTAACTCTCACATCGATACATGACCACAGGAAAAACCATAGCCTTGACTAGACAGACCTTAGTTGGCAAAGTAATGTCTCTGCTTTTGAATATACTATCTTGGTTGGTCATAACTTTTCTTCCAAGGAGGAAGCGTCTTTTACACAAAACTATAGTTTGAAAAGATATATGTACTCCAATGTTCATTACAGCATTTTTCACAATAGCCAAGGCATGGAAGCAACTTAATTGTCCATCAACAGAGAAATGGAGAAGGAAGATGTGGTACATATACAGAATAGAATACTATTCAGCCATTAAAAAGAATGAAATAATGCCATTTGCAGCAACATGGATGGATCTAGAGATTATCATACCAAGTGATATAAGTCAGAGAAAGACAAATACCACATAACATCACTTATGTATGGAACCTAAAATAGGACACAGATGAACATATCTATGAAACAGAAACTGACTCGGGTACATAGAGAACAAATTTGTGGTCGCCAAGGGGGAGGGTGTGGACAGGATTGAGTGTTTGGAATTAGTGGATGCAAACTAATGTATACAGGATGGATAAACATGGTCCTCCTCCATAGCTCACGGAGCTGCATTCAATACCCTGTGATAAACCACAATGGAAAGGAACATGAAAAAGAACATATATATGTATATATGTGCATATAAAACTGAATTATTCTGTTGTACAGCAGAAATAAACACAACATTGCAAATCAACTATACTTCAATAAAATATAAAATTAAAAGAATAAAGATATCTACATAAAGGAAAATAGCAACAGGTATAAAAATTCAAATATATTCATATCCTGTAGCCTGTTGTCACACATGTAGAAACCTATCCTAACGAAATAAAGCAAAGAACTATGGCGAGAAATGTCCATTCATCATCACTGCTGGTACACAAACTTAAGAAACCACCTAGGTACGTATATATGTATAGATGTGTACTGGGGAAATTGTGGAAATCCACTTTAAGGTGTATTATGTGACTATGATAATTTTTATTATACCGAAAAAAGATAAAGAGCAACTGCATGTATACTATAATCAAAACACTTTTAAAGATATAGTGTGTGGTATAGTCTCTCAGTCATTTCCAGCTCTTTGTGACCCCATGGACTGTAACCCTCCAGGCTCCTATGTCTGTGGGATTCTCCAGGTAAGAATACTGGAATGGGTTGCCATTCTCTTCTCCAGAGGATCTTCCCAACTCAGGGATAGAACCTGGCTCTCCTGTATTGAAGACAGATTCTTTACCGTCTGAGCCACTAAAAAATAGTGTGATAGTTTTCAAGGTCCGCCCACAGACTCTTTGCTGCACCTTCCTTTTGAGGAAGAGAGCTTAATTTTCCTTCTTTTGTTGTGAGTGCAATTTAATGACTTGCTTCTAGTGAACAGAATATAGTAGATATGATAGAACATTAATCCTTAAGACTAACTGCAGTTTCCATGTCAGGGTTTAGTCTCCTCCCTCCCTGTCTTTCTCTCTCTCTCATCACTTGATTTGGAGGAAATCGTGCTAAAAGGAAAGACACCTGCCCTGAAGGTACACTGAGGCAGCCTGTCCTGGGGTCCGTGGTGAGAAATCAATGGAGGCCAAGCAGGAATCATGCGAGGGCACTCAGAAGGGCATCCTTTTCCAGCAAACCTTGAGATGACCTTCACGCGGCCAACAGCTAGATGGCAACATCGAATATAGACTGTCAAAACCACCCAGCTAAACTGCTCTGAGGGTCTTGACCCAGAGAAACTCTAGAAACCCTGTGAAATAATAATGTTTGCTTTTATCAGCCATTAAATTGAGGATAATTTCTTAGGGAAAAAGATAATTGCTACATACAGTAGAGAAAAAAATTACAGGAAAATATATCAAAAATGCAAACAGAGGGATAATAGTTAGATGGCAAAACATTTTCCCCCTTTGTCTCTCTTTGCAAAGACTCTCTGATCAAAAACATTCATTGCAGCCTGCATGAAAAACATTTTATTTCCTTGAATCCACAGTCATTTAACTTTCCCTTAAATCCTAAGTATCTGAAGGATGTGAATGTTATTCTGATCCAGAGACACGTGTGAAGTCAGGGAGGAGAATGGCCATCCCTTTAAGATGTAACTGTTCAAAGCACAGGCATTGACACATAAGCTGTCGTATACTGTTCCTTTGTTTAATTTTGATGTTTTGTTCATGATACATTTTTATTTTATTATTTATTTTGGGCCATGCATACAGCATGCAGGATCTTAGTTCCATAACCAAGGATCAAACCCAGGCCCTCTGCAGTAGACGTAAGGAGTCTTAGCCACTGGACTACTGGGGAAGTCTCTAAACTGTTCCTTTTAAAGATGCTACTGACTTAACCAGGGCTTCCCTGGTGGCTTAGAGGTTAAAGCGTCTGCCTGCAATGCGAGAGACCTATGTTCAATCCCTGGGTCGGGAAGATCCCCTGGAGAAGGAAATGGCAACCCATTCCAGTATTCTTGCCTGGAGAATCCCATGGACGGAGGAGCCTGGTGGGCTACAGTCCACAGGGTTGCAAAGAGTCAGACACGACTGAGCGACTTCACTTTCACTGACTTAACAACAGCAAGGCAATCATTGAAAGTTTTTCTGACCATTTTAGAGTTTATCTTAATACAACCCTAGTCTATTATCCAGGACTTTTTGACAAACACTGTAGATTTGTAAAAAGTCCATATATTAGCTTGGTAATCTTGGGTATTTGACCTCTCTGTTCCTCCGATTCCTTGTGTGTAAAATGGTGATAACTGTACCTTTCTCACAGAATAGTTGTAAGAATCAAATGAAATAAAAACATGCAAAGAACTTCATATAGGGTCTGACCCATACGGGCTTTGCAAAAGTAGCTATTATTATTAAGAATGTAAATTCAGTTCAGGCACTCAGTTGTGTCTGAATCTTTGCAACCCAATGGACTGCAGTATGCCAGGCTTCCCTGTCCATCACCAACTCCCGGAGATTACTCAAACTCATGTCCATCGAGTTGATGATACCATCCAACCATCTTATCATCTGTTATCCCCTTTTCCTCCTGCCTTCTTTTCTAGTGAGTCAGATCTGCCCATCAGGTGGCCAAAATATTGGCGTTTAGTATCAACATCAGTCCTTCCAATGAATATTCAAGATTGATTTCCTGTAGCAAAGACTGGTTGGATCTCCTTGCAGTCCAAGGGACTCTCAATAGCCTTCTCCAACACCACAGTTCACAAGCATCAATTCTTCAGTGCTCAGCTTTCTGTATAGTCCACCGTTCACAGCCATACATGACTAATGGAAAAACCATAGCTTTGACTAGATAGATCTCTGTTGGCAAAATAATATCTCTGATTTTTAATATGCTGTCTAGTTTGATCACAACTTTTCTTCCAAGGAGTAAGCATCTTTTTATTTCATGGCAGCAGTCACCACCTGCAGTGATTTTGAAGCCCCTGCCCCCAAAATAAAGTCTGTCACTGTTTCCATTGTTTCCCCATCTATTTGCCATGAAGTGATGGGACCAGATGCCATGATCTTAATTTTCTGAATGTTGAGCTTTAAGCCAACTTTTTCACTCTCCTCTTTCACTTTCATCAAGAGATTCTTGAGTTCCTCTTCACTTTCTGCCATAAGGGTGGTGTCATCTGCATATCTGAGGTTATTGATATTTCTCCCAGCAATCTTGATTCCAGCTTGTGTTTCTTCCAGTCCAGCATTTCTCATGATGTACTCTGCATATAAGTTAAATAAGCAGGATGACAATATACAGCCTTGACATATTCCTTTTCCTATTTGGAACCAGTCTGCTGTTCCATGTCCAGTTCTAACTGTTGTTTCTTGACCTGCATACAGATTTCTCAGGAGGCAGGTAAGGTGGTCTTGTATTCCCATCTCTTGAAGAATTTTCCACAGTTTGTTGTGATCCACAAAGTCAAGGCTTTGGTGTAATCAATAAAGCAGAAGTAAATTTTTTTCTGGAACTCTCTTGCTTTTTCGATGATCCAACAGATGTTGGCAATTTGATCTCTAAATTCAGCTTGAACATCTGGAAGTTCATGGTTTATGTACTGTTGAAGCCTGGCTTGGAGAATTTTGAGCATTATTTTGCTAGTGTGTGAGATGAGTGCAATTGTGCGGTAGTTTGAACATTCTTTGGCATTGCCTTTCTTTGGGATTGGAATGAAAACTGACCTTTTCCAGTCCTGTGGCCACTGCTGAGTTTTCCAAATTTGTTACCATATTGAGGACATCATCTTTTAGAATTTGAAATAGCTCAACTGGAATTCCATCACCTCTGCTAGCTTTGTTCATAATGATGTTTCCTAAGACCCACTTGACTTGACATTCCAGAATGTCTGGCTCTAGGTGAGTGATCACACCATTGTGGTTATCTGGGTCATGAAGATCTTTTTGTATAGTTCTTCTGTGTATTCTTGCCACCTCTGCTTCTGTAGGTCCATACCATTTTTGTCCTTTATTGAGCCCATCTTTGCATGAAATGTTCCCTTGGTATCTCTAATTTTCTTGAAGAGATCTCTAGTCTTTCCCATTCTGTTCTTTTCCTCTATTTCTTTGCATTGATCACTGAGGAAGGCTTTCTTATCTCTCCTTGATATTCTCTGGAATTCTGCATTCACATGGACATCACCAGGTGGTTAATACTGAAATCAGATTGATTATATTCTTTGCAGCCAAAGATGGAGAAGCTCTATACAGTCAGCAAAAACAAGACTGGGAGCTGACTGTGGCTCAGATCATGAACTCCTTATTGCCAAATTCACACTTAAATTGAAGAAAGTAGGGGAAAGCACCAGACCATTCAGGTATGACCTACAAATGTTAAGAGGATCATAAACTAGCTGAGCTAATAGTTCAGTGGGTAAACCACAGGCTAAGGAATGAAAAGAGCTGACTCATTGAAAAGACCCTGATGCTAAAGATTGAAGGCAAAGGAGAACGGGGTGGCAGAGGATGAGACGGTTAGATAGCATCACAGACTCAAAAGGCATGCATTTGAGCCAAGTCTGGGAGACAGTGAAGGACAGGGGAGCCTGGCAGTCCATGAGGTTGTAAAGAGTCAGACATGACTAAGCAACTGAACAATAACAACAAAGGAATGAGAGCAGGTTCCGAAAAACACACCCAGCCAAGCCAGGCTCACTGAGATTTTGGGTACCTGGACTACATCACAGTGCCTTTTTCTGGGAAAGTCATTCTGATGAACTGCCCCTAAAGCTGATTTGTCACGACAGGGAACTGATTACATGGACCCAAAGCTTGTGTCCATTTCCATCTGCCTTTATAGGACTTTTTTAAAAATCTTTAAATTATGAATGCTTATTTTGACCCCATCTAAAGACTGATCTCTGAAGTTGGGAGGATGGGATTCCAGCTCTTTGAAAGCCAAGAAGTGTGATCGATCAGGCACTCAACCTGCAGGAAGGAAGTAATTGGATGAGGGCACTTGCTGTGCTTGCAGGCCACCTGGGCTAATTATTCTTAAACACCAATTTGCATTTAATCACAGCTTGAATCATTTTACTCCAAAGGTGGTGTGTGCTAATAATAAGGCATTTAGCCTGATTCATCTCTCAAGGCAAAGGACCTTTTCAATTTTTAATTAAAGACATAAAGGAAGTGAAAGTGTGTGAACATGGTTTAAAACAGGGAGTGTGCATTGTCGGGGAATCAGAGAATGCTCTTTTTACTCAGAAATCACACATGTTTGGGGTATGCAGAGTGAACCAATCATGATGGCAGGACCAAGAAGATGAGCCACAGTTTCCACTGGGGCAAGAAAGACATCCAACACACAGAGAAGTGATAGAATCTCAAAACTGCTTTGGGGGCTATATAAGGTCAAGGCATCCAGTCCCATTGCTTCACGGCAAATAGAAGGGGGAAAAGTGGAAGCAGTGACAGATTTTGTTTTCTTAGGTTCAAAAATCACTGTGGACTGTGACTGCAGCCATGAAATTCAAAGACACTTGCTCCTTGGAAGGAAAACTATGACAAACCTACACAGTGTATTAAAAATCAGAGACATCACTTTGCCAACAAAGGTCCATATAGTCAAAGCTATGGTTTGTCCAATAGTCATGTATGGATGTGATAGCTGGATCATAAAGAAGGCTGAGAGCCAAAGAATTGATGATTTTGAGCTGTGGTGTTGGAGAAGACTCTTAAGAGTTCCTTGGACAGCCAGGAGATCAAACCAATCCATCCTAGAGGAAACCAGTCCATCCTAAAGGAAATAAGTCCTAAATATTCATTGGAAGGACTGATGCTGAAGCTGAAACTCCAATACTTTGGCCATCTGATGCAAAGAGTTGACTCATTGGAAAAGACCCTGATGCTAGGAAAGACTGAGGGCAAAAGGAGAAGAGGATGCCAGAGGATGAGATGGTTGGATAGCATCACCAACTCCATAGACATGAATTTGAGCAAACTCTTGGGGATAGTGAGGGATAGGGAAGCCTGGCATGCTGTGATCCATGTGGTCACAAATAGTTGGACACAACTAAGCAACTGAACAACAACAACAACCTCTCTGCCCCTCAGAAAACTGGTGCTCTGCGCCCAATGGATATTAAATTTTGAAACTCTCCAATAAAGGAAAGTGAAAAAATATACACCTCTAAAGAAAGTAAACATTATTTGGGAAAGTATACCAATTGAACTGCTTATTAAGCGAGACAGTATTGACATTACTAGAGTTAATCATTAATCAATTCAATTCATTGACTAGACTTCAGTTCAGTTCGGTCGATCAGTAGTGTTCAACTCTTTGCAACCCCATGGACTGCAGCATACCAGGCCTTTCTGTCCATCACCAACTCCCATAGCCTACTCAAACTCATGTCCATTGAGTCAGTGATGCCATCCAACTATCTCATCCTCTGTTGACCCCTTTTCCTCCCACCCTCAATCTTTCTTATAATCAGGGTCTTTTCAAATAAGTCAGCTCTTCGCATCATGTGGCCAAAATATTGGCATCTCATCTTCAGCATCAGTCCTTCCAATGAACACCCAGGACTGATCTCCTTTAGAATGGACTGGTTGGATCTCTTTGCTGTCCAAGGAACTCTCAAGAGTCTTCTCCAACACCACAATTCAAAAGCATCAATTCTTTGGCACTCAGCCTTCTTCACAGTCCAACTCTCACATCCATACATGACCACAGGAAAAACCATAGCCTTGACTACATGAACCTTTGTTGGCAAAGTAATGTCTCTGCTTTTTAATATGCTGTCGAGGTTGGTCATAACTTTCCTTCCAAGGAGTAAGTGTCTTTTAATTTCATGGCTGCAATCACCATCTGCAGTGATTTTGGAGCCCCCAAAAATACAGTCTGACACCGTCCACTGTTTCCCCATCTATTTCCCATGAAGTGATGGGACCGGATGCCATGATCTTCGTTTTCTGAATGTTGAGCTTTAAGCCAACTTTTTCACTCTCCTCTTTAACATTCATCAAGAGGCTCTTGAGTTCCTCTTCACTTTCTGCCATAAGGGTGGTGTCATCTGCATATCTGAAGTTACTGATATTTCTCCCAGCAATCTTGATTCCAGCTTGTGCTTCCTCCAGCCCAGCATTTCTCATGATGTACTCTGCATAGAAGTTAAATAAGCCATTCTAACTGGTGTGAAATGGTACCTCACTGTGGTTTTGATTTGCATTTCTCTGATAATGAGTGATGTTGAGCATCTTTTCATGTGTTTGTTAGCCATTTGTATGTCTTCTTTGGAGAAATATCTATTTAGTTCTTTGACCCATTTTTTGATTGGGTCGTTTATTTTTCTGGAATTGAGCGGCATGAGTTGCTTGTATATTTTTGAGATTAGTTGTGTGTCAGATGCTTCATTTGCTATTATTTTCTCCCATTCTGAAGGCTTTTCCAGTATTCTGGGAGGTGGGTCATAGAGGATCCTGCTGTGATTTATGTCGGAGAGTGCTTTGCCTATGTTCTCCTCTAGGAGTTTTATAGTTTCTGGTCTTACATTTAGCTCTTTAATCCATTTTGAATTTATTTTTGTGTATGGTCTTAGAAAGTGTTCTAGTTTCATTCTTTTACAAGTGGTTGACCAGTTTTCCCAGCACCACTTGTTAAAGAGACTGTCTTTAATCCATTGTATATTCCTGGAGCCAATTATACAGAGTGAAGTAAGTCAGAAAGAAAACCACCAATACAGTATACTAACATGTATATATGGAATTAAAAAGATGGTAACAATAACCCTGCATGCGAGACAGCAAAAGAGACGCAGACGTACAGAACAGACTTTTGACTCTGTGGGAGGGGGAGCGGGCGGGATGATTTTGGAGAATGGCATTGAAACATGTACAATATCATATAAGAAACAAATCACCAGTCTAGGTTCGATGCAAGATACAGGATGCTTGGGGCTGGTGCACTGGGATAACCCAGAGGGATGGTATGGGGAGGAAGGTGGGAGGAGGGGGTTCATGAGTGGGAACTTATGTACACCCGTGGCGAATTCATGTTGATGTATGGCAAAACCAATACAGTACTGTAAAGTAAAAAAAAAAAATTAAATTAAAAAAAAGAAGTCATTAAATAAGCAGGATGACAATATACAGCCATACAGCCCTGATGTATTCCTTTTCCTATTTGGAACCAGTCTGTTGTTCCATGTCCAGTTCTAATTGTTGTTTCCTGACCTGCATATAGGTTTCTCAAGAGGCAGGTCAAGTGGTCTGGTATTCCCATCTCTTTCAGAATTTTCCACAGTTTATTGTGATCCACACAGTCAAAGGCTTTGGCATAGTCAACATAGCAGAAATAGATGTTTTTTCTGGAACTTAACTCTAAGCAAAACAGAGAACAGGAGAGCATGCTGGAAAGAAAAACTGTTTCAGGGATCAGGTAATGCAGGTTCTAGCCCTGTGTCTATCGTATACCAGAAGTGTGACATGAATTAATTCTCTCACCAAGTCTGCTGGAAGATGATGAACTAGGCCCGCAACTTTTAATTATCTCCTTTTCCCTTGATAAGATTGTTAAAATCTTCAACTTTAGGATGTCTATTTTGTCCCTAACTAAAACTGGTCTCTGAACTTAAGAAGGTATGATTCCTACTCTTAGCTCCTTTCTATGTAAACTGAAAGTGTTGGACTAGTCCAGTGGTTCCTAATTAAGAATGTGAATCAGAATTTCCTGAAAATATGGCCCAGTCTCAAGTCAGATGTCATTCTGGATACTACAGTCTAGCACATCTGGAGCCAGGGTCTTGGCACCTGTTTCTTGAAAACTCTGTCCAGGTGATTCTGATAAGGATGAAAGGGAGGATGAGCTTGGGTACCATCTATGTGCAGCATCCTGTGAGTCTATCCCTCCTACCCACAAAAGCCCTTCCCTTCTTCTCAGGTTGGTCCTGGGACCTGTTTGGCAGGAAGCTAGCCATGAGCAGTGAGAAGCGGCCCCATTGGCTGAATGTCCAACAGCTGCCTAATCTCACCAAGCTATTCGCCTGAGTGCGTGCTCAGTAACTTCATTCATGTCCGACACTTGGTGACCAATGGATTGTAGCCCACCAGGCTCCTCTGTCCATGGGATTCTCCAGGCAAGAATACTGGAGTGGATTGCTGTGCTCTCTTCCAGGGGATCTTCCCAACCCAGGAACTGAACCCAAATCTCCTGCATCCCCTGCATTTTAGGCAGGTTCTTTACCCACTGAGCCACCTGGGAAACCCAAAAGCTATTTACCAACCCCACCCAAACATGCCCCCGTCAGTGCTCCAAACTGGTCAAGGGCTATGTGTGTGTTAGTCACTAAGTCGTGTCAGACTCTGCAACCCCATGGATGGTAGCCTGCCAGGCTCCTCTATGCATGGAATTCTCCAGGCAAGAATACTAGAGTGGGTTGCCGTTCCTTATTCAGCAGATCTTCTCAACCCAGGGATCAATCCCAGGTCTCCCACATTGCAGGCAAACTCTTTACCATCTCTGCCACCAGGGAAGTCCAAAATGGTCAAGGGACTGCAAAAATGCCCTACTGGCCAACCGGTGGGACATTCCCTACTCGCACATGTGCACACCTCGCCATCATGTATTTAGATAACCTTTGGAGGCCACTGGACTCATTACATATTCATAAATATCCTATGAATACATATATCTAATTAGACTGAACTGTGGGAAGGATATGCACAGTAGAGCTTCTTGTTATATAACCTGCAGCTGTCAATCAAGACTGTCAATCACTGACACCCTGGATCATGCGAAAACCTTGCCTTAGAAACCTGGCACGCTCAGCCCCCCACTGCTATTTCCTCCCTGGGCCTGGCCCACCTCTTTCTTGAGGTGTTCTGTCTTCTCCCTATCCTCAACAAACTCTCTTGCAGTGGGTAAGAGCTCAGATTCTTCTTTGCATCCTTACCAAGAACCAAAACCCACAGGAGGAAGGCGGGGCAGGGGGCGGTGTCTCCTGACTCTCCTTTCCCTAACAAACCCACACATCAGGATGAACTTCACCAGTTACAGAGTAGGCGGCTTTCTCAGATCAAGGTCAAGTAAGTGACATCACCCTAAGGTCTGAACAAAAACAAATTGATGTCATGCAGAATTCTTTCCATGAACACACACAGACACCAAGCTGCCAGGCAAAATCCTTCCATTTCCTAACAGTGTTCTGATGCTCAGCTCCTGATCAGTTATATGATCCAGTGTCCTGTTCCACTGTGATTAGAGACCCGGGACAGGAAGACAACCTGTGAACCATTACTGAGCATCCCAACATTAGGAGTTACTTCTTTCCATCAACAATAAATCTCTCTGAGTGGTCCCTATTTAACATGCCAGGAAAGTAACAAGAGAATGATGGTGTCATTTAAGCAAAGTAAATAGTCACTGCTATGAAAAAACAGCCTGGACATCAAATGTTGAACTCAGCTCTCCTTTCCATACAAAACGTCTGCAGACAGCTCAAATGCCGGGGACAGACGAACCAGCCTGGAGTCTCACACCTTGGTTTTTAACAAATCAATCTTACCTGTTCCTTTTGGAGAGAATATTAGCTACACACTCCTCCATGAGGGAGGGGCCTGAGCCTCCTAAATAATCGAACAGGAGAGGTTATTATTTTTTTAGATAATATTCACAGTGTTTGTTCAGGAACACAGAGAGGCACATGACCTTGAAATCCTACAGAGGGGTCATGACTACAGTGGGCTCCACAGCCACATGACGTGTTTAGCCCATCGGACGCCACTCCCAGAGGCCTTGTGTTTGGCTCAGTGCTCTCCTGTCTCTGCTTCTGAAACCCTTGCTTGTATGCGTGCTAAGTCACTCCAGTCGTGTCCAACTCTTTGTGACCCTATTGACCGTAGCCCACCAGGCTCCTCTGTCCATGGTATTCTCCAGGCAAGAATACTAGAGTCAGTTTTCATGCCCTCCTCCAGGGGATCTTCTCAACTCAGGGATCGAACCCATGTCTCTTAAGTCTCCTGCATTGGCAGGCAGGGTTTTTTTTTCTTTTTCTTTTTCTACCACTAGCACCACCTGGGAAGCCCTCTGAAATCCATAATACTTTTTAAACATGGGCCCCCAATTCTCATTTCGCCCTGGGCCCCACAGATTGTGTAACTGGATCAGGGGAATAAAACACCAAGGATATCTTCCTCTACGTGAGATGTTTTGCTTTTAGAGCACATGGCATAACTGTGTGGCCCGTGGAAGTGCTGATGTCAGCATTAGTAAGTTGACTCCAGGCTGAGTCCGAGGGCTGGGTCCCAGGGCCAAGAGGTAATGTGACTTCCTGAGACTTGAGGGACCAGCCACTGAGAGGCGAAGGCTCCCGCTCTCCCATGGTGCTCACGGGCTCTGCCAAGGCCATCTCTGGCCTTAAAAACAATGACTCACTGCTGGAGGGGAACCTGCTGATGCCTGTACCCTGAATGGTATGGGGAGAGACCCCCTCCAGGGTCAGACAAGGGTTACTTCTTCTTGACCAGACTAACTGCAATCCATAGCATTCTCCAGCAGGGCTTTCTCCACCAAGCCACCATGGCCGAGTTTCCAGTGAAACACAGGAACAGCAGAGATGGTGCCGTGTGAAGGGAGGAGACCAGAATGAGGCTGTCAGATGCCAGGGTTCAGATTCAGGGTGAAGGAGGCCAAGGTGGAGACTCCAGAAAAGTCTCAGCCTGCTCTAGCTCCCAACCCCCAAGGGGGTGGGCTACAGATGGAAGGAGGGCGCATTCTATCCTCTCCTCCGCTTAGGAAAAGTCTAAGGAGCAAACACAAATGTTGAGTCAGATCTGAGGGCGGTGGGGGTGTTGCAGAAAGAATAATGAACTGAGCTTGAGAAAACTGGATTCCAGGAGAATCAGGGCTTCAAGAGGAGGTATGGGAGTGGCGACAAGGGCAGGTTCAACAGTAAGAAAAGGCAAGAACCAGATGGTCACCTGACCCAGGGTGGCAGGGGTTGGGCTGGGGGAGGAGGATTGAAATAACACCCTGCATGAGCAAAGCCCACAAGAAAGCTGCAGAAGAGCACAACTGCCAGGGGACACGCCCCCTCACAATGCCCATTCTCGGGGTTCCATCACAGGGCCCGGCACAGGACCTGTGTGCCCAGCAGACACCCGTGGCTACTATCCGCCACACACCCACCCCCTCTACTGCTCACCGCCCTCCTTGCTTCTTTCCTGCAGAAGCCTGAAACCAACTCCCCACGGCAGACCCATTTGACAGCCGAGGCACGGCCAGCCACCAGCTCTTGCATTCCTTCTTTCCTCCTTTATTTCTTCAGCCACAGCATTGGAGATGAAGACGTGGACAAGACAGACAATATCTCACCTCACATGGGCTTAAAATCTAACTGGGGAGGAATTCAATGAATAATTAATAAGACATTGCCTAAAGAGGTGAGTGCTACAGAAAATAAACAAAAGTGATGCAATAAAGTCATGGGAGGGCGGGAGGGGTGAGAGCAGGGGCTACCCGAAACCCTGTTGTCAAAAGGACAGCCTCAGGAAGTGACAGGCTGAAGCCCAAGTGTAAGAGTCAAATACATGAGCAGATCCAAGGCGTGGAGGGTCGCAGGTGTAAAGACCGTGGGGCAGGGACAAGCTTCCTTTGTCCTTGGAAGAATAAGGACCATCACTGCTGGAGGAGGGGGAGAAGGGAGCAGTCTATAGATTCAGGCAAGAGGCTTGGGTGCCCGGGACACCTGAAACAGCTATCCTCCTGTGCCCAATGACCATCTCCCCAGAGAAGGCTTTGCCTACCCCTCTCCCAGGACCACAAAGTGCTGTGCACATCGCCCCACAGGAAGTGACGAGTCAGACATCAAGGCATTCGATGTCCCTCCTGAGCTTCTAGGATCGTCACTCACTCCAGCAGCACCTGCTCCAGACATACATCTCCCAATCACTCAGCAGATGCTCTCTCCTTTAATACTTTCAGCAGTCTTAGGAGATGGGTGGGGCTTTCCCATTTCACAGATGAGAACACTGAGGCTTAAATAGGTTGAGTTATAGATAAAAACAATACTGCCCTCCAGGTAGCAAAGACAGCATTGGATCATCCAAGCAAGTTTGTGGCTACAAAACCCTCATTCTTTCTGCCCAGCTGCAAGCTTTGACCCCAGCCCCTGATAATACCACTACCCTCCCTTGCCACGATCAACCCATTCCAGCTCCTAGCACCAACCTCTGGTAACATGCTGGCGATGACTAAGTTCCTCCTCACCATCAATGCCTTTTCAGATCCAAGTGCCTTAACGCAACTGAAGAATTGTTGCAGGAGAATTCATTGTATTACTATTTACAGTAGCCAGGACACGAAAGCAGCCTAAATGCCTATAAACAGAGGGATGGACAAAGATGATGTGATATGCGATATATATGTGCATATATGTGTGTGTGTGTGTATATATATACACAAGGAAATGTTACTCAGCCAAAAAAGGATGGAACAATGCCATTTGCAATAACATAGAGGGATCTAGAGATTGTCATACTGAGTGAAGTAAGCAGACAGAAAGACAAATATATAACATCACTTATATGTGGGAATCTAAAAAAAAAAAAGGCTACAAATGAACTCATCTACAAAACAGAAATAGAGTTACTGATGTAGAAAACAAACTGAACAGTTGCCAGAAGGTGGGGTAAGAGAGGGAGGGATAAATTGGGAGATTGGGATTGACACATATGCACTGCTGGATATAAAACAGATAACTAATAAGGATGCACTGTATAACACAGGAAACTCTACTCAATACTCTATAATGGCCCGTGTGGGAAAAGAGCCTAAAAAAAAAGTAGACGTGTGTGTAACAGGATCATGTTGCCGCCCACCTAGTCACTAACACAAAATTGTAAATCAACTACACCCCAATAAATACTTAAATAAATAAAACTCCAAAGAATGTCAAAAAAAAATTTTTTTTTAAGAAAAGGTAAATGAGCCAGGTTTCAAATCAAGGTCAGTCTCCCTCCCAAAGCCAGTCTCCTTTCTACTCAGAGCCGTGGCCTCCCTCATAATGCCCCTGCCAGTGCCTGTTCTGAAGCAACATAAGCGCACGCAGAGCAGAGGAGAAAGAACAGCAGTGAAGGAGCCAGAGGGAGGCCGCCGGGGCCGCCAGGCCCCGTGAAACGAGTCCCAGGCATGGGCCCCCGCTGCAGCACCCCCGGCATGTGCCCACATCCAGCAGTGGGCCCAAACTGCCAGGGCCAGGGCTCCCCATCATTGCAGGCTCCGGAGCCTTTAAATGCAGTTGTATGCAAGAAACACAAACACCCTTAAACATGGCTAGCCACACAGACGACCCCAGGACTCAGTGTATGAGACCAGTGATCCCTTCTAGAGTGCCTGCTTGGTCCGCAGCAGCCTTGCCCGACCGATAAACCACTCTGCCTCCGGTTCATCTTAATTTAGAATTCATTACGTCTCCGGTTCCATGAAAGATAAACCAATAGCTGCCCTTGACAGCTGTTTCCTTCGGGGTCATTCTTTCTACCCGTCCCACTGATCTTTCTTTGTGGATTTGAGCAATGTCATGTTAGTCCCATCAATTTCATTCAATCCTTCCCGGGTAGTCTACAGGGACCGGGGCGGCAGCCAAGCTGAATGCCCTTAACTGTTTGTGTGCTGTGCAAGCTGGAGACAGAGGGGAAGATGGGTATAGAGAGGTGCCCAAAAAGGAAAAAATAACTTCTGGGACAGTATCTGCGGAAAGTAGATACAAAGGAATGAGGAGGGCGGTAACTGGGAATACTGAAATCCACTTCCACCAGACTCTTCCTCCATGACTGGGGACGACTGTGTGGTTCATAAGCTGCTTGCCTCAAATAGGATGCTCCGCTATGTAGGCACAAAAGGCAGATATGGCAGAAAGTTACTTGTCTGTCAAGAGCCGAGGAGAGAACCCACCCCTTTGCACCTTTGTGGGTGTGTGCTCGGTCGCTTCAGTCGTGTCTGACTCTTTGCGACCCCATGGACGGCAGCCCACCAGGCTCCTCTGCCCATGGGATTCTCCAGGCAAGAAGATTGGAGTGGGTTGTCATGCCCTCCTCCAGGGGATCTTCCGGACCGAGGATCGAACCCATGTTTCTCACAGGTCCTAGGTTACAGGCATATTCTTTACCACTGAGCCACCAGGGAAACCCCTTTGCACCTCTATGTAGCTGAATTTGACAATTTCATGGCAGATGGGCCTTAAAGGAAATCTTGACCCATGTGAATGGTGGAAAGAATTTCTAAATCATGGACATTGGGTTGGTTATGGGGAATGTGGACTCCAATTTTCTTTTTTAATACTTATTAAAGTATTTATTAAATTAATTAATGTATTAAATTAACTATTAAAGCATGTGTGATCCCACTTATTAAAGCACATGGGATCTAGTTCCCTGACCAGGGACTGAATGCAGGGCCCCTGCGTTGGTAGCGTGGAGTCTTAGCCACTGGACCACCAAGTAAGTCCCTGAGAATTGAGCAAAGTGGTCAACACTTGACAAGCATTATCTCACAGAATCCCTGAAAGGCAAAAACAAGGATCACCAGTTTCTAAGTGAGTAAACAGAGGCTCTTGGAGTTTCAGCAGCTTGCCAAAGATGATGCAATTTGGAAGTGAAGAAACTAAAATTCCAACATCGGTGAGACTAGTGGGGCTCAGCCTGGGTAACATGGTCTCCGGGGACTTGGCCTAGAGAAAATTTTGGTTGGCACAGCTGGGGTGCTGCCTCTAGGATCTAGGATGCAAGGGTGCTGTTAGACATCCCACAGCAAAGAATTATCTAGCCCCACATGTATGGTTATATAGCATCACCACCTCAATGGACATGAACTTGAGCAAATTCCAGGAGATAGTGGAGGACAGAAGAGCCTAGCATGCTGCAGTCCACAGGGTCACAAAGACATGGAAATGACTTAGCGACTGAACAGCAACAACATGTCAACAGGTTGTGGTTGAGAAATCGTGGGTGAGACTGACTCACAGCTTGTACAGCTGTGAGGGTTGCGCAGGCAAGCAAGGGCACAATAAAAATTAATTCAAAATCACTTTGTAAATTGCATGTGACATTGTATACGCTAAAGTTCTAAGCAGAGCCTCATTGCCTCCCAAAACTTAATGGGACTTATGAAGGAGAGAATTTTCAAGACTCTGAAAACAAAATGATCCCCACCCAATATTACAACAGTTTGTCTGGTTAAAACCATGTGGCCAAATCCCCAGGCAGGGTCTTGAAATCAAGTTCCCAAGTCTTTTCTGTGCCTAAACTGGATTTTCTAAACATGTAGGAAGCATTTTTAAATGGTGACCAAAAAAGGAAAGTTCCTACAAGAAAACAAAGTATCACAGAGAGCTGGACCATGAAGAGGGCTGAGTGCCGAAGAACTGATGCTTTCCAACTGTGGTGCTGGAGAAGACTCCTGAGAGTCCCTTGGACTGCAAGGAGATCCAACCAGTCCATCCTAAAGGAAATCAGTCCTGAATATCCATAGGAAGGACTGATGCTAAAGCTCCAATACTTTGGCCACCTGATGGGAAGAACTGAGTCACTGGAAAAGATCCTGATGCTGGGAAAGATTGAAGGCAGGAGGAGAAAGGTGTGAGAGAGGATCGGATGGTTCGATGGCATCACCGACTCAATGGGCATGAGTTTGAGCAAACTCCGGGAGATAGTGAAGGACAGGGAAGCCTGGTGCTGCAGTCCATGGGGTCGCAGAGTCGGACAGGACTGAGCGACTGAACAATAACAGGGGTGGCGAGGGAAATCTCATCCAGAACTCTCCAGAAGCATCTGCACATAATCAGACCCATGGGCCAGAGTCAGCCTAGGGGTTGTCCAGGCTCATCCCTCTGTGAAGCAGGCATTTCCTGAGCAGGTCTTATGGCCACCGGCAATCTCCTTTTATCCGAGAAGAAATGGCCCTAGCAAGTGGGGCCCTTGCCGTGTTGGCTCCACGCAGCCCTCCCTAAGCCCCACCCCTTGCAGACCTCCAACCTCCTTGCCAGGCCTTTGCCCCTTCTCTCTGGAAGGTTCCTTGAGGCCACCCTAAGCCACCTTCCTGGGCACTCAGTCTTCCTTCATCGCAGCCCTGCGATTTCCCTCTGTGGTGGTGCTGGGTTCAGCTTCTGCCATTCCCTCAAGCATCTTCTCACAGATGGTTTGGTCTCCTGCACAGTGGACAGAAGAGCTTCTTCAGAAAGATGAAGCAGCAAAGAAAAGTCAGCGGTGAGTTGTTGCCAGGGGTGACAGACTGCTAACCAGGTGGCACTTTGATGTAAGGCCAGACTGCTTGGGAGTCCGAAAGCTTAAGTGACCTCGCATCTCACTTACGTTGTGACCTTACACCTGTGACTTCACCTCCCTAAGCCTTAGTTGTCTTATCTGTAAAATGGGAGGGGAGGGGGTGAAAAACAATGCCTATCTGGTAGGCTTATTGTGAGGATCAGTGAGATACACATGCAAAGCATTTAATTGGCACCAGGCTTGGAGAACACGTTGTTTTTTTTTTTAATGTTTTTATAATTTTATTAGGAATAATTCCAAATGGGTTATGAAGAAAACTTATTCATTGAGTTTGATGAGTTTTCCAAAAACTCTTAATGAAGATATGTTCACCAATAAACAATAAAACATCAGCAGAACTATCATATACTGGGCAAAGAGTCAGGCTGATACCAAAAGCAACATGCAACATAAAAAGATATAATATAAAGGAAGACAATCTGCTGAGGATTAAAAATCATCTCCATATGCACTCTTTGCATCTAGCACAGAACATTATCAAATCCAAACCACACCAAGGTAAGCTTGGCTGATGGAAGCCAGGAGTCAATAACAATGGGGGCAGAAATAGAAGTTCCTCAGTGCAAGATCCGAATAGTGTTTTGGAGCATTTCCTGGCTGGTACAAGCAGTATTAAAAATCTTTTTGGCAAGGGGGAAAATAAATACAAATGGAATGCTACATTTTTTAAATCAGCAGACTGTCCCAGGAATGATAAAGGTATCATTAAAGTAGCAAGGGGTAACTTTAAAACATTATTCCTTGTGGGCTCAAAAAAAATCAAAATGGATTTATTTAAAAGGTGTCACATTAGCTAAGTCCAGGCATTTAGGCTTAAGGGAAGTAAAATTAAAAGAGGACACTTTTTTCCCCCAAGTTAAGGAGAATCTCTTTAAAACCAAGCATATTGCTAAATGGCAACATTATACTTGGTAAACAATAACTGGCAACAAAATAAGTTTAAACGCAGTAATATTCTGCCCAAACCAGTCCCAGATACTGTTTAATAACCAAGATGCAAACTAATTTTGTTGTAACAAGCCTAGACCAATTCTATCAAACATGTCCTTGGTTAGATATCCAGCTGCATTTAACGTTTTGAAAGCTCATTTGACAGCCAGTCAAGTCCCTCATACAGACCGGTGCCTTGTGTAGCACAAGTGGCTTGAACATACCATGTTCTGTTACAAAGGGACTGAAGACCTAATTTATCTGTCATTTCACTAATGGCCATAGCATTCGGCAAGTCCTGTTTGTTTGCAAAAAGCAGCAACACTGCATCTCGCAACTCATCTTCCTGAAGCATTTTCTGCAGCTCTTCTGCTCCTTTCTGAACTCTTTCAGGATCATTGCTATCTACCACAAAAATAAGACCCTGGGTATGTTGAAAGTAATGCCTCCAGAGAGGCCTAATTTTATCTTGACCACCAACATCCCATACTGTGAAACAAATGTTCTTATATTCTACTGTTTCCACATTAAAACCAATGGTAGGAATGGTGGTGACTATCTCCCCTAGCTTCAGTTTATACAGAATGGTCGTCTTGCCAGCAGCATCCAATCCAACCATCAAAATGCGCATCTGCTTCTTGCCGAAGAGGCGGGAGAAGAGGGAGGAGATGGCGAGGCCCACGGCGGTAGGGGCACTTGCAATGGGCAGGAGCAAAAGGGGTTTGGGGCGTCCCCGGGCCTTCTCCTTTTACGCTCCCAGAAAACTCAGCGAGGAAAGAGCTGCTGAGGATGAAAGACGGCTGCGGCGACGGTTCGCTAGCCTAGCCGGGCGTGTCTGAAAAAGCTCCCGGACAGCGGGATGAGGACCTGCTCCACGACTGGCGGGGCAGCTCCGGCTCCGGCGTTAAATCTCCGGCTGTGCCATGTCACGAGGCAGCCGGGCAACCAAGGCAGCGGCCCGGCCCCTCCAACGCCGACAGACTCGCGTCACCGCCGCCCCATCCCCCTGCGCTCCGGCGGAGAACACGTTTTTTAAAGGCATCTTTTTAGGAAAGATCCTTACTTACCATGGCCAGAAAAGGGCATTTTGCTTTATTTCCATATTAAAGCATAGAGAATCAAACTGGTCCATCCAGAGTTCTACAACCCTTTGCCACCCTGTGGAGACATGTTTGAAGCAGGGTTGAGTGTGCTGTCTATGACCAGAGCTTGGCTACAAGATACCCTCAGTAACCTATCGCTGATCAAAGGCAGAAGGTCCCACACATTTTCCAGCAAGTGCAGGAAAAATAGAGCCATGATGGGTACAGATGAGAAGGGAAGATTGGTATGATCTGTCCCCAGAAGAACAGCGTTCCGTGTTTTTTTAAGAGAGCTTGTTAATTTCTCTGGTGCTACCGATTTCCTTTGGAGAAAGTGGTCTCCATCTCTGTTAAGGGAATGATCCTGACAAAACGACAAAATGCTTGGTCAGAAGTCACCCTGCGGCTTTACTTCCCCTGCGCCCGTCCCAGCCGTCTGTTCCCCACTTCCCGCTCTTCTAGGGGACCGCCTTCTCTGGTAGCCACTGCTGGCTTCTGGTGAACACTCCAGGAGGCAGGAGATGTAACCAGACTTGGAAGGCGATGGTATCAGCTGCCCCCGGTGGCTGGCACTTTGACTAAAGGCCTCCTCCCCCACCTCGCACTATGATTGAGTTTCCCTCTCCCAGCCCGGATCTCCACCCCCTCTTCCAGGCAGCGTCAATGCCAAAGGGCCAGGCGCTCACCCTGCAGCCAAGAGCACCTGCGAATGAGAGCCGGCCTGCCTGCCTGAGTTAGGCACCCGCTCTCCCCTGAGCAGACAGCTCTGAGCACTCTGGGTAGGCCAGGAGCAGGAGCCAGAAAGACCCTTTCCTTGGTCCCTGGGATGCTGGGGGCTGAAATGCCCAGGGAGAGGGGCAAGGGTAACACGGTCATCTTCTTCAGTGATAAAGATCTGGGCAGTGTTGAAGGAGGTCCTCAGAGCTGGGGATCAAAATGAAACTGGAGGCTGAGCATGCAGAGCAGGTTTTCCTGCCCCTACAGATGGTGATTTGGGTGGGGAGGGAGACCAGTGCTGTCATGGGGTCTGGGAACCTAAATGTCACCTCAGGTGTAGCTCGGGCACTGCACAATGCTGATAACAGGCTGGCTAGGGAACCCTATTGCCTGGAAAATCCCATGGACAGAGGAGCCTGGTAGGCGACAGTCCATGGGGTCCCAAAGAGTCGGAGACACCTGAGCGATCTTCACTTCACAGGGAACCCTAAGGGACAGAGAGAGTTGCATTGAAGAAAACCAGAACCTCTATCTGCACTTTTACACCAAAACCAAAAGACATTGCATCAGCAGACACAATGCTGGCATTGTACCATCTCCCCCACTCCAGTCTCCTTATACTAGTGGACTGGTCAGCCCGAGAGGCCACCTACCAAAGATGTCTGGCAGAGCTGAGTCACCGCCACAAACTCCTCAGCAGGACCCAGCTTCACCAGCCAGAGGCAGCGCAGATGCAGTCCAATCAAAGTGCCACAGAAAACTCGGCCGTGTCATAAGCCCACGTCTCCATTTTATGTACCAACAACAACAAATGTAGAGCTTACTCACACCTCAAGGGAGAAAGGGAGAACTCACCCTTATTGAGGTCCTACTGTGTGCCTGGGCCTCCCCAGACATCACCTCGCAGAACCCGTACATTGCCTAGGAGGTGGTTTTCCTCTCCCTGTGGACTCAAAGTCTCAGACTATAAACCCAAGATTTGCCCAGCTCCCGTGGCCAGCAGTCAGCAAGCTCCATCAGTTTCACCTCCCAGAGTGTTCTTGGTCCCACTCTTGAATCAACTTTCTCTTGAGATTTCAAAACACAGCTCAAGTGGCTGAGATAGAATCGAACTGTCCCCTGTGTTCCCCGCTCCTTGGTTATGTTTCCTTGTTATTCTTATAATCAGATAGAATAATTTTTTGTTTGCTTGAGAATATATGACAGGTATCTGTATATTTGCTTTTTTTTATTGAAGTATAATTAATTTACAGTGTCATGGTAGTTTCGACTGTACAGCAAAGAGATTCAGTTGTACATACATACTATACATATATATAAGAGAGAGAGAGAGAGATAGGGCTTCCCAGGAGGCTCAGCAGTAAAGAATCTGCCTGTAATGCAAGAGATGCAGGTTTGATCCCTGGGTCGGGAAGATCCCCTGGAGAAGGGAATGGATACCCGCTCAGGTATTCTTGCCTGGAGAATCCCATGGACAGAGGAGCCTGGTGGGCTCCTGGGCTTCACGGGGTCACAGAGTCAGACATGACTGAGCAACTAATGTAAATATATATGTATGTTCTTTCTCAGACTTCTTTCCATTACAGGCTATTACAACATATTGAGTACAGTTCCCTGGGCTATATTGTAGATACTTGTTGTTTATCTATTCTATGTATAATAGTATGTGCATGTTAATCTCAGACTCCTAATTTAGCCCTCCCCCTCACACTGCTTCTTTGGTAACCATAAGTTTATTTTTGAAATCTGTGAGTTCATTTCCATTTTGTAAACAAGATCATCTGTATCTCTTTTTTTTAGGTTCCACATACAAGTGATATATGGTACTTGTCTTTGTCCAACTTAATATGATAACCTCTATGGACTGTAATTTCTTTAAAGTATCTATCTCCCCTAATAGACTATCGGCAACCTGCAGGACCCACCTGTGTCTTATGCCCAGAGTCTGGCTCTCTCTGTCCCACACAGGAGAAATAAGTAAGAAAACTATGATTCATAGACGCAGACAATTATGTGAGCCATCCCGGGGCCTAGATTCTGACCCAGGCTGACTGCCGCAAAGGCTCGACATGCCTGTTCAAAGTTAAGCCTGGTATGCTTGATTTTGAAACTCCACTTTCCATAGGCTGCTGGACCAAGTCCAAGATTCTGCTGTCCATGCGACACAGAAACGTCCCCAAAGCAGCAGACTGCAACCTCCAACCCATACTCTCCCCTAGACACAATATCATGGATGCCGGGTGAAGTTTTATTTTACAGACGGTGCTGTAGTTCAGCAACATTATAGATGAAGAAAGTCTTCACAGATTGTCCTACACAGGTAATCACCCCTGGATTTTAATCACAAATGATTAATTCATAGAATTTTAGATCCTCATATGTTCTAGGAGAAGGCAGTGGGACCCCACTGCAGTACTCTTGCCTGGAAAATCCCATGGGTGGAGGGAGCCTGGTAGGCTGCAGGCCATGGGGTCGCGAAGAGTCGGACATGACTGACCGACTTCACTTTCACTTTTTACTCTCATGCATTGGAGAAGGCAATGGCACCCCACTCCAGTGTTCTTGCCTGGAGACTCCCGGGGCTGGGGGAGCCTGGTGGGCTGCCATCTATGGGGTCACACAGAGTCGGACACGACTGAAGAGACTTAGCAGCAGCAGCGTATGTTCTAAGTGCTTGGTGTATACTACCTTGTCTAATCTTTTATAGCTATCCTGCTTTTTTCCATTACAGGTTATTACAAGACACTATTGTTCCCTGTGCTGTACAGTAGGTCCTTGTTGCTTACCTATTCTAGATATAATAGTGCATATGTTGATTCTAAACTCCTAATTTATCCATCCCCCTCAAGCTTCAAATCTTACGGAGCGGTTAAGAATTGTTATCATTCCCATGTTAGAGGTGAGGAGACTGAAACAAGAGAAAGGGAAGTAATTCACAGGATTTGAACCCAGGAAGAGGTCCCTTAACTTCTCTGCAGAATTGCAAGTTAGAGGTTAATGTGCTTTGCCCAGAATAAACCTAGAAACTCCTATTTGAGAAAGATTGGAGAGGAAAGCTAACATAATTCCCTTACTTTAAGCAGGAATTCACAATTTACCCTTAGCTCATTACTCCTTGGAAGAAAAGTTATGACCAACCTAGACAGCATATTAAAAGCAGAGATATTACTTTGCCAACAAAGGTCCGTCTAGTCAAGGCTATGGTTTTGCCAGTAGTCATGTATGGCTGTGAGCGGTGGACTATACAGAAAGCTGAGCACTGAAGAATTGATGCTTGTGAACTGTGGTGTTGAGAAGGTTCTTGAGAGTCCCTTGGACTGCAAGGAGATCCAACCAGTCTTTGCTAAAGGAAATCAATCTTGAATATTCACTGGAAGGACTGATGTTGATACTGAAACGCCAATATTTTGGCCACCTGATGGGCAGATCTGACTCACTAGAGAAGATTCTGATGCTGGGAAGATTGAAGGCAGTAGGAAAAGGGGACAACAGATGATAAGATGGCTGGATGGCATCACCGACTCGAGGGACATGAGTTTGAGTAAACTCCGGGAGTTGGTGATGGACAGGGAAGCCTGGCGTGCTGCAGTCCATGGGGTTGCAAAGATTCAGACACAACTGTGTGCCTGAACTGAATGTGAGCATTGGACTATACAGAAAGCTGAGCACTGAAGAATTGATGCTTTTGAACTGTGGTGTTGGAGAAGACTCTTGAGAGTCCCTTGGACTGCAAGGAGATCCAACCAGTGACCCCTTCATGGGGTCACAAAGAGACAGGACTGAGCGACTGAACTGAGCTGAATCCTAATGTCACTTTGTTTTCCAACCAAAACACAAAATACATAAACTGTGAAGACAGGGGAAAGTTACACATTTGCTAACAGCCTAATATATCAGGAGAAGAAGAAAAAACCTTCCCCTGATATATATAAAATATATATGTAAAAGAAGGCCCTCTTCCATGACTTATGACTCAATAACCAGACACTAATGATGGAATCCCACACCCCCACACCAGTTTTTTTTTTTTTAACCTTTGGACCTCCCTCACTCATTTCTCCTGCTCCAACACTCTGCCTCTCATAACCACTGATCTGTGCTATCTATGAGCTTGAAGTTTGGGGGAGTTTCTGTTTTGTTTTTAGATTTCACATATAAGTGAGATCATAAAATATTAGCATAACTGCCCTTGGGGTCCATCCATGTTATCACAAATGGCAACAGTTCAATCTTTTTTTATGGCTGAGTGATATTCTGCGGCATATATACACAGTGGAATCTGTATCACATCTTCATCTGTTGATGGACACATTGTCTCCATATCTTAGCTATTGTAAATAACGCTGAAATGAACATGAAGGTACATGTGCCTGTGTGCTCAGTTGCTCAGTCCTGTCTGACTCTTTGTGACACCATGACCATAGCAGCCCCCAGGCTCCTCTGTCCATGGGTTCCTCTAGGAAGAATACTGGGGTGGGTAGCCTTTCCCTTCTTCAGGGGATCTTCCCGACCTAGAGATTGAATCCTGCTCCCCTGCATTGCAGGCAGATTCTTTACCGCTGAGCCACTGGGGAAGCCCATGAAGGTGATTGCATATTTTCAAGTTGTTTTTTCTATTTGTTTGTTTTCTTTGGATAAATACCCAGAAATCCAAAAATTTAAACATTGTTTCATGTAAGAATTTATATTTCATTCTTCAGCTGTCCTCTTAATCCTGGACAGGACCTCTGCAGGGCAGCAGCCTAATGACAGGAGAATGGTGTCTATTCTGCTGCTTCCCTCTCCCGTTACCTCTGCCACTGCAGAGAGACGCAGTGCTGAGCCTCGCAGCATTGGTTGGATGGAGCAGAGAGAAATTAGGGAGGTTCTTACTCACCTGGCACTGTTAGAAGCTGGCCTTGTGGTCCAAGCATGACAGATATGGAAGCATGAGCCGATGCTTTCTCTGATGGGATGCTTTCACGGTCCTTTAGAATCCATCTCTGAACCATCACTAGGGGTCTCTCACTTTCTCTATTCAGACACTTGGCTTTTCCAGATCACTACTTACTCATTCTGTAGTTCCCAAGAATCCAGGCATGAATGCCTTCCGCTTCACTCCACTGAGTTCAGTGGGTCCTTTGACGGGTCCCGAGATAACCACCTCTGGTCCACAGAGACCCTTGCTTTGTCTCCAGAGGCACCACTCACACAAGGCAGCCGCCTTGCCCTCAGTCCCAGCAGCCACACCTGCCTGGCTTGCTGCGCGGCCTTTGGTTGAGGAGGCGGCGGGCACCTGGCCCCTCAGCTCCTTACCGAACGTGATAGAGGCACACTTTTCCACATGGCTGTGCTGACTTGAAGGAAAGGGAGAAAATCGACAGCCCCCACCCTGGGCTCACACACGCTTAAACACAGAGATGCAGACACACGGGCAAACACTCACTCACAATCACACACACAGACATGCACACTCTTCTTGCTCTATATGAGTTCACAGCAAAGTTCTGTTCCAAAAATCTCCTTCTCAAAAAAAACTTTTCTTCAAAATCTTCGTGCCCGCTCACCCCCTTGATAACAGATGAGAGGGCTGAGTCACCTAAGAAGCTGTAGACCAGTCGCTTCACCACTTTTTTGTGGTGGGCTCTCCGCATGATGTACCTGTGGTCTTCATCCTCAACTGAAGTGAGAGAACCCCTGACCATCCTGTCTGGCCAGGTCTGGAAGTGAGGTGACAAGCGCCCGTGCCCCAGAGGCCCTTGGAGAGTCATGTGTTTGCTGCTCAGACTGAGGCTCGGAGCACTTCAGAGTATTAATATACCTGTTCTGAGAAACCCCAGGCTTCCTATACAACAGTCTCAAATGTCCTCAGAAAACTGACCCCAGCACCGGAAGGCCCACCACACTCCCCTAAGCCCACCCTGCCCTGTCCTTCCTGTGTGTCCGCACAGGCCCCCATTTCTGCAGATCATCTCCCTCACCCTCAGATCTGTGAACTGGCCAGGAAGCTTGCCTCTGGAAATCCTGCTTGCCTCATGAAAGAAGTTCCTTAGCGTTTTTTTAAATTAATTTAATTGAAGGCTAATTACAATATTGTAGTGGTTTTGCCATACACTGACATGAATCAGCCATGGGTGCACATGTGTCCCCCATCTTGAGCCCCCTCCCACCCCCTTCTCCATCCTATCCTTCAGGGTCATCCCAGTGCACCAGCCCTGAGCACCCTGTCTCATACATCGAACCTGGACCAGCAATCTATTTCACATATGGTTAATATACACGTTTCAAGGCTATTCTCTCAGATCATCCCACCCTTGCCTTCTCCCACAGAGTCCAAAAGTCTGTTCTTTATATCTGTGTCTCTTTTGCTGTCTTGCATGTAGGGTCATTGTTACCATCTTTCTAAATTCTATATATATGCATTAATATACTGTATTGGTGGTATTCTTTCTGACTTACTTCACTCTGTATAATAGGCTCCAGTTTCATCCAGCTCATTAGAACTGATTCAAATGCATTCTTTTTAATAGCTGAGTAATATTCCATGTGCATATGTACCACAGCTTTCTTATCCATTCATCTGCTGAAGGACATCTAGCATTTTATGAGCCTCTCCTAATGGAAACAGATATTCAGCCTCATCACCAAATGACCTTCATTTCAATGGCACTTTCCCTCCCATCTCGCCACAGAAGTGACCTTTCCCATAGGACCACAACTTCAGATTCTTTTCCCTTATAGGTTATTACAAGATATGGAGTATAGTTCCCTGTGTTATACAGTAGGACCTTGTTTAATTCTTCAGCTGGGTGATGAGACATGGTGGGCGTCAGCGTGGAGGTTGAGGAGGCAGGACAGTGGGCATTTAAAGGCCAGGCTGTGAGCCCGAGACACGCCTTCAGAATCTTCAGGGTTGGAAGTCCTGGATCCTGCCATTCATCTTGTGCTCAGCCGCTTCAGCCGCGTCCGACTCTCTGCGGTCCTATGGACTGTAGCCCACCAGGCTGCTCTGTCCACGGGGATTCTCCAGGCAAGAATACTGGAGTGGGTTGCCATGCCCTCCTCTCCAGGGGATCTTCCTGACCCAGCGATCAAACCCAGGTCTCCCACATTGCTGGCAGCTTCTTTACCCCTGAGCCATCGGGGAAGCCCATTGTTCATCTATCTCCACCCAAATTTGGAGCCTTGACTGGAAAGTGGAAAAAGAGGTCTTGTCTTCAGATGTCCTTTCATTTCTCTGACGGTTGAATCCTTGATGCTGGGAGAAAGTGAGCAAAGTAAGAGAGCCGCGAGGCTAGAAAATCTCTCCCCAGCTGTGCTTCTCCGAGGCCTCTTCCCTTCTGTAAACAGCGCCAGATGGAGAATAAGGAGACTCTTAAAAAGGAACAAACGCCAAACCCAAGTTGGCGTTTTCTCCTGTCACCCAATGGCTGAGAGGCTGTGAGTGAAAAGCACAGGGTACTGAACAAGCCTGCCCGCCCTCCATTGTCAGAGAAGCGCGGCCCTCCTGGCCTGTCCGGAGCAGAGCCTGCGGTCAAGGCTCACTTCACACCCCACGCTGTCCAAGGCCCTGGAACAGAGTGGCTTCCATTGGCTCGCAGTCTCATTTTTCAGAACGCACACTTATAAACATGTTTTTCTAGAGCCAAAACTTTTTTTTTTAACAGCCTAGCTTTTCTTCATACCCAGCAGTCGGAAAACAAGGAGACTTGGGGCTGTTTTCTCAGGGTGCTCACACCTGGCGGGCTTCCCAGGTGGCGCTAGTGGCCAAGAGCCCACCTGCAGGAGACATGGGTTCAGTCCCTGGGTGGGGGAAGATCCCTGGAGGAGGGCACAGCAACCCACTCCAGTAGTACCCTTGCCTGGAAAGTCCCATGGACAGAAGGGCCTGGCAGGCTACAGTCCATGGGGTCGCAAAGAGTTGGACACGACTGAAGAGACTCCACACAGCAGCACACACCTGGCTATGCAAGGATGCAAGGATGCGTCTGAGGCTGAGGCAAGCCCTGCTCGGCCCAGCTGGCTCACCCCAAATCACCATACATGTTCAAAGAGGGGGAGGCTGTGCCATGGAGCACATGAGATATTCCTCCACCAGCCTTGGGGGGCATGAAGTCTTAACCACCAGAGCACCAAGGAAGTCCACAGCATTCAACTCATAAGCAGAGAGACCCTTGCCTAGAAACCCTTGGTTGAAAAGCCAACCACAATGAGACGCGTTATAGGAACAGAACAATCAGCCGTGTGAAGGCACAGGCTGCCGCCACTTAGAGGGACCGCTGCCAATTCATTTTTCTGGAAAAGGCCACCCTATCCCAGGGCTTGACTCACTGGCTTGGAGTCATACTGCCCTCTGTGAGCAAACTGAGGGACAGTACTCCTGGGTGCCATTTTCTCTTGTCAACTGCAAAATTATACATGGCACCCCACTCCAGTACTCTTTCCTGGAGAATCCCATGGATGGAGGAGCCTGGTGGGCTACAGTCCATGGGGTCGCAGAGTCGGACGCGACTGGAGCGACTTCACTCTCACTTCACTTGTCGTTCAGTCCTGCCTGACTCTTTGCATGGGCTGTAGCCCGCTCAGCTCTTCTGTCCATGGGATTCTCCAGGCAAGAGTACTGGAGTGGGTGCCATTCCCTTCTCCAGAGGATCTTGCCAACCCAGGTATTGAACCTGGGTCTGCCACACTGCGGGCAAATTCTTTACCATCTGAGTCACCAGCAATCCTAAAGTTCCTCTTAACCTCACCCTCCTCTACCTTCTCCCTGGAAGAAATACCTACAGAAACTAAGGTTCAAGAAAATGCTCCAAGAGCTGACTCATGCTGTTGCGCAGCAGAAACTAAAATTGTCAAGCAATTATATGCCAACTTAAAAAAATAAAATCAATATGTGCAACAGTATATTCAACTCACATAAATCATATATATAGTTCAAGACCATAAAAGCCAAATAAAATTGAATTTAAATTGATATATAGGCTATAAGATAAAAATACATATAAGACACTAAATAAAATTATCCTGCTCTTTAAAATCACTTGAAAAAAACTGAAGGCATGACTCAAGTCCTAGAAAATGGATAGAAAACCTGTATACACATGAACTGTAAAAGAGATCCCAATGTAGAAAAAAACACAATACATTTCATTAAAAAAAAAAAAATGATTTGGCCAGGTACCGCAGACCTGCTGTTGAAAATGCTAAACACAAACTCCCTTGTTTCGCTGACCCTATTTGTGACTCCAGTTGTCTCACTGCTCACACTGTGCACACTATTGGTTGAACCCAGGATAGGCCAAGCGCAAGCTAAGAGGCTGGCAGGAGACGCGAGGAGCCGTAGGGACAGCAGACAGGTTCATTCTCTCCCTGCAGGTACAGCAGTCATACTGGACACCCTGCATCCTCTGCTCTCACGGCTCAGCCACCAGACATAGCCTCCAGGCAGCCGAAGTGGCCGCTGCTTTCGGGCGGAGCTCACGTATGCTTACCGCACAAAGCAACCCCCAGCCACGCAGGTACCTCGTGATGCACATGCGCAGTGCATACATGATCGCAGCAGTTCCGTGTTATTTACAAAGCATGGGGCGCGAGAGCCTGAAGACGCCCGTCTTGGCTAATTTGGCCTCTCCCCCACGCTCCTGTTCGCCTACGAAATTCCCAAGCGAGATAAACATGAAGACACATAAGCACTGTGACTGAGAAGCAATCTGTTGGTAAACTGAGTGGCATTTAGACATTTCTGCCAGTTTACAAAGTTAGTTCAGTGAAAACAGCCAGAGCTGCTGCATGTTCAACCGTATGAGCTAATGCAGCCTGGCCTTCTTTAAAGAAAGTAGAAGCGGACTTCATCTGCAACTTCCCCCACTACACCCCCCCACCCCCACCCCCTGGCAGGGCTACCCAATCAGAGTGTTGAGATCCTTCAAAAGTGAACACTGAAGGGCTGTCTCTCCACTGTAGGGTTGATGTCCTTGACGTGCCCACAGTGGTACTCTAACCCCCATCACCTCTGCTCATCTTGCTACTCCAGTTTAGTTCAGTTCAGTCTCTCAGTCGAGTCCAATTCTTTGTGACCCCATGGACTGCAGCACGCCAGGCTTTCCTGTCCATCACCAACTCCTGGAGCTTGCTCAATCTCATGTACATAGAGTCGGTGATGCCATCCAATCATCTCATCCTCTGTCATCCCCTTCTCCTGCCTTCAGTCTTTCCCAGCATCAGGGTCTTTTCCAATGAGTCCATTATTTGCATCAGGTCGCTAATGTACTGGAGTTTCAGCTTCAGCATCGGACCTTCCAGTCAATATTCAGGACTAATTTCCTTTAGGATAGACTGGTTTGATGCCTTTCCAAGGGACTCTCAAGAGCCTCCAACACCACAGTTCAAACGCATCAGATCTTTTGAGTTCAGTCTTCTTGGTCCAACTCTCACATCTGTACATGACTACTGAAAACACCATAGCTTTGACTAGACAGATCTTTGTGGGCAAAGTAATGTCTCTGCTTTTTTATATACTGTCTAGGTTGGTCGTAACTTTTCCTCCAAGTAGCAAGTGTCTTCATCTCAGGGCATAGGAGCCCAGGGTTGGTAAGATATATGGAACCAGACTTCCTAGCAGTAAAATTCCATGGGAAAATCAAACACAAAAAAAAACCCAGATAGCTACTAACATTGAAGACCAATTTATCATTCATCTCATATCATGATCAGAGCAATAGAAATATAGATCTGAGAGGATGTCTCATGGCAGCATCAAAGGGTCAACCACAGACTAGAAAGTGAGCCTGGCAGCTACCTAACTTAAACCGAATTTCAGCTATGGAAGTGATCAAAGAAAATTTATGCATTCTGTATCAAGGAGAAGAGAAATTCAGGATAAAAATGGCAAATACTGAGTCTAAACACATTTTTTGAGGTTGTAGGGCCAGAGCGGAAAGCCCATACACACAGAAATACAAATAAACATTAGTTCTGTGTCAACATGTTTTGGGTTCATAACAGTTTAGGATCATCTGAGTGTGCTTTGAAGCAATTCGAGTCTCTAATCCTTACAACCCTGCTTATCCACAAGTTTGAGTTTTAAGCAGTAGATTCAAAACACACAATGATTATCAAGTCAAAAAAAAATCAGAACCTGAGTGACTACATTCTGTCCATTCTCTCTGACCACTTGTAATTGTTTGTGCTTAAAATATAAGCAGTGAGCACAGCACGATTCTGAAAGGGTTCGTGTTTTGGTAATGACCAGTGTACACAGTTAAGTTCACTACGCAATATTTCACTGAAATCAAATCTTTGAAATGTATACTCTTTAAATTGATTTAAAACAAGAGTGAATACAGAAAACAATTTCTTGATTTAAGAGTTCCTCGTTGACAGACACACACAGCTATATATAACGCAGACAACAGGGATTTACTGTATAGTATAGAGAACTATATTTAGCATCTTGTAATAAACTACAATAGAAAAGAATTTTTTTTAATTATATTTACATATATATAACAGAAATATTTTGCTGTATGCCTGCAACTAACCCAATATTGTAAATCAATGATACTTTAATAACAAAAGGAAATGGGTGCTAATTGTTACATGATTGCTAGCAACAATTTTGCTATTTAGGGGTATCATGTGCTGTCACGCTCAATCGCTAAGTTGTACCCGATTCTTTGTGACCCTTTGGACTGTAACCTACCAGGCTCCTCTCCCCATGGGAGTTTTTAGGCAAGAATACTGAAGTGGGTTGCCATTTCCTTTTCTAGCAGACCTTCCCAACCCAGAGATGGAACCCACTTCTCTTGGGTCTCCTGCACTGGCAGGCACATTCTTTACTGCTGAGCCATCAGGAAGCCACCAGTGCACAACCACCTCCATACACAACAGCTTTGCTGTGTAGAGGTCACGTGAAAACACACCCTCTGCACCTCTGCATTTGCTGAGCCCACATTCAGGAACATTCTTCCCTGGCTAGCCCCAGGGCGTGGATCCTCACACTTCTTCAGTCCTCTGCCCAAATGCCACCTTATCCAAGAAGTCTTCCATGATTGTTACCCACATCCGTCAGTTTGGGGCTTCCTAGCCAGATGTACATGTCTTCATTTCCGCAGCCACCTGTTCTGTACTGGTTCCTCTTCTCCAGGAACTCCCAGCTCCTTGGGACAGTCAAGGCTTTGTTTCAATCACATGCTGATTTTTAGTACCCGGAACAATGTTTAACCTGCCCCCACCCAGGCACTTGGTAATTACTCATTGAAGAAAAAATAGTAACTGGGTGATTGCTGGATCACGTGGTTCATGCTTTTACTCCCCTGTCTCTGAATTGCCACAAAGGTGGCAACCTTTGTTCAGGAAAATTGCTTACTCTGTATACTCAAGGGCAAAAGCCTGCATCTGCAGTCTGCATCGCGAGCTCGGCGGTGCAGGGAGAGAGGGTATAGGTGATGCTCAGGAAATAGGACCTCACTTCTCATTGGCTGCGTCTACTGCCCCATCACGGCTTGACGCCTGAGGCTTCCTTCTTCACCCACCCCTCCCTCACCCTTTCCTTTGCATCTTTAAAGGAAACCAAAAGCACTGTCTAGTAAGCATACACAAAGCTTGGGCACATTTCAGGGTCCCAGCTAGACAAAGCATTCAAGACCGGAAGGAAAATGGCAGAAGGGATAGGTAGTTTGGGAAGGTCATGTACACACTGCTATCTTCTAAACGGATAACTAACAAGGACCTATTATATAGCATGTGGAACTCTACTCAACGTTATGTGCCAGCCTGAATGGGAGAGGAGTTTGGGGGAGAACAGATACATGTAGATGTATGGCTTAATCCCTTTGTTGTTCACTTGAAACTAACGCAGCATTGTTAGTTTCCTATTTAAAAAAGTTAAAGTCGGTCAGTCATGTCCGACTCTGAGATCCCATGGACTGCAACCTGCCAGGCTCCTCTGTCCATGGAATTCTCCAGGCTAGAATACTGGAGTGGGTAGCCATTCCCTTCTCCAGGGGATCTTCCCAAACCAGGGATCGAACTCAGATGTCCTGAATTACAGGCAGATTCTTTACTGTCTAAGCCACCAGGAAAGCTTATTAATTGGCTATACCCCAATACAATATAAAACATTTAAAGTTTGAAAAAAAAAGATGGCTAAGCAACTAAACACCATGTGATGGGACATGAGACTAGGGGAGCCTGTGGCTAGAGGTGGAGCAATGTGGCTCTGGGCTGGTGCCCCCCTCACCCCAGCCTTTGCCCAGCAGTAGCAGGGGATGGGGTACCCCCTTGCTTTGCTCCCAAGAGTGACGCAACTTCTACCACTCGAAGTTCTAAGTGGCAGCACCCACTCCTCTGAAAGCAAGTAAGGAAAGAATAAACCCGTATCTGGACCTTCTATTCTATTGTCTTGGATCTGTTTGGCCACCAGCTTTGTACTGTTGAAATGATTTCAGACTTAAAATATGCGTTCAAGAAATCTAACAATACAAGCTTTTGCTTGCTAATGTACTTTTTTTTTGGGCGGAATTTTATTTGTCCTTCCCAAATAAATTCTTCCAAATCAATATTGGAAATACCATCCCAAGTTCAGAAACCTCCCAATCGCAAGGCTGACAGGAATAGTGTCAAATGTGATTCGCTGGAGGAGAAGGGACCTCTTTCGCCCTGGGAGATGCCGTGGGTTGCTCCTCTGACAGCAGCTCCTGCTGTGTCCAGAGCCGACTCAACAGCTGCTGGTAGGAAAAGAGACCTGTGAAAGGGAGGCAGCATCAGCCCCTACACAAAGGGCCCACTCTCCCTGTCCCGCCTCCTTTGCAAGCCCGCACAGCTTTCTGCAGGCCCCTGGCTTCCCCCACCCCCATCTCTGCAGGAGGCAGAGATAAGCTCTTCCCTGGACATCTCCCTGGTCACCGTGGCCAGTCTAAGTCATGCCGGATACACCGGGCTTCCTTCTTTGCCACACTGGGCCCTTGCTTCTCTCTTGACTCAACTCCCCTTCTTGCTCAGAGCTCTTAGTTCCCTTTGGCCCATTCAACACTTTTCCATCCCTTCCTCTTCACGTGCACTAGGTCATTCACAAGAATTAACATTTACAGTCCCCAACATTAAAAGCTCCTTATCTTGAGAAGGTGCCTTCCAAGGACCCCTTCGAAAGTGTCCTTGGACATGGGCCCCAGACTCAAAAGGAAAAGAGCCCCAAACCGGCCACAGAACACCTCAACCCCATGCTAGAGCAAAAGCCAGGCATCCCTCCTTCCTGACTTGTCCCTCCTGGATGAAATAGACCTTCTGTCTTCCCACCTCCTCCCTTTCACACAGGTTCATCTCTCACCCTCTCAGCTGAAGGTCACCTGAAGGCCCCTTGGCTAGAATCCTTCAGGTTCTTCAGTCTCTTGAGATGAACATGTAGCTGAGAAAATGTCTTTCTCAGGATGTGACCTTTGTTCCATCTCCCTGTGAGCAACTTTCTCACCAACGGATGCTTCTTTCTCCCTCAATGTTCTCAAAATCACCATACAATAGCACTCAGCACATCATTCAGAAACTGTAGGCAGCGGCTGGGGGTCACCAAGGTTCCCAGTGACCCTATGACATCATCAACATCAGACGGTCCACGTGTTTCTGACCAAACAGAGGAATCGCACCAGCGGCGGATGCCTCACTGTCCAGCCCAAGGAGACTGGTCTTCTGCCCTGAAGAGGGCCATTCCCGGACTCATTCATTTCTAGCACTCAGCTCGTTTCACTGTGCATGTGAAATAAAGGTGTTTCTGCAAACTGGCAGAAGAGTTCTGGTTCCAGTTGCAAACACTTCTTTACAGGTGAGGGAATGGGGGCAGCCTGGCAGGGCTTTCCTCGGGGGCCTCTCGTCTTTGGCATGTCTTTCAGTTCACCCAACATTTGCTGATGGTCTCCTTGATGGAAGTCACGTTCCTGAGCACCCAGGGTAAAAAGCATGTCTGCCTTTCTGCTTCTGGAGCTTAATGGGAGCTTGGTGAAGATAAGCATTAACTGTGACCATCCCTCAGGAAGGGTTCTCTAGAACCTCTCTAGGGATGGTGTTTACGGAACACTGAAATATGTCACCAATGCTCACACACTGTTTCTCCACTTTTCAGCTTTACAATATGAAATCCTCTCCCTTCACATGTAAGCTGCAGCTCAACTATCTCATATCCAGAGATTATCACCTTTCTCTCTCTGTGGAGTAATCTCACCTCCTCACACTGCTCTTCATGACTCCAAGCTCATTTCTCTACAACATGAACTTCAGCCACTGCCCCTCCCAGAAAAACTGCCCTATATTACAGCCATGTTCTACAGGGAAAGCAAATTTAATGAATAGAAAAAGGGAGAGGAATTTATCAGTCAGTTCTTCCCTCATGGACTCTGTCTGCCCATCTGTCTGGGGTTGACAGAATTCTCTCAAATCATTTCCTGTCACCCACACACCAGCTCTGTGTGGTTGGCTGGAGAAGTTGGATTATCCTCATTTTACAAAATGTAGAAATCAGTGCTCACAGAGGTGCCAGTGATCACCTAATTGGGACAGGAAATAACTTTCTTCCCAGAAGGTTCTCCCCACCTCCCAAACAGCCACACCTAGCCTTTGGATGGCCAATACTTGGCTTCACATCACAAGGAAGATTTCCAGGACCTAAAGTTAGGCTGTACCCTTCATCCTACTTGTTCCTATTAGGATTTTTTTCTCCTTCATAGCATTAATCCTTTGTAATTATTTTTAACTTTTTTTTTTTTTTTGCCCATCTCCCCAGCTGTCATCAGCTCTGTTAGTGCAAGTGCCATGCCTCTCTTGATGGCTGATTACCTCTCAGCCCCAGCGCTGGTCCCAGTAATTGTGGCCCAATAATTGAGGTCTTCTGATTCCTAACGCTGTATCCCTCCCTACTCTAATATGCATGCTTTGGAAAAAAAAAAAAAATTCTCCATACTAATGCCAAACATGTAACCCTAAAACCAAACCTTATCAATACTATTCAATCTAAACTTGGAACACCTACTCTTTGAGCAGCGTGGAGGTCACATCAATAGGAAATGCGGCTTGTATCCAGAGAGTCCATACATTTCATGTAAACAGACAAGGGCTCAGGCGAGGCATTGCAAGTTTTTCAAGGAAAGGGAAAGGACCAGTCTAGGATCACCATTTTCCAATTGGAGATGCTGGAGAGCTGGAGGTACAGCATGCCCCACCCGGACCCTTGGGAGAACCACCTTAGAAGTGTCCCTTTGAGGTCATGGCAGCCTCCTCTGGGGCCCAGGCCGAGTCTTGCCCCCACTCAAATCTATTTCTTTGTTCCCCCAACATCTTGCCTTGAGGGGATGAGGAACCTACAGCCCAAGGTGGGTCTGAAATCACTCCTTGTTCTCCATTCTCCCTCCTCCCTCGCTGTTCCCATCTCAGAAGGCCTGTGGCAGGCACCCTGGCAGGACTTCCCCGCCTCCCATGTGGTGCGGTTCCAGTTGTGGGGTGTCTGGAATGTCCGGGCGCAAAAAGGCAGCCAGACCTAATGTTCTGGGAGGGGGCCTGCCTGCCCTGAGCCGTGGTGCACTGGCCCCGGGGGCTGGCGGAAGTGATCTGAGGAAGCTGCCTCCGTTTGCAGGGGTGGTCTTGACTTGTGACCTGCTCTGACCCCTCTGGACCTTCTCAGTCTGTCTCTCCATGGCCCCTTTTCTCTGGATCCCACGGATGACTTGGGCAACCCTACCAAGGCACAGGGTTGTGGGAGGGAGAGGGACAGAGAGCCCAGGTGGGTTTCAGAGACTTTTCTTCAAGTCTATATTCACCCTGACCTGTTTGCTTCAGGGATCTTGGGGCCTCAAATAGAGAATATTCAATCTTCTCTTCCCCTCTGACTGTTCCTTACCCTTTTACAGGGTCAAGCTCCTTCTGCTCCTCGCTTCTCTGAGAAACACGGCTACTCTGAGAGAAGAAAAGAGCTGGCACCTCCTAGAGGCTGGTCAGAATTGGCCTTGTTCTCCCTCCCGACCACCCTCCCCAAATGAAGCTTCTTAATCCCAACAACCTCTCTGAAGAGCCTGCCCTTCTCTCCCTGGCGTCATTTCCTTTCTTTATAATGTCCCCAAGACTCACAGTCCATGGAGCTGTGACAGAGAGAAAATGCTGCCACCGAACCCCAAACTTCCGTTTAAGGTTGAAGGATGAAGGAGACGTGTTTGTGACAAAACCATCTTCCAGGGTGAATAGTTGTGGAGAGCTGCAAAGATACTCTTTTTCCTGCAGCGCTCCCTTCTCCGGCCATTCCTCTCAGCCTCTGTGGAGAGCTCTTCCTTTGCTCCCCTAATGCCCCTGCACTTTTCTGTCTTTCATCTTGGTAAGCTCACCCTCGGCCATGGAGGAAGTTCCTATAAACACATCATTCAGATTTCTATCCAGGGCTCCGACCTCTCCCATGAGTTTCATACCCGAATGAGACCCTTCCTTCCAAAGGCACCTCAGCCCAATACACCTCAGGCCTCACTGCACAGTCCTCTCCCCTCCAATGAGCTCTCTTCCAGGGTTTGCTCACTGCTGGGTGACCCATGCTCCCAGCCCCAGGTGAGATCCACCATCCCCTTTGCCATTTTCCGCCCACCTGTAACACCTTTCGCCCTTTCCTTCCCAGGGTGGAAAGGAAGCTACCAGCCTTGCCCACTGGGCCTTGTGACTGATCTCCATTCCTGCCTTCTTCTAACTTGTATTCCACATAACTCATGTCTTTTAAAAAAACATATGATCATTTCTCTCCTCTGCTTAAAATCCTTCAATGACTCCCTAAGGCTTCTGGCCTCTAGACCTGGTTTATGAGTGCTCATTATTAGCTCCTCAGCATCCTTCCCCGGCCTCCGCTCATACTGTGAACTCACACAGCTCCCTCCAGCCAGGTGCCCCTCACACCCTACTGCTCTCATGCAGGTGTCCCTAGACTGGGAATTCTCTCAAGGACCAATGTCCACTTCTGTCTGCCTGACACTTTTGTATCACCAATACCTAGCTAAGGCCTGGCACATAGGTATCCAGTAGCTATTAGGTGAATAAACAGATGAATGGATGAATGAATGAATGAGGAAAGAACAAACTAGGGCCTGGCTCCAAGAGTATAAGAGTGGCCAGCGAAAGCCCTGGGCCCAAAGCCAGCTCTGGTTGGAGGGGCCTCTGGCTTCCCAGGGACAAAATATTAGGGCTTTTTTAAAGATACCATCAGAGCAGAGACAGAGCCCTAACTTAACCACTTGAGTCAGGAGCCCAGAAGAAAACAGTGGTGAGGAGAGAAAGCCTTAGTTCATAAGGCTTAGAGCTGAACTCCTTTGCAACCCCACGGGAAGCTACTGCGGCCACACCTTGCATCGTCTCTTAGAGCCCCAGGGCAGGCCTGGCTTCCCTCCTCTTTGTCCTCCTCCTCCTCCAAGGCCTGGCTCCATCCTGAGAGTGGAGAAGCAGGAGCAGTCTTGGGGCAGGACTGCTGAGATGCTTTCAGGCAGTGGCCTGCAGCGAAGATCAGAGTAGCCTGCAGGGCTGGGTCACGTGAAGCAGCAGGAAGTCCTTTGGGGCCCCCACTTCCCCCACAGCTGGGCCTGTCAATGAACCCACAAGAGGGTTCTCCTCAACCAAGGCAGGGAGAGTCCAGGAAGGTTGTGAAACTGCAGCAGAGGGGCCAAGCAGGTGGCCCTGAGTGCCTGGAAAACCTGAGTAAGGGTTAGCAAACCCAGTCGCCATGCTCAGCGGTGTGGTGACACCCCATGCTGAGGGCTCAGCCTTCTCAGAAGCTGAGAGCCTTGGGCCCTGCGCCTGAGGTCTTGACATCCACCCAGCAGAACAGGGCACCACCCCCTGAGAATTTTAAGGAAAGAACATTCTGATGGCAGTTGAAGGCAACAGTTGAAACCAAGGCTCAGAGCAGGGCGGGATTCACAACCTAGGAAAGGGCATAGACACCTTTCAAAGGATCTCAGAGAAGGAGAGGTCCCTTGCAGATGGGGCTAGAAAAGGTTCCCAGAGACAGAGGAGAGAGTGAGAATGCAGACAGAGGGGTCTGCAAGAATCTGAGAAGAGCTGCAGGCCCAGGGCAACTAAGGGAGTAAGGACCCCCAAATGGCCACTGGGCCAGCAGGCAAATGGATCACTTGGGGCTCTGCTTAGGGGCCTGCCCTGGAGGAAAGCCCTCCCAGACTCTGCTCAACAGTCAGGAGTCATGGCTCCTTCTGTCTCAGAGCTTGTGCTTCACAAAGGGTGTTCACCGTGAATCCAGGACAACATCAAGTCCAAACGCATCCTCTCTGTGGGCACAAACCAGCATCAAGCGTCAAATACTAAAACTGTTAATTCAACCATTCATTCATTCATTCATTCAACAAATACTTATTGAGCACCTTCTGTGTCGTGGAGGTTAGGAATATAATCGTGAACAGAAGAAGGATGAAGAGATGACAAGTGACTCTAAAATCCTTCTCTGTGATGACAGGGGCTTTAAAGGGGGCTGTACCTGGCACTGTGAGCATGTAAAGCCCTGATTTAGGTATAGGGCTTCGCTAAGAATGATGGAGCTGGAAAATGAAAGATGAGTGAGAATTACCTACTTGGAATGGATAGGCTAGTGAGGACAATGATTTTCTAGGTAGAAGGAAGTACAAGAGCAATGCCTAAGGGCAGGGAAGAAATTTGTTAGGTTTAACAGTAGGCCCTGGGTCAAGAGCTCAGAGACACCTAGGAGGAATGAGGCTAGGGAGGCAGGTACGCATCAAACCATGCATGCTCTTGGAGGTCATGGTCAATGTTTGGTTTTGGAGCTCATGTTGAATTGTTCTGGTCTTGATGCTAAAGGCAAAAGCGCAGGTGGCCAGCCAATGGTGAGACCAACAGCCACAGTCAAATAAAGAAGGTTAGGAAGTGTCTGATGTACACTTTGTAAGAGAAGATGAGCTTGTATGTATTCATAGAAGATACCAAGCCACAGAGGGGTTTGAGCACCGTACTTCATTATTATTAAGGAGTCTCCTCTTTCCATTGGCATCGAGCAAAACAAAAAGTCAGGCCTCTTAGGCATAAAAGCTTACCAAAGTCATGGTTCCAGCGATGACAGAGGGACCTTGGCATAGTTTTGTTGAGTCTATGTGCACATGCGTGCATAATTCTCCAAACGAAATCTATATATTGAGATGGGAGTCATAGATTGCTATCTTGTTTTGCAAATGGGAAACTAAGACCTAGGATAATTAAATGGCTTCTCAAAAGCCACAAAGGGAGAAGGAGATAGAATGCAAACAGGAAACTATCTTGTAGTTCATCTCCCAACACGCTTTCTCTAAATACCATAGGCCCCACAAGGCTTGGAACTGACATTTGAAAAGATAAAGTAAAATAAAGATGAATTTACTCCCCAAAAGGCATCCTATATGCTTGTGAAACCAGTCGATGATATATTAACTGAATTTCACTCTGTAAGTTTACAAATAAAGGTGTTAAATACTAGATCATTTACTCATCTCCAAACTGAAGGGGTTTGCTGAAAGCAAAGAAATTCTCAAAATCATCACACACACAAAAAGAAAAGGAAGTAGGAATAATTGGAGACGTAATGAAGTAAATGATGATGATGGAAACTCATCCAAATACTATTTGGATGTGTGATACTAAATTAACACTTGGCCATTTAGAACTTGAAAAATTCCTGGTGAAATTCACCTGGAAGACAGAGATGCCTCCCCTAGCACAGAATGGACACCCTGAGAGCAAAACAAGCAACAAGACCGCCATCATGAAAACAGCATTTGAATGGATTAGAGATTCGAGGAATTACCACTGGTTTGGAAAAGAGAATCTGAGAAATGCAAACGTGACCGGGTGTGGATGAGAACATCAATCCTTTAGGACGTCTGCCCCTGGTCATCCTGCTCACTTCTATTTACCAGTTGGCTCTGACGTCATAAAAATCCTTCCCACCCTACCACCTGCCAGAGCATCTCAGGATAGGCGCTCCAGTGGCCCCCCTGCCCCAGCCCCTCATATGGTCATGCCCATCACAGTAAGCTTCTGACAGCCTCACCTCACTGACTCACAAATCCAACCAGTTGCACCTGGCTCTTCTTCCTCTAAGCACTAGGCTCACCGTCTCCAGCTTACATATACCAGGAGTTTCCACATCCTAAGAGAGCAGATACCTTGCGACATCATGAGTTCACAAATAGCTGAATTCTGAGGTCCCCTAAAGCAACCAGAGGCATGCATAGCCCATCCCAGTCCAGGCCCTGTGCAAGCATTCATGGGCTAGGCTCTCAGCCCCAGAAACTGGGAGCCAGAGAACATAGAGGCTGGAAAAGGCTTAGTTCTTCCCATGAGAGGACCGCAGTGCTCTGATCCTCTGTCCCATCTCCTTCCCAAACTGGGACTAGCCCCACTCTGCATTACTCCAAAATGAGCTGGACTCAGCTGTGATGCTCAGGGTGAAACTGTCCCCCAGGCTTCTTTAAAGGGATATGGAATCTCAGCTGCTTGAAGAAGCCCTTCTGCATGGGCTGCCTCGCCCCAGGAGCTGCAGGAGGCTGGCTCCTGTGCAGCTTCTTGGGAGGCTCGGCTCCCAGCATGGGATCCCAGAGGCCAGGACGGATGTGGACAGGACTTGTCGTGTCCCTCTCCACGGCTGTCTTCCCTGCAGCTTCCCACTCTGTCCCCGCTCTCCCCATCATTTACAAAATTAAGGGGTGAACCACGTCTGAGCCTGCGGTGCCTGGCAACTCTGGTGGGAGGGGGGCAAATGCGGAGAAATGGGAGTGAGGTGGAGGGAGCCAGGGTCAGAGACTGCTCCTGGGGGAAGGGGCTGCTGTCCCCAGCATCCTGGGATAATGGCCAGGTGGCAGCACAGCCCAGGCAGGCTGGGGTACCAGCTTCTGCCCACCTGCCTCCTGCCTCCAGAAAGAGGACCCCGTCTTTCAGATTTCAACCCCTTTTTCCACCCAGAAAACACTTTTCATAACACAGACCATCCCTAACCATAAGAATCCTGCAGGTTGTCACCCATGCCCCGAATGGCTGGGGCCTTTTCTGTCTCCCTGCCTCCTTGGGGGCCCTTTGAGCATCCTTCCTCCAGTGAAGGGCACCCCAGAAACCTTCCTCTGCAGCTGCATGTTCCATTCCTCCCTTCCCCTACTCCTTTTGGGGTGAGTCTCTCCCCAGCCTTTCCTCTCATCTCCTCCACTTCCCCCACTCTCTTTCATATGCTGTGAAAGGGCTGAAGTTGGCCCCACTCACCACCCCTATGCTTGGGGTGAATCCTTGGCCTGCGTCCACACCCCTTCCAGGCCACACTGGCCCCAGAAACACTCAGCCTTGATCAGGGGACCATTACCAAGGGCACTGTGATTTCCATTTCCTGCCAGAGCCCCAGACCAACCATGCTTTCTAGAAGGCTGCAAGCCCTTGCTCTTGACATCCCTCCCCCACCACTTTTTCAATCATCTTTCAAAACCCCTTTATGTGTTTTTCAACCCAAGAAACAGCACAAATTTTAGTAATCTAATGAAGTCTCCTGTGCAATTTCTCTTCTATATCTAAATGTTACACTTTCTTCCAGATGTCAAGTTGAAATGAATCCTCTGGACACTCCAGGAAAGAAAAAAAAAAAAACAAAAACTCCTTAATGCTTCACACTTTCATCCGCAAACAAGCATGCCCACTTATGAGATTTTTCAGAAGTGTCTCTGGGAATTCAAACTGCTCATCCCTTCAGTACAGGGTCTGACATTAGGAATGGCATGGCTGATTCGCCTTTTAAGGCTTAAACCTTAACAGGGCTTGGTTTAGCAAATCAAAAACTGAAGTGCTTGTTTCCTAGGCATGCGGTATGGATTAAATACCATTTTATGAAAAGCTTGAGGACTTTCCTTTGGAAGTGTGTGGCAGGGTGGGCGGGGGGGCGGGGGTTGACAAAGAATGATATCTGTAAAACTGAATCCGTGAATATTTTCACCTGCAGTCCAGAAATACTCTGGCAAAAGTGGGCGGCAGTGTGCAGGGGGATCCCCTGCAACTAATCTCAGTGCCTCCATCTCGTGACACATCATTGCTCTCTTTGTGCCTTGAGGGTGAAGGGAGCAAAGAGCACCTGCTCAGTCCATGAATACCGCAGCCCCGTGAACAAGGGCTCGGCCACGTCTCTCAGAGCTGATCCCCGGCATCATTTGTCCTGATGCCGATGTCATGGCTCCCCCAGGGAGAACGGGGGTCTACCAGCCTTCGCTTCGCTAGGAAGCCAGGCCTTCCTCTTCCTGACTGGCTCTGGCTCTCTGGCTGCCCAACTCTGGGATGGCCTCCACAGCCAGGGCACCCTTGGAACCCAAGTCATTGACAGCGGTGCTTTTTGTCCGTTGAAGGTGGGGCAGGAATGGGACAGGGGGTAGGTAGCGGCAAAATGAAGTGACTCCTTGAGGAGCCCCGACCTCCTCGCAGGGCTGCTGCACCCCACACACACACACCCACGCCTCTCTCTGTTCATGACCTGCTCTTTCCAAAGCAAAATATCATAGGGATATGGGGCCTTATGTATCTTTTCTGTGAACTTGACTTGGTTCAGAAGGAAGCCTGAACCTTCGTGGTTAATGTAGAAGGTCTCAGCTCCAGCATCTCGTCATAAAACACTCACTGAACCTCCCCTCTGCCTGCTTCAAGGGCGAGTTCTGCGCAAGTGCTTCCAATTGAATCACAAAGATGTGCCCGAAGCAAGCAGCCCAAGCGGCAGGTAATTGTGAGCAGACAATCTGAGCTCAGCCCAAGGCCTCTGGGGGCCGAACCCCTGGGGGAGACATTGCTGCCTTCCAATCCTGGATCCTCTGGAGACAGGCACCTGCGGCAGCCTTTCTAGAAGAAAACTCAAGCTGCTTCCCAACCCCCGCCCCATCCCCGAACAACAGCAGAGCTCTCTGCCAGACAGGTCTCTCGGTATCGTTTTTACAGCCGGCAGGGCCCGGGCTCTCAAGCTCTCCAGCCCCGATGACATATGGCTGAAGATTCCCTTGTCTGTCCTCTTGGTCTGAAGGTAGGAAAGTGATGAAGCCAGGGGTGTCAGCGAGAAAGCTTGAGAAAGAAGGGAACTCTCCAGCCCTGGTCCCCTTTACATAATGTCTAGGGCCTAGGGTGCCAAACATCCTGGGCAGGGTTTGGAAATTGTAGTTTCTGACCAGGATCCCTGAGAGGAAAAAGAAAAAGGAAAATCACAGACTCTGTGGGTCTCTTTTCCTCTCATGTAAATTACAGGGTTAGGGGGCATCCCAATCATCTCTGGATCACCCCTACAACCCAACACCCAGACTGTAGGAGCATGTCCCTCACCACATCCGAGTGGGGACTCAGCCTGGCCCCCTCCTTTCCACGTGGCAGAGACTGTGCCCCACAGTCAAGGCCAAGGCCGCTCTTCACATTAAAACTATTAATGCTCTGCAGCAAGAAGCCGGAGCTTCAAACCCCAAATCTGTGGAATTTTGTATTCCACCAACATGTATCGAGTACTCCTTACGGGGCCAGGTACAGGAATGATGGGAACTGGATCTGAGCATGGTCCCTGTCCTCCAGGAATTCACGGTCTAAAGGAAGAAACAAACGAAACAGGAGTATCTAAGGAAAACCTCTCCATCTCTCGGAGGTTGACTCAACCCTGTTAGCAACAGCCCCCACCATGAATTAATTCAGCAGGAACCAAGAGGACTTGTAATCCCAGGGTTGGGGTTGGGCTGGGTGGGGGTGGTGGGCAGGAAAAGGAAGGGGGACAGGGAGAGGGATTTAGGAGAAAGCATCCTTTGCATAAATCTCTATTTGCTATGAGCTACATCGAGGTATCTGCTCAAGGCTGAAAGTCTGGGCCAATTAGGATATTTCAGAGATCGATCACTTAGATTTAGTAATGAGAGTTCTGTGAATGGGACTCAATCCCCTTTCACCCTCTTTAAGGTATAAAACAGTTCCCAATCAGCAGTTGCCTCTATGTGCCACAGAGAGGAAGTTTGAGCAATGCAGGTTTTGTTGGAACCAGCTCATTAAAGCACCGTTATGACTGACGGCAGCCTGTTGGAATGAGGACAAGGTTTGTCTGCAGAAAATTATAGACTGTATCCCCAGCTCTGAAAACGGGGTTTAGGAAGCAAATTCACATACTAGGAGGATGTGAGCTTCATTAAAGTTCAGACAAAGGATTTCATTGCTTCGCCTGGATTAAAACCTTAAGATGCCAGCTCCGAGTGATCCTGACACGCAAGTGGTGGTTTCTGCTGGCTTTTTAAGGATGCCCTCCCATCAGGGTGGGAGTCAGGGAGCTGAAGACTTCTTAGTGATTATCCTGGTTGTGTTTGTTTTTGCTTTTAATTTAGATGGAGCCTTTCAGTGAAGGTATTGCAGGTTTGAAGGTTACGTCAGACTCCTGAAGATAGAACCAGAAAGTTCAGAGGCCTGAACCCTCTTTCCCCGGGGTGCAGTGTAGGCCTCTCTCCTAGTCTCTGCCTTTCCAAATGCTACCTTAGGGTTTCCCTCTGCTCCATCTGCTCCATCTACGCTCCAAGAAACTCCATACAGTTGTCTTCCTCACTGGGACAGAGATGTTGGTTTCCAATTTCCCCCTGGGATGTTCTCCACTTAGAGCTTTTGCCCAGGTCATTGTCCTGGCTGCCTTGTCACATTTTCCTTGGATTCTTCTTCCCCTCGACTCTGCTCCTCAGTCCAGTTTCCCGACAACCAGAGGCATGGCGTGCTGCCCCCAGTACTAGCTGGATCTCTCTCACCTCTGCCCTTGGCACAGCCTGGGCACCCTCCCCCAAGCAGGGGCCTTTCCCTTCTCCCCCACCACCCTTCTCAGCAAACAGCAAACAAGAGAAGAGGGAAATATGGGATGTCACCCCCAAGCATGGGGTGGGGTCTCAAGAGTTGGTCTGCTGAAACGCGTAAGGTACCTGCTTCTGGAAGCCACCTGCCTCCCTGTCTTCATTTCCAAACGCTGAAAAACGGTGCTCACAAGCCCCTCTTTGCCCCAACCTCTTGACTCTGCAACCTGGCCCTGTCCCGGCTATTCTATGTGCCTGGCCAGCCCCCACACCCAAAGCCTCTCCTTGCTCAGCAACATCAACTTTGGGAAAGTGTCTCTCTAGCCATCCAAGTGAAGACTTCCTGCCGGCCCCTTCTGCACACGAGTCTTGCACACATTTGTGCCTCCTTCTCCTAAAACGAAAAGGCAATTAGAAAGTCCCCTGGGAGACGCCATTGCCTTCTCTTGGCAACATGGAGTGGTGGGGCCAAGTAACCACGAGCCGATGACACTTGTCTGATGAAACTGGGTCTTCCCAGACAGACACTCTCCCCGGGGAGGTCTGGAAGGGGAAGCACCCAGTTCCTCCAGCCCTGGGGCATACAGAGCATTCAGTATGCTGGAGAGAATCCTGAGGCTCCCGGGGAGGGGGACTGAGAAGGGGGGCTCAGTGATGTAAAAAGGAAAACAAAGCTGGCCAGAATGGGACTCAAGAAAAGGGGCTTCCCCTAATGCAGAAAGGGATGTTATCACAAAACAGAGAACAGAACCTGGAACACAGCCTCCACCTCTGTCACCCTGGGCTGCAGGGCTTTTCTGCGGCCCCAGGACGTCAGCTCTCTTCTGCTTGGAGAATCCAGCCCTTACACGCAGCAGCTCTTTCCTTCCTGGGTGGTGTCTCCACGGTGCACAGCAGTTTCTGGCTATAATCTCTTGTCTCCTCAAATCTGATTGTCCAGTGAGAGGCTCTGGGCACCTGCAGCCACCAGACAGATTCCTGACGCCCCTGGGGTCCAAAGTCCACCCTGTTCTAAGCAGAACAGGAGCTCCTAAGTCAGGAACATTGGCCTTACCTGGCGGAAGCAGGAAGGGAATTCAGAGATGAGAGTTCACTGGTGGTGGTGATGGAGGCCAAGCCATCTCAGAGACTGCCCAGTGGCCTGCCTGTTAATAAGGACTGCTGCGCTGAGGGGCAGCCGGCATTCGTAGGTGGGACCCTGAGAAGGGAGGAGCCAAGAAGTGCCTGAGAAGTGCCCTGAGAAGGCACTGCTGGGGGAGAAATCAAGGAGCCTGAGGCTACAGGAAAGGATTTAAAGACTTGGCCCATGGGAAGAAGACTGCTGCTGCTGCTGCTAAGTCGCTTCAGTCGTGTCCGACTCTGTGCGACACCACAGACAGCAGCCCACCAGGCTCCGCTGTCCCTGGGATTCTCCAGGCAAGAATGCTGGAGTGGGTTGCCACTTCCTTCTCCAGGGAAGAAGACTAGGTGGTCTCTGATCATTGCAGGCAGAGGTAGCGAAGGGGAAAACAATGTGGGCAGTCACATGGGCAGAGACCAGGGGAAGACAGGAGGCCAGGCTGACTTGAGAGGATGCCTGAGAACTTTCTGGAAAAGAAGGAAACGGAAGGAAAATGGGAGGTGTAAGAGGACTTAGTCCTTCTTCCTTCGGAGAGGGCAAAGTGTTCACAGGAGGAGTCGCTTTTAGGTCTGGAAGCTCAGTTCTGCAAGAACTGATTAACTATAAGGCTGCAGTTTGTACTGCAGCGTCCTCTTCTGAAAAGAAAAGCAGGCCATAAGTTAAGGGAACGATCAAAAGATGAATTAGATGTGTCCCCTGGTTGACCTACACTGGGTTCAGTTCAGCAAGGTCCAGAAGCTGCCCCTTCCAGGGTCCTGAGATTCTTCTCCAGGTGCTTGGCACCTGCAATGGTTTTCTCTCAGCCCCTGCCTCCATCCGCCTCAGGGCTCTCCCCAGCTCCCCTCCTAGCTGGACCAGGCAGTGGGGGGCCCATCCTGTGGACCATCCTGACCACAGCCAGGGATCTGGGGGCAGGCCCGCAACAGGGCCCCCACTGGCATATACACAGAAGAGTTGCCTTGATCACTCTGGGCGCCATGTGAGGCCAGAATTCACACAAAATTGAGCCAGGTAGGGCGGAAGAATGTGAAAATAAAAATTAGCCTTCGAAGGTAAATAGTTTTCCCTCTAAATTTTTTTAAGAGGGAAAAAAATCATCATTTTCTAGATTTAATAAACAGAAAAATATGGGAAAGGTACACCCATAGAAATGTCTGTTTGAGAGGTGCTGTGAGGTTACCAGTGGAGGTAAATTTGACTTCCAGCAGCTCCTCAGAGGTCAGAGAAACTCTGTGGGTTTAAAAAAAATACACACACAAAAAAATATGCTCTTGATCCAGGAGCTCTGTATCAAGAGAAAAAAAAAATCAGAAGAGAAACTGGCTCTTCCTTTCTCCCCACTGTCCACTCATCCCCTTCTTGGCAGGCTGAATCACAGTGTCCTGGTAGGAGGGGACATTTGAGGTTCCATAAAGCCTCCACCAGGGCCGGAAACCAGCTCGAGAACTTCAGTCAATCACAGTGGGACCCTCAGTCCACATGCAGGTCCTCCAAGAGACCCTGACGGGGCAGAGGGAACACTTTGCCCTTCTGACCAGGCCATGCTCGGGCCCACCGGGCAGGTCCTGAAATTCCACCCACGTAGGCTAGCATGTCCACCTCCCTGCTAGACTGTGAGCTCCTCGAGGGCAGGGATGGTGGGGCCCCCTTTTCAATCAGGGAACACACTTGTTTTCCGACGACTGACTTGTAGATGACTTTAAAAGTATCCGTGATGTATTTTAATTAGGTACTTGACTTTGGTAAACAGTAGGCAGTGGTATCATTACCAGAGCTGAAGGACACGGACCAAAAAGAAGTCATGAAGGGTGCAAATCATGAGTTTATTTGAAGGGTAAAGAAGCGGCCACTGAGTTTGATGCGCCAACTGAAAGTGTCCAGCCTGGTGTAAAGCACCTGGAGATACAGAACTTAGGGCTCAGAAAAGCGGTCAGGAATATGTTTGGTGAAATCAGCATATTGACTTGTGCATCATGGGTATGTATGAGACGAGCCTAGAGAGAAGAGTGACCAGAGCTCTTGACACTGGAATTCTGGGAAGTCCATTTCTTAGAGGACAAGGAGGTTGGCCTTAGAACTGCAGAAAAGCAGAGGGACAAGCAGGGGCATCATGGGGGCAAAGGGAGGAGGGAGTTTCAAGAAGGAAAGCCTGGAAATTGAAGGGATCCTTAACAAAGTGATTTTGAGAGAGACAGAGTGGGTGGAGGCAGGCCTGATGGTCACGTTCTTCCTATAGTAATAGAAAGTGTGGAAATAAATTGAAGAATGTGATATTACAAGGAACAAGGTGGAGGCAGCAAAAGTTTTATAAGCAAAACAAGCAAACAAAAAAAAAAACCCAGGAGCCTTAGCTAGCCCTCTGCCTGGCGATGCTTCTTTCTATAGTGAAAGATGTTCCACACTCTTAAGTTTTAACCGGGAGATGAGAAGCTGAGGTTCTCCAAGTCTTCCTTAAACTCCTTGTTATCGTCCTCTCCTTCGAGTCTGCTGTTTATCTCATGGGAGAATGGCAAGAAAGACTAATTCCATTATGGAAAGTATCCCCAACAGGACACGTAAGCACACAAATGCCCTCAGGGCTCTGCATCTGGCTGTGCGGGGAACAGGATGCATAGATTCTACATGAGGCTAAAATGGAAAAGTTGCCTTCCCTCATATCACAAGCGGAAGCTATACACAGAGAACAAAAGATAACTTCCTGTACACTCAAGGTCCTTCTTCCTCTCCCTCCGGTCTGCTCAGAGGATTGGGTAAGGAGGAGCAATAGAGGAAATGGAAACAGCAGCAAAGCACCTGTCCTCCAGGGGTCTGCAGTCTACCTATAACTGCACTCAAATGCTCCAAGGGCTTCTTGATTTTTGGAATCATCCAAACCAGAACTGGGGGCGAGGTGGGGGCACTGGATCTGTCAATTGCTAGCCTTGAGTAAGAAACATAAAACTCCCTGGGCCTGATTCTTGGTCAGTAAAACGGGAAGAATTCTTCACATTTTTATATGAAGAACTTGACATGGTGGCTGAAGTATACACGGAAGAGTTGCCTTGATCACTCTGGGCACAATGTGAGTCCAGAATTCACACAAAATTGAGCCAGGTAGGGTAGAAGAAAGTGAAAATAAAAATTAGCCTTCAAAGGTAAATAGTTTTCCCTCTAAACAAGATGCTGCTTACGAAGTCTAACTTATTCATCCACCCATCCATCCATTCATTCAACAAATATTTTTGAGCACCCCAAATGTTCCACACATTATGAGCACATTAGGACCTTAGTAGCAAGCTAAGCCATCAGAGTTTTCCAATCAGATATTGGCAAATAAGTCAAGCTTCAAACCCAGGTAACTCCTATCTCCATTTTCCTTATGTGTATTGGAAATGCTGCAGAGAAATAAAGCATGATATGAATCTCTAGAGCTATTTGTAGGGTTTATTTTTTTTAGTGAAATTTTTCTTTTCAACTGCCCTGGCTTTTCACAAAGAATCTAGCATCTACAGATTGTAGAATTTCTAAGTAAAATAAAGCATCTGTCTTCATATAATGACTTTTAGAATAATCCTTGAAACATCCCTTTGTTGAAGTTCATCACTAGAAAACCACTCTTCCCTCCTGCAGGGACCTTACTCTTCACTCTTCACAGCTTAAAGAGTGTCGGGGATGACGCTTTGGAGAGATGTGAGAGAGATCAAATTAGTTTTTTTTTACTGGCCAAAATCTCCTCACTTTTGAAAATATAAATATCTATGAAGTTTGACTGGTCTATTCTTTGTTACCTGGTCTCAGCCATCCATTTTTCTAATTGCTCTGCAAAATTCAAGCACATGCTTTCTTTACCCATGGCCCTCCCTTCTCTAAGAGAAAGCCAGCAGGTAGCCCATCCCAATCTCAGGAGAAGCTGCTGCTAAAAATTCCTGCAAAGGAAAAGGGTAGAAGCCACAGAAGGTCCTCGACCTCTTGAGCCCAAACTCAAGAATTTGAGGGGCCTTCAACTGTCAACCTGTCTCATCCTGGAGCTCTGTGCACCTGGAAATCCCACCTCCTACTCAAATAGGAAAGACTTAGCTCTGTCTCCTACCTTCTCACTGGACCAAGAGGAGTTGTAGTGATGTATTTATCAACCATGCACCTATTTTTCTTGTTGCCGAACTGTGTCATCGATCATTGTCTGGGGCTTGGGTTCCCTCTCCAGCCCTCTGCAGGGAGCTGGCCAGAAAGGGAGACTTAGATGCCAAATAATTGTCTTTAGAGAACTTTCTAGTGGATAAAGCACTCACAAAAGAAGAACTGAGACATGTTCTTTATCAGCTTGTGGATTATAATGACGGCTACCTCTTATTACACCAGATGATTCTCCTTGGTGTTTCTGACATGTTTACTCACATCTTCAACAACCATTGCAAGCCATGCTCCTCAAAGTGTGACCTGTGAATCAGCAGCATCACCACCATCCAGGAGCTCATGAGTGGTATTAGGCATCTCAGGCTGCCACCGAGAGGCAGTGAGATCTAAACGTGACTTTTAACAAGCTGGCATGTTCCTGTTCCTCTTTGAGAAGTGGTGCTCTAGTTACTGCTATTATCCCCTTTTCACAGACAATGAAACCAAGACACAGAGAGGCTAGGTAACATGCACGAGAATAGGCAGAAAGTAAGTAGCAGAGCTGGGATTCACACTGAAGAGGTCAGGCGTCAGAGCCCGCTCTCTGCAGCCCACACAGTGCTGACGTTGAATCACCACTTAAATACCTCCCCAGACTAATTGCTTATCCTCAGGCCTCTCCACTCTGCTGCCAGGCTCTATCCAAAACCCTGCCTCATCATCCATCCCAACACAGTATTCAACGTCTCCCCAGGGCCCCCAGAGACTGGGTCTAAATCCCCTTTCACAGAGGATAAGACCCTGACACTATGGCCCCAGGCAGCCTTACCAGCTTCATCTTTCAGCTCTCTCTGCCTTCCCACTCCTGTCACCCAAACTTGGGGACACCCTTGCTTCCTCTCACAGATAGGAAGTGCCTTGCACCTATAATTTTCCTCCTCCTCCACCTGGCAAGCCCAAGCCCAAGCCCAAGTATCGGTTCAACGTGGAGGCATTTCCTAGTACCTTTGACCAAACTGTGTCATCTGAGGCCCTGCGTGCAGGCTTGTAATGCATAGCTCACAACATGCTGATAAATCTTATAAGAAGTTATGGATACACATCTCTCCTACAACTCCAAACCATGACCCCCTCCCCCTGGCCCCGCCACTAGAAGAGGCCACACCCGTGTCCACAGGGGCCACTGCAGCACTTTACCCGCAGTGGTGAGCTCTCACGCGGCGAGTCAGTAAAGCGAGTCGGCCGCCTTGCTCCGCAGATGAATGGGAAGAATGGAGCGTTTTACCCAGTGACACTTCTACCTAAAGGGCAAGCAAGGGGTCACCTTCCAGATTATGTTTTGGAGAAAGGCAATCCTGGAAGAAACAGTTCAGACTATTTGATGAGGAGCTTCATCTTAAAAGGCACCAACTTCTCCACCAAGCCTCTTAGAGTTGAGGCTGGATAATACAGCTTCGCCACCATAACCTTTCTGTTCGTATCATGATACTCAAGGGAATTCCCTCACTGTCCCTTTAGATTGCGATGCTCTTAACTAAAAGTGATATCCTGTATGAAACCAGCACCCAGGCTATCTGGCCTAATGGGACCTGGCCCTTTCAGGATGGAGGAAATTGTTTCACTTCATAATGCTTCCTCTTATTAAAGTTCTACATCTTGCATCAAATCAACTCGCCCTTTGAAACAGCCTCCTAGGCCGGCATCCAGATCCTATCTCCCCCTATCTTTCTGGCTCATAAACCCCTTCACCATTTTGCCATTTTTAATAAAGACATGAGTTTCAGGTTTTTAAAAAAAAAGCAGGGTGGGGGGGTGCTCCTGGGAGGTCTAGGCACTTTGGGAAGTTGTCCTGAACACAAAACCAACTCTTGAGACCATATCCACCAGCAAGGCAGTATCTAGTTTTTGAAAAATCTTAGATGTCAACACTTTGCCCAAAATATTCAAAGGAAAACCAAAAATTAAGCCAGAGACTGTATCAGAAGAGGGAGACTAAAAATTCTGTCAAGTTTTTTTCTTGATTACAAAAGAATATGCCTATTTGAAGAGGGTCTCCATTGTTAAGTATCGTAGTTGGAATTCCAATTTAATATTTTAATGTCTTATTCTTTTTGCAACCCCATGTACTGTAGCCCACCAGGCTCCTCTGTCCATGGGATGGATTCTCCAGGCAAGAATACTGGAGTGGGTTGCCATTCTCTTCTCCAACCCAGGGATTAAAAACTGGGCCTCCTGTATTGCAGGCAGACTCTTTACCATCTGAGCCACAGAGAAGCCCAATATTTTAGTTAATTTGATTTAATATCAAATTGATATCTAATATTTTTTTAATTTTATAAATCCTTGAAGTTTTCAACCGTTTGTAATATTCACAGGTGGACCTCAGGAAATGGTGATCCTGGAGGGATTTGCAAGACCTACTTTTACTTCTCACCCCCCACCATCTAGAATCAGTAGGAGTGATCTGTATATGTCTGCCCTGGAACCTTTCTTTGCCCAGGGACTCTGAGGGCCCTCCACGCAGTCAGCCCTAGTCCTGGATCCCACTAGCTCTCAACATGTGGAAAACAAAGCGGGCATCTTGCTCCTGGCCTTTGTGTTCTTCCCTGGACCTGCGGAGCCACCTCATGCCTGCCCATTTGCCATCACCCTAAATCCCTCAACCAGTCCCTCAACGTCCATCTCCTCTACTGGCACAGAGTGGGCTAGCTAGTGATGTCTGCCACCACGCCCACCGGGAAGCTCTCCTTGCCACCTCCCTTATCCTTAAAGAACTTTTGAAACGCAATGGTAATTGGCAATTAATATATCTGACCACATGTTTCTGCCAGGAGCTAAATTATACTCCACTCGTTTCTCCCCGTAGCACCTGGCACCTAACAAGTACTCAATAAATGTTTGTTGGATTAGCTGGATGAGTAAATTTCCCTGCACATTTTATGAATGCTAGCTGTGATTATAGACAAACATAGAAGTCTGTGTATTTATAATAGTCTTTTCCTAAGTGCAGTTTTTAATTGTGCTGTATTAAAACGAGACAAATTGTAAAGCATACTGATGAGTTGTACTCATGACATCTTTTTTCTGTTAATTAGGAAAGTTGCAGTGGTTCCAAGTAAAATGGTACTTGGGTCACCCATGCAATAGGTATGAAACAAGAGTAAGGCAGAAGGCCTAGGCAAGCCAGAATTTTGCTGCACCAAGACAGCTTTTAACCTCAGTCTCTACTGCTAACACAGTGGAAGGAGGGGGAAGGGGTTTATAGGGATACTGGGAAATGCTATGGAGGAAAACATTATAAAGAGTAGACAAATATTTTCCAGGCAGCCCTCAGACCAGATGATCTCCACTTTTTGCCCCCCTTTGTTTCCTAAAACCAGACTGTAAAGCTTTTTTCAGTAACACAGAACACAACACAATCAGAAGGAACTTAAAAGTGACTCTTCCTCACAGGGGGCTCTCAAGGTACCACCACGATGAAAATTTATATAACAACAATCAGCAGTTCCCTGGACTTTGACAACATTTTGAAAAATTCTTGTGAAAAATTGCAGCAGAGAGACTAAGATCCCTTGTGGCATTCACTCTGTAGCAAGAAGCACAGACAGTCGTTAAGAGCTTTGCAGCCAGGTTGCCTGGGCTTGCCTCTGGATCGCCTGCTGAGTAGCTCTCATTTTTGTTCAAGTAACCTAGCCTCACTGTCTCAATTTTCCTTCTCTGTAAAATGGGGATAATTATACCTTAAAGGGTTTCTTTGAGGATGAAATAGGCTAATACTGAGAAATAAGTGGGTTAACATTGGCAAGGGCTTAGAAACGTGCTTGGCATGTGGCAAACGTTGTTGTTACACAAAGTGTGACGCCCAGTGCAGACGCCACAAGCACAAGTCAGAGAAAGACACAAAAGGAAGGCATGATATCCAGATTCTTTTGTGAAGTGTCTGTTCAAGTCCCTTGTTCATTTTAATTGGGTGATTTGTCCACTTATTATTTATTTCTAAGAGTTCTCTGTTGACTCTGAGTCCCAGTCCTTTGTGAGATATGCATATTTGAAACACATCAGAAGATGCTCAGAATCATAACTCATTAGGAAAATGCAAATTAGAACCACAATGATGACACCCACAAGAATGGCTAGCATTGAAAAGACAGATGAGACCAAGTCTTGGGGAGGATATGGAGCAACTATAATTCTCAGTGCACTGCTGGTGGGAGTGTAAAATGATATAACCATTTTGGTAAACAGTTTGGTAGTTTCTCATGGAGTTAAACATTCACTAACCCTATGACTTGGGTATTTACCCAAGAGAAATGAAAGCACATGTTTACACAAAGAACTTATACAAGAATATTCACAGCTGCATTATTCAGAACAGCCAAACACTGGAAACAACCCAAATGTCCATCAGCAGCAGAAGGGACAGCACCCGATGGGGTACTGATCTAATGGAACAATGACCAAGATGAATCTCGTGGACATGATGTTGAACGAAAGATGAGTAGATACCATGCACTTTCATTTATGTCAAGTTCAAGGGCAGGCAAAACTAATCTATAGTGATAGAAATAAGGAAGCGGTTAGCTCTGGGCTGGAGGGGGGTTGACTGGAAAAGACCAGAAAGGAATATTGTGTGGCAGTGGTTGCAACAGGGGGTGATTCTGTCCCGGAGAGAACATTCAGTAATGTTCGGAAGCATTTTACTTTGACTGTCAGGTTCTAGCATCTTCCATGACAGTATGGAAGCTGTTAACTCTCCTACAATGCACAGGACAGCTACCCACAAGAAAGGATGGCCCAGCACCCCCATGTCAGTAGTGCAGAGGCTGAGAAATCCTTTCTGGAGTAATGGGCATGTTCTATAGCTGGATTGGTTACATGGGTTTGGCAAAACTCATCAAACCATATTTTGCTGGATGTAACAATAACCCCAGTTTTTAAAAAAACACTGAACAAAATGACGAAAGGAAAGGAAACACATCCTGAGATGTTTCCTTGGACACACGTGGTTCCATTATTAGCCTTCTGAGGAAGAATCATCAGTTTTACTATAGCCATGCTGCATTCACACCAGTAGTATATGTAGTCTGATTTCATCAATCGTTAATAAACATGTGTAATTCATCTAGAGGGTGAGTTCATTTATTCGCCACTAATCCTTTTGGATGACCCTACCAAACCCTGAGTTAACCACAATCCCTTCTGTGGTTGAGGCCAGATCTCAACCAGGAAGGACCCCATCGGCAGCCTTGCAACGAGAAACCTCTCCCGCACACAGCGGATAGGTAACCTTTGGATAAAACTCATTCCTTTAAACAGCTTGGAAGATGCTGAAAGGCAATGGGTTTTAGTAGCTTTTTTTTTTTTTTTTTTTTAGTGTTTGAGAAATAGATCTGTACATCTATGGGGTCACACAGAGTCGGACACAACTGAAGCGACTCAGGAGCAGCAGAAGAGCATAGGAAGCTAGGAAATGTGTCTTACCTTTTGAGAGAATACCAGGGCACGAGCAAATCCCCCGCAAACTATTCCTTGGTTCAACGGCCAGCGAAGCACTAATAAAGGTTAGCAACCCCATCCGACTGTATAGAGCCAGAGCATTTGAAAAGTATTGTCATACAGAACAAGTAATTGATCATCACAGCAACTCTGAAAGGTAAGACAGCTATTAATGCTCCCACAAATAAGTGACTCTTAGAATTTAGATGCTTTCCTGACGGCAGAAACGGATTCAGGACACAAACCCATGATCCTGTGGAAGGGCATGGGTGGAGGAAGCCCAGAGGCAGGAGTCTGCATGGCCAAGGCAGCTTGCAGCCTGGAGCCTGAGCCCCCGGTTCCACTTTTGGACCACACTCTGGGTGCCTGGGAACCCAGCTTTGCTGCCCAAAGAGCCCCAAGCCCACATCCACGGGCACCGTGAGCATCTTTCCCGACTCTGTTGTCCTAAGGATAGACCACATCACCAGCGTGACCATGCTTAGACCAAAGGGATGTTCACAGTTATCAGAGAGGACAGCATCAGTAACACTTGGGGGTGTGGGCTGGGTCATCTGCGTGTCGACACTCGGGCTCCTTGTAGCACAGGATGAAAATTGGGATGAGAAGAAAACGGGTAGTCAGGCCAGTGACCATTTTTCCCGGTGCTACCATGTTCTGCAATACAAAGAGTATGAGAACTCTTAAGTCTGAACCTGGCCTTCCAGATCATCATGAAGGTATATTTGTTAAAGTAGGAATAGAGTATTAATAGGTTGCTAGTTTGGTTTATAGGCTTCCCCTGTGGCTAAGACAGTAAAGAACCCGCCTGCAATGCAGGACACCAAGGTTCAATCCCTGGGTCAAGAAGATCCCCTGGAGAAGGAAATGGCAACCCACTCCAATATTCTTGCCTGGAGGATTCCATAGACAGAGGAGCCTAGTGGGCTACATTCCATGAGGTTGCAAAAAGTCGGATAGAACTGAGGACTACACTTTCACTACACTTTCACTTTCTTTTTCAGTTTGGTCTATATATTTTGTCAAAAAGTACGTGGACCTTCATTTGTACACTTGTCTTATGCCATACAAATCTTCAGGCAGGTCTGAAGTCAGACACAAATGGGAAATTCAAGGACATTCAGCAGGGCTACAGTACCGGGCGTTCTAGCTTTAGTGAGAGTCATAAAGAAGTAAAGAGAGGAAAAGACTTCCCAGCACCTCTGGAATCCCTTTCCTCCTACTTTGTTTTTGCTTTAGTCACTAAGTCCTGTCGAACTCCTCTGCAACCCCACGGACTGTAACTTGCCAGGCTCTTCTGTCTATGGACTCTCTCAGGCAAGAATACTGGAGTGGGTTGCCATTTCTTTCTCCAGGGGATCCTCCAGACCCAGGGATCTAACTCCGGTCTCCAGTACTGCAGGTGGGTTCTATACCACTGAGCCGTCAGGGAAGCCCTTTCTCCTGCCCTTGAATTCTCCTTTTAGAAAACTATTGTTTTCCACCCACATCCCCATTCCCCTGATAAAGAAAAAGGAGAACTACGTGACTGTTGATTGTTTCGTATCCATAGTTCTAAACAATTTCCTATGCTAATTGATTTTAATGGGAACACCACTAAGGCCGCACTGTGAAGTCTCAGTACAGGATATTTCATAAGAACGTTCTTTATCATGTAAGCACCCAGTCCCAATTTTCTGAAATTTATTAGAGATGGACAGGCCTGCCAAATAATTTTGGTATCTACTGAAATGATCTTTTTATTTTTGTTTGCTTCAGTGCAATGAAAACTAAATGGTCATGAATTTCCTAGTATAAATCAATTTTTCTCAATTTCAAAATATTGATATTTTAAGATTTTGTCTTAAGCAGTATTTTTTCTATATTGTTAATTTTTCTCCCATTTTGTCTGATTTTTTTAAAGCCAAGAAAAGCTAACAGAAGAATCATGGTTTTTGAAATTTATGAGAATTCGTTCATTAATCTATCTAGTCTTAGAGATTTTTAATACCTTGATAACTTATAAATTTTTACCGTAGATACTTCTTATATTTCTTCAGTTCCTAGAGATCATTTGAGTCATGTGTATTTTTTTTCAAAATCATATTGGTGATTTCAAAAATATTACCAAAATTGTGCATAATTTTTATAGCCATTTTAAAGTCTTTTTCTATCTGGCCAACATTTCCTTTCTCATTCCTAAGTAAGTTTGTTCAGTCGCATAGTTGTGTCTGATTCTCTGAGACCCCATGGACTACAGCACACCAGGCTTCCCTGTCCATCACCAATTCCCAAAGCTTGCTCAAACTCATATCCACTGAGTGAGTGACGCCATCCAACCATCTTATCCTCTGTCGTCACTTTCTCCTCCCGCCTTCAGTCTTTCTCAGCTCAGGGTCTTTTCCAATGGGAGTCAGTTCTCTGCATCACGTGGCCAAAGTATTGGAGTTTCAGCATCAGCATCACTCCTTCCAATGAATATTCAGGACTGGTTTCCTTTAGGATGGACTGGTTGGATCTCCTTGCAGTCCAAGGGACTCTCAAGAGTCTTCTCCAACACCACAGTTCAAAAGCATCAATTCTTTGGCACTCAGCTTTCTTTATGGTCCACCTCTCACATCCATACATGACTACTGGAAAACCATAATTTTGATTAGACAGACCTTTGTCAGCTAATGTAATGTCAGCTAAAAAGTAATGTCTCTGCTTTTTAACATGCTGTCTAGGTTGGTCATAACTTTTCTTCTAAGGAGCAAGTGTCTTTAATTTCATGGCTGCAGTCACCATCTGCAGTGATTTTGGAGCCCCCAGAAATAGTCTGTCACTGTTTCCATTGTTTCCTATCTATTTGCCATGAAGTGATGGGACCAGATGCCATAGCTTAGTTTTCTGAATGTTGAGTTTTAAGCCAACTTTTTCACTCTCCTCTTCCACTTTTTCTGGAACTCTTGCTTTTTCGATGATCCAGTGGATGTTGGCAATTTGATCTCTGGTTCCTCTGCCTTTTCTAAAACCAACTTGAACATCTGGAATTTCACAGTTCATGTACTGTTGAAGCCTGGTTTGAAGAATTTTGAGCATTACTTTGCTATGGTGTGAGATGAGTGCAATTGTGCAGTAGTTTGGACATTCTTCGGCATTGCCTTTCTTTGGAATTGGAATGCAAACTGACCTTTTCCAGTCCTGTGGCTACTGCTGAGTTTTCCAAATTTGCTGGCACATTGAGTGCAGCACTTTCACAGCATCATCTTTCAGGCTTTGAAATAGCTCAACTAGAATTCCATCACCTCCACTAATTTTGTTCGTAGTGATGCTTTCTAAGGCCCACTTGACTTCACATTCCATGATGTCTGGCTCTAGGTGAGTGATCACACCATCATGATTATCTGTGTCGTGAAGATCTTTTCTGTATGGTTCTTCTGTGTATTCTTGCCACCTCTTCCTAATATCTTCTGCTTCTGTTAGGTCCCTACCATTTCTGTCCCATATCATGCCCATCTCTGCATGAAATGTGTTCTTTCTTTTTCCTGATAAAACTTGCCAGGTGACATTTTCTACTTCAGCAATTTTCAGGTTACATTTCAGAGCCACAGGAGAAATTTTTATTGTTTCACACAATAAAAACACATTTTTATGTTGTGTGTTTATCTTCATTCATCTCAAAAGCATCTTCTAATTTCCTTTGTGATTTCTTCTTTGAGTCACTTTTTTGATATGTGTTGTATAATTTCCACAATTTTTTTAATGTTCTAGTTTTCTTAACTAGTTCCTAGTTTCCATTCACTGTGGTTAGTGAAGATACTTTGTACAATTTCAGAGTTTTTTCATTTATTGAGATGTGCCGTGGCCTAATATGTGGTCTACTCTGGAGAATTTTCCAAGTGCACTTAAGAAGAGTGTGAATTATGCTGTTGTTTGGTAGAGTGTATGTATATGTCTGCTAGTATAGTTTATCTGTAGTGTTGTTCAGTTCTATTTTCTTAATGATCTTTTGTCTGTATGTTCTATACATTATTGAAAATACAGTATTTAAGCTCCCATCTGTTATTGTAGAATGGCCTATTTGTCTCTTCAGTTCTGTCAATCGTTGATTTATATGCATAGGCTCCATCTGGGGGTACATATAGGTTTATAATTGCTATTGCTTCTTAATGAACTAATCCTTTTATCAGTGGGCTTCCCTGGTGGCTCAGGTGGTACAGCATCTGCCTGCAATGCGGGAGACCTGGGTTTGATCCCTGGGTTGGGAAGATCCCTGGAGAAGGGAACGGCTACCCACTACAGTGTTCTGGCCTGGAGAATTCCCAGTCCATGGGGTCGCAAAGAGTTGGACACGACTGAATGACTTTCACTTTCACTTCACTTTTTCATCGATATATAATGTCCTTCCTTTTCTGTTATAACAGTTTTTAACTTAAAATCTGCTTTGTCTGACATTAGTATAACCACCTCTTTTGGTTGCTATTTGCATGGAATATATATTTTTTTCATTCTTTCACTTTTAACCTATTTATGCCTCTGGATCTAAAATGAATCTATTATAGGGAGCATACAGTTGGATCATCCTTCCATTATCAGCATTTTAATTGATGAGCTTAATCTATTTACATTTAAAGTAATTGCTGACAAGAAAAGCTTTGCTTCTGTCCTTTTACTCTTTGGTTCCTAAACATGGTATCTTTTTTTTGTCCCTCAGTTCCTCTGTTACTGTTTTCTTTTGTGTCTAATTGATCTTCATTCCCTCCTCATTTCTCTTTCTGCACATTTTAAAGTTATTTTCTTATGACTTACCCTGAGAATTGCAGTTAGCATTCCAAATTCATAGCACTCTAAATTGATCAGGAGAAGGCAATGGCACCCCACTCCAGTACTCTTGCCTGGAAAATCCCATGGATGGAGGAGCCTAGTGGGCTGCAGTCCATGGGGTGGCGAAGAGTTGGATCCGACTGAGCAACTTCACTTTCACTTTTCACTTTCATGCACCGGAGAAGGCAATGGCAACCCACTCCAGTGTTCTTGCCTGGAGAATCCCAGGGATGGAGGAGTCTGCTGGGCTGCCGTCTATGGGGTCACACAGAGCTGGACATGACTGAAGTGACTTAGCAGCAGCTTTAAATTGATACATTTTAGTTCCAATAACATACACAATATCTGCCCCCATTCCATTACGTTGTTGGTGTTACAAATCACATCTTTATACACTGTGTGCCCTTGAAGTTCTGGGTTTACACTGCTTGGTGTTCACTGAGCTTCCTGAATCTGTAGGGTTGTACTTTTTATCGAATTTGAGTTTGGGGCCATTAGTTTTTCAAACATTGCCTCTGCCTCCCTCTCTCGCCTCCCTCTAGGGTTGCCTAGTACCTATGCCAGTGTTTAATGGTATACCACAGGTCTCTTAGACTGCATTCATTTTTCTTTATTCTTTTTTCTTTCTGCTCCTCAGATTGGTTGATTTTAACTGACTTATATTCAAGCTTGTTGCTTCTTTCTTGTACTTCCTCAAATCCATTGTTGAAACTTTCTAGTGAATTGTCATTTTCTGCTACAAAGAACCTCTTCCTCCAGCTACAAAGAGCCTAAAAATCAGTCAAACATGTGAGCTGAGTGGTCTTCTTGGGTCCTTTCTGAGCACACATCATGCCCTGGACATGTACACTGGCTTCTGGTTTTGCAAGTGTGCCCAGGAGCTTGCAGAGCCTTTACTTGGCCCTGCTTTTCGGCCTCTTCCTTCCTAGGCTTCAAAGTCTGTCTGCTACTCATCCACCTGCTGTCCCCAGCTCCAGATGGGTTTCAGATAATAGGGAGTGTGTTCCATTAATTGCTCTTGACAACCACTATCCAGGAGGTGACTCTAGTACTGAGAGAGTTCCAACAGGATGAAACCAAGGAAAGACATTAATCTTGTTCCTCAGATTGTCCCCAGAAAGGGCAAAGCCCACAGCTACAGTTCCTTGAGAACAATATCCATATTCCCCATTTTGAAACCAGCAAGCTACACCAGGAATGTAGGTTGGTATAGGCTCTATGGCTTTAGTTCAGCTGGATAATGGGGGACTTTAGATGCGTGAGTAAAACGCCACATTGCTCTTGCCAAAATTTAGCACTCTCCTGATGTAAGTTTTAACTTCTCAAGTTCTGGAAAAGCTGATTCTGACAAATCAGGGCCACTAGCCCCAGAGGAAGGAGGAATTCTTAGAACTTCCTACTCCCACCTTTTCAGTGACTACTTATAAAACTTTTATAATTTTGTCAGTGGAATCACTGAAAAGTTTTAACATGTTAAAACTTTATTTATTGCCTAGGATTATATAAGTCAGAGGTCTTATGGCTCAGATGGTAAAGGATTATATAAGCTTTAAAAAAATTTGATAGTAGTTCACAAAAATATGTATTCTATAGAACAAAATTTAATTTATTAAATCAGCCTTAACTCATTTATTCAAATATATGTAATTTTTCTTATCAAAGATGAATGATTCAGTTAGTCCTCGTATTGCTTTTAACAGCTTTCATATACATCAGTGTTCATTATATTTATCAGGCTGTACATTACAGCCCTAGTACTTATTTATCTTATAACTGAAAGTTTGTACATTTTCACTGTCTTCATTCAATTCCCTTGCCCTAACCAACTGCCTCTGGTAATCACAAATTCAGTCTCTTTCTCTATGAGTTTGTTTGTTCATTTGTTTGTTTTTAATATATAGTTGAGTTATAATACTGCTAGTTCATATTACATAGCATAGTGATTTGATGTTTTTATCTATTTTAAACTGATCACCACAGTAATCTAGTTATGATATGTCTCCATACAGTATTACACCACACCATATAATGTAACTATTGACCACATTCCCCACACTGTACATTTCACATCTGTGACTCATTTATTTTGCTCCTGGAAGCTTGCACCTCTTAATGTTCCTCACCTGTTTCACTCGTCCCCCACTCGCATCCTCTCTGGCAACAGGCAGAACAAAGTTCTTGTTTCTTCTCTATATCTATAACTCTGTTTCTGTTTAGTTGAGTTCAATTCAGTCACTTAGTTGCGTCCGACTCTTCATGACCCCATAGATTCCCTGTCCCTCACCAACTCCCGGAGCTTGCTCAACTCATGTCCATCCAGTCAGTGATGTCGACCATCTCATCCTATCCTTCCCTTCTCCTCCTGCCTTCAATCCTTCCCAGAATCAGAATCTTTTCCAGTGAGTCAGTGCTTCTCATCAAGTGGCCAAAGTGGTGGAGCTTCAGCTTCAGCATCAGTCCTTCCAAGTCCTTCTGTTTTGTTATACTGGTTCATTTGTTTTGCTTTTTAGATCCCATATATAAATGAAACCACATAGTATTTGTCTTTGACTTAATTTGCACATCATAATATTGTCTGGGCTCCCTGGTAGCTCAGCTGGTAAAGAATCCGCCTGCAATGCAGGAGATCCCTGTTCAATTCTTGGGTCCAGAAGATCCCCTAGAGAAGGGATAGGTTACCTACTCCAGTGTTCTGGGGCTTCCCTGGTGGCTCAGATGGTAAAGAATCCATCTGCAATGTGGGAGACCTGAGTTCAATCCCTGGGTTGGGAAGATCCCATGGAGGAGGTCATGGCAACTCCAGTATTCTTGCCTGGAGAATCCCCATGGAAATGGAGCCTGCTGGGTTGCAGTCCATGGGGTCAAGAAGAGTCAGACATGACTGACTAAGCACAGCACAGCACAATACTGTCTAGGTTCATCCAAGTTGTTGCAAATGGAAAATTTTCATCCTTTTTATGGCTGAGTTATATTCCACAGCACATGTAAATTCTTTAATCCATTCATCTATGGATGGACACTTAGGTTGCTTCCATATTCTGGCTATTGTAAATAATGCTTCAATGAGCATAAAGGCCTATACATCTTTTCTAAGTACTTTGTTTTCTTCAGATAAATACCCAAAAATGAAATTCTTGGGTCATATAGTAGTTCTATCTTTAATTTTTGAGGAATCTCCATACTAAGTGGTTGCACCAATTTATATTCCCACCAACAATTCACAAGTGTTCCTCTTTCTCCACATCCTCAACCAAACTTCGTAATTTGCTGTCTCTTTGATATTAGTCATTCTGACAGGTGTGAGGTGATATCGCACCATGGTTTTGGCTTGCATTTCTTTGATAAATTAGCAATGTTGAGCATCTTTGTGTACATGTTAGCCGTTTGTATGTCTTCTTTAGGGAAATGTCTGTTCAGGTCATCTGACCATTTCTAAGTTTTTGATGTTGCTTTTTGAGTTTTTGATGTTGAGTTATGGGAGTTCTTTGTATATTGTGGATATTAACCCATTGTCAGATAATATTGTTTGCCAGTATCTCTTCCTGTTCAGTACGTGGACTTTTTGCCCAGGGCCCATCAAAGTCAGGGATTTCCCTGGTGGGCCGGTGGTTAAGTCTCTGTGCTTCCAATGCAGTAGGCCACAGGGATTCCGGTGGGAAGCTAGTAAAGAATCCATCTGCAATGTGGGAGATCAAACCCAGGTTTGATCCCTGGGTTGGGAACATCCCCTGGAGAAGAGAACAACTTCTCTTCTGGAGAAGAGAAAACCCACTTCAGTATTCTGGCCTGGAGAATTCCATGGACTGTATAGTCCATGTGGTCACAAAGAGTCGGACATGACTGAGGGACTTTCACTTTCACCAAAGTCATAATGCACATAGGAAGAGCTCTGTTATCTTGCACCCCAGTCTTTCCCCTGAAAACTCTGCTGACGCTTTTCAGCTGTCTTTCAGTGCTATTGACTCAGAAAATGGTGTATTTGACTTATTCAGATCTGGCATGTTCTTTGATTTTTGAATATTTTTATTCTTTATATTCAAAATATTACCAGCATAGGTCTAGATGCTTATTATTCACTTTATCAGTTATGCAGGAAAGACCTAAATATGTTTCTTCAGCTCAAGCAAGATGTCTTCTATTTATTTGATCACTGTTTTTGCTCTACTGTTTTCTCTGGGGGATTTTTGTTTTATGTAAATTGCATCTTCTCAATAAGTGTTCCTTGAAAGTGAAAGTCGCTTAGTCACGTCCAACTCTGCGTGACTCCATGGAGTATACAGTCCATGGAATTCTCCAGGCCAGAATACTGGAATGGGTAGCCTTTCCCTTCTCCAGGGGATGTTCCCAACCCAGGGATTGAACCCAGGTCTCCTGCATTGCAGGCAGATCCTTTACCAGCTGAGCCACCTGGGAAGCCCAAGTGTTCCTTATCTATTCTCTCATCTAAGTGCTCCAAGTACTCTTAGGCTGACTTTTGGGAGAATTTCTCAGGCCAGTATTTTTATTGATTCAATTTCTAGTTTCCAATCCACCATTTATTTCCTCTCTGCCATTCCTAATTCAACAATCAAGCTTTTCATCTCCTGGCAGGATTCCTGGTTTCATCTGGTCCTTATTCATTGTAATCAAGCACCATAAAGGTAATTTCTGTCTTTAATCTTAATACACACCAAGTTCATGTTTTCTGGAGTTCTTTTCTGCATATTTTAATAACAATAGTATAGGTTTTCATTTATTGTCATTCTTCAGTGTCCCCATCCTCTTTGCAATTTTTTTAATGTAGTCCATCCTTTTTCCTTTTTCTCCTCTTTGTACAGGAAGGTCTTTGCTTGTCCAGCATTGACTTTGGAGATGAGTTCTGGCAGAGAACATAAAGCTCTCTTGTTGTATCATGCTGGCCCAAATTAAAAGGGAAGAGGGGATATTCTGAATAACGTATGATGTAACTTTGTTCTTATGAAAGCAGGGCAGGTGGACAGCAGGGAGTTTCTAGAGCCAATAGCTATGAGCAAGGAGCTCCATTCATGTGCTACAGAAAATCTTGTCCATATTTGGGGCAGCAACCAGGAATCACTCAGGCCAGAGCATCCAATACTCGTTAACTGGAAAAGTTGCCCTCAGCAGTCATCAGCCATTCACTGCATAGCCATCGTCACTAATTGGAAACACAAACTCTTTGTAGCTCCTGGGCCACGTGGCCTATAGGACCTGGTACATTTCCAAGAAATGAAGGTGAGATCAAGGTGAGTCTTTTGAAGGGTCAGTGGCCTATACTCTCTGCCTTCCCTGGCCCCTCCATAGAAGGCGACACAGATCTTCAGTCTTTTTCTGAATCCCTTGTGACCAGTTGTTTTCCAGAATTCAGATTTTAAAAAGGTAGAAGCAAGAGAAGGAGAGTTATCATAACAGGGAAAGAATCTTGCAGGGCAAGGGTGGAGTATAAGTTACACCAAAACATGCCACCCATGACTGAGGCAACTGGAGCATCCAGACAGTCCCTTGGTTAAGCGTGAGGGAGAGGGAAGATGAGGCATAAATTCTCAGATGGGCTTTGAGTTCTTGCCACTGTGAAGGAGCAAAGTATCCTCCTGTAGCCCGAGGGCAGTTCTCCAAGAAAGAACCTCAGGTCTCAGGTGTGGTCCCTGGGAAGTAAAAGCGCATGCAAATGAAATTCTAAAAATAGACACCAGGGTTCTGGGCAGAGCACGCGCCTTGCCCATCATACGTGCATCACAACACTCAGGTAAGTTTCAGGCAACATCTTGGAATCAAACACATATTCTGCTGCAAAACATAAGAATCCCAGTAAATGAGATAAAGGGGACGAATCGTATAAACATGTCAGAGCTTTCTTCAGAGTTAATGTACCTTAGAGCAGGCAGGTTGGTGAAGTAATGTTATATAGATCATAAATACTCTGGAATTTTTTAACTTTTATTGAGGTAAGATTAACATGTAAAAGTTGTATCTGTTTAATAGATACAATGCTAATACAATTTGGGGATAAGTACACAAACTCTGGAATTTTTCCTAAGGAATCATTCAGAATATCTTCAAACCCACATTGCAAAGTAGGCTAATACCTTTAGCTCTGCATGCAAAAACCATGTCATCCGGGGGTTCCTGTGAGCAGGTTGGAGCTGGATGTCAGTTGGAAGCAAGTAATGTTATATAGATCATAAATGCTCAGGTGAAGAACTAGTACCACGTAAGATGCCATCTCTTCCTATGTCCTGTGTCCCTCCTCTCAGGAAGCATGAGTTTGTAAACAGCCTCTACTCGGGTCAACAGCCACGATCTCTTACTCACAGATAAGTGCATGTTGGCCAAAGCAGCAACTGATTCGTTCATTTTCACCATTTCACCTGTGGGAACTTTTCTCGTGTATTCCCAGTGTCATGACTATTATCCATCTCAGTTCAGGTAGGAGCAGAGTCTGCGAGGCCAAATCCATTTTGCTGCCAGTTTTGAAAACAACTAAGCATCCGTTTTGGAATTGCAGACATGGGATCTCAGGCTCGTACTAAGGGACTTTTATTGTGATTTCTCACCTCCTCCTGCCCACTCAAGCAAGCTCCTCCTTTACACAAGGGGAATCACAAACTCCTCCTGAATCCATAAATAACAATCCAGCAGAAATCCCTCAAAGTTTCCTGAATGTGGATGCCATTCTACAGCTCCCTATTTTATTCTCCCGTGGGAAGAAGGGAGGGGAGAATAGCATGTTCTCAGATTGCCTCTTACCCTGAAATCTTGCTTACGGCATGTAATGCTGGAAGCAGGGTGGGGGGCGGAAGATGGATGTTTAAAGAGCCATGCCCTTTCTGATAAGGTGTCCTACTTTGCTAATCAAGAGCTCTTTATTAATTACCAGTAAATACTAAGTTCTTAGGTGTTTACTGCAGTCTCTGCCAGGATGCACGTATGTGTTTGCTGTTTGATGTTTCTTGGTCTCATCTCAGTCATATACTCCCGTCAACGTGCGGTCCCTCTGAAGTTGCTATCGTGTCTTTACCACATAACTGGCATCGCTTATGTGTCAGAAACATCCATTAATTTATACCAACCACTTACTCATATACACAGGTTTAAGCACTTGCTTTGGCAGTTTGGAAATCATGTTTTTTTCTGAATTTAGGGTACAAAATACTCTAGTCCACTGTTGTGTCCCACAGATTGGACATGATTCAGTCAACTGTTTGAACAAAACCAAGAACTTCCAATAGGGAAAACATAAGCTTAGGAAAAATGTTCTTTTCCTACCATAAAAACTAAACCCTAAATATTTAATGGTATGTACAACAGAAATGATCATTTGGAGTATCCCTAGACTCAACTGGCTTTGGGGGGTTAATTCTTTGTAGGTCAGGGTTAAAGAGGTGACCAGGAAAACAGGTTAGAATGAATTCAAATCTATAAGGAATCCTCTAACCCAAATCTCACACATCATGAAAAATAGATCATCAAGGGAACTTTGATCTTTATTTCAAGCTTCCACCTCACTTGAAATTCAAATTCTACTGAAGTGATTTAGGACTGAAACTCAGGAGTGAGCAAGGACTTTGAAGCCAGGCGGCCCTGGCTTCATCAGTTCTGGGTCTAGTTTTGGAAACTGAGTTCATCTCTATAAATCCAATCACCCATCACTGGTGTGCCTCTTAGAACTTACCCCATAGATCTGTGAGAGAACATTCTTGAAAACTCTGACCACTGTATTTGACATATAGAGGAGATCGAGCAGGTTGCTATCAGTCACATGTGAAAAATGTTCACCCCAGACCACTGCCTTTGTCAAAGACCAAGAAATATGGCAGTTATTGTTTTTCAGGCTGAAGTATTTTCTATAAAAGTTGACTTCCATAGTCAGGTGTCAACCAGCCACCAACCTACAAGAGGTATATTCCTTGTCAGAGGTGTTGACAGAAGTACACAGACCAGCAGCTGAGCCGCCCCAATGGAGGGGCCACCCAGAGCCTCAGGTCGGGGGCTTTCCCTGCACATACCTGACACTGGGCTAGGAGCTTAGCAAGCTTGGAGCTTGGACCTCAACCCAAAGAGAGTCCTTGTCTTCACAATGGCTAGCAGAGGTGATAGGACAAGGCAGCCAATGCCCACCACCACAGGAGACATCCAAAAGACATCCCCGGTGGTCCAGCGGTTAAGAATCTGCCTTCTGACTCAGGGGACATGGGTTCAGTTCCTAGCTGGGGAACTAAGACCCCACAGTTCAGTTCAGTTGCTCAGTCGTGTCCGACTCTCTGCGACTCCATGAATCACAGCACGCCAGGCTTCACTGTCCAATCACCATCTCCGGAGTTCACTCAGACTCACGTCTGTCGAGTCAGTGATGCCATCCAGCCATCTCATCCTCGGTTGTCCCTTTCTCCTCCTGCCCCCAGTCCCTCCCAGCATCAGTGTCTTTTCCAATGAGTCAACTCTTTGCATGAGGTGGCCAAACTACTGGAATTTCAGTTTTAGCATCATTCCTTCCAAAGAAATCTCAGGGCTGATCTCCTTCAGAATGGACTGGTTGGATCTCCTTGCAGTCCAAGGGACTCTCAAGAGTCTTCTCCAACACCACAGTTCAAAAGCATCAATTTTTCGGCTCTCAGCCTTCTTCGCAGGCTGCAGGGATCTAAGCCCACATGCCACAGCTAGAGAGAAGCCTGCACACAGCAATGAAGGGCCCACATGCAGCAGCTAAGACCTGATAAAGCCAAATAAACAACGTCAAAAAACAAGAGAGACATACAAAATGAGCGCCTGGGGCTTCCTAAGTCCAGCATTAGGGCTGAGCCTTTAAGATGGGTAAAATCTGAATTTTTCACTGGAAGGAAGAACGTTGTAGACTGTGAAAGGAGGTCACCTCTCTGTCACCAGCAGGATTACAAGGAAAAGGAAGAGAGCTGACCAAGCTGAGACTAATGGGATCAGGCTGATCTCTGAGGCCAGGTATGACTTTGTGCAGGTGTGGGCTGTGGGGGCTGGAGGCAGGCTGTGCCTGCGTTTCTATGCCCCGTTCCCTCTACAGAACTTCAGCCTGGATTTCCATGTGTCCCCTTACAGCACCAACATAGGACACATGCAGAAGGGATTTTTCTCTACCTACTGAAGACTGAGAGTAGAGTAGATGAAATGCATTAAAACGGTGCTTTACCATCCACGGTTTTGATGCCCTTAGTTTCTGTAAGTTGAAGCACAGGACACAGAATCTTAATATCCTGCTTCTTAAAGATACTGACTTAGTGAACAGACCTCAGATAATCACCACCACCACCCCAGACAGAGTCTCCAGGAGAGGTCATTCCAGAAACTTCATTCCAGCTGGAACATCTGTGGCTCTCAGTTATTCGGTTCCTGGCTCAGCCTTCCTGTCTGTGCCGACCACGACGATTAAAAATGCGTCCAAAGTAAACCTCAGACAACTGAACTTCTTCAGCAACATGGGGGCACTCGGTCTCAAGGGGTGGTCACCCTGGCTCGTTGCAGACGTTTGCCCCAGGTGCTTAGCAGCTGGCTGGAACGATTCATGAAATTCTATCTCTCCAGCCCCCAGCATGCTGAGAAGTTACCCAGGGAAGCCAATCTGTCCCACCTGTAGAAATTAACAGTGCCAGCTCACCATATTGGCAGCAAAAAGAAATTTACAGAGCAAACAAACCTGCTGAAAAATTGGAAATATTTGTTTAACAGAAGCACATCGATTAAAGTCACTCTAAGATCAAATTACTCTCCCAGCCTGAGCAATTTTACCCCCAGAGGGGAGCAGACATATATATTGGCAGAGTATTGATGAAAAGACCAAGTTATGTCTAGATGTACCATATTAGGGGTGTTAATCTCAGAAGTGGCTCATAAGTTTTCTTCTCCACCCTGAGTGTTCATTTGGAAGAGTTTAATTCCAATACAAACAGTAATAAGGAAATAAAATCACTGATGTATGTCTTTCCAATATCCGTCTTTGGTAAGAACTTTTCATTTCTATGGTCAGTTAAAACTCATCTTATATAAAATGTTGAGCTCATTTCAAATAGACTTCCAGGGTTCCTTGGTTTCTCAAATCCTCCACAATTGCGAAGGAAAATACAAGCCCAAGCCAAAGCCACTTTTTAACTACAAAGGCAAGCAAGTCACCAAGTATGTTTAACATGAGAGCTATGACAATTGCAAGGTTTCTTCACCAGCTACCTGAGGGCTTTTGAGGGCCAAGCCAAGGTCAGCAGGCCACTTAAATAAATGCTGGAGAGGGTGTGGAGAAAAGGGAACCCTCTTACACTGCTGGTGGGAATGCAAACTAGTATAACCATTATGGAAAACAGTGTGGAGATTCCTTAAAAATTGCAAATAGAACTGCCTTATGACCCAGCAATCCCACTGCTGGGCATACACACTGAGGAAACCAGAAGTGAAAGAGACACATGTACCCCAATGTTCATGGCAGCACTGTTTATAATAGCCAGGTCATGGAAGCAACCTAGATGTCCATCAGCAGATGAATGGATAAGAAAGCTGTGGTTCATATACACTATGGAATACTACTCAGCCCTTAAAAAGAATAAATTTGACTCAGTTCTAATGAGATGGATGGAATTGGAACCGATTATACAGAGTGAAGTAAGCCAGAAAGAAAAAACACCAATACAGTATACTGACACATATATATGGAATTTAGAAGACAGTAATGATGACCCTATATGTGAGACAACAAGAGACACAGAGGTATAGAATGGACTTTTGGACTCTGAGGGAGAGGGAAAGGGTGGGATGGTATGGGAGAATGGCAATGAAACATGTATATTTTCCTGTAAGAAATGAAACGCTAATCTATGTTCAATGTAGGATGCAGGAGGCATGGGGCTGATGCACAGGATGATTCAAGTAGAGGATGGGGGGTGGGAGGTGGGAGGGGGATTCGGCATTGGGAGATTGTGTTCACCTATGGCTGATTCGTGTCAATGTATGGCAAAACAAATACAGTATTGTAATTTAAAAAATAAATAAATTTTTAAAAAAAAGATGCTAGCAGATTGAATTTCACAAATTAAAAAAAAAAATTCTTTAGCTATCTGAAGAGGCTGATTAAGGTTTCTCCATGTGCGTGCATGCTAAGTTGCTTCAGTCATGTCCGACTCTTTTCGACCCTCTGGACTGTAGCCAGTAGAATCCATGGGACTCTCCAGGCAAGAATACTGGAGTGGGTTGCCTTGCCCTTCTCCAGGGGATCTTCCTGACCCGAGGATCGAACCTGGGTTTCTTCTGTCTCCTGCATTGGCAGGCGGGTTCTTCACCACTAGCGCCACCTAGACCTGCCAAACTAAATATCACCTAGAATTTGGGTTTTGCTTTAGGTTATTCAATAAAGAACTAAATCAGAGTTAAATTTTGCTTTCTTAAACTCCTTAAGGGCTTCCCTGACAGCTCAGTTGGTAAAGAATCTGCCTGCAATGCAGGAGACCCCGGTTCAATTCCTGGGTCAGGGAGATCTGCTGGAGAAAGGGTAGGCTACCCACTCCAGTGTTCTTGGGCTTCCCTAGTGGCTCAGATTGTAAAGAATCTGTCTGCAATGCGGGATACCTGTATTCGACCCCTGGATTGGAAAGAAGCCTGGAGAAAGGAAAGGCTACCCACTCCAGTGTTCTGGCCTAGGAAATTCCCTGGATGGTATAGTCCATGGGGTCACAAAGAGTGGGACACAACTGAGCGACTTTCACTTTCAAACTCCTTAAATTCCTAAGACCATTTCAGTCTTGAAAATAGGATCACATATTTTAGAAGATTTATAGCTTTTCATACAAGAAATTTGTTGTTTTTCTTTTTCATCAAGATACGGAAGCTGGAGCTCACTCCAAGTTTGATTACGACATGTGCTAAGCAGCCAAATTTCATTTGGAAGAATACAGTTTTGGGCTGGGGAGAAAATGCATGCTCTAGTTCCTGATAATTGATTTGCAAGGTTCCAATTTAAGTAGCAAATTGCTCCTGCTATCCGGGTATTTCATATCTTATATGAGCACTTAGATAGAAAGCTCAATATTCCTCATGCTGACCAGGAAACGACAGGAAGAACTGCAATTTAAATTTGGGGCCATTTCACCTTTTTTTTTTAATATTGTTCTAAGAGGCTCTGGTTACAAATAGATCAGATTAGTTAAAAAAATAATATAGGGGCAAGGATTAAGAGGTACAAATTATTATGTATAAAATAACCTACAAGCATATATAACATAGGAAATATAGCCAATATTTTATATTAACTATAAATGAAATACAACCTTTAAAAATTGAGAATCACTATATCATACACCTGCAATTTATATAATAATATACCTCAACTATACCTCAATAGAAAAATAATATCAATAATATCTTTTAAGTGAACTTTTAACCTAGTTCTCCCCCAGCAGGTAATCAACCCCAAACATAATGCCACCTGAGCCCAAGAGTTGGCCAAGTTGGAAATTTCCCACTTACACCCAAGGACACAGAAAGCCTGAGGTTTGCTCAGCTGTTGATGGAATCAGGGCAAACAGCCAGGCTCCTCAGCCCCCAAACAAAAGAGGGAAAGGACAGTGGACCAGGGTGAGGATTTCCCAGCTTCAAACACCAGCTGTGATGCTGGATCTACATGTAAGACTTTGAGGAAAGCCATGTGTTTCCCTCTGCAGGCCACAGTTTCCTCTTTTGTAAAAAGAACAGTTTGGGAGAGAAACTTTCAACTATCTGTTCAGCAAGAACACCTTGTGGCCTGATGACACCTGTCCAAAAGTAATCGAGGTACCAGCCTCAGGGTCAGACTGACTCAGATTTGATGTCCTGCTTGACTGTTGTCACAAGCCACGTCCAACTCTGCAATCCCGCATACTGCAGTGCGCCAGGCTTCCCTGTCCTTCACTATCCCCTGAGTTTAGCAAACAACTCTGACCACCCTTTACATCCTCCGGGACTCCTGGTTTCATTACCTGTAAAATTTAAACAAAATAGTTGTCATACCACAGTGCTGTGGCAATCCTATGGTCTATAGCCCACAAGGCTCTTTTGTCCGTGGAATTCTCCAGGCAAGAATACTGGAGTGGATCCCTTCTCCAAGGGATCTTCCCAACCCAGGGATCGAACCTGGGTCTCCTGCCTTGCAGGTGGATTCTCTACCTCTGAGCCACCTGGGAAGCCTGACTGATGAGGTAATGTGCAGGAAATGCTCAGCTGGGCACCTCACCAGGTGAGAAAGCTCCACACTGATATACGCTTTTATCCACCCCCTGGTGGGAAATGGGTCCAGCTCCCCCCTTCCTTATTTGTGGTTCCAACTGAAATACCTGGGCCCCTGTGGTCTAGAGTTCACTTTAGATAACCCAGAAATACTCTGCATTGCTCTTCACTGGGTTTCCAGCTGGCACTAGTGGTAAAGAACCTTCTTGCCAATGCGGCAGATATAAGAGACTCAGGTTCAATCCCTGGGTGGGGGAAGATTCCCTTGGAGGAGGGCATGACAACCCACCCGTTTTCTTGCCTGGAGAATCCCATGGACAGAGGAGCCTTGCATGTTACAGTCCATAGAGTTGCAAAGAGTTGGACACAACTGAAGTGGTTCAGCCCACACGCACACTCTTCACTACCCTGCTGGGCAATGAGCCCATCCAAACAGGCCCCATGCTCCTGGTGGGCTAGGTCAGGACCCTCCAACCTCCAAGGGTGATCCTGCTGACCAGTGATGCTGGCCCCAGGACAGAGCAGCCATGGTGGCCCGCAAGCCCACAAGGACTGTACTTTTGCTCTGAGGTGCTGTCTTCCCCTCCTCTCACCTCCCTACCCTCTCTCCCTCCATTGCCGAAAACCTTGCTTTTTATCCACATATCCACCATTTTTCTTCCTGGCCCTTCCTTTGCCGCTTCTGACCTTTTATGCCATTTTCCTAGGGAAGGGCTCACCTTGCTCTCGTGACTTGCACTTAGCCTGTTTTATTTATCCAGCATGTTCAGTCATGCCTTGTAGGTGGATGCTACTTGCACCTCTTCCAGGTAAATCATTTTCCCCACCCTCCAGAGCTTCATCCCCAACACAGACTGTCACAGTCAGTGTCTCCTCCAAAAGTATCTCAGCTCCTCCTCCACCCAAAAGACTGAAGACAAGGGTAGGCAGTCCAGAATGGAGGGGAGGTGGGCAGAATACTCAGACACTGCCTCCCAGAGTCTATAGAAAAGCCACCTTGTCCAGCATCTCATCTGATGATAGGGACCCTCCTAACATAGCCCTCCCTCGTGGTCTCCGAGCTATTATTTTATTTGCATCCAATGTTTTACCTATCTGTCCATGGCAGTCTTTTCATCTTTAGAGAGCTCTGATCACCTCCCTTCCTTAGACCATCTCCTATGGTCCCCTCCCCTGTAGAGTTAGTTTGTTGGATGAAGGGATCTCAAAGTATCTGCCTGGGCACCTGACCACCAAGAATTGCCAGTGACCTCCAGAAGCTAGGAAAGTCATGGAACAGACTCTTCCTTAGAGCCTCCAGGAGAAACCAACCCTACTGACACTTTGATTTGAATTTCTAGATGCCAGAAGTATGGAAGAATTCATTTCTGTTGTTTTAAATCACCTAATTTGGGACATTTCCTATTTAGGAAAAGGTCGCAGCATAGATCCTTCCATTTTTCTGTGCTCTTGTGAAACACAAACTGCTTCCTATGACTCCTTTGAATTCACATAAATGATACTGTGCTGTGGACTACTTCTGCTCCTTTCTCATTTCCTTGTGTGCATCTACAGCATCCGAACATCAGGTAGCAGTAGCGTGCGTTAACATGTTCCCAGGACACTCATAGTGAGGGTGCCCAGAAGTCTTCCTGACACCTGCTGCCATAAACAGCTGCGATAAACAGCCTGCACGCATGTCAAAAGGCTTGTGTAACAATTTCCTTTGTTTATACACCAGACTGCTGGGTAATAAGGACTTCTTGTTATTGTTGTTCAGTTGCTAAGTCGTGTCCGATTCTTTGCGACTCCATGGACTGCAGCACACCAGGCTTCCCTGTCTATGCCTATTTAATTGGAGTAACTACTACCACTAGATTGCTTTTAGGAACAGCTGTACTTTTCTCACTCTTACAAACAGCTGGGGAGAGTGTCCTCCATCGATAAAGCCCCATCAACACTGGTCATGATTCGATTTTCTATACTTCACCGACAATAGATATCACATTTTTTTTTTTTTTAGCATTTCTCTAAGAAGGAGCCCAAGCAACTCTTCACATGACTATTGGCTGTTTCTATAAATTACCTGTTTGCCCATTTTTTCTGTTGGAGTCTTGTCTTATTCTTGTTGGTTCGAAGGAGATCTCTGTGTATTCTAAATCAGTTAACAAATTTTAAGCCAGAGAAAAGTGAAAGTGTTAGTTGCTCAGTCGTGTCCAACTCTTTGTGATCCCATGGACTGTACCCACCAGGCTCCTCTCTCCATGGAATTTTCCAGGCAAGAATACTGGAGTAGGTTGCCATTTCCTTCTCCAGGGGATCTTCCCAACCCAGGAATTGGCCCCAGGGATTGAACCCCGATCTCCTGCATTGCAGGCAGATCTTTACCATCTGAGCCACTAACAACTCTGAGCAGGAGAAGGGTACCCTGGACACTCTCAAAAATATGTTAGAGCCACAAGAGTTTTTGCTCATATCTGTTACATCTATCAGTATTTACCATTTTAGAAAACAAGACTTTCTACAGATTTCTTCATTTATTAAAAAATAATAAATGCATTATATGTAAACATAAATGACATTTTTACTAAAAATAACTATGTTTTCCAAAACAAGGAACATAGTGAGGAGAGAAGCAAAGGTGTTTTTTACTTTTCTACATCTTTTCAGTGTGTGACTTAAAGGAAGACAGTGAGATGCTCATATCTGCTTCTGCGATCCACCTACCACATATGATCTTGGCTAAAGCCTATAAGGATATGTAGTTGGGAAGAGAAAGTGCATTTTAATAGTCTTTGCAGACTATTTTCTTTCTTCTCTCTTACCTCCCAGTTGGGTACATCCTATGTGCTTTGTGAGGTGCATTTATGACAACAGCTGTTGAATCCCTCCTTCTGGACATGGGTGGACCTCTAAAGTGGGGTCTGAGCAGATCTGGGGCTGAGCCTGGTGTGTCTGTGTAGCACAGGCAAAGGAGAGCTGAAAGGCAGCCTTTGAAAAATCCATCGGTCCTCTCTTGCCCTTTCAATAGATCTTTTATGTGTAAGAGTCTGTAGCATCATTCATTGGTCATTTGGGAAATATTAGTTCACAGAGTTGCAGAGATCTTCTAAATGTTGACATATTTCATTTTACAGCATCAAAGAAGTCACATTTGTCAACATCACTGCCAATCCCATCAGAAAATCTTTAAGTATTAGGAGTCTATCAAGCTCACAATGGTAGACAAGTTTTCCAACGTGCAGCTCTTTGTTGAAAGCTTGACTGCTATCATTGTCAACACGTACAGCCTGCCTGTCCTTTCCTTCAAGGTGACAAGCTCACTTTCTTCATTTCTGAGAAAGGGTGGAAGGAGCTGGGATCTGAGGTGAGTGGTTCATTTTCAGTCTCCCAGATTCTACCATGAAAACCTTCCGAGCCCAGCAGCCAGATAGCAGGGCCCCCGGATGAGAGCTGGAGAGTAATGAAGCCCTGGGCTGGTCCCTCATTCAGCAGCAGAGGGCAAACCGGGAACTCTCAGCCTACAGACTCAGGAGCACTGACCCCTCTCCAGTGGGGTGAACTCAGAGTCTCAGCTATTTCCTCTGCAAGACAGTGATCAGAACAGCAACCCTCAACCACAGTCTCTTGAGCACCTGTTATCTCCCTGACTCTGGCTGAGCAGTGAACCAGCCTGGAGAAACTGGTGTTCTGGTGATGAGCGCAGTGGGGTCCTGCGGTGAAGAAAAGGGCTGGAGATGGGAGAACTAAGGGCAAATCTGGGTCGCAGGGGCCAGCTCTTATTCCTGAGGAGACCCTAGGCATCACATAATCTCCTGGCCCCCATCTCTCTGATAATTTTCCACCCCTAAAATCCCAAATGATCATCAAATGACGATCACACTGGTTCGATACCTGATGTTTCACTTAATGTATGCAGAATTACTGTAGCTAAGTCAAATATTAAAAATAGTTCCTACACATTCCACCCTTAGGGTCTGATCATCACAGACGGTTCATAAAATCCTCATCCTTCAATACACAGAGACAGATTAAAGATTTGAGGAATTTTAAACAAAACCATTTCTCCCTCCCTTTCTCTCTCACACACACACATATACACATATCCTTTATACCTTCATTAACACCCCATCCTTTTAAGGTCTTCAAGGAATTTTGGTCTCCTAGGAGTACCATCTAAAATGCAAATAACCCAGGAGGAGGGCACAGCTAAAGCCCTCAACAGCTTACACTGGAGTTAGCAATTAACTCTTCACAACCTGAGATCAACTACCAACTCTCTCACTCAGCAAATGAGGCTCCCAAACAAATGACCCTCAGGCACAGAAAGGGGAAGCACCTTCTGGCACCATCACCAGTCCTGCCGTCCCCAGACCACCCAGCCCAAGGGCAGGAGCGTCTTTGCTGGAGGAACTGGTCCCTGGCTCTCAGTCCAGGCCTCCACAACCTCATCACTTTGCTTTGGACACCATCGGAGGCTCCCCTAGCAGCACAAGGGTAGCATCAGTCCAGAAAGATGCTCCCTCCTAGCCGCCGACACCTTGCACCACGGCCCTGCAGCCCAGGGAGTGACTCTGGAATCGGTCTCAAGCCCACTCACTGCTGGTTCTCAGAGTTCAGACCGTGGCCTCCGCCCTGGCCGCTGCCTCCATGCCAGTCCCTCAGCTTGCTTCTCCCCGAGCTGTCTCCTGGGATTCCCACCTGATTCCACTGCAAGGCTGCCTTTCAGCTCTCCTTGGCCTGTGCTGTGCAGACACACCAGGTTCAGACCCCACTGTAGAGATCCGTTCATGTCCAGACGGAGGGATTCAACAGCTATTGTGATAAATGCACCCTCACACAGCACATAGGATGTGCCCACCTGGGAGATAAGATAGAAGAAAGAAAAGACATCTAGAAAACAAGGAAGGGGAGTGATGAGTATTCTTAGGGCGGCTCTGACCTGGGTCCTGTCTGCAGGACACCCCTTGGTGAGGCCTCTTTAAGCCAAGATCACGTGGTCCCACATCCTGCTCCTCTGGGTCTCTCACGTGGCTTTGTGGAGGTCATGGGCAGCCCAAATACAGCAGTTAGAAACTCACAGAAGGAGTCACACTGCAGCCCAGGGCTTCTCCTGTCACAAGGCCCTGGAAGCCCTTCAGTTTAGACTTGAGTCATTTAACATCCAGCTAGCCCTTTACTCTGATACTTTGATTTTTATTTTTAAATTTTTTCAAAAATATTTATATTTGAACTTCATATAATTTTTATTGAACAATCAGTTCTTAAATTCTATAATGTTTTGCAGTTTTCAAAAGTTTAACACACGTGATTTCATATAATCCGTAATAGCCCTTCTTTCCCCCCCACTCCTGTATCGCCCCCTCCCCTCACCCCTTTCCCCTGCTCTGTAACCGCTGCTTTGTTCTCTGTGTCTGGTAGTCTGCTTCCCTTTCGTCTTCTTCACTAGTTTGCTGTATTTTTTAGATTCCACATGTAAGTGATATTATGCAATATCTGTCTTTCTTTGTCTGACTTAGTTCACTTAGCATAATGCCCACCAAGTCCATCCATGTTGCTGCAAATAGCAAAATTTCATCCTTTTTCATGTCTGACTAATATCCTACTGTGAATACTGGAGTGGGTTACCATTTCCTTCTCCAGGAGATCTTCCCAACCCAGGGATCGAACCCAGGTCTCCGGCATTGGAGGCAGACACTAACCTCTGAGCCACGAGGGAAGCCCAATATTCTACTGTATATACCTACCACACTTTCTTTATTCATTCATCTCTTTATGGACACTTAGTTCTTCCTTACCTTGGCAATTGTAAATAACGCTGCTATGAACATTGGGGTGCATGCATCTTCCTGAATTAATGTTTTGGTTTTTTTGGATATACACTTGGAGTGGAATTTCTGGGTCATGTGGTAGGTCTATTTTTAGTTCAGTTCCTCTTCCTTTTATAAAATCAGGTTGTTTGTTTTCTTTGAGGTTGAGTTGTACCAGCTGTTTATAAATTAGCCCCTTATCAGTCATATCATTTACAAACATCTTCTCCCATTTAGTAGGTTGTCTTTTCATTGTATATTTAATTTAAATCCTCACTTCAGCAAAATTGATGTGCATGGAAAGTAAATATTGATGTGTTCAGAAGAGCAGATAAACTAGCACCTACTTATGACAGCCTTGAGCCTGGCCCCTTCTGTGTATTATTTCATGAATCTTCACAAACCCTACCTTGCAAATGTGCGTACCCAACAGAACCCATCATTGGGCAGGTGTGCCCACCAACCACCTGTTCAAGCATCACTGCTGCTGCTAAGTCGCTTCAGTCGTGTCCAACTCTGTGTGACCCATAGACGGAAGCCCACCAGGCTCCCCTGTCCTTGGGATTCTCCAGGTAAGAACACTGGAGTGGGTTGTCATTTCCTTCTCCAATGCATGAAAGTGAAAAGTGAAAGTGAAGTTGCTCAGTTGTGTCTGACTCTTAGCCACCCCGTGGACTACAGCCCTCCAGGCTCCTCCGTCCATGGAATCTTCCAAGCAAGAGTACTGGAGTGGGGGTGCCATTGCCTTGTCCACAAGCATCACTGACATGCATCAAATTTAATGAAACACACACACAAAATTACAGTCCTTTTGTTAAGTCTGGAAGAAACCGTCAAGATCATTTAGTCCAACTAGCTTTCCAGATGTGACAGCTGCAGCCACCGGGAAGGGGTGGTTTGTGTGGGGCCACACACACTGGCGGAAGTGGTGTGGGGAGCAGAGCCCCCTCCCACCATGCCTGGGCTGCCCTCCTCAACAGCCAGGACTCTCCAGCGCTGCCCTTGAATATGCTGCTGCATTATTCATTGCTCAAAGCACTGCTAAAGCCAGTTTTTCAGTTTGAGGAAAAGGAGGAGACATGTCACAGACGTGTTTAAGGGTCCCATGACTGGTATGGTCCTCTTAACAAATAATTGCCTATGCACATTCTCAGAGTTTCAGACACAACTGCATGGGTTCCCAGTGTCCCCTTCCCATGCCGAGCAGTCCCTGGATTCCTCCTTGAACACTCATTCACGTATCCCAGGGGCAGAACACTCAAGGCAGTCCTTACAAAAGGCTGACATTAAAGCATGGGAGAATCCCAGGTCGTGCTGGTGGTTCCCACCTGCCAATGCAGGAGACATGAGAGATGCAGGTTCAGTGCTTGGGTTGGAAAGATCCCCGGGAGAAGGAAATGGCAACCCACTCCAGTATTCTTGCCTGAAGACTCCCATGGACTGAGGAGCCTGGTGGGTGGGCCATGGTCCATGAGGTCACAAAGAGTCAGACATGACCAAAGCAACTTAGCACACTACGCACAGACTCAGGAAGGACCCTCCACCACTGCCTCAGTCTCCCAAGTCCCACCCTTTCTCCATTTCACTTTCCCCACACCTCCACTAGCCATCACGATTTCAATCTCTGCCAGCCATGCAGCATGAGAAAGTTGGGGGAATTACAAGTGCACCACTTTGTTGCTTTGTTCAGCTCACCCTCTGCCCTGACACAAAAGCCTCGCTTAATTCTGTACTGAGCTGAACAGTATCGTCCAAAATCATGTCTACCTATCTAGACTTTCTGAATGTGACTTCCTTTAGAAATAAGGTCCTGATAGATGTCTTCAAGTTAAGATGAGGTCATATTGCATCAGAGCCGGTCCTAATCCAATAATCAGTGTGTTTAGAAGAAGAGAGAAATCTGCACAGAGGCCTCCACAGAGATAAGACAACGTGAACACACACACACGCATGCAGAGAAGTTGGCCACGTGAAGATAAAGGCAGAGATTGGGCTCATGCTGTCACAAGCTGAGGGACACCAAGGATTGTCAGCCACCACCCGACACTGCCAAGATGCAAGGAGAAATTCTTCCCGAGACCCTTCTGAGGAGTCACGGCACTGCCAACGCCACAATTTTGGGTTTCTAGTCTACAGAACTGTGCAAGAATAAGTGTGTGCTGTTTTAAGCTACTCATGCTAAGTCGCTTCAGTCGTGTCTGACTCTTTGCAACATTATGGACTGTAGCTCTCCAGGCTCTTCTGTCCACGGGATTCTCCAGACAGAATACTACAGTGGGTTGCCATGACCTCCTCCGGGGGATCTTCCTGACCTAGGGACTGAACCCAGCTCTCTTAGTCTCCTGCATTGTCAGGCAGGTTCCTTACCACTAGTGGCAATTTGTTTTGGCAGCACGAGGGAAAAAAGAAGACACATAGTCTAACCTATTTCTGTCCTAGTCTGCCCACCTCCCATGTAACCACCATCTTTGTCTGGGGAAAGCTGGTGCTTTCCAAGTGGAGTCCAGGTACAGCCCTACAGTTTCAGATAGAAACTACCTTTTCTAAATCTAAGCAAGTAAATTAAGTCTAAAGTAACTAAATCTACTAAGTGCTTGTGCTCAGTCACTCAGTTAGGCCTGATTCTTTGAGCCCTGTGGACTGTAGCCTGCCAGGCTCCCCTGTCCATGGGATTCTCCAGGCGAGAATACTGGACTGGGTTGCCATGCCCTCCTCCAGGGGATCTCAACCCAGAGATCCTGGGACTCCTGCATTGCAGCCAGATTCTTTTCCACTGAGCCACCTGGGAATCTAATAATTATATATGAACCTCATCATAGATCCTCATCTCTAGAATGTAACCAAATGTCGCAGTAATAAATCTCTTCAACTAACATCCTTGCTCCAAACACACACACATATTCTGGGGGAGAGAATGACTTCTCATATAAGTATTCTGGTTAAGCAGTTCAAGCAAAGGCAGGATGATCCCTTATCTATGAGACTGACATAAAGAATTATAGGGAGCAACAGCTGGCACCCCCTCACTAGCACCCCCTTCCAAGCACAGAAGCCCCCTCCATTTCGGTGGGATTAATCTGAATGGGCCCTGATGGGTCTAAACCATGAGTCACAAATCAGCATAACCTCAACCCCTCAGACACAACACTCAGTTCAGAAAAGGCATGTGACCTAAGTTTGTCCAGTCACAATACAGTCTAGAATTTAGATCTTCTGGTTAGAAGAAAGAGATAACGCCCTCTTCTACTGAACATTAGCAGGAAAGCGTGAGTTCCTCTCTCTGTTCCTGGCAACCATCTTGAGACCACGTGGGGCACCGATGCTTTGGAAAGTAGCAAGAAGAGAAAGAACAATATTCAGTCCGAATGTCATCCTGAGCCCTGGATCTAGTTTTGTTATACATCAAACCCCTGGGCTTTTCAATTACCTGAAAATTCCTGTTATCTTCTCAGCTGGTTTCATCTGGGTTTTCCGAAGTTTATGCCCCAAAGCACCTGAACTGATACAGAATTTCAATCCAGTGGTCATTTGGGGCTGTCTTAAGGGACACCTAAAATGTCACATATCCTGAAATTCAAAACATGCTATGCCAGAGCTCTCAAAATACCTCTCAGCGGTGCAGCGTGGCTCCCGCTTGTAACAGCTTCTCTTGTGTGGACGTTGAAGCTTGCCAGCATGAGAGCTTCCAAATTGCTGTTATTTACAAGAGAACAAGTCGGGCAGTGTTCTAATTTTTTGAGCCAGAGTTGACTCCCCTCAGATTTGGCTCCCTGTGACCTGAAGGCACAGTGGTGAGAGCGTGCAAATTCTCCCTTTCCTATTTCCCGCTAAGCCTCTTTCCCCGTCCCCACTCTAGTCACCGTGTGAGCCATCAAAGGGTTAAATGCTAGCGAAGTGGCTTTTAAGAACAGCTGGAAGCAAAGTGCTGCCCCAGGCTAACAGCAACCAATAAAAGGTCAGGAGGTTGAGGGAATCATTTTCCATGGGAATCATTTTCTAAAGGGAACGGCAAAGTTATTTAAGTCACCAGGTGGGACACGAAAAAGGACAATCTTTCTGGACTCTCAAGGAAAGGACGGCGCTTGACCTCACAGATTTTGCCTGTCCCCAACCTACATAATGAAGCAAAAACCTTGCATCAAATTAATTTTTATGTATAATGTTTTCTATACATACGTGTGTGTGTATATATATATGCACCATACTCATTTTCATTTTGAAAAATACTGTCACCTCTTTGGGAATAAACATGGGAGAAGGGAGAGAGTAACATAAAATGCTCATACCCCTTGACCCAGTAATTTCACTCTTGGGAATGCAACTCCAAGAAATATATTCAACAGAGGAAATAAGTTTCATGTGCAAAGATGTTCACTGCCACATTGTTTATGATAGGGAAAAAACTAATGGTTTAGCAAAAGGGGGTGAGTTCGTAAATTATTGCACATTAATGCAAGAGAATATCACGGGCCGTTGAAAATGCAAAGTAACAACATGGGAAATGACACCTTACAAAAGCAGACATAAAACAATATGCATAGGATGACTGGAACTTCCCTGCTCTGAATCTTCAGTACATAAAGCCAGGAAGTGTGGCCATAATGAAAGAGCTAAATTGAGAGACCTTCTTCTAGTTCTCTATTTTGTTTAATGTGAATTTATTTTTTCTGATTAAAAATGTAATTTTGGGGGAATGAAAGTGTTCATAAATTATGGTGATGGTTTAGTACATCTCTATAAATATACTAAAAACTATTAGATTGTACATTTTCAATGGGAGAATCATATGGTATATTATTATGAATTATATCTCAAGAGTTGTGTCCGACTCTTTTCGACCCCATGGACTGTAGCCTACCAGACTCCTCCAACCGTGGGATTTTCCAGGAAAGAATACTGGAGTAGGTTGCCACTTCCTTCTCCAAGAGATCTTCCCAACCCAGGGATCGAGCCCGGGTCTCCCACATTGCAGGCAGACGCTTTACCATCTGAGCCACCAGGGAAACTCAGTAAAACTGTTACCAAACATGTAATTTTGTTTTTAAAAACATGAGCCATTTTCAATGAAGAAAGGAAAAGATCTTTGTTTCCAGCTTAAGTAGCATTGTCATTCAACAGCTGGACCTACAGGGCTTTTTAATAAATCTCGACACAGTTTATGAAGCTGGTGACAAATAAAACCTTGAGCCCAATGTGAACCAAAGCACACCCACTGTGATTCAGGAGACAGGATCCTCCCTGGTGCCTCTCAAGACGGGACCAGTGAGGGGAAAAAACTTCTGAAATCAGACAAAAGGAACTCAATTCTCAAAGCAACAAAATTATCGTAGTATTGGTTTGAGCAGCTTACTTATCCTTTTTGAGCCTCTGGTTTTTGCTTTCCCTAAGCTGGAGCCAACTTTGTCTTCCTAATAAAGTTGCTGTGAAAATTAAGTTGTATCATGTATGTAAAGTATCTGACATAATAGAAGGTGCTCAGTGCTGCTATATTTTTGTTAGACTACATATAGAGGTGCAACTGAACTAAGTTTTTGAATTACTTTGAGTTTTGTTCAGGGGTTACCGAGCATGACAGAACCTGGGAAGTGGTCTGTACATGTCTGTCTGGACTATCCCCTAGGGAAGCTGAGGTTTTTCTAAGAGACAGACTGACCACTGGTCCCTGTCACTGGCCTCTCACCTCCAACAACCTGAGCCAACAACAGCTGTGTTTGTCCATATGGCCCAGCTCCACCACAGGAGTCTGGAAAGAAGAGAGAAACGCTTTATCCACAGGCTCCTAAGGCAACAGCTCACTTCAATAGTGAAATGAAACATTAGTCACTCGGTCGTGTCTGACTCTGCAACCCCATGGACTGTAGCCCACCAGGCTCCTCTGTCCATGGAATTCTCCAGGCAAGAATACTGGAGTGGGGTGCTATTCCCTTCTCCAGGGGATCTTCCTGACCCAGGGATCAAACCCAGGTCTGCCGCATTGCAGGCAGATTCTTTACTGTCTGAGCCACCAGGGAGACAAAGTCAGTTAAACCAGTTTCCAACAGCCATCTCAACTCCAACTGGAGAGTTTCATTCACGGTAAAATGGACTTCCTCCTGAGGAAATTCTGCAGCATCACAGCGGGGCTCCCAGCCTTGGGGTCATGAAGCCCTGGAGCTGGGTGTTGTCTCTACCCGCTTACAGCCTCCAGGCAAGTCTCAGATACCCTCGGTCACCAAGACAGCATTTCCACCACTGGGAAAATGGGACTTAGCTATGCAACTCATATTGTACAGAAGATTAAATGAGACAAAACAACACTTTCCGGGATATAGTAGATGCCCAATAAATGATGGTATTCGCCCCCTTCCCCGTTATGTTTTAATTGATGGGATTTTCTTCTGCTGAGACAGGCTCATCCATCCTCTTCCTCATTCTCTCTCCTACTCCCCGGCCCCAGTCCCACCCACCCTCCGATTTCTTCTCTTTCCCAAACCAACAAGTCCCAGAATCTTATCCTCCAACTGTCAGTCAGCACCAACTCAGGCCACGGCATATGGCCCCGCACAATCTCCCATGATCTCATCCAGTTGGACTGTTATTTTTATAGGCTGGTATTAAGCAGCATAAGCCAGGAATGTTATATACACTGTCACGCCGGGTATTCTCAGGACTGCGGTGCAGATGGAGCGTTCCTAGAATTTTATGGTATAACACATGGGCCTCTAGACTCCATTTCAGACCCCACACTCTCCGGGGACCAGAGGAAAGCCTGGGACGGCTCCCTGCCCACTGCTGCCCTCTCTCCTCCTTGTTTGCCCAGCAACTGTTCCCCTCCCAAGTCGCATCAGCATGAGCAGCCATCACTCAGAGAGACAGAGAGAGAGAGAGAGAGAGAGGAGGTTGCCAGGGGAAACAGGGAACTCTGCAGGGGCCCTTTGCATCACACCAAGGAAGAGTTTATGAGCTGAACAACCCATAAACCGAGCTACTTGTCCTAACAACACTCCTGTTCCTCCACAGGCAGGAACTCTGAGCATCGCATGGAGGGGATTTGGGAGAGCAATGCTTCCTAACACAACAACTTCCCTTTAGGGAAAAGCTAGGATTTCACAGCTGTTGGACATTTAATAGAATGGTCAAAACTGCAATAAATTATCTGTGTAAATTATGAATATGAGCCCTGGTCTTATTGCTCTGTAACTCCCAAATGTAGAAGAGAAAAGCAAAGAAAAGGCACAGGTGCCTTGGATTAATAAAGGTAGGATGGACGGTTCAGCGCACCCCTGGCCGGTCATCATCCCCCCCACCCCCACCCCCGCCCCGCCCAAACCCCACGCCCTCCCACCGCCACGTGGAATCGCACTGCTGTTCTTCGCTTAGTACATGTGCTCCTAGCTCTTGGTCGCTCAATAATTTGCTGTCATCAGTTGTGGTTTCTTTCCTGGTAACTGCAATTCCTTAAAAACAAAGTCAGCGCAAACATCTTTCTTCCCCCCCCCCCCCCCTCCCCCGCCCCTCCCGGCAACCGCGCTAGCTTTGCCTCTTAGGCGCCACATCCTTTGCCTCTCCCGCGCCATGTCTTGCCGCCCACCCGGCCAGGCCCGCTTGCTTTTCTGTTTCTTCTGTCTGCCTGAGCCCTCACCTGGGTGGGAACGGCCGTGGAAGACAAGGGACAGGGCCACTATTGTCTGTGCATGAGGACAAACTCCTGTGCCCACACACACAGTAAATGGATTCAAGGCCAAGGTGGCAAACACATTAACCATTCCTCCCATCATTGGGGTGATGGTGAGTGGCATGCATTGGAGGAACCCGGTCACAAATGAGACCCTCGAACCCCTACAAACTCTGCTCTTTCCCTCACTCGGAACAACGTCAAAAATTAAAAGATTTAACCCCCAGGTCCCAAGAACTCACAGCACCTCAAAAAAGAGAAGGTGGACATTTACAACTACATCCAGCTTTTCCAAAATGTGAATAAAATCAATAAAATCCATGCATTGAGTTATAGGAAGACGACACAGACTCACTGCACTGTCATATTTCTCTGCTGTGGCTCTCAACACGGTGCTCACTCAGTCTGGGGTAATGTACAAGAAACTGCCTGCGATTCAGGAGACTCGGGTTCGATCCCTGGGACTAATGCAGGGTAGGATGTGTCTTGATTTCCTGCACTGAATCTGCACTCCAGTTTATTTGTGACAACCTCTTGTGAAGCCTCCCTTTTACTACCAACATTTGTGACCCAAACCACTCCATATTTAAAGTTCTTAGAGAAAGTAACCCACAGGGACTTTCTGATCATAGAATTTTTTATGCTAAGGGACATGTGAACGAAAGTGCAGAACAACCCATGGAAATAAGAAGCCAGTTCTTCTCTCCCTGGTTTTGAAGACAGCTCAGAGGGTTGCCAGCCCACCTCGGAGGTCATCCCCGTGATGCTGGTTCCTATAGGCAGCCAAGGGCTTGGCCTGCTGTCGTTACAGAGGTCAGAGTTGTGGGAGCTGCATTGAATGATGTTCCTGAGAGTTCTGACCTACAGATGTGAAGGTGTTGATAGGGGCAGATCCTAAGAAAAATGGACAGCTAGGCTGACCCTGGAAAGAGAGACAAAAGGAGGAGAAACTGTGAAGGTGGAGGCAAGTACAGAGAAAGGAAAAGGGAAAATGAACAGAGGAGGGGATGGGAACAAGCTGTAGGCCAAGGAAGTCCAGAGGAAACCGAAAGAGCAGCTCTAAACTCTGAGGACATCGCAGGCAGCGAGCAGTCATGAAGAACTGTAGTTAGACAGTGTCTTGTTCAAAATTTGGTGTTACAGTAAGTCCCCTACATTCAAACAAGTTTCATTCTGACAGCATGTTCATAATTCCAACAAAGTTAGCCCAGGTACCCAACTAACACAGTCGGCTATACAGTTCAGTTCAGTCGCTCAGTCGTGTCCAACTCTTTGCAACCCCATGAATCGCAGCATGCCAGGCCTCCCTGTCCATCACCAACTCCCAGAGTTCACTCAGACTCTCGTCCATCGAGTTGGTGATGCCATCCAGCCATCTCATCCTCTGTCATCCCCTTCTCCTCCTGCCCCCAATCCCTCCCAGCATCAGAGTCTTTTCCAATGAGTCAATTCTTCACATGAGGTGGACAAAGTACTGGAGTTTCAGCTTTAGCATCAGTCCTTCCAAAGAACACCCAAGACTGATCTCCTTTAGAAGGGACTGGTTGGATCTCCTTGCAGTCCAAGGGACTCTCAAGAGTCTTCTCCAACATCACAGTTCAAAAGCATGAATTCTTCAGTGCTCAACTTTCTTCACAGTCCAACTCTCACATCCGTACATGACCACTGGAAAAACCATAGCCTTGACTAGATGTACCTTTGTTGGCAAAGTAATGTCTCTGCTTTTTCATATGCTGTCTAGGTTGGTCATAACTTTCCTTCCAAGGAGTGTCTTTTAATTACTGTAGCGTAATAGGTTTATAATACTTTCCATACGAATAATGCATAAAGACAAACCAAAAATGAAGAGAACATTTTTAATTTTATAGTACAATACCTTGAAAAGTACAAGACTTCAGTACAACATCTGGCACACAGGGGCTGGCATTGGGTGAACAAGCAAGAAGAGCTCCTGATGGAGGAGGGAGAGGAGGTGAGAGATGGTAGAGCTGAAGAGTCATCAGGAACAGGAGACAGAGGGCAAGCTGCCATTTACGCACACCTGAATGCATGTTCTCATCTTTGAAATTTCACAATGTGAAGGTCCATATGTAGGGGACTTACTGTATTAGCGTTTTAGATGAAGAGGGAATTTGGCACTATAATTTTCAGGAGATAAATCTGAGAAGGTTTGTAACAGTGCAGATTCCCAGGCCCTGCCCTTACAGATCTTGATTTTGCGTAGGCTGAGGTTTAGGAGTAGATATATCACCAACAAGCTCTCAAAGTGATTGGATGAGTGAGTGACCAGGTCTGGGAAGCCTTATATTGGTTTGCCCAGCCTCCTGCCAGCTGGACACTGGCAGTGCAGCTCTGATCTCACTGATGTGTGTCTTTGGGCTTGAACACTTCCTGGAGCAGGAAGCTCATTACTTTGAGAGAGCTCTGGTTGGAAGAAGATTCTGGTTTTTCACATAGTGCTTGCATCTGCCTCAGGAAGCAAGTTCTACCAATTTAGGAAGCGATGACCAGCCAAGGAATTGAAGATATATACCCCCTGGGCCCCAAAAGGGGGACATAATTGCTGTTGCTGCTGCTCTAATGTTCTTTCTTCCCTCTGCAAAATGTGCAAGCATACCATGACAACCAGCGTTCCTCTAGGATAAGTTTTGTGTTCATGTCCCAGATCATGTGAATGCAGAGTCTTCCCAAATGAGCTGATAGGTCAACTCACTCAAAGACCCTCCTTTACTAGATCAGTCAAGAAAGCAGAAGATAGTTGCCAGTTCTTGTCAGAAAAAGATGGACTCTATCCAACTTTCTAGGGAGAGACTAGGGAGACCAATGCCCACAAAGCGTGAATGTGCTATGAGAACTCTTCCTAACCAAAGGATCAGGTAGAGGGCCTTGTTCCTGAATTAATGGTCTCCTAGAAAACAGTGCTGATCATGGGCTCTGAAACTCTCAGGAAATCTTTTCACCCATGAACTTGGAAACCCCACATGTGCTGTTCTTAACAAAGTCTGATAACTTTTTCAAAGAGTTCTCCTGGCTACTCGAAATGGGGCTCCCCAGCCAGACTCTACCTACCCCCACCAACCCTAATGTGCATGCTTACTAAGTCACTTCAGTTGTATCCAACTCTTTGCGATCCTATAGACCATAGCCTGCCAGTCTCCTCTCTCCATGGGATTCTCCATGCAAGAATACTGGAGTGGGTTGCCATTTCCTCCTCCAGGGGATCTTCTGAACCCAGGGATCAAACCTGCATCTCTTACATCCCCTGCATTGGCACACAGGTTTTTTACCACTAGCACCACCTGGGAAGCCCAATCCCACTGCCCCCTGTTAATCTCCAGCCAAGTTAGCCTGGCATCCAGCCCACTATCTGGACTCCAGGTCTGAGAAGGTCAGGTCCATCAGTAAGAGGGGAGAAGGTTCCTGCTAGATGGTCAGTTCTTGCCATGAAAATCAACTGATGAGAAACCAGTTAACATTTCTGGCTGAGTCACTGAACATAAAAATACACACAGACTTCTGGGGAAATTCTGTATGACATAGCACACTCCAGAGGCTAGGTGTGAGTTGTTTCAGCCAGGACACCTCCTTCCCTGGAGAAAACTACTGCCCTGCAATTCAACTGATACAAAGCGAGCAGGAATGCAAACTCCTGCCAGGACTCTGTTAATATTGGGGGTGATTCTAGATCTTTTCTTAGTCTAGAAGCTAGAGAAGCCAGAGCACAGGCAGATAAGGGTCTGGAGGGAGGGATGAGAAGGTGACTGTCTCAGGAACTAGCAATTAGACTGCTGAGAGCCTGCAGGGCTAGCGCTGGGCAGGAGTGAAGGGGTGGGTTCATTAGGAGTCACCAGCAAGAACCTACAGGGCTGTGGGGAGCCTTCCCAGGAGGCAGAAGAGAAGCAGAAGAGAGACTGACACCAGAGGCTGACCCCTCTGGGGCATCTATTACATGCAGAACCCAGCATCACCTGATTTCATCAGATTTTCCCTGTTTTACAAGTGAAGAAGATGAGGATAAAGGAAAACACCTAAAATCAGAAAGCTAGTTACTGGGGGTTAGAAATTAGGATATACATCTGGCTAAATTCAGAGAGCATTCACAGCAACTGGCCTTTCTGCTCCAAGAGAATAAAGGTTTCCTTAGAGTATAAGAAATGAAAATGACTCTTTCCCTTCCTAAGTCAGGAAAGGTCTCCTAGCCTGAACGGTAAGATTGACCCTGTGCCCTCTCCCGCCCACTTCTAGGCAGACCACCAGGCCATCTTTTACAGGATCTCACCCCAGACCCAATGCAGGGGCCCCCAGTCTGGAAGATAACCCCTGCTAATATACTATTGTTCACCAGTAATTGCTTTCCTTTCAGCTCCACCTTTCCTAAAGCCATGGGCAATTTCTCACAGCATCTACCTTCTTGAAGCTTTTGTTTAAGTCTTTAAAAGACATGACTTTCCAAAGAAATAATTAAGGCTTTCATGCCCCACACTTTTAACAAATATATTTTGACCTCGTTCCATCCCTTATGGATGTGAGCAGTTTTCTGGCACTTTGAAGGGATTTCCATTCAATTATCCTCCAGAATCCTCTTTTCTCCTCTCTTTTCTTTCAGCACAAAAAGCTTCCCATTTGCCTCCAAAGGTGAAATTAGGTGCTTTCCATTCAGCACCAGGCAGACTTTTAAATTGGATGAAATAATAAAGCTTCTTTGAATTTCAGGGCAGCCTTCACAGAAGGACATTAGAATCTGCCCTACGAAGCAGCTCCCTGACTCGTTGTCCTTCTATTCTCTCTGTGCTCTGGGGAAAGGGGCAAAGGTAGAGCTGGGATTCACAAAAAACACAAAGAGCCTTTTTTAAAAAGTTTATTCAGGACTTAGGATAAAGGAAGCGCGAGGGCCCCTCATCTCGCGATATTTCCGGGCCCCGCAATGTGCCGGTCTTCACAGCTCAGCATCTGACCCTCAGCCTCCGTACCATGCCTGTAAGAAAACCTTTCACAGTAGGAATTGTGAGTGCTGCCACGCTGTGAGTCTTTTGTTAATAGAACAGAATGAATTCAAAAGCAATTATGATTAAAATCAAACAGGAAGCATGAGGGAGGCGGGAAAATGAACAGAAATGATAGAATTAACTTGACCAGTATCTTTTAACCTGAAGCCGATAACTCGCCCTGAACAGCTCTCCTGAACGTGGACAGGTTTACATGCTACATAAAGCATCTAGATGCTTCTCCCCTATTCAGGACAACCTCCACTAAACACACACACACACACACACAAATCCTAGACATCCTAAAAACTATAGGAGCGATCTGACCAGTTGTCGGCCTGTAGTAATTAGAGCTATTTTAAATAATTCCAATGGGAAGAGTATCACCCATACGTCTCCTACAACATGCCTAAAATACCTACCTTTTACTGTTGTGCTGTGATGACTCCATTCCCAAGGAAAAGCGGGGAGTAAGTAGCAGAGTGACAGCCTGTCTTTGGGATAACCTGCCAAATGCATAATGAAATGGAGGGATTCACTTGCCTAATTAATTCAGTGTCACCTGGCAGAGGAAAGAGCTTAAATAACTTGTACAGAAAAGTTGAAGTTTCGATGCCGTTCTGAGGAGGTGAGACAAGGTGAATGAGTAGAAAACTCATAGGACTCCTGCAAGGGGTCAGGGAACAAGAGAGAACCCCAAATCAGTCTGCACAGACAGCATCTCCTGCTTCTCTGCTGTGTCCAAGGCCAAGATGAGTCTTATTTTATTAAATCATCTAAGCCTGGTCCATCTAATACTCCAAGGCCCTTCCACAGAAGAGCTTTTTATGTGGTATGAGAATATTCACTCAAATGATATATATCCTCTGATCTAAATGGCCCTGTCCATGTGCTTCTTCCTTTGATCGACACAATGTCCCCATTGTGCTTCTAAAGTCACATTAATCATCCTATGTTGTCCACATGGTGCTGGAGAAGGCTCTTGAGAGTCCCCTGGACTGCAAGATCAAACCAGTCAATCCTAAAGGAGGAATCAACACCGACTACTCACTGGAAGGACTGATGCTGCAACTCCAATGCTTTCACCACATGATGTGAAGAGCCAACTTATTGGAAAAGACACTGATGCTGGGAAAGATTGAGGACAAAAAGAGGGTGGCTGAGAATGAGACGGTTACGTAGACTCACCAACTCAATGGACATGAATATCAGCAAACCCCGGGAGATAGTGAAGAACAGGGAAGCCTTATGTGCTGCAGCCCATGGCAGCAAGGAGTCCATGAAAATTCCGTGGGGCCGCAAAGAGTCAGATACGACTTAGGAACTGAACTAGAGATATCCAAATGGGGAAACAGGAACATTTAAAACAAAGCTTGCTCTAAAATGTACTGGAATATTTGAACCCACCAGGCAATCTCTGCCAAAACAGAAAGAAAGAAATACATGAAATTCACAACAGCGCCCTCCAGTCCAAAGGAAATAACAGCATCTCATGGTCACCCATGCAGACCCAGCCTCTGTTTTGGTGAAAATATGAAATTTCTCAGCTGTTACCTTACCGAAGTGTTTTCAGAAAGTTAAAGCGCAGATTGCTGGGCCAACCCCCAGAGTTTTTGACTCAGTGGATCTAAGCTGGGACCCGAAATTTTACATTTCTAACCAGTTCCCAGGTGCTGCTGCTGCTGCTGGTCTAGAAACCATCTGAAGAACCACTGACCTTGATGACGAATCTCTTCACTGGGGAGATGGCCCCGCAGTCAGATCTCATTTACATGTCCCAAACTGGGGAATCAACCACTTTCATCTTGTGTCTCTTTCTTTTTGCATCCCTGCCATCCAGTTAAGGATTCTTAGCAACTAAGATTTATGGCGAAAATAATTTTTAAGTCTCACCCTACAGCACTGGAAAATGACTGAAAGAGAATGTGAAATATCTGTAGCACCTTATTTTCAGAAATCACTAAACACTGAAAACACGCTCACTGTCTTTCAGTGGATGACTGGTTAAACAAAGTCTGGTCAGTGGTCAAGAGTCCGCTCTTCCACTGCAGGGGCACAGTTTCAATCCTTGGCCAGGGACCTTAAGGCCCTACAGGCTGAGCAGTGTGTTGAGGGTTGGGGTGGGGAATAATTAAAAAAAAAAAACAGTAATGCATCCTTACAATGGAATATTACTCAGCAATAAAAGGGAATAGATTATTGATACAGGCAACCAGCTAGATGAATCTCCTGGGCATTGTGCTAAGTGAAAGAAGCCAGTCTTAACAGGGTGCTTACTGTATCCTTCTTTTTACATGAAATCCTTAAAATAATGAAATTATAGTGATAAAGAACAGTTTATTCATTGTTTTAGGAATTAAACTGGGGAGAGGCTATAACTACAAAGAGGTCAAGGAAGTTTTGGGGACGAAAATCAAACAGTTCTCTGCGCTGATTGTTGTAGCTATGTGAGTATGGTAAAATTTCAGAGAACCTATGCTAAATTTTTTTAAAAGGAGTCCATGTAAGAACCAGTAGAATCTGTTTAAGATCTGTGATGAATAGTGTTCTGCTGTGTCAGTTTCCTGGTTTGGGTAACTGTGCTATCATTATGTTAGATGATATCGGGAAGCCAGGTGAAGGATATGAAAATGCTGTGTTATTTCTGTAACTGCTATGTACGTCTGAAAGTCATGTCAAAGAAAAAGTTTGATTTTTATACCAACACCTAGGGATTGGAGAGATGGAATATACTTGAATAAATTCGAAATAAATAAAGACAGCAGCAGTTTGAGGTAGAAACACTTGGTGAGCCAGGAGAACAGGTTATGGTTCTGAAACTGTTACTAACACTGCATAGACTTGAGCAAGTTTCCTGACTTCGCTAAACTTTACTTTTCTCATCTGTCAAATGGGAAGAGGGGATAGACTATGTGACTTTCTAACATTTCTAGTTCTAGAGCAAAACCCTTGCACCAAAGTGTTTTCAATTATGCAAGCCTGCGGTCTTCCGAATCAGCTTGCTTATAAATTTTCTATAGGTTTCTGATTTTAGCAACTCACAAGAATTCCCTCCTTTGGTTTTGCTGCAGTTCCTAGCTATAGTCAGCAAAGATGCTTTGATTCTGCCCACTCCTTCCAAGCCTGAGGAAAATTCTCATCCCTCATGTGCCTCCACTCTTCTTGCCTCTAGGAGATACTCTGAGCTGAGTATCTTGGTAGAGATACCATGGTAGAGAGCCCCCAGCAAGGAACTGCTGCACACGCAGAAGACATAAGCCAGGGCAGGGCCATCAGCTGATCAAGCCCATGATGTAAGGACTCAAGAAAATGCAGAGAAGCAAGCAGGGCTCGTGGACAGGAAAAGCTTTCCTGAGTCTGCAGGTGCTGGACATGCAGTCAGATGCCCCTGCTTCCTTAATAGCACACACTAAAACTTACTACTGACCAATGCCTGCATAACAAAGAAGACACGTTGGGGCTTCCCTGGTAGTCCAGTGGTAAGATTTCGCCTCCCCATGCGGGGGACCTGAGTTCAATCCCTGGTAAGGGAGCTAAGATCCTGCATGCCTTACTGCCAAAAAACAGAAACATGGACAGAAGCAGCATTGTAACAAAATCCAGTAAAGACTTTTAAAATGGTCCACATCCAAAAAGAAAGAAGACACACTAGCAAAGCTATCTTGAGTTTTTAATGCCTTACCAGAAAGGCCATATGGGTTTATATTTAGGGTATATTCAGTGAGAAGGAACAGACAATACCACCTCAGTTGGCCCTTTTTAAAAAGGAAAATTAATAACACATGGAACTAGAAGTCCAAAAGTAGAGGAAGTCCCCCGTTGGTGACTTTAGAACTGAATTGTCCACATTGGGCCACTGCATGCTTAAAAGGTGGCTGGTGAGACGTGAGATGTGTTTTAGGCATACAATACTCACTGGACTTCAGAGACTTTGTTCCAAAAACAGGAATGCAAAATATGTTATAATAACTTTATACAGATTATATCATTTAAATTTTATTTTGAGTAAACTAGGTTAAATAAAAGATTTATTTTTTGACTGCACCATGTGGCATATGGGATCTTAGTTCCTCAACCAGGGATTGAACCTGTGCCCCTTGCAGTGGAAGCACAGAATCTTAGCCACTGGCCCGCCAGTGAGAGTGAAAGTGTTAGTTACTCAGTTGTGTCTCTTTGTGACCCCATGGACTATAGCCGGCCAGGCTCCTCTTTCCATGAAATTCTCCAGGCAAGAATACTAGAGTGGGTTGCCATTCCCTTCTAAAGGGGAATCTTTCCAACCAAGGGGTTGACCCTGGGTCTCCTGCATTGCAGGTAGATTCTTTACTGTCTGAGTCACAAGGGAAGTTATATTCTTTAATTTTACCTGTTTCTTTTTCTGGTTTTAATATGGTTCCAAGAAAATTTTAAATACTTATGTGATTCACATTTTGTTTCTACTAAACAGTCTTGCTTCAGAGCAGTTTTTCTCCCCAGGAGATATCTGGCCATGTCTGAACACAATTTTGAATGTCAGGGGTGCGGATGTTGCTGGCATCTGTTGGATTGAGGCCAGAGATGCTACAATGCTCAGGACAGACTGTACAGCAAAATGCTCTGGCCCAAAATGTCAACAGCGTCCAAACTGAGAAATGCTACGGCCCAGGATTTTCCTCTCTGCTGTCGACAAGATTGACTTCCTTTTAAGTCTGATTTTCCTCATGGTGAAACATGGCTATAGAATAGTCATCTTCCTTGTTGGTATCTATGGAGGAAAAGGCAGACTGCCCTTTGCTCTTTCTTAAGATCAGAGAACTTTCCCTCCGACAGAAGAATCAAAATTTCAGGGCTTTATTTCTGAGATCAATGAATAAAGTACTATTTTTATTAACAAATTAACTGCATAATAAGAAATAGACTTCTATTATGTAAGTGGTCCATTGTTATTCTCTGAAATAGACCTGGCTTTGGAACAGAATTGTTGCCAGGAGAAATGGCTGTGGATCACATGCGGTGACTTCAACAGACTGCCTTGAGTGATTCTCAGCATTTTCCATTATTGAATGAAGATGTATTCATTCCTACCACTGCACTGGCAAAACAGAGTGCTCTCATTAAGTGATGCTTAAACAATTAGTTTTATTTCTCTGCAAAACTGAATACCTAGCTATCTATTTGCAGGGTTATAAGACCATAATTTCTCTCTGTATTATTTGTTCTTTAGATGAAATTCAATAAACCATCCATGGCATTTTTAATTCCATTGATTTTTCAGAAAATATAATAGAAGTTACGTGGAAGACTGGAGGGAGGAGGAACTGCAGTGTTTCAGCAGAGAAACATTCTCCATTCTTAACCAAATCAATATTCAATCACCTCAGGGCCAGAACAGCACATCCTTACAAGGAAGGGAAGAAACGTGAAGTTTATGTTATCGGTTGGGTCGGGGTGGGGGGTGGGGGGGGGGGGTGAAATGTGCTCCTAATCTTTTCCTTTACCGAGAAAAAGCCAAGATTTTTGAAAACAGAAAGGCAAATGCCCCTTGTCCAGGCAGTGCGATCAGACATTAAGTTCCACTCATTCAAAAAGTCATTCCTTAAGAGTACCCCCGCTCCCTTATTTTAGAGACACTGACTTGAATTCGCTTTTCTCTTGCTCTGAGAAGAGAGAAGTCTCTCCTTAAGAGTCTCCTGTGATTGAAAATGTACTAAAGGGGCCACAGAGAAAAGAGAAGAAGAATCTGGACCTCACTGGGCCTAGACTCAAGCCTCCCCTCAACCTCCACAGTCCCCTTCTGTGTCACCTCTCACCCCGGGCTCACTGTCAAAGTAACTCTGGCCCTCAGTACAGCTCTGATTACCTAGAAAACTTGAAAATCCCTTTGGGGACGTGAAGATATACATCATCCTTCTCTCTAACTGTTCTGACCACTTCACTGCAGTTCCCAATGTACCCTTCACTCCTAAAGGAAACTCAAAGAGAGGTATATTTCTTGTACAATAGCATTAGTTAATTGCTGTAACAGAGCACACCCCGAATCATAATGGCTTAGCAACGGAAAAGCAGTGCTCATCCACATCAGTGTCTTTGGCCCTGGTTGCGGTGGACCAGAGAGGTCTTTGCAGGGACTCAGGTAGATAGCTCCTCCATGTTCTTTCCAAGCCTGCCTTGGGGACACCTTCTAGCAGGTGGGTAGGAGGCATAAACGATGCTTAACCGTGTCTCTGCCACCTGGGTGCCACCTACATCTTTCACACGCATCAGGGAACTATATAACACCCCTGCCTGGGCAGCCGCTTCCCAGGGAGCACTCTGTACTCTTGACGGGCCTATGAATTTGGGGAGGGGACAGTCAGCTCTCTTTGCCACAGACATCATACCAGCAATCTCAGGCCTCCCCCGAAGGACAGAGGACAGTTCTCAACATTACAGTTTCTCTAAAAGCCCAGTGCCTGTTCCTTAAATGGCATACTTGTCCTTTGCGGCAGGATACAGATGATGCATTTTCCAAAGATTGCTCACTGTAATTTGGGGAGGTGGCAAGAGTCACTGCATTTTGAGTTCATACAAGCTGGTTATAAACCGCAGCTCTGCTACTCCTGTCTCAGTGAGCTTGGGCAAGTTCTCAGGCTGACTCCCTATCTCTAAAAGAGCCATTGCTAGTAAATGTTTCCATTTTTGTGATGGAGATTGTTATTTTAATCAGAACACTTTTCCAACCCTGCTTCAAATAAATAATAAATCCAGTCTCCTTAAAGATCCATGAAACAATTAAGATTCTAATACGCCTTCCATTAGAACTGGTTGGACTGATGTTGAAGCTGAAGCTTCAATACTTTGGCCACTTGATGCAAAAGCCAATTCATTGGAAAAGATCCTGATGATAGGAAAGACTGAGGGCAACGGGAGATGGAGGTGACAGAGGATGAGATGGTTGGATGGCATCCCCAACTTGATGGACATGAGTTTGAGCAAACTCTGGGAGATATCGAAGGACAGGGAAGCCTGGCGTGCTGCAGTCCGTGTGGTCGAAAAGAATCGGACATGACTTAACAACAATAAATGAAGACTTGTCTTTGAAAAACATACATTTTAAACAACCTGCTGCTGCTGCTGCTGCTGCTGCTGCTGCTGCTAAGTCACATCAGTCATGTCTGATTCTCTGCGACCCGATAGACATCAGCCCACCAGGCTCCTGTCCCTGGGTTTCTCCAGGCAACAATACTGGAGTGGGTTGCCATTTTCTTCTCCAGTGCATCAAAGTGAAAAGTGAAAATGAAGTCTCTACCTTCCTTTTAATTCTTACAAATCTCAAATTGAAAAAACTTCACGTTTTGAAGCAAAACATATTTGTTTGGCTTAGTTTACTTTGTTGTATTATTTATTTTTTAATGTATGTCTTTGGGATGTGTTTTTGTAAATGACCACCTTCTTGTGTGGAGTTGTACAGATGTATTTGCAATGAATCCAGAGAAATCAGTCATTTATGAGATTTTCATAATCCTTAAATCTGAAGAAATGATAATAGACGATGTTAGTATAAATGGGGCCAGATTCCCATCCGTCAATGTTCCAGAGGGATTCCATCAGCTTCTGGACATTCTCAGTCTGATTAGATGCAAAACCATTGCCTCCTGAGCTATAAATATCAAAGAGGGGTGTTCCAACCTAAAATGTAAAACAATTCTATGGCCATTTATTAGTTTTAACCTTATGACTGTCTTCCATGTTGATACTGTTTTAGGCCACCATTCAAATAAAGCAACTTAATAAGAGAAAGGTTTTTTTGTCATGACAAAGAAGGAAAAAATGAAAATAATAAAGAGAAATAAAGCTGAGTCCAGAGCACACAGTAGCCTTCGCCCTCGCTTGTGTCTGCATCACTCCTCTTCCCGTGGTTAAGTCACTTAACTTTGACCCTACACAGTCCCTCACCAAGTCACAGGGTCAGGGGACAGGGAGGGATGGGAAATGGGATGAGGTGGAGGGCAGAGGATGGAGCTCATGTCCTGGCACGGCAAGTCCCAAATGAGCTGGCGCCAGATGGCAAGTCATCGGTAAGAGCCATGACCTGACCTAGAAGCACCAACTCGGGCTAGGAGTTTCAAAGAATTTAAAGCAACGGTAGATGGTGACTGCAGCCATGAAATAAAAGATGCTTGCTCCTTGGAAGGAAAGCTATGACATACCTAGACAAGCATATTAAAAGCAGAGCCATCACTTTGCCCACATAGGTCCATATAGTCAAAGCTATGGTTTTTCCAGTAGTCATGTATGGATGTGAGAGCTGGACAATAAAAATGGTTGAGCACCAAAGAATTGATGCTTTTGAACTGTGGTGCCGCAGAAGACTCTTAAGAGTCCTTTGGATAGTAAGGAGATCAAAACAGTCCATCCTAAAGGAAATCAGCCCTGAATATTCACTGGAAGAACTGATGCTGAAGCTGAAGCTTCAATACTTTGGTCATCTGATGCAAAGAGTCAACTCACTGGAAAAGACCCTGATTCTGTGAAAGACTGAGGGCAGGAGAAGGAAGAGGACAACAGAGGAGGAGATGTTTGGATGGCAGCATTGACTCAATGGACATGAGTTTGAGCAAATTCTGGGAGATAGTGAAGGACAGGGAATCCTGAGGTGCTGCAGTTCATGGGGTCACAAAGAGTTGGATACAACTTTGCAAAGGAACAATAACGAAGTGGAAACTGAATCAGATTGGAAGTTGGGTGAGGATCAGTGGGAGATACCTGATTGACTGCCATGACTGGCTCCCTAGCTTGACTTGGCGCATCATCCTCACCGCAGAGCAAGCTGGCACACTGGGAAGTCTTCAAGAACAAGGCTAGGTCAGCCATTTCAAGTTCTTCTGTAACAGGAACAAATGACTGTGCCTCGGGACCCCTTTCTCCATTTGCCCATTGAGTACCAACTTTGTGCTCCAAACCCTGGAAATACTAAGCTGAAAGGAAGGCAGTCCCTGTCTCTGAGGTGCTCAGGCCAAGGACAGTCATGGACAAGCAAACAAATGCAGTATGGTGAGTGATAGGCAGAGGGCATTCTGGGAGGACAGAGGGAGGATCACGTAAGTCATAGCAAAGGGGCAGAGGACAAGGGAGAGGGTGGCAGAGGCCTGGGCCAGTGTTCCTAGTGCTCCAGATCCCATAAGCAATCAGCAGAGTGGAAATGGGCTCAATATCAGTAATCAATTTCCTTATAACAAATCACCCACAACATGCATTACTGCTCCCCAGTCTGTGGGTTGGCAGTTTGGGTGGGGCTCAGCAGAGGCGTTCTTTTGCAGTCTTTCCTGGGGTTATTCGTGTCTACAGTTACTTAGTGGCCCAGCCCGGGCGGGATGATCTAAAATGGCCAGACTGTTGATGCTGTTTCTTGGGTTTCTCTTTCCACATTGTCTCAGAGTGCCAAGAAGACAAAGTCCCAGAAACAAGGGCTTATCAAACTTCTGCTTATGTCGTGTTCACTAGCATCCATTTGACCAAGGCCAGTTATTTGGCCAAGCCCAGAGCCACGCGGGGAGACGTGGGTACACATGGATGGATGCACACACAGGGCATGGATATCCCAGATGCGTGTTCACAGGGGCGGGTATTGTAACCATCTGCAGAGCTCTCTTCTCTGCCTTACCCCCAGATCTGATGTTAGATGCTGTTGAAGTGTTCCCGCTTCACCTGTCTCCAGCTTTCAATAAGGAACCACGTTAAGCTAAGGGACCTGGAGCAGGAGTCGTCTCAGGTAACAGCCACAGCCTCCAACCCCCTCCCCAACTCCTGGAACCAGGACCTGTCGGGTCAAGATGGAGCCTCAGCCTGCCTCACAGGTCACCTTTGCCGAGAGTCAAGAAGCAGCAGTGGATTCATGTTGATGTGTGACAGAAAACAACAAAATTCAGTAAAGCAATTTTCCTTCAATTAAGAATCAAATAAACTAAAAAAAAGGGGGGGCAGCGACCTCGGTCAGGTCAACTAGTCATTCACAGCCCAGATGCCAGAGGGACAAAGGAAAAGAGAAGGCACTGAGGAAGACAGATCTATGGGTACTTGGTGGATATCTGAGAGAGCAAGGGGGTCTTGACAGCTTTGCGGTCCTAACGAATTTCTGAGATCTAACTCCTAGAGGTCACAAGAACTCAGCACGTTCCCGTTTCAACAAGACCCATCATGCGTGTGCATGATCACTCAATCGCGTCCAGCTCTTTGCCACCCCATAGGCTGTAGCCCGCCAGGCTCCTTTGTCCATGGGACTTCCCAGGCAAGAATACTGGAGAGGGTTGCCGTTTTCTACTCAGGGGATCTTCCTGACCCAGGGATCAAACTCACATCTTCTGTGGCTCCTGCATTGGCAGGCAGAGCCACCTGAGAAGTCCCACCAACATAGTGACCTCCACCCAGAAATATACCCCTGCTTCAACCCGACTAGAATATACACGTAGGAACTCTTCACAAGAACATAAAATCTCAGCATCATGAGGAACTAGAGAGGCTTCCAGTCTGACCCTTAATTTTTTCTGATGGGTAAACTGAGACCCAAGATGGTTAAGTGATCAACAAAGTAATAAGTGCAGAACTGTGAGAGGTGTAGCAAAAGAATTAAGAACACAGACTTAATCTGACCTAGATGTCCAAGATTTGCAATCCCCTGGAGAGCATGATAGGCTTTCCAGGTAGCGCTAGTGGTAAAGAACCCGCCTGCCAATGCAGGAGACAGAGGAGACGTGGGTTCGATCCTTGGGTTGGGAAGATCCCCTGGAGGAGGGCATGGCAACTTACTCCAATATTCTTGCCTAGAGAATTCTGTGGACAGAGAAGCCAGGGGTCTCAAAGAATGGAACACGACTGAAGTGACTTATAGCACACACATGCACATGGAGAGTATGATAGCTGTGGGTTTTACTTCCATACTTGATTAAATCAAATGAGATTTTCCAGCTAATCCAATGATTAGAAAACATGTAAAGAATCTGAATAATCCTATTTGAAATAAGTCTTATTCCTGGAACTCATATGACCATAACTCTTCACTTAGAAAAGAATCAAAGACAGATCACAAATCTCCATTAAGCAACATCACTTTTCTATTAGACTTTCTTTTGCACATTAGATATTTTTAATATACTTTATTTTTAGAGCAGTTATAGTTATTTAAAAAACACATTAAACTTTTCAGCAAGATGTTTTTTATTAAAGCATAAAAATAGGCCTAGTCTGTCACTATCATAATAAAAAATGCTGAGCTGCTAAGATCAAAGACAGTTTTAGGAAGCTCTGTTTATTTTCTTGGGTAGGTACACTTGTAAAACGTAGGACTTGCAATCATTGCTCTAATTTACTGAAGAAAGAAAAACCTTTTCCTCCCACACATGTGTGCATGCTAAGTCACCTCAGTCATGTCTGACTCTTTTGGGACCCACCATGGACTGTAACCCACCAGGCACTTCTGTCCATGGAATTCACCAGTCAAGAATACTAGAATGGGTAAGCCATTCCCTTCCTCAATACAAAAAAAAAAAAAAAAAAAGTTTAAAAAGAAAGTCTCCCAACATTGTCAAGTGTCTCCTGGAGGAAAAACCCTTCTCTGTTGAGGATTGCTGATCAGAGGAAATCAAGATAATTAGGAGCCTACATTTAACACAATCTAGCTCTGCTTTCTTCACCTTCTATTTCAAGTTGCAGAAATAATTAGAGCTACATTTGCTGATGATGTCAGCTAAGTGTTTGCCGTTCTGTCATTTAATTCTCACAACAATTCTCTAACAGGTTTTACTAAGATCTTTGGTGAAGGTTCAAGACTAGATGAGAAAAGGAAGGACTGTTATCAGTTCAGTTCAGTCGCTCAGTTGTGTCCGACTCTTTGCAACCCCATGGACCACACAGCACGCTAGACCTCCTTATCCGTCACCAATTCCTGGAGTCCACCCAAACCCATGTCCATTGAGTCGGTGATGCCATTCAACCATCTCATCCTCTGTCATCCCCTTCTCCTGCCTTCAATCTTTCCCAACATCAAGGTCTTTTCAAATGAGTCAGGTCTTCACATCAGGTGGCCAAAATACCAGAGTTTCAGCTTCAATATCAGTCCTTCCAATAGACCTATGGAAATATTGACTGAAGTGAGATGAAGGCCTATCAGAACCCTGAGTGGAACACTGCAGATGTTGTATGTCAACTCCGGATATTTCATTCAAGGTCGATCTTTTGCTTTAAAGTCTAGATCACATATTTTCTTTACATACTTCTTCCTCAGTATGCTGCTAAGTCTCTTCAGTCGTGTCCAACTCTGTGCGACCCCATAGACGGAAGCCTACCAGGCTCCCCCGTGCCTGGGATTCTCCAGGCAAAAACACTGGAGTGTGTTGCCCTTTCCTTCTCCAATGCATGAAAATGAAAAGTGAAAGTGAAGACACTCAGTTGTATCCGACTCTTCGCGACCCCATGGACTGCAGCGTACCAGGCTCCTCCATCCATGGGATTTTCCAGGCAAAAGTACTGGAGTGGGGGGCCATCGCTTTCCTCAGTATAAGTCCTTCATTTATTTTATAAAGGCCCAACAACAGTGAGAGCCGCTGGGCTTTTAGCAAATGAGGATATCATCCAAACTCATTTATTTATGTAAAATGTGCCAAGTCCCTAAACCATTGGTTTCAATGGGTTTCTGTCCCAAACCTAAACAGACTCTTGGTGGGAGTGGGGCTTTATGTGTTTAGCAAGCTAGTTCCTCCAAAGAAATAGAGGAGTTCAGATTGCTTAGAACTTTGGATATAACAGATATCATGCTAGAAATAGCATTTGTCATCTTTACCTAATCCTTTCAACACCCCTGTGATGAGGGCATTATCATTACCTTCAGTTTTGCGGTGTAACAGCTGAGGCTCTGAGACCTCCAGCCTCGTAGCTCTGTGGCGGCAGAGCTCACACTTAGATCTGTGCAGTGACAGTGCGGATGCTCTCGGGATCTTAACACTTTTCCTAGAATTCTCACCACCCCCATTCGTAGTACTGATTACAGGGGAAATGCATGCCACTTAAATGAGAGGGAAGCATTAGATTAAATGTGTTTGAGAACATTTGATCTTCTAAGTGGCCCTGGAGGTGGACAGATATATCTGGAAATATCTTGTGTGTGATATTTTGGGTAAAAGTGGAGTTGAAAGAGTGGAATTTAAAGAACATAACTCAGTCAGAAAGAGAGTATGTTTCCACGAAGAAGCAGGAATTATAGACAAAGTGAGAGGGGAGAAGTGAGTTTGGGAAGTAGCCTGTGCAAATTGGAGAGTCTTTCTCTGAGGAAGGTCTTAACTGAAAAAAAAAAAAAAAAAACCTTCCATTGAGCTTGCTTGCTCAGCATTTCCTGGTAAGGTGCCTTTCTCCCTCTGTTTTTCGCGGTGATCCCAGTGAGTCAACTGCGTGTGCAAGAGTCCATGAGGTCTCCTTTACCTACTCTTCACATCACTGCATGGAAGGAAACCTCAGAAGAAGGAGAAGAGGGGAGAGAATACCAGTTGTCTTTTCAACCCAGCGCTCTGGATTGTCAGAGATTAAGGAGTGCACACATGGGCAAGCTACTCTTCCCAAGTCCATAAGCATCCTCCATTTATTGCTCAGAGACTCAGGTCATCCCCAGATACTGAGGTTTCCTTGACAAGCCTACAACAGGAGCATGTTCTATCTGACATTAGATGTTCAGTGGCACTGGCTGTGGGGCAGGGTGTTGCGGGGGAGAAGGGGGTTCCTCCTGTTTCAAGATCTCTGCTCCAAGACTCCAAGAGTGAACTGAGAAGGACAAAGCAATCCCACAGCCACGTGGGTTGAGTTCCCTGCTAGGAAGCCAGGTGGTCAGTTTCCTCTGGAAACAATATTTGGGAACAGAAGCGTCTGAGGCAGCCATCATCCCAAAGGGATGCCAAAGGGTTCTTGAGTCCCTTCTGTGAGGCAGCTCAGATCTGATGATAATTCAGACGTGTTTGTTTCATCCCTCCAGATGCTCTTTGTCAGTTCTGCACACCTGCCCATTTCCAGATCTTAGGGGACGTGGACACCATCTGCACGGAAACATCAATTTTAATCAAAAATCTGGCAGAAAAGCTCAGTTTTAGTCCTAAAACCAAAATAGATATATGAAGAAATAGAGTACCAAACTCATGAGAAATTTTTTAAATTAAAAGCAATTTTGAGTATGTATCATACCTTAATTGAACCACTTCAAAGACAATCCCCTCCTCAGATCTGGAGCTGAGATGTTTGCTTGTTTGGGGTGTTCAGAGCACTTCTGGGCAAACTGGAAGAACCCCACAGATGAATCTGAGCCTCGGAGTCCACACTGGGCTGACCGCAGGGCCTGAGACGTGGAGGCGCAGAAAATAGCCTTGCTGTTTGCAGAGCTGTTGGAGCCCAGCCACCAGTTACCAATCCAGCCAGCAAGAGTGTACCCAAACTCCTCTTGGTTCCTTGAAAGTAGGCCCTCTGTGTGGATTCAAAAAGCCCTCAAAGATACAGGAAGAAAAGAAGAAGTTAAGACTAAAAATGCAGAAGGGCAAATCACAACCTATGATCCTTTTATTTCTTCCCAGAAGCTCGACTTCTGGTAACAACAGATTACAAACACAACCCCCAACTTCTTCCAAGCTGATTCCATGGATAAGATCGGCAGGCAGCAACTGTTTCCAGTTGGAGATCTTCACTTGGGTTTTATTTCAAGTCTGTAAGGCTGTGTGTCGTGTGTGTGTGTGTGTGGTTTTAGGGTGTGTGTGTGTGTGTTTGTGTACGTGTGGTTTTTTGTCTGGGGAGGCAGATGGAGAATCTTAAAGAAGACAATTCATAGGTTTGGGAGTTTCTGGGGTTTGGGGGTTTATTTTGAACTTTTGTTTTGACAAGAGATTACAGGTGTTCCCACTTGGAACATAAACTATATTTTTTAAAAATAATAGTAAATTCCTGAAAGTCCCTTTGGCCCAAAAAGGAAAAACAGCAGACAGACAACCTTTTGGGAGACGATCCCTTTTTGGCAGGCATTGAATTGTCCTGGATAACATTATCCAGATTGCAGACTGCAAAGGTGCAGGAGGGGCCCGCCTGAGATCTGGGACTTATTAACTGCAAGAGCAGCCCTCCACGCTTGTCAGTTCTGCTCGCAGCTGCAAGAGAGGATTCTGGAAGCAGGATGCAAGGTGCTGTCCTTCCTTAGCAGAAGGTCCCTTTTCTGCCATGAATTGTGTTTAGCCGGCAGCTCCCCTCCAGCCCCCACCAGCCAAGTACAGGCTTTTTTTTTTTTTTTTAAGGGAATGCAGGCAACAGCTCCTAATACAGGAAAGGGAAACACCTTTCTAATAAGAAGTGCTTCTAATTAGAACGAATTACCAAACTTGCCCTACAGTTAATTGCTGCAAACAAAATCACTAAAGAGCAATTAACAAGTGAAGGGAGGAGCTGTCAATTGATCCTAGAAAGAAAGAATAAACAGAAAAGAAGCAGCGTGAGGAAGGAAGGAAGAAGGGGAGACAGGGAAGAAGGAAAGGGAGGTGGGGAGACGGGGAGACTTAAATCCAGTGTAATCTGTCAGGAGCATGTATACGGTTGTTTTAAATCATCTTTCTGCTTCTCCGTCATCCTGTAAATGTTCACTTGTGAAATCTCAGGGCATTAAGTCTGCCAAAAGCATCAGGAGTGAATTAGGCAGTGAAAGTAGACAGCAAGTGAAAAAACAACCCAGACCCATTATTTATGTATTGTTCACCTGAATTTCCCAAGCTTCCGCTCGGCTCACAAGGATCTCAAGTTGGCTACAGACATCTGTTTTTCCAGTTTTGTCAACATCTCCAGAATTCCTTTGTATAAGTTACAATTTTGCCCAAAGCTTAGAAACTGGTGTGTTGATTTCACAGCAAACATTTGGTTTATCTCTGAACTGGAGAGACAGAAATTCCTCAACTCCAAGTCCTTGCACGTGACGCAGTTCACACAAGAATTTTTTATATCTGCCCTTATAGGTTAAATTGTGCCTCCCACCGCCAAAATGATTCACATGTTGTAATCCTAATCTCCAGTCTCTGAGAATGTGAACTTATTTGGAAATACAGTTGTTGAAGATGTAATTAGGGCTTCCCCGGTGCGTCAGAGGTGAAGAGTCTGCCTGTGATGCAGGAGTCACAGGAGACGTGTGTTCGATTCCTGTGTCGAGAAGATCCCTTGGAGGAGGGCATGGCAACCTACTCCAGTATTCTTGCTGGAAAAATTCCATGAACAGAAGAGCCTGGTGGGCTACGATCCATGGGGTCTCAAAGAACTGGACACAGCTGAGCATGCACGTATGCACACATGAGGATGTAATTAGTTTCAAAGAGGTTAACTAGAGGAGGAGAGCCCCCAGTCCGATATGACTCACATCCCTATGAAAAGGGGAAATTTGGACACAGAGACACATATAAAGAGAACTCCACATGAAGATGAAGGCAGAGACTGACAGATCAACATGCAGCAAGCCAAGGAACACCAAGGATGGCCAGTGGACCAGGAGAAGCTAGAAGGAAAGCATGGAACAAATGCTTCCTTGCAGCTCAGAAGGAACCAACCCTGCCTATTATCTTGATCTTGGACTTGAAGTCCCCAGAACCGTGAGACAATACATTTCTACTGTTCAGTTATAGTTTCCCAGCAAAGTAACACTCCTCCTGGTTCTGATCTTGAGTGGCCTCAGCCTGCAGCAGCTTGAAGCAAGGCTTCAGTTCCTGGAGAGAGATGGAGGTCAGGTCTCAGAGGTAAGGCCCTGATTCCTAGCCACTAGACCAGTGTTCAGTGCCAAGCCCTGGCTCTTGAATTCCCACAAAGACAGAAAGTTGTGAAACAAGTCTAAATGTGCAGACAGACACGTGAGCAGACTTGCAGAGAGAACCATGCCCTTCTGGCAGTTTAAATCTCTTACATGGAGCATGTCTTCTGGTTTCCTCTGGCCAAACATCTTGCTTTGCCTGACTCAGAGTCCCAACTTGGTGTATCTCAGGATCAGGGATCAGCCCAGGCATCTCTTCCTCCTGGAAGCCCCTCATAATATATCCGTTCCCCGAAGGATGCGTCAGGAGCCCTCCACAGCATTCCCACAGCGTCCTGCCCCTGCCTGCAGTGTGTCTCTTAGCCAGAATGGATTCTACCGCAAAGGCCTGTTGGTAGTTAGCATCACTTACTATGCGGTGGTGCCCCCCCTCCCCGTCTAACCTCCAAGGAGCCTTTCTGCACATGTATGGTTGGGGAAGTCTCCTAAAGTTGAGAATGAGAAATAAGCAGTCTCTTCTCTCTGAGCAAGACCCAGCCTGATCCCACCATGGCCCTGCTGTTTTTGTCTTGGAGTATCAGTCCACAGAGAACCAGCTACAACTGTTTGCGTCAGGGGCTGACCCACCTCCTACCTCAGTTCTGCCTTATGGTGTCCTCCTCAGTGGGCCCTCTCTGGTGCCCGCATTTGCCACCACCGTCATTTAGTCCTTTGCCACCTCCCTAGCCGCCCTGCCTGCCTCCCAGATTTCCTCACCTTGGACGTCCACTGCACCAGGGGGAGATTTCCGCACCACAGCCCTGACCATAGAACGATTCTTCCATAGGATTAGAAGAATAATAAAAACAATAAGAATAATAATCTCTCAGGTACATTTTATATGCAAGCATTGTGGGAGACACAAGGAAGGCAAAGAAAATCAAAGAAATGTCTACTCTCTAGGAGCTCCCAGCTTAATAATGTGGATGAGGACAGACACAGCCCAGATCACAAGGTAGAGACACACTGCAGGCAGGGGCAGGACATTGGGGGAATTCTGCGGAGGGCTCCTGACCCATCCTTCGGGCAGAGGATATATTATGAGGGGGCTTCCAGGAGGGAGAGATGCCTGGGCTGAGCCCTAAAGCACTGGCTCTCAATTCTAAGTGCACACAGCAGTCACTTAAGTTTCACAATCGTTAAGGCCTATGTCCGATGGGGCCTCAGACCCTGAGGTCTGGGAGTGGCTTAGGTTTGGAAGTTGCACAAAACCTCCTGATGAGTGAAACACATAGCCCATTTTGAGAACCTCTGTCCTAAGGCACTGACTCTCTGCACCTTGAAATCATCTGAAGGGTTTTCACAAACTCCAGTGGCTGGTCCTACCCAGGGAGATTTGATTTAATTGGTATGGGTGTGGAGAGGGATTAAAGAATATTTTAACACACCCCCAGTAAGGAGGTTATGTGCAGACAAATTCAAGAACCACTAACTTGTAAGGATGCATCTCAAAATTGAATGTGCTTAGAAATCATCTTGAGATCTTTTTCATCAGCAGATCTCCAATCAGTAGGTCTAAGATGGGAGGATCCCCTGGAGGAGGGCATGGCGGCCCACTCCAGTGTTCTTGCCTGGAGATCCCATGGATAGGGGAGCCTGGCAGGCTACAGTCTATGGGGTCGCACAGAGTCAGACACGACTGAAGCGACTTAGCACAGCACAGGATGGGGCCTAAGATGCTACCTGTGTAAGGAGCCCAGGTGCTAGCGCTGCCGGTCTGGAAGCCGCACTTCGGAAAGCAAGGCCTTAGGAAGGAACACAAGTTCTCCAGGTAAAGAGAGCGTGGTCCTGCACCAGGAGGGTGGAGACGGGAGAACAGGATGTGGACTAGAGAGGTTCTTGAGGGTCATTCAGTGGATCTGGTGTTTGATGTGGATGTGAGGCATGAGATACTCCAGGGCACCGGTCAGGCTTCTAGCAAGGAAGCCTGACCTGCCTAATTGACCACAGAACATCCCAAGCAGTGCCAAAGTCTCGCTAACTTCATGGTCCGTTTCACATTTTCCAAACTCATCAAAAGTCTTCTCATTCCTCATCTTCACAGATAGAATTTACCACACCTTCCTTGTTTTCCTGTCCTCTTTTGCCAACACCAAGAGTACAAACTCAAATGCCTCCAGTGACCAATTTGGCATGGGCTTGAGTGAAGCAGTCTGGATGGGTGTGAAGGGAAAAGTTAAACTTCCCTTTTGCTACCAACCCACTAATGTATATTATGATATTAATATTAATTAATTATATCTTAAGAATATATTATAAGGCTCAATTAATATCTTCACAGTAATTAATACAAAAAGAAGACATTAAGGGAAATAATGGTTTGAACAACACTGATTTTGCATCAGAAAAATAAATAAAAGCTAGAAGACAGTAAAACATTTTTTAAATACTGAAAAGTTTAAAATTTTTAATGTCAAAAGATTTTTAAAATGATAACATAAATTTCTTGATAAATTGACATCTTAAAATGCTGAAAGGAAAATGTCTGCTAATCCAGAATTATAAATCTAGAAAAATTATCCTTTAAAAATGAGGGCAGAATAAGACTTTTTGAATTTAAAGAAACTGAAAGAACCCACTTGCCAATTATCCTGCACTTCACGAAACTCTTCAGGTTGCAGGAAGTGAGCCTAAATGGGCACTTGTATCCATGGAAGGAGTGAAGAGCCCCAGAAATGGTAAACACACAGGTTAATATAACATAGTGTTTTACAATTCCTTTAAGAGACAACTGAGGATTTTAAGCAAAATCACGATAGTGTATTGTGGAATTTTTAAAATAAGTACAAGTAAAATTTAAGATAGCAATAACACAAAGAATGGGGAGAAATTACCTTATCCCATTGCAAAGTTTGTACATTTTCTCTGAAGTGATACAATATAAATTCCAATGTGACTGTGATTAATTAAACATGCATAATATAATCACTACAGTAACCAATGCAAAACATAATACAAAGAGGGAAAGCTAAAAAGTCAGTACAGGAAATAAGATGAAATAATATTTCAAACAGATATTTATTGATGTATAAAAAAGCAAAACTCAATGATAGTATTTGGAATGTATGTTCGATAGGTAAAATTTTTTTAAAACACAAGGAAATGATTACCACAGAAGTCAGGCAGTGATTACCTTCGGCCTGAAGAAGAGGGAATGAAAGGGAAGAGGCATGAGAAGGATTCTGGAAACGCTGAAATGTTCTATTTCCTGACCCCATGGATGTTTGCTTCTTTTCATAGCTTTGTTTTGTGAACTTTTCTGTATGTAGCTTATAGTTCAGAATTATTTAAGTTTTTAAAAATCAGTGAGAAGAAATTAAAAGCATTGGCTCCCACCTACCACTAGGACTTGGACAGCAAGGAGATCAAACCAGTCAATCCTAAAGGAAATCAACCCTAGATATCCACTGGAAGAACTGATGCTGGAGCTTCAATACCTTGGCCACTCAATGTGAAAAGCTAACTCATTGGAAAAAACCATGATGCTGGGAAAGACTGAGGACAAGAGAAGGGGATGACAGAGGAAGAGATGGTTGAATAACATCATCGACTCAATGGACGTGAGTTTGAGCAAACTCCGGGAGATACTGATGGACAAGGAGGCCTGGAGGGCTGCAGCCCATGGGATTGCAAAGAGTCTGACACAATTTAGCAACTGAACAACAATAACAACCACTAGGTCTTAGGAGAGGTTATCTCCTCAATTCCCAGTTTTCCAAGTCCTCCTTAAGGGATTTTTGCGAATGATTGGGTCCTCCTAGCTGCCTCCACTGACCCAAGTTCACAGTTGTCCCAAATGTGGGCTCTTTAGCAGCAGAGGCAACGAGCAAGGGCCCCTGCCCAAGAGACACTGAGTCCAGCTGCACCAGAGTAGGGCAGAAAAAGCTCGCACGTCGCCAGGAGAGCAGTACCTCCAAGGGTGAGTTTTGGGACATTTTTAGCAAGCCAAGTTCCTGCCAAGCAAGATGCATTTTCAAGTAGAGCCAAAGACATGCCTTGTATCTGTCTTCACGCAGAGCAAACCTCTAACCCATGTTCCTCACGCACACACTCACACAGTACCCCCTCTGCCTCGCTGTCCTCTACCCTGATTCCTGCTGGGCTGAGATACTGTGATCAAGATCTAGACTTAGTGGTTCATAGGCTAAGAGACTCTGTGCTCCCAATGTAGGGGACCAGGAGTTCAATCCCTGGTCAGGGGACTGGATCCCACATGCCCCAACTAAGAGTTCGCATGCCACAACCAAGATCAAAGATCTCAAAGGCTGTGTCTATGACCTGATGCAGCCAAATAAATAAATATTTAAAAAAAGAAAAAGAAAAAAAATACTAGATGCTAACCTTTGTCAGATCACTCATCCTCTCTAAACCTTACACTCTTATGCTTGAAGGGGTGGTTTTATCCTGACCTCCACGGGCTTGAGAGAACAGGCAGGAGTGAGCTGCTATGGCTGGGCTGCGAGCGCCAGCAGTGGGAGCAGAGAGTGCCAGGTGCCTGATTCAGCCTCACTAGCAGCAGCCCCCATCCTTGCCATCCTGAATGCCCATGAGCCCAGCCCTGCACCCACCCGCGTTCCTGCTGGCACGCCTGTGGCCAGGTTGGGTAGACTCTGGACAGGCCGTTTGCTCACACAAGTCCTGTGTATTCTGGGGCAGTGAGAGTGTCACAGTTTGACCTCCACTTCAGTTCGAAAATATCCATGCTTCACTGGGGGTGGGGGTGCGGTCAGAGGGTGGGCGGGATAGGAGGGGCCACAGGGGAGGGCGCCCCTTAAGTGAGCACTGAGGTCAAGCTGTGCTGACCATCTCCAGCCTCGGAACACACATCTTGGGATTTTAAGTTAAACGCCAGCAGGATTGCTTCACACATGTTTAATTGTAGTTTTCCATGATCTGGGTAATCTTTTTCAAGGAAAATGCATTTTCTGTGGTTTACCCAGCTGAAGACCAAAGAAATAAGAAAAATGTCGGTAAGCCAGGAGACAGGGTTGACAACTCATGTAATGATGCTTGATTTCAGTTGAACATTTATCCAGACTCTTGCAGGCGATATTACTACGGCTCAGCAGCTTCGGCACCTCAGCTCTCAGGGTCCATTCAGGGCTCTGTGAACATTTCCCTTTACTGTGTTTTGCACAATGATTAAGACCCAACTTTTCTCCTCAGTAAACTGCCTGCCTTTTTAGCTACTAGGGCAAAGAGCACAGTATTTCAGGGCACAGAGTCCAGCTGCCTGGATTTCAGTTTTGGCTCCAAGTGCCTCAGTTTCCTCATCTGTAAAATGGGTGACAGCACCTTCCTTATAACATAGGCTGTCCTAAGGATAAGTGGACGATCCCCAGGTAAAATGCTGAGGCCAGCACCTGGCACACGGGGAGGCCTCAGTAAGCGCATCTCTTATCATGCCTCAGGAAACCTCAATTCCTCCAGTTTCATATTCTCTGCTAGGTTTTCTTAGAAACATAAGCCAACGAATTTCTGCCTCAGACAAATTAAGGTTTTATTTTTTTCAGTCTCATACGAAAGGAGCCCTGCCCCCTGGATAAATAGTTCTAGTTACCAAAGAACACACTCTTACCTCATTGGCTATAACTTTTCATAACTTATTAGATTTACTTAAAGTGATTTTAATTACACTCTAGTTTCTCTACATACACAATGAAATGCAAGCAAGTAATTGTATTTGCCCCATCTGTTATGTGCAGAAAGAAATTAGAATAGCTTAGTGCACCTTTTATTGTCCAAAGGTCTCTGTAAAAAGGAACTTGCCAGGATTTACTGAGCATGTCAGCCTCTCGCGAGTCAAGGGGGATTGGGTAGGGAGTGGATCGATGCTGTCAGTCAGTCTCTCTGTGATGAGAGCCAGCCTGTGATGCCAGCCAGCCTGTGATGCAACTTTCAGGAACACTGGTCTTCTCGCAGACTCAGCTCGTGAATTTTCTTAGGACTTTCCTGTCAAACGGCCTCCATCCCACTCTCTCATCACTTTAACTGCTTCCCACGGCAGCTCAGCTGGAGAAACAGGAGAAAGATAAAGGGGGCTTTGGGCAGGCACTGGGTTTAGGGGACCCCGGTAAAGTTTCTGTGTAGTAGTCGCCGTCGGGTAGGGCGGGTGCCTAGGGAAAGCATTAGCAATTTTGTGGCTGGGAGAAGTACAAGTAAGTAACAGAAAGCTTCTTTCTAGGACAGACGTTAGGGCATGGCTTCCATGGGGTTTCCCAGGCAAGAATACCGGAGTAGGTTGCCATTTCCTTCTCCAGGAGATCTTCCCGACCGTAGAAGATTATTTAAGGGAAAGTACTCTGATAGCAGCTGTGTCATACAAATGGAATCTTGTAAAATGAGCCCAGTGAGTCTGTCAGCTTTCCAAAGTCAAAGAACTTTCTGGCATAAGCACTTTCTTCGGGTATAGAATGTCGAACGAGACCAAGGTTGGTGGGATGATTAGATTTATTCTCACTCTCCATTGCTTTCCAATAAATTTGGGGTCTGAAGGCAGGTGTTCTGGAAAAAGAACCACACATGTATGGTGCTTTTAGTCCCTTTGACAAATTAGGAAATCGGGGTTACAAAACTTTGTAGCCACGGCCACAGGGCTCCAAAGTGACCGAGCCAGCCCCAGACCAGGTCTGTCTGCTGCCTCGGGCTCACAGTCAGAGGGAGGCCTGGGTATTCCTTTACGTCCCCTCACGTGAGGGTTAAGCCAGATCCCATTTCCCTCTCATGTAGACAGACACGGCATTGTGCGAACAAGCCTAATGGCCTTGCTGTCCAGATTTCCCACAGCATCTCAGAAAGCCTGAGTCTCCCCCTCTTCCCACCTCTGCCTCCCTGGCTGGGGCCGCCAGGTAGGATGGAGGTGGAGGTCACGGGCAGTGTGCTCCACTGTCTAATGGTGCCCTGGTGACGGCAGGTTTGTGCCTTGTGCTCCTCCGGGGAAGCTCTGGAAAGTTCATCATGAGTGTCCTTGGGAAGAGCCAGGCTGTGCTTGAAGCAAGCCTGTGCGCTACCCACCGACAAGGTCCTAGGACACAGTCTGTACACACACACTGCCAAGCTCTAGAGTTAACGCCTCGCTTCCCCAAGTGCGTCACGCACGAGACGGTTTAAGGGTGGTACCAACGGAGACACTTTCTCTGGCAATTATAATATGTATTTTTTAAATGACTTTTCATTGTGGTAAAAGTCACATGACATAAACATACTATCTTAACCATATTTAACTACATAGTTCAGTGGTTCTGGGGACACTCAGATTGCTGTGCATCTCTCTCCGTTATCCATCTCCCGAATTTTTCGCCTTCCTGAGCTGACCCTCCCACTCCTCCCCCCACCCCCTGGCACCCATCAGTGTACTTTCTGACTCTATGAATTTGACTATTCTATCACTTATGAGTGAAGTCAAACAGTATTTGTCTGCACCTGATATATATTGGAGTGCATTTTTAAGGATAACTTTGGCAACCCACTCCAGCGTTCTTGCCTGGAGAATCCCAGGGACGGGGGAGCCTGGTGGGCTGCCGTCTATGGGATCACACAGAGTCAGACACGACTGGAGTGACTTAGCAGCAGCAGTAGTAGTAATATACGTCCTACAGATAGATTGCACCTTCTTTTTCCCCCTGTGCTATAGTTTCTAATTAGTTATATATTTTATACATACTAATAAATATATATATATATATAATATATATATATATGTGTCAATCCCAACCTTCCAATTTATCCCTCCCTGCCTTTCCCCGCTTGGTGTTCATAGTTTGTTCCCTATGCCTGTGTCCCTATTTCTGCTTTGCAAATAAGGTCATCAACACCACTTTTCTAGAGTTCACATATAAACATTAATACAATAGCTCAGTATGTCCTAGCCTACCTATGACTTCACCAGTATTGCTCAGGACAAGTTTTAAGCAGTGGCTCAGATGGTAAAGAATCCGTCTGCAATGCAGGAGACCCAGGTTCGTTCCCAGGTTGCAAAGATCTCCTGGAGGAGGCAATGGCAACCCGCTCCAGTATTCTTGCCTGGAGAATCCCATGGACAGAGGAGCCCGGTGGGCTACAGTCCATGGGGTTTCAAAGACTAACTCAGTGACTCAAACTTTCGCTTTCAACACGTTACCTAATCTGAGGTATCTTCCACCTCCGCATTCCCAATTAGATGTACCCTGCCAGAGAATATGGATAGATGACTCTCCCATGTATGAGAAAGTGGGGGAAGAAATAACATTTGGAGTCGTCTTAGCATGTTGGATGGAAATGGCAGAGAAGTAAAGAACAGGTGTTCTGGAGTCAAACTGGTTGAACTGGAAATGTTAGCTCTTTAATTTCTTAGCTGTGAGACCTTAAGAAGTTACTAAATGTCTTATTTTAGGTGCTGAGCCACTGAAATCTGTGGGGTCTTTGTTAATGCAACTCACATACCCTCATATAGCCCACAAGCCAAACTGCAGCAAAGAATTTTCTCAACTCATTTGAAAGGCCATAAAGATATCAACGATTGAGCAACTGAACTGAACTGAACTGAAAGATATCAAAACTAAAAGCACATATTTACACCATTTAGTACCTTGCTATTATCAGTAACAATAAAATAAGGTAAAATGTTTCAGCCCAGACATTTTTGAAAGAATTATCTCCCCAATCAAAATCAACAGAGTTATCAGAGATGCCACTGCTGAGCAGGGAAGTTAGCTCTCCAAGCAGGTTCACGACTACTGCCTGCGGGCCGAGTTGCTCATCCAGACGGTAATTGGATCTGCACCAGGGAGCAAAGATTTCACAGCCATGGACCTGCCGGCAGAGAAGGTGTAACTTCAGATATGAGAATATGACCTTAAAATTAACAATGCCTCTACTAGTCCACCTTAAGCGAAGAACATTTCATATCAACAAATATTTTATTATTTTATTCCTTTAAACTAGAAAAAGGTTTAACAATAATTTTTCAAGTTAATAACATACAAGTTTCCTTTTAAGAAAATGAGTAAAAGCAAAAGTCCTCTGTCCAGGCTGCATTTTCCTCACTCCATCTGTTTACCATGTTCCTCTGTCTCATCCTTGGACCACAGTCTGAAGATCATCGCCACTTAGAGAAATCTTTGCCCTTCCCTGGAGGAGGTTCAGTGCCTCGAGGACATCCTTTCTCCTATCCTATTATTTTCTACCACGGCACTGGCCATGATTTCTGATTCATACTTTTTTAAACAATTATCAGCCTCCTTTATTTTTCCTGCTGAGCCAGGTCTTCCTTGTGGCATGCGGGCCTTTCGTCATGGTGGGCAGGATTTAGCTGCCCAAAGCCGGTGAGATCCTACTTCCCCGACCAGGAATAGAACCTACATTCCATGCATTGAAAGGTGGATTCCTAATCACTGGGCCACCAGGAAGTCTCTCTGATACACATTTATTGCAACAGTCATCATCTGACTACATCTTTAAGCTTCCTTAGAACCAGGACCACACCTGTTTTGCTCACCATTGATCCCCAGCAGTCAGCCCCAAGCTTACATACAGCTATAGGAAGAATGAATGAAAAATGATCAGTTTGCAGATCAGTGTAAATAAGGCACGATGTATTTGTCCAGTCTTATGTCTGGTCATTTCAACTTTTCCATTGTTTCACAAATGTAGCAACACTCCCACGGATCACAGAGGTGTCTTGAGCAAGTGTCTGATGGTTTCCTTAGGACAAATTATGAGAAGGAACTGATGGCTCCAAGATTTTGAAGCTCTAGCTCACTGCTTAGAATTTCTTCAAGTGGGAAGGGTATTAACCGGAAACATATTAAAGAAAGAGAGGGAAGGAAAGAGAGAGGATGAGAAAAAGAGACAGAAGGGAGAAAGGTGGAGAGGGAGAAAGGACAGAGAAAGAAAAGGAAAATAATAAGAAAAGATGGGAAAAGAAGAAAAACCAGTGCCTAAGTTAAAGAGGCCTTGTCTCCATGTGAAGTTCCCTCTTCAGAGGTTGCTGTCCAGCCAGTTTCCTGGACCGGATCTCTCTGTCTCCCTGCCAAACCATGCCTGGGAAAGGCAAAGTCAGACACTCTCAAATCACAAGGTTTAAGATGATAAAGACCCCCAGACCCTCCTTCTCAGGGGTGAAGCAGTTCAGGGCTTTTGTTCTCCGGTGTCTTTGTTCCAGCGACCTCTCCCATCTCAAAGGATTTTCCACAGCACCAAGAGCCTGACACTTTGCCCATCCCAGTTCTCACAGAACTCTCCAGTGAAAGACAAAGCCAGACTGGCACGGAGGAAGGCACGAAATAAAGGGGGACTGAGAAGGAAGAAAAGCGCCTGCAAATCTGGCTGCCCGAATATTCAGTTGCTGCAGCAACTAGAATGAGACAATGAAGCGGGGAGGGGACCACCATCTTCCTCCCTCGGTCCAGTTGTCATGGATACTGGGATTTTAGAAGTGAAGGGGTGAAGGATTTTCTTTACACTTTACAAACAATGCCTTTTTTCATTCCCTTGGCCTGTGGCCTTGCTCCATCTGGGTTGGGGACTTCCCCTTCTTTCTGAGTCTTCCCGTAAGGAGGCTGGGGGAAGGGCAAGATGCTTTCTGTAAAGGAGACAGTCCAGCCAGGAGCTCTAAAGTCTGTTCCCATGCGGGGCCAGGCAGAAAGGCCTGAGCACTCGTGGAAATCTCCATGCACTGAAATCTTCCCAGCCACACTGCAGGAAGGCTGGAGCGCTCCTTGAACTCTTCTCCCCATCCTTCTGAATCTCCCAGGAGTGCTCACACACAGGCTGTCACCTTTGGTTCCAGCCCATGCCCTCCCCAGCCCCCCAGAGACCCCTCATTAGCTTCATGCCCTGGCTTCCTCCTCCAGGATTCAGCAGGAGGAATGCAGCTGGAGTCCTCCTCTGAGGTCTTCTCCCAGCTTCTTTGCCCAGAAGCCACATCAGGACCAGCACTGTCCTGCTGAGCTGTCCAGCACCGTATGGTGAGGTCATCAGCTTGATTTTTTTTAATTTATTTATTTATTTTAATTGGAGGCTAATTACTTTACAGTATTGTGCTGGTTTTGCCAAACATTGACATGAATCAGCCATGGGTGCACGTGTCCCCCATCCTGAACTCCCCCTACCTCCCTCCCCATCCCATCCCCTAGGGTGTCCCTGGGCACTGGCCTTGAGTGCCCTGCTTTCATGCATTGAACTTGTACTGGTCATCTATTTCACATATGGTAATATACATGTTTCAATGTTCTCTCAAACCATCCCACCCTCGCCTTCTCCCACAGAGTCCAAAAGTCTGTGCTTTTATCTGTGTCTCCTTTGCTGCCTTGCATATAGGGTCGTCGTTACTGAATCCCATATATAGGCATTAATATACTATATTGGTGTCACCAGCTGTATTGATCACGTTGTCTAGACTCGGCTGTGCCGTCTCGCCAGGATGACCTGGGCAAGGGTTCTTACTCTCTCTGAACCTTGCTCCCCATCCGGTCAATGCGTGCTGTCGTGTCCACCATGAAGCGCTGTTGACAGTATGAAGTGAGAAAAGACAGCTGCAGCAGGCACTCCAGCAGCGAGAGCGCCCTGCCCCCTCTCCATCACCACCCCGCCACAGTCACCCACTCCCTCACACTCACACAGACCTCCATGCTCTCTCACACGCATGCACTCACACACACAGAGTCACAGACATCCACACACACACTCTTACACACTCACACTTGTATACAACAAGTCCCTTATGTACAAAGGAGTTTTGTTCCAAGAGCGTGTTCATAAGTCCAGCTTGTTCATAAGTCTACCAGAGTTAGCCTAGGTACCCAGCTAACAGTCGACTCTACAGTACTGTACTGTAATAGGTTTATAATACTTTTCACATAAGTAATTCACACACAAAAAAAAAACAGAAAATTAGGAAAACATTTTTAATCTTACAGTAGGACCTATAAACGTGCAGTAAGCACAGTACAACAGCTGGCATGCAGGGGCTGGCACAGAGTGAACAGGCCAGAAGAGCTCCTGACGAGGAGGGAGAGGGGTGGGAGACGGTGGAGCTGAAGGGTAGTCAGCGACAGGAGACGGAGGGCGCTGCTGCGGTGTCGCTCAGGCCTGACGCTGACGGCACGGGTTCTGGCTCCTTGCTGGAACCAGAGGCACATGCGCATCCTTGAAAGTCTGCAGTCTGAAGGCTCGTGTGGAGGTGACTGTCGTGCATATCCTCAGGCTCACACATTCAGAAACTCACACTCACACACCCCACACACAGACACCCCCAAGGACTCTCTCACATATATGTACACACAGTCACACGTACACAGAGTCACACGTACACAGAGTCACAAGTACACAGTCACACGTACACAGTCACAAGTACATAGGCAGGCACATGTGGTCACACAAATGCGCGCACACACACACACACTCACGTACATACTTATACACTCTCCCACATGTGTATACTCCCACACATCTGCATACATTCAACTTTCCCTTTTCTTAATCTTATATTGGTATATAGCTGACTTACAATGCTGTGTCAGTTTCAGATGTGCAACAAAGTGAATCAGTTATACACACATATATATGCACTTTCATATATACTTTCCATTTTTGACTTATTAATAGAAAGACTGGGAATGTCTTATCTTATTAATCATTTATCAAGCAAGAGAGAGTACAGCTGCTTGGTTTTAAGCAATACCATCTGTCCATCCATCTATCCATCCAATAACATTTGTGGAGAGTCTAACATGGGCCAGACTATGACATCATAAAGGGCCATCAGGCAAGGCCACCAACCACAGGCTTCTCAGCTGCTGGAACTCAGAGCAGCCGTGAGACCCTCCTTCGGCCTGCATGTGCCTTCATTTCCCGACACTTGGCCACGCAGCCTGGAAGCCAGAACACCGCGCACAGACCTTTTGTGATGGGAGGCCAGGGTACGATGGGGCTCAGGATGCTGTGGTCGCCTGGGGCTAGAGTCCCCACTGGTCTTACAAACACTTGGAACAAATGCCACAGACCCTTCCAGGTGATGATCTGAACTGCAAAGATGGTCCAGCTTCCCCCTGGCTGTCCAGCACTGAGTAGGGCCACAAGCTCCCTCCTCCCCTAGGGCAACCAGAAGTTTGTCCAGGGCTGCTGGGTGTGGTGCAGAGGGTCGGCTTTCACCCGTCAATCATCTTGATGCTGCTTTCCAACCTGCTGCTGCTGCTGCTAAGTTGCTTCAGTCGTGTCCGACTCTGTGCGACCCCATAGATGGCAGCCTACCAGGCTCCCCCGTCCCTGGGATTCTCCAGGCAAGAACATTGGAGTGGGTTGCCATTTCCTTCTCCAATGCATGAAAATGAAAAGTGAAAGTGAAGTCACTCAGTCGTGTCCAATCCCCAGCGACCCCATGGACTGCAGCCTGCCAGGCACCTCCGTCCATGGGATTTTCCAACCTGGGAGGCCCTGTTTAATATAGTGAAGAGGAAAACGTTCAGATAGGATCACAGAGAGTCAACCTCCTTCATACTTAGTTTCCTCATCTGTAAAATAGGAATAGGACTTCCCTGGTGGCTCAGTGGCTAAAATTCCACATTCGCAATGCACGGGAGGGACCTGGGTTCCATCCCTGGTGAGGGAACCAGATCCCACATGCCCCAATGAAGAGTTCACAAGCCACAACTAAAGATCCTGCACACAACCACGAAGACTGAGGATCCTGCGTGCCGCAACTACAAACTGGTACCTAATTAAGTAATTGAAAAGTACAAATTCAAGCATGTACACCTGTGGTGGACTCATGTCAATGTATGGCAAAACCAATACAGCATTGTAAAGTAAAATAAAAATAAATTTTAAAAAATGAAAAATAAATAAATAAAATTTAATAAAATGGGAATAATCATACAACCATCCCCCAGGACAAGTGTGAGGGTTCAAAAATACCTGTGAATCTTTTTGCCTGGCAAGTATTAAGTACTCATAAACCATGGCTTCACTATTCAATTAGATTACCATTCTTAGCTCTGTTAGGGTTTCTAACTATGCAAAATCATAGATATGCATATAAAAGTAACTGGAATGAATCACAGAAAGTTAAAAAATGTTGACTTGTTTAAACTAATGTAACTCTCTACCTTTTTACTTTAACTTCCATTTTAACATTCCAATATTTCTACAAGAAATAAAAATCAAAATGGTAAACACAAGTGTCTAGGGCCTGATTTTTAGGAGCCACTTAAGCAAAATATTTAACTTCAGATCCTCCCATTTATTTGCATCACATGCAGCATTAATTTCTACTAATAGAACAGAAGGAAATACCTGGAAGCATCCATGGAACACACAACTAGACCTCCGACAAGAACAGCAGACACTCCACGCTACTCTCTCTTGATTCATATTGCTATCGTCAGCCTCCCACTTTCTTAAATATGTTTACCATGCTTATTTGTGTGTTTTTTTCTATTTTATTTATTTATTTTATTTGGCTGCTCTGGGCCTTAATTGCAGCACGAGGGGACCTTTAGTTGCAGCGTGTGGGATCTAGTCCGCTGACCTGGCCCTTTGCCCTGGGAGCACAGAGTTTTAGCTACTGGACCACTAGGGAAATCCCTATCACCCTTATTTAAAAAACAACAATAACAACAACATCAGAAATTTATCCAGATACTGAATCCAAATCATTAATTCCATAGTAATCGAAAGTTTGCCATCCACAATAGCAATAATTTCACCCTTATGCTACATTATGTTCTAAAGGGAAGCCACCTGCTTTTGAGTACAAAGGCCATGCTGGATACAGTGAAAGGTGACCACCAGGTCTGTTCAAGACACAGAAGACATCTGAAGACATACTTCAGGAATCTGGAAGTATAGCAGGAAAAGAGAAAATTCCATGAAACGGGTAAACTCTGTATTGGGTAGTTTTAACTCTGAGCTGTATAAGCAAGGTAGATTGAGAGCTATTGGGAAGAAGTCAAACTTTTTTCCATCTTGAAGGCTGAATACAAGCCATTAGTCTCGTCCTGGAGACCATTCAAGCATTCGCATTTAACTTCCAGTCAGCATAGTCATTCACACAACGCACTGGGCGTCGAGGAAAACACAAAATAAACACTAATGAAGATAAAGTGAATCGTCAGATTCTTTCCCGGGGACCCCAGAATGAAACCAGTCTGCACAGCCATTGCCTACCTGTGTCCATTTAGAGAAAATACCTGCTTCTACTGACCAATAAAGACAGAAGGCAGAGGAAGGTTTTCTTTTTTAAAAACAGTTTCAGAGCTACTGGGATTCACTTAGAACACATACCGTGTATTTACCATGAGCCAGGTACTGTCTGGAGCACTTTCCATGGATGATCAGACTTAGTCATCACCATAAATATGACACAGAGATGAAGGACAGAGACACAAGAAGAAAACAAAGAAAATACTAGGCTTTGTTATGAGGGCAACAGCTAGAATTAATTTCACCTGATAGGGTGATTGTGCAGAAGAGAAATAAGAAATGGAGCTGGGAGAGTAGTTTGGGCCAGTCAGGGGCTCCTGGCTACACATCACGAGGACTTGATACTCATTTTATTTTAGCTGCGTCGGGTCTTTGTTGCAGCAAGCGGGATCTTTGTCCTGGCGCACAGGCTCCAGAGTGTGGGCTCTGTAGTTGCAGCTCACGGGCTCTCTAGTTGCCGAGCATGGGCTTAGCTCACCCGTGGTAAGAGGGATCCTAGTTCCCCAACCAGGGATCAAACCCACATCCCCTGCATTGGAAGGCAGATTCTCATCCACTGCACCATGAGGGACGTTCCAGGAGTTTGATATTCTTTAGGGAGTAATCAAGGCCTCAGAGCAAGTGGGCAAAGCAATATGTTAAGATTTCTTTCAGATTTTAAGAAATAAAGTGGAACCAGAAGTGAAGAAAGGAGAACCACTTTCAGGGGACCCAGGAAAGAGCTGCATCACCATCTTCTCTCTATCAAACCCAATGCTCTTTGATCCCCACAACATCCCACACCATAGAAATTACTCTCTCCACTTGATGCCTAAATCTGTCGTGGGGATATTTTTTAACTAGCACCTGAAATAATCTTAAATTATTACCCCCAGATTATTCTGACTCAGAGAGCTCTTTAGTATGGAGAAACACCCATTTTAAAGAGATAGATAACAAGGTTTCCTGGTGGCTCAGACGGTAAAAAATCTGCCTGCAGTGCGGGAGACCCAGGTTCGATCACTGAGTCAGGAAGATCCTCTGAAGAAGGGAACGGCTACCCACCCCGGTATTCTTGCCTGGAGAATTCTATGGACAGAGGAGTCTGGTGGGCTACAATCCATAGGGTCGCAAAGGGTTGGACACGACTGAGCAACTAACACTTTCACTTTCCCCTTTCAAAGAGATGATGGCTATTATATACCCCACCCAGAACTCCCTGTTCTGTCTCCTTGTTCAGCCCCCTCTGCCCTCAGAGTCTCAGTGGAAACCCAAGCCTGCGGGCAGCTCTCTTATTTCAATCAAGCTGTACTTGCTGTGCTGAAACACCATGATTCCTTCCGTGTTCCTCCAGACTGATGACAATTTGGGATCCAAATAATTGACCCAAGTTTACAGTCGGAGAAACTGAGACTTAGAGAGGTGAAATGCTTAAACCAACATCCCAGCTTCCGTATGGAAACATCCCGGCTCAATACCACTCCTGCTCTCTCACATTTGTACCTCACAGCCACCTGGCTGGCAGTCTGACACAATCCCACCGCTCAGAGCATCTGGACTGTGGGCTCAGCCTCCCAGTGACCGGCCTCAGATTAGAGTGAACAATAGGCTGGGCATATGGGGCTCGGTCCCCAGGGGCTGATCCTCAGCACCCGCTCCTAAGACCTTCCTACCATTTGTCACAGGATGCCCGCTGCTGTGCACATTAATCCAAATTGAGTTCAAGCCCTTAGCCTCTGTGTCCCATTGTAATGCTATAATTTTTCTTCAACACAAGATCAGAGATCTGCTAAGACCTCGTGTTGCCGACACAAAAGAAGAAAGATTTTGTTAATCTCAATGAAAATGAATTCTTCTTATTTTGTCCTGGGGGGGAAAAAAAAAAAGGAAAACATGAAGATATTACATCAGCCTCTCAGAAAAAGAAAAACACAGAAAACGCTCTGCCATCACGACATAGTTAAAACATGCGGCTTTAAGAGTCAACACAAAGCACAGCAATTACACAGCCCTTCACCTTTTACTGGCTTGTTTTATTATCCTGGATATTCCAGCTGTTTTTTTCCTGGGATGTTTTTGGATACGATAATCCCATTAGCCTTAAAATAGAGTTATCATAGAGGAAGCAAGGTCAAAGCGGGGAGAATGTTCATAGGATTGGAGAGAAGAGGGCAAGGGGAGGAGAGTCCCTAAAAATTGGAAGCATCTTTATGAAATCTGAGCATTTCAGAGTCAGAAGGGACCTTGAAGATGACTAGTCAGACCTTCTCATGAAATGCGTGCATGCGCACACACGTGTGTACACACACACGGCAAATAAGGGTGAGATGGGGATGATATGTCCAAAGAAATGGATGTATCATTCAGGCTTATAGGTTGAAAGAAGTGGAAACAGCAAGGCATTTAGCTGTCTGAAAAGAGCCTTGTGTAAATTTCAGCAAGGTCTCCTTAGGAGAAAAATACCATAATGACCCCTCTTTATCTTGTCAATACTTATCACTCCTCTGCCCTCGATAAAGCTCTCTTGTTGACGCATTTGTTCGCTTTCGAACATCTGATTAACTGAATGATGTAGTATAGAGGTCCTCACAGTACAGTCCGGGAGCCAAATTGAGCTTGCTGCCCGCTTTTGCATGGCCCACAAGCTGAGAATAGCTTTCACACTTTTTAAGAGTTGAAAAAATATCTTTCCAGTTTAAAAAAACTTCAAAAACAATATAACATGTCAAAATTATATAAAATTCAAACGTTGGTGTCTACAAGTAATGCTTGGCTGGAACACAGTTATGCCAAGCATTTGCGTATTGTCTGAGACCATCTTCACCCTTCAGCAGCTGAGTTGGGCAGGTGTAACAGACATAGCAGCTTCTCTGGTGGCCCAGCAGTAACTGGTCCTCCTGCCAATACAGGAGCCACGGGTTCGATCCCTGGGTGGGGAAGATCTGGAGAAGGAAACGGCAACCCACCCCAGTATTCTTGCCTGGGAGACCTATGGACAGAGGAGGCTGGTGGTCTACAGTCCATGGTATCATTGGCAGAACCTTAAACATTCATCTGGCCCTTTCCAGGAGAAAGCCTCCCATTTTACTAACATGAAAATTGGAGCACCCCAGCCCAGGGCCACCACTTAGGTATGACCTGGGCCAGTTCATGAGCATTTCCATGCTTGGGCTCCCTCATCTGCAAAATGGAGATCATATTTACTAAAACAGTATAATTGAAGCTCAACTTGATGTCAACTGAGGTCACTCTACTGTCTGAGACTTAAACAACATTGCTTTCAGTTCAGCTCTGGGTCTTGGCAAAATTCCATGTCCCCCTCAACGTTCCCAGAGCCTTGCATCCTCTTGGTCCTTCTGATTCCAAATTCCAGCTCTTTTTAACTTTGATCTCGCTCGTCTCCCCAGTCCTCAGCTAGTCTTCCTGTTTGGTACCAACCAGAATTTTTACGTTTGCCAGCTCCACCTCCAAACACAGTCACAGGAGGCATTATATGGGAAGCAGGTTCGGGGGACTTAGGGAAGGGATGGTATAGCTAAAACTCGGAGAAGGCAATGGCACCCCACTCCAGTACTCTTGCCTGGGAAATCCCATGGACGGAGGAGTCTGGTAGGCTGCAGTCCATGGGGTTGTTAGGGGTTGGACACGACTGAGTGACTTCACTTTCACTTTTCACTTTCATGCATTGGAGAAGGAAATGGCAACCCACTCCAGTATTCTTGCCTGAAGAATCCCAGGGACGGAGGAGCCTGGTGGGCTGCCATCTATGGGTCGCACAGAGTCAGACACAGCTGAAGCAACTTAGCAGCAGCAGCTAAAACTCAAACAATTTTAAAACGAGCAGCCAACTTCTCTCATTCCAGCAGACTCATGACTATCCCACTGCCAGCAAATGCCACCTTCCCCTGAAGGTTCCAGCCCTCTGCCATGCCTCTCAGCCTTCTGCCGTGTCAGTCCACTTCTTCATCTCTACCCATCCCTTCTTGAAATTTCCTTCATATCTTCCATCTTCTCTGTTTCTGGGAGCCCTTTATCCTCAAGACACCTGCAGAAGCTCAGTTTTCACTTCTATCTGATATAGGACACCCTAGCTCATCACCCTGATGCCTACATTTCCATGGTTATAGACTCCACGTTTTTGATTAAAAGACCCCTTACTTTATATCTCAGACTTAGAAGCCCAGAACAGCTGTCAGAGCTTCAGACACACTTTGTCTTTGTCCCAGAAGAACGTATATTCAGTGTCCCACTGATACAAATGATGTCACCACCTCCCTCTTAGAAGACAGAAGCACTGTCAGTAGCTTTGGGGTTGATTTGCTTCTTCTTTCCCTTAAAATATATGCCGTATCGATCATACTGCCTGACATGAAAAAAATAATCAATACATGCTTTCCTTCATGACTTCTCCCCAAAAGAAACATGGACAAAACATCAACACGTGCAACAATACATGCTGTACATGTGGGCCATGAACACACACTTGCCCACCTTGAATGCTCCACCTGGGGCCTCTGTTGGAAGAAACAGATACAGAACTAGGTTGGGAAACACTGCTTAGGACAAGGTGATAAAAGTAACAGAGTGCTTTTTCTCCACCATTTAAATGTACCAGGAGCTGAATAAAAGTCACCAGAAGAAAATCCTTTGGAGAATTCCATTTTATTTTTTTTTACTTGCCAGACAAGAAGGGGTCTAAGACTTTGTATCTATTGCACCTATTGCTGCATAAAAATATCCCTAAAACTCAACAGTCTAAACAACAAATATGTAGCACCTCACAGTTTCCTGAGTGTTGGGAATTCGATGAAGGCTTAGCTGGGTGGTTTTGGCCTAGAGTGTCTCAGAAGGTTACAGTCAAGAAATTGGCTTGGGCAGCAGTCATGTGAAGGCTCAACTGGGGCTGGAGAATTTGCTTCCAAGACAGCACACCCAGACAGCTGTTGGCAGGAGGCCTCTGCTGCTTGCCCAGGTTTCTCCAGAGGACTGCTGATGACACAGCCTCCCCAGAGTCAGTGATTCAAAGGAGAGACTAAAATAAAAGCTGTGCTATTTTATAACCTAAACTTGGAATGACATGCCATTGCTGCTGCTACTGCTGCTAAGTCACTTCAGTCGTGTCTGACCCTGTGCAACCCCAGAGACGGCAGCCCACCAGGCTCCGCCATCCTTGGGATTCTCCAGGCAAGAACACTGGAGTGGGTTGTCATTTCCTTCTCCAATGCATGAAAGTGAAAAGTGAAAGAAGTCGCTCAGTCGTGTCCAACTCTTAGCGACCCCATGGACTGCAGCCTACCAGGCTCTTCCATCCATGGGATTTCCAGGCAAAAGTACTGGAGTGGGGTGCCATTGACAAGCCATTACTTCTACCCTATTCCACAGGCTACACAGACCCACCCTGTATGGGAGGGAAATACCCAAGGATGGGAGAGACAGACTGACTACTTGCCTTTTCAACCTGGGAGACTCTCAGTGTCATTCCAGGACAACCCCCTTTCTTACTTAAGCTAGTTTGTGTATTTAACTTGCAACAAAAGAGCCTAGAATAAGATGGAATTCTGAGTCTAATGCTCTACAAATCTACCCTTGAGGAAAAGAAAAGAAATCCTTTCTACATCATTGTATGCAAAACAGAACAATGAACAATTTGGTATTTTTATAATATCAAATTATCACAAAACTTACTGTCTCAAGACAGTCATTGTATTTTGCTCACAATTTTGTGGAATTCGGGAAAAGCGCAGGCGATTCTTATGTAGGAGTCTCTCGTGCTATTGCAGCCAGATGTGCACGGGGGCTGCAGTCACCTGGCTTCAGTCCAGCTTTGCTGGGCTGGACATGCAAGGTGGCTCATCCACGTGGCCGGCAATTGATGCGGCTGTCTCTGGGGAGCTCAGCTGGGCCATCAAACAGACTGCCTGTGCGGGGCTTCCCCAGCAGCTGCCTCAGGTAACTGGACTTCTTATGTGACAGCTGCTTCCCTCAAAGCAAGTATCCCAAGAAACAGTGGGGCCTGTGTATAACCTTTCCTGACCTAACCTCAGAAGCTATAAAGCATCATTTCTACTGCACTCAGTTGATTAAAACCAAATCATGAAAGTCAACCCAGATTCCAAGAGAGGAGAACCAGCCTTCATCTTTCAATGGAAGGCTCAAAAATGGCCAGAGCCAGATGGTTTGCCCAAACATTGGACCTACCCATGCCAAGCTCTCGTGGGATAAACAGTGCCTCCCACATAAAAGAGATAGGGAGGGATCTCAGTTAGAATGTAAATAAACTTCATGACAAGAAACGGTCCATCTGGCCTAGGATATCTCTCCTTCTGGGAACTGAAAGATATCTGCCAAACCACATTTATCAGAAAACATTTTCAAGTAACCAAAAACTCAAGTCAAACTGTCATAAACAATAAAGAAATTTCTTGACTCATATACCTGGAAGTTCTTCAGCCTTTGTATGTATTTCGTCGTATATGACTCTTTGCAACCCCATGGATTGTAGCCCACCAGTCTCCTCTGCCCATGGAATTTTCCAGGCAAGAATACTGGAGCCCTCCTCTAGAGGATCTTCCCAACCCAGGGATCAAACTCAGCTCTCTTGCACCTCCTGCGTTGGCGGGTGGGTTCTTGACCATGTGCTGCCTGAGGATTCGCAGTCTTTAAAGTTGTGCTGTGTTGTGGCTTGGTAACTCAGTCGCGTCCAACTCTTTGTCACCCCGTGGACTACAGCCTGCCAAGCTTCTCTGTCCCTGGGATTCTCCATGCAAGAATACTGGAGTAGGTTGACATTTCCTACTCCAAGAAATCTTCCCAACCATTTCAGGAAGATTCTTTACCTCTGAGCCACCTGGGAATTCAAAGGCTCTGTATACATTTCCCAACCATCCTCCAATCTACCCCCTTTCATCCTAGCTGCATAGCAAGAAAGTTGCAGCTTTTGGCATAGCAAGAAAGGGCCACCTGGTCTGGCTCTTAAATTGGTGCATGACCACTTCCAGAGAAAAGCAAAGTGAGTTGCTTCTAGACCCTGTCCTAGAAGAATGCAGATAAACCTTTCAAATGCCCATAGCCAGCCTCTCTCTCCTTATTAGATCTAATTGGGTTATATGGCCAACCCAGACAGTCACTGTAGAGAGGAACAGAAAGACTCAAGCCAACCACGCTCACTCCTGATCCCTGTGAATAGAATTAGTTCCCATGCATGGAGGAAGAGAGGGGACCCAAACAAAGTAAGAATTTTGTTAGAAGTAAGGAAATGAGAAATGGATGCTAAGGAAATAATCAACAATGTCTACTACATTACACTACCAAAAAGAATTTCTAATAAACCTAAATCAAGTATAATCCATCTTTTGCTGCCTTTTCTCCACATGCAAATGCATAATCAGTTCTCTGAAACTCTGTCCCCAAATAATTCTGGAAGTTTTCAGAAAGCAACTCATATGAGTTTATAGACAAGTCCGGTGAGTTACCAGTTGCACTGCAACTTTTTCCTGCTGGGTTTCAGGGATCTGCTGGCCACTGCCACCAGCTCTGCCAGGTAATTCTGTACCTGCTAGCCAAGTCCACCTCCCTTCAGAGTCCATGTTCGGTGTCCAGTTGCAATACAGGGAGAATGTTCTTTGCTCTGTTGAAAAGACAGCAAAGCAATGCTGCTTGAGAGCCCTGAGTGTAGCATCAGGGTTGGTTAACAGACGTAACTTTCAGATTGTATTTGTCACATCACCCACTCCAGTATTCTTGTCTGGAGAATCTCATGGACGGAGGAGCCTGGCAGGCTACAGTCTATAGAGCTGCAAAGAGTCAGACATGATTGAAGCAACTGAGCACACACACACTGTCCATTGGCCCAGCCCAAGTGCTACATGTCCACAGAACGCAGATATTATTCCTTGCAGGTCCAGCCCAAGTGCTACATGTCCACAGAACGCAGATATTATTCCTTGCAGGTCTAGCTCAGGAGATCATCTGAGTGACAAACTACACTGTGCTCACAATGACCTCCTCCTGAATTCAATACCCAAGTTTCTTTTCCTAATCGCTTCTGACTCCCTCTTCCTTTAAAGTAAGCTCTCCCTTAGGAGGTTCTTAATCCTGCAAGCAGACTCCTAATGTGTCTCCTCACCAGCTTGTCAGGCGTCCCAGGCATCTCTGGACCCCAGTGGTCCAGCTTCATTCTGAGCAGAGGCTCCCAAGTTGAAATCTATCCAACAGCATCAACTATGGGTGATTCTTTCTGTGCTCACCCTTGCTTTTGCAATCCAGTCATACTGGATCACACCAACCATGGGGACGGAGAACGCCATCTCCACGTGTGCCACCAACCCATATGCGTGCCTTGTATGTGCTATTTCATACGTGCCCAAATCCTAAGTTTCTCAAATGCTGCTCTCTTTACTAGAACTCTCTTTGGCTGCCCAACTGTCTCACCTTGCAAATTCCTGCACATCCATCCAGCCCCAGTTCTGCAACTCCCATGATTGATGTGAGAAACAGACCAGCAGTGTTTGCCAAGTTCAGTTCAGTGGCTCTCAGAAGCATTCAACCTGGAAGACTCAGGCTACTAAGAGCCAAGGAGAACAAAAAGTCACTGCCCTTAGGTTGACTCTACAACAGGCTTCCGGGGCACTTCCCTGCACAGACCACATCTCCAAGCACTGACACTGGCCAGCTTCTGCCAGCTGCCCCTCCACTTCTCTTAGCATCCTTAAGGTCCTACTGTCTGAACTGTCCAGCTCACCCTCCACTCCCACAGCTGCCAAGCCGCCTCTCCCTTGGCCCGGTGCATAGAATCAGGTTGGAGGTATCTCTTAAATGAATTGGGCTTTTGTTCCTTCCAACGCGTGTTGAAATTTAAGAGACTAAAACAAAGGCCCTCACTGTGCCCCAGTCTTGGCTCAGCTGGGACACTAACTGCCCAGCCACAGCACACGCGGGAAAAAAGTGGCCAACGCTGATTAAGGCGCCCCCTGGGAGGACACGGCAAGCAAGCTTTTCTCCTTTCTTTCTAAAGTTGCCTTTGTTTCTGTCACAATGTCCACTCTGCCTCCATGCTGCTGGGCATTTGTAGGTACAGACGAATGACAAGGTGGACACCACTCTGAAGCAGGAGACCCCGGCGCACAGGGCACCTGCCTCGTGCTGAGATCATGCAAGATGCCCTTTGCCCGTGAGCTCTGATCCTCCGACATCTCTGCAAAACGAGCATTGTTATCCCCACATGAAAGATGCGGGATCAAGAGACCAGAGCTGTAACATCGCAGTGAGACTCGGATGGATTAAAACCTCAGAAGCAGAGTAGACAGAACGCATGGAATGCAGGGGCCACCCAGAACTACCAAGAGGAGTCTTTGAAATCTTGGCGTGAGTTTGCCATCTTCATCTTTGGTTCCACCCAAAGTGTTGGCTTCCTGTGTTCCTAAGAAAGGGATGTGTCTGCCAGTGTTGAAATGAACAACTGGTCTCCAAGCTAGTCCCCAGCTAGATCATCCCATAGACTCTCTCTTCTTTAAAATCCATAGGATTTCAGCTGATGGCAGCTTCCCAGGTGGCGCTAGTGGTAAAGAACCTGCCTGCCAACGCAGGAGACCTAAGAGACATGGGTTTGATCTCTGGGTCAGGAAGATCCCCTGGAGGAGGGCATGGGAGTCCTCTCTGGTATTCTTGCCTGGAGAATCCCATGGACAGAGGAGCCTGGAAGGCTACAGTCCTTAGGGTCACAAAGAGCTGGACACAACTGAAGTGACTTAGCAGGCAGGCAGCTGATGGCAATGACTTACAGAGGCACATGCCCTGGTCTGTGCCTTTTGTACCCCCGGGCAGGCTCAAAAGTCATGCTCTATGACTTCCAGAATAAACGACAAAGCGTAGCTCTTCCCAAATCCTAGAATCATAGCTTTTTACAGCTGGACCTTTCTAGAGATTATTAGGTTCAGCCAGAGCCTAAAACAGTGAGAGGACTTGGCCAGGGACACATATGGGACAGGTTGACTGGCAGAGACCTAGTCTTGGGCTTTGAGGCTTCCCTTGCACTTTCCTGTCTGCTTTGCTCACCCATCGTGGTCCTAAACTTCTCAAGGGCCTCTTATCACTAACAGCTGACACACTGATAGATGATGAACAGGCAGGTTTAATTAATCCTGGGGCAGTTCACATCTCACTGAACGCAGCCCAAAACAGCAGTTTTCCAGCTGCAGAAGAAAGAATCCATGAATGAGTTTTAACTAGGGACATTTGTAGGTTCACATATAGAGGGTAACTAGTCATCTTTTATTTCCAGTTAGAGTCATTTTGGAGTAAGCCCTGGAGACCCTAACAAACTCCTGCTGAATATAAGGAACTCGGCAATAAGGGGGCTTCCCAGGTGGCTCAGTGGGTAAAGAATCTGCCTGCAATGCAGGAGAGGTAGGAGATGCAAGCTCCCTCCCTGGGTCAGGAAAATCCCCTGGAGGAGGGCATGGCAGTCCACTCCAGTATTCTTCCCTGGAGAATCCCATGGACAGAGGAGCCTGGCGGGCTAATGTTCGTAGCATCCCAAAGAAAGAGCCCGTCATGACTGAAGCAACTGAGCACGCACGCATGCACAGCAATATGCAGCTGGAGTTAAGAAGGTCTGTGTGTCCGAGGCCTCGTGGCCGAGTAAGGTGCCCACCTAGGTTCTCACCGTCACCCCAGCTGTGGGGTGAGCTGGGGTCTGACCCAGAGAGACCAAGGGTATAGAAGTACAACCAAGACCCTGTTGCTTGCAGGGGGAAAGCCAGGAGGGAAGACCAGAACCACAATACAATGAACTAGGGCTCTCCGTATGAACTCTGCCTTGACCGTGCTATCCCTTCTTGTTGCATTTTCACAGAAACCAGTACCCAAGGCACCAAGCAAGCAGACTCGTTACTGGAGCTGTTTCTCCTCCCCAGTGATGAAGAATGCGGAGGTAGCACCGTGTCTCTGAGCAGAGCAGGGTGACCCTTCCCAAGACGAATGGCAAAGAATTAAAGCTCTCTGTACTAGAGGTTAGAACTGCTGAGGTCAAACTCTATTAAACTCTCCAAGAAAATAAAATATGGGATAGGTAATCCTAAATGGACTTCGTTTTTTATCCATTAAGGGCAAGGTGAGTGATAAAGGTCTTAAATTGTCTTCAGAAGCACTGAGTTTAAGTATCGATCATAATGGAAGGAGTGACAACATTTAAATCTGTTCAGTTAAGCATTGGGGCTGAAAGGTTCACACAGTGTCATACTACTCGGACTTAAATTTTGATTCAAAGCACTTGCAAGAGTCCTTCCTTTAGGTCAGGCGTAGGACTGCAGAGTTCCAGCTTCAGCCACTGTATAAGTCACAGCACATTGGTGCTGGAGTGAGGTTCCAGAACTGACAGTGTTTAGGGTGCTGTGGTCACTAAAATGTCTTCACGTTTATCTCATTTAAGCCTCAGGACAACTCTGTGAGGTAGAGACTCCTGCTCTCTCTCTCTCTCTCTCTCTCTCTCTCTCTCTCTCTCTCTCTCTCACACACACACACACACACACACACACACTTCCTGCACAGAAAAGGAGACAGAAGCATGCCTTGCCCTCTATCACCCAATGGCAAACAGTCGAGCCAGGATTTGAACTGAGGGACATTAACCCCATGCTTGCATGCGTGCTAGGTTGCTTTGGTTATGTCCAACTCTTTGTGACCCTACAGGCTGTAGCCTGCCAGGCTCCCCCATCCATGAAATTCTCCAGGAAGAATTCTGGAGTGGGTTGCCATGCCCTCCTCCAGGGATCTTCCTGACTCAGGGATCAAACCCATGTCTCTTACGTCTCCTGCATTGGCAAGCGAGTTCTTAACCACTGCACCACTTGGCTTCCCTCGTGGTTCAGATGGTAAGGAATCTGTCTGCAATGCAGGAGACCTGGGTTTGATCCCTGGGTCAAGAAGATCCCCTGGAGAAGGGAATGACTACCCACTCCAGTATTCTTGCCTGAAGAATCCCATGGACAGAGGAGCCTGGAGGGCTACAGTCTATGAGGTCGCAAAGAGCTGGACAGGACTGAACGACCAACAACACACATTGACCCTCAAATCCTGTGTCTCACCACCATCCCATTGTGCAGTTCATGTCAATGTTTACCCCAGGGCCTGGCCCCTACTAAGCCCCTCAGGAGCTTTCAGCTTCCATGCTGTTCTGAGAGGCCCTGAGATTTTAGAACTCACTTCCAGGCGAGACTTCTTGCACGTTTGGCCAGGACACGGACATCAGGGCTGTCTAGAGACTATCAGATTCACTGGATGGCAGCTGGGGGCCCCATCCAGCCATCGGGTTTGAGTCACTGCTCTTCAGGCCAAGCCTCTGAAGCAAGGAAGACACCAAACATGGAATCTGGAGGCCAACCAGAGTACCGAGAGGATTCTTTGAAGTTTTGGCTTGAGCTTGCCATCTTCATCCTAAAAATCAAGTTAGATTCCACCCGAAGTGTTGGCTTCCTGTGTTCCTAGGAAAGTGATGTGTCTTCCAGTATTGAAACTGACAAGTGGCCGCCTGGCTGTGCCCCAGCTGGGCCTTCCCACAGACTTTCCCTTCTTTAAAATTCATAGGATCTCAGCTGGTGGCAATGACTTAAAAGGGCATGTGCCGTGGCCTGTGTCTTTTGTGCCCCTGGGTAGCCTCTGATGGCTTCCAGTGATGACTCAGACCTGGCAAGGAAGAAGGGACCGTGTGTGCACCCCACAGCTGTGACTTCTCACACCATAACCCACCACCCACATGCCCTTACACAATAAATGTGTTTCACCAGGTGGCCCATGGCCTGCCAGCATTGTTATAAAAGCCCATGGGAACCTGGCTTCCCTGCCAGCCAACCAGGCCTGGACCCTGCTCTTCTAGACTTTCCTACTGAATGTCCCAGCAGGACTTTCCAAGCAGAATTTCTAAACCCATGAGACTGCTGAGAGAGACTAGGAGGGAAATGCTCACCAACTCTGACTCGCCCCGTTTCAGCAGCATTTATTACAAGACTCTAAAATACAACACAAACAAACTCATTTACAAAACAGAAACAGATTCACAGACGTAGAGAACAGACGTGATTACCAATGGAGACGATGGTTGGGAGAGGGAAAGACTGGGAGTTTGGGACCACCAGATGCAAACTAGTATATAGAGGATAGATAAGCAAAGTCCTCCTGGATGGCACAGAGAACTGTATGCAATATCCTGTGATAAGCCATAATGGGAAAGAATATGAAAAAGAATGTATATTTGTATAATGAGTCACTGTGCTGTACAACAGAAATTAATACATTATAAATCAACTATACTTCAATAATTTTTTTAAAGTATTCATTATAATTTTACTAGACCTTCCCTGATGGCTCAGAGGGTAAAGAATCTGCCTGCAATTCAGGAGACATAGGAGACACAGCTTTGATCCCCGGGTTGGGACGATTCCCTAGAGAAGGAAATAACCACCCACTCCAGTATTCTTGCCTGGGAAATCTCATGAACAGAAGAGCCTGGTGGGCTACAGTCCATGGGGTCGCATAGAGTCAGATGTGACTTAGCAACAGGGATAATTTCTACTAGATGCACCAGTCCTGGCCCCTGGAGTCATCATCCTTTGCTCAGAACAACCTGTGCAGGATGAAAGGAAACTTTACCTGTGAACATTTGAAAGGAAGCCCAGAGTCCAGGACTGAGGCCGTGGGTCATGAGAGAAGACCTCCCACACTTGTGTTAAAGAGAATCAACTTAGTCTCTAGAAGAACACATGACTCTCCCCTCCCCATAGTTGACCAGAGCGAGCAGTGGCCTTATTCTCCGTGAGACCTCTAAGCACCCAGGAGAATCCTTCTGGCTGACATGTACTGATGTGTGTGCTTTCTCTAGTACCACTCTCTGCATTTATCATTTGACAGTTACTGTTCATGGCAACCCCCTCCAGTACTTTTGCCTGGAAAATCCCATGGATGGAGGAGCCTGGTAGGCTGCAGTCCATGGGGTCAGGAAGAGTCGAACACGACTGAGCGACTTCACTTGCCCTTTTAACTTTCATGCATTGGAGAAGACAATGGCAACCCACTCCAGTGTTCTTGCCTGGAGAATCCCAGGGACAGGGGAGCCTGGTGGGCTGCCGTCTATGGGGTTGCACAGAGTCGGACACGACTAAAGCGACTTACCAGCAGCAGCAGCATTCATCTTCACAACAGCCCTATGAAATAGGTTGGAAATTTGGAGTTGCTTTATAATCCATTACAACTTTTTCCATTTAAAATAATAAGAAAAATATTTCTGATTAGCACTTCTGTGCAGAAAATTTTTAGATTTTCACTTAGAGGTAACAGAGTTACTGGGAGATGTCTATATCGTCAAATTGGGAGGGAGGGAGTTTACAAAGAAGTGTGTTCATCATTATTTTATTTCGTTCTTTGAAAAGGATACATGCAGTTGCATAAAGTACAAGCATGAAAAGTGGCAACAAGACTCATAGCTAGGTGGCTGGCTTCCAAGTGGTTTTTACTTTCTTCCCTTTGTTTATCTGTATTTTTTTTTTACAAGATGAAGTTTATAATATGGAAAAGGAAAGGCAGTAAGTTTGTTCTGTGGGTTTTCAGAGGGCAAGACTGATGTATGGAGCTCATGTGAGAAAGAAGATTTTACCGACAGGGCTGTAGGTTGATAGGTTGGGAAGAAGTGGGTCTACTTTTTGAAAGCCATGCTCAAGCAGCAAGTGGATATGTACATTTGAAGATTTTTTTTTTTTTTAGCAAGTAACTCTTTTGTGTATTTACCAGCAATTTGAGGCAGACATGAATGAACAGGAATACTTGGAGGATGATCGTGATTGAAAACACTTCAGCGTATCCACAGTCCAGTCAGAATGCTATGGAATTATATAGGATAAACAACTGCTCAGTGATATTTCCATTTATTTTACTTATAGTAATAAAATTTTTTCTATCTCATACATGATATTTTGCTTTAAAAGTAACAGTCACAATTGAAGAAACAATGGTTTATTTTTCTAATCAAGTGACCAAGCTGCTGAATCTTAAGGCCTCAACAAGTGTTGCATCTTATTATTTTCATTGAACAATAAGACCTTCTATTTTGATTATTCCTGTATATAACAATTTTGTTTCTCCACTTGTTTCCATTTGCCAGTCATGACAGATGGTTTAACATCGTGGCCACTGCTTTCAGAGGATTCTATCAGGTGGATCCTCATTTCCAGTGCAATACCTATTGGCAATCTTTCACCAAAAGTCCATCTGTTAGCACTTCTCTATCGTGGCTGGCCAAGGAGTCCTGCTTTGGCGGCCAGGGATTCATTCTGCTGAATATGATATTCCTGAAATCTCATAGATATTCATTGAGTCATTTGTAAATACTTCTGTAAGCAATGTTCTGAACAGGTAGTCTCTTCAGGTTTTACTTCTCTTGTTGTGAAGTCTTTAACACAGTCCAAAAAGCAGGTTTCTGTAAGTTTGTTGTAGGTTCCAAGAAATTCCTTAAACTGTTTTATCTGATCAGATTCTGGTATTTGGTACATTATTAGTCACCTTTCTTGATGCATGAGTTTGCTTCCTGTTCTGGAAAAGGAGTTGTCCAATCTTTGCTTGAATGTCTCCACTAAGGCCTGATTTCTTACTTAAGGATAGACTCTCGCATCCGACACCATAAAAGGCTGGGGGGCTGCGCTGCCAGTCGACTCGCGAGGGGTGGGGGTGGAGGGTCTGGGTCAGGATGGGCGCCTCAGTCGCTGGATGAAAGAGAACACCCATTTGGAGATATTTTTGATTCTTGCCAAAGAGAAACCCAGTGGGATTTTAATTCCAGTTCCTCTGCTTAAGTCAGGATTCCAGTTTTTGAAACATTTTAAAAGATATAGTTGATTTTGCTTCCCTGGGGGCTCGGTCGTAAAGAATCCAACTCTCAAGGCAGACGTGGGTTCAGTCCCTGGTTTGGGAAGATCCCCTGGAGGAGGAAATGGCACTCCACTCCAGTAGTCTTGCCTGGGAAATCACGTGGACAGAGGAGCCTGGCGGGCTACAGTCCTCTGGGTTGCAAGAGAGTCAACCACGACTCAGCGACTAAACAACAATAACAGTTGATTTACAATGTTGTCTTAGTTCCTGCTATATGGCAAAGTGACTCAGTTATACATATACATACATTCTTTTCCATATGCTTTTCCATTATCATTTATTACAGTATACTGAATATAGCTCCCTGTGCTATACAGTACGGAGAATGCAATGGCACCCCACTCCAGTACTCTTGCCTGGAAAATCCCATGGATTTTGCCTGGTAGGCTGCAGTCCATGGGGTAGTGAAGAGTTGGACACGACTGAGCGACTTCACTTTCACTTTTCACTTTCATACATTGGAGAAGGAAATGGCAACCCACTCCAGTGTTCTTGCCTGGAGAATCCCGGGGATGGGGGAGCCTGGTGGGCTGCAATCTATGGGGTCGCACAGAGTCGGACCCAACTGATGCAACTTAGCAGCAGCAGCTATACAACAGGATCTTGTTATTTTATATATGGCATGTCTATTTATATCTGTACATGGTAGCATGCATCTGCTAACACCAAACTCCTAGTTTATCCCTACCCCACCCTCTTTCCCTTTTGGTAGATTGTCTTCTGTTTGAGGGTCTCTTCCCGTTTCATGAATAAGTTCATGTCATAGTTTAGATTCTGCATATAACTGATGTCATATGGTGTTTGTCTTCCCCTTTCTGGCATTTCACTTAGTGTGATAATCTCTAGGTCCACCTATGCTGCTATAAACGCATTATTCCATTCTTTTTCATGACTGAGTGGCATTCCATTGTGTCATTCCACATCTTTTTTATCCATTCATCTCTGACACTCTGTTCTTAAAAAGTTTGCCCACAACTCAAGAGATGTCCTTCCTTTGAAAGGCAGTGATAGTGGATGTATTTCTATTATGGTAAAATCCTTTGTTCATCACTGCTTTGATAAAGTAGTATTTGCTATGTACAAAGTCCATCAGTTCAGTTCAGTTCAGTTCAGTTCAGTCTCTCAGTCGTGTCCGACTCTTTGCGACCCCATGAATCAAAGCACGCCAGGCCTCCCTGTCCATCACCATCTCTCGGAGTTCACTCACACTCACATCCATCGAGTCAGTGATGCCATCCAGCCATCTCATCCTCTGTCGTCCCCTTCTCCTCCTGCCCCCAATCCCTCCCAGCATCAGAGTCTTTTCCAATGAGTCAGCTCTTCACATGAGGTGGCCAAATTACTGGAGTTTCAGCTTCAGCATCAGTCCTTCCAGAGAAATCCCAGGGCTGATCTCCTTCAGAATGGACTGGTTGGATCTCCTTGCTGTCCGAGGGACTCTCAAGAGTCTTCTCCAACACCACAGTTCAAAAGCATCAATTCTTCAGCGCTCAGCCTTCTTCACAGTCCAACTCTCACATCCATACATGACCACTGGAAAAGCCATAGCCTTGACTAGATGGATCTTTGTGACAAAGTCCATAGAACACCATTTAAGAAGAAATTTTTAAAAACTGCCAAGCTACCTACCTAGAAATGGCTGTTGTTAGTGTATCTGATATACTGTCTTTCATCTATTTTTCAATACATTTATTTTCATAAAACTGAGCACACAGTGTATTCAACTTTTTGCTGTCACCTGATATTATATCATATCTGTAAATATTTTTGAAGGTATAATATTTCCATGTTTACTATGTTTATTTTGGATTTCTGATGACATATTTTATTAAACATTTTTATTTTTTCTACTATTGTCTGTTAATATAATCTAATTTTCTATTTAAAGATGAGTTGAGTTTTATTTTTCCTGTGGTCTCATCAATTTTATTGCAAGTACTTTTTCAGCTAAGTGTTAGCTTTTAAATTTAGTTTTGATTTTTAGACAATTAGCTTTTAATTTATGAGTGTTTAATCTATGAACTATCTTTTTCATAATTTTTACACTTCTCTCATGTCTTCAAAGTTTTTCCACATGCCTAAAAATTAAACATATATTTCTCCTTCTTCCACATTTTTGACTCAATTTTTCACCTTTAACTTTTTATTATTTTACTTGACATTAAAATTTTTTTCTCTTCACAAAATCATTGCATTTTCAATGTATGAAACTTGAAACATATAATCACTAAAAAACTTTCTATAATATCACACATAGGGATAGTCACTGCTAATATTTTCCTGTATTTATTTGTAATTTTTATACTTTTATATATTTTTTATAAAATGAGTTTATTTTATATATGTACAAATAGTTTGTATCATCCTTTTTGTGTCACATGACATCATAAGTATCTTATTATGTCATTAAATAGCCTTCAAAATTTGTATTCATTGACTGCGTACTACTTTATCCTAGGGACTATATATTTAACAAATTCCCGATTACTGGACCTTACTACAAATACATCTGAAATAAAAATACTTATAGATACATCTTTGTCTCTTTTAACCATTTGTCTATATATCTTATCTTTCCCTGAGGAGATGCCAAGACATGGAAGGCATAGAATTGAACCTTTTAGAGGTTTCTAATAAATATCACTCTCAAAAGAGCTGAATTCTTTTAAATTCAGATCAGAAGTCTGAAAGGACTTCCTTACCACACTCTCCCAAAATCAAGTGATTTTTAAAAAAATCTTTGCCAATATAACAAAAAAGAAAGTAACATTTCATTTAATTTGCATTGCTTGATTATTAATGCAGTAGAAAATTTTTGCATCTAAATCTTGATTCCATCTGGAATTTATTTTGATGTTTGCAGTAAGGAGCAGCTTTGATTTTATTTTCTCCCCAAAACCAATACTATTTATTCAAAGATTCCATCTGCTCCCCAGTGTATGCTGTGCCCTTGTTTCTATATGAAGCTCGCACGCAGATTTGACCTTGCTGCTGCTGCTGCTAAGTCGCTTCAGTCGTGTCCTACTCTGTGCGACCCCATAGACAGCAGAGCACCAGGCTCCCCATCCCTGGGATTGTCCAGGCAAGAACACCAGAGTGGGTTGCCATTTCCTTTGCCAATGCATGAAAATGAAAAGTGAAAGTGAAGTGGCTCAGTTGTGTCCAACCCACCAGGCTCTTCCGTCCATGGGATTTTCTAGGCAAGAGTGCTGGAGTCGAGTGCCATTGCCTTCTCTTACATCCTGTGCTGCTAAGTCACTTCAGTCGTGTTCGACTCTGTGCGACCCCATAGACCAGACTAGCTATTCAGTCTAGACCTACTGGTCTGATTTTTGTAGCTTTATACATTTTGCCTATTTAGTGGTTCTTCTTTTATTCCTATCTCCTTCATAGCCTGTATATTTTAGTTTTATCAAATTTCTCCAAAAAATAATACATTGAGAATTGTAACAGATTTCTGAGGCTCATAAATTAACTGAAAACAAATTAACATCTTTATAAAATTAAGTCATATAGAATGATGTATATCCCCATCCTCTGAGTCTTTTATTATATCTTAGTCAAATTTGGGAGTTCTTATCATAAAGGTTGCACACACTTCTAGGTAGCATTCCCAGGGATTATGTGATTTTTGTTGCTAGTTTAATATAAGCTCTCTCTATTACAGTTTCCAACTATTGCTTGACTGCTTATATATGACAAAGCTATTAATTTTAGTAAATGATATGGGAATAGTCTTTAAAGATCATAAGTGTGTTTAATTTTATTGATTATGTTTTAATTTTAATTGGTAATTACAAGTTGTCTTGGCTTTCATAGCATGATCAATCAGAAAAATTTTCTCAGCCAAAACTGTCCTTGAATTCTTTATATAAACTCGTTTTTATTTTAACCTTCATGATTTCAAATTTTGTATCCACATCTTAGAGCATATGCCTTAACGCTACTTGTGCTATCAAGGAAGTCTTAAGATCAGGGTTAAGCCACCTTTGTAAAACTGAATTTTTTTCCCATGATTTTTGTTTTCCAGCATGGAAATGACATCTTTCTTAAATGTGAAGACAACAGAAATTTGTCTGGTCTTAGGATAAATTTCAGCCACCAGGCTAAAAGACATCAAGGGGCCTCCCTGGTGGCTCAGTGGTAAAGAATCTGCCTGCAAGGCAGGAGCCATAGGAGACGGCGGTTTGATCCCTGGGTCATGAAGATTCCCCCAGATGAGGGCATGGCAACTCCAGTATCCTTGCCTGGAAAATCCCATTAACAGAGGAACCCGGCCGGCTACAGTCCATGGGTTCGCGAAGAGCTGGACATGACTGAGTGCGCACACACAGTCTTACAGCATTTTAGGCAGAGGAGAGAAGCAAAATTTGCATCAAATTTTAAAAATCTAGGAGTCAGAATCCTTTTTACCGAAGCATAGTTGATTTATAACCTTGTGTTACTTTCAGGTGTACATCAAAGTGATTCAGTTATACACAGATATATTCCTTTCCAGATTTTTTCCCATTGTAGGTTGTTACAAAATATGGACTGTAGTCCCCTGTGCTATACAGTAGGTTCTTATTCTTTGTTCTCAGGTTTTCTAGAAATTCACCCAGAAAACCTCTTCTTAGACCTATTAGTCAATTATGCTAGGAGGGTCTCTGCTTTATAAATCAGAATTTCTAGTTCAATTAAAATTTCTTTTTCCACTCTTTCACTTGTGTTCTTACTGCTCTTTTAACTGTTTTGTTGAGGTGACTTCATCATCCATTTATTTCTTTCTTTTTAAAAAGTCAAATCATTTGTCTTAGAGGACAACTTTATCTACATTTCATGTTTTCAGTGCAAATATTCTCTTTTTACTAATTTCCGAACAAGTTATTATGAAAATGAGTTTGACTCCAGTTATAAAGTAAAGAAGCCATGGGAATATAATGAACAGCATAAGGAGTATGGCCGATTATACTGCAGTAACTTTGAATGGAGACAGTTACTAGACATTATCATGATCATTTCATAATGTGTGCAAATGTTAAATCACTATAGAGTACACCAAAAACTAACATAACATTGTATATTAACTATATTTCAATGCTTTTTTAAAAGAAGTTTGAGTTTGGGAGAGATTTGGGGAATTTTATTGCTTTATTTCTTAAGTGACAGGATAGAGACTTTCACTTAATTTTCATTATTGGTTTCAAATTTTATAGCATCGGAGCTAGAGAACAAGGACCTGTACAGTTTCTACAATAAATTGGGAAGCTATTCATATTTTCTTTGTGACAAGATATCTTTTAAATCTGACATAGGCTGATAAAGATTTTAAAAAACATACACTACCCTTAACCTCTTGTAGTGTAAACATTTGATTGATACACATCCTGTTGGGTTGTTGGGTATATGAAGCAAGGAGGGGAAAGCATCAGCTTCCAAGTTCAAATTCTCCCTTGACCCTTGATTACTTGTGAGATTCTCTAGTCCTCACCCTTCCTTCCTCTGAAATGAGGATGAAAATAACAACACATGCCCCTAAGAACGTTCAAGAAATAATGCATGACCAGTGCCTAGCGCAGTAACCAGGACATTGTCCACACTCAGAAAGAACCCAGAGTGTAGCGCACGCGACTCATCGTGGTTTCCATTTAATGCTGTTTGCCTTGAAGATCACGCTTTCGGCAGCAGCACCGCAGCCCTGCCTCCTTTGAACCTCTGTTGCCTGTTCAATCTCAGTCTGTTACTTTATTTTCAATCTCACCCCATTTTACTTTAGATGTATTCTGTGTTAGCAGGATACAACTCATTGGTTTTTAAATACAATTTAGACACTTCTGTAAAAGTTTAAATTATTTCTGCTTATAGTTGTCTCATGCTTATGTATTATTTTGTGCATTCTGGCTGTAAGCTTTTCATGCTGTGTATCTTTCTACTTTCATTTGCTTTTATGGTCTATAAGTTGTTTCTTAATCTGCTCAAAAATTATAAGCTTTATATTCATCATTTTAAAAATTCTACCAGTGACTACTTTAAACTTTTTTGAGTTTTTGTTTATTTGTTTTTGTTCAGACACAATTATCATTTCAAAGTGAACAATTCAATGGCATTTAGTGCATTCAAAATGTTATGCAACTACCACTTTTATTAAATTTTATTAGTAGGAATTTCACTTTATTAATCTATTTATCAGAATTTGCATTTCCTGGGACTTACCTGGCAGTTCAGTGATTAAGACTCCATACTTCCATGGGACACAGGTTCAAACCCAAGTAGGGAACTAAGACTGTGCATGCCACATGGTGTGGCCAAAAAAAAAATATTTGCACTTCCCTATATGCAGAGTACATCGTGAGAAATGCTGGACTGGAAGAAACACAAGCTGGAATCAGGAGAAATATCAATAACTTCAGACATGCAGATGACACCACCCTTATGGCAGAAAGTGAAGAGGAACTAAAAAGCCTCTTGATGAAAGTGAAAGAGGAGAGTGAAAAAGTTGGCTTGAAGCTCAACATTCAGAAAATGAAGATCTGGTCCCATCACTTCATGGGAAATAGATGGGGAAACAGTGGAAACAGTGTCAGACTTTATTTTGGGGGCTCCAAAATCACTGCAGATGGTGACTGCAGCCATGAAACTAGAAGACACTTACTCCTTGGAAGAAAAGTTATGACCAACTAGATAGCATATTCAAAAGCAGAGACATTACTTTGCCGACTAAGTTCCGATTAGTCAAGGCTATGGTTTTTCCAGTAGTCATGTATGGATGTGAGAGTTGGACTGTGAAGAAAGCTGAGTGCTGAAGAATTGATGCTTTTGAACTGTGGTGTTGGAGAAGACCCTTGAGAGTCCCTTGGACTGCAAGGAGAGCCAACCAGTCCATTTTGAAGGAGATCAGCCCTGGGATTTCTTTGGAAGGAATGATGCTGAAGCTGAAACTCCAGTACTTTGGCCACCTCATGAGAAGAGTTGACTCACTGGAAAAGACTCTGATGCTGGGAGGGATTGGGGGCAGGAGGAGAAGGGGACGACCGAGGATGAGATGGCTGGATGGCATCACCGACTCGATGGACGTGAGTGTGAGTGAACTCCGGGAGATGGTGATGGACAGGGAGGCCTGGTGTGCTTTGATTCATGGGGTCGCAAAGAGTTGGACACGACTGAGCGACTGAATTGAACTGAACTGAACTGAGTAAGAGAAGAACTTTATCTGACTCTTTCCCTCTCCAGTGTTTCTCTAGCATAATTGGGGTTGCAATGTGCTCATAATAACTGGTAATATGAATGATTAAATTTCTTTAAACTCTATAATCTCTCTCATAAATTATGTTTGTTATCAACACATAATTCTGAACCTTGGAAATTTATGTTCAATTTCCTCATAAAGTGTTATGGGTTTAATTGTATCCCTTCCAAATGTATATACTGAAGTCCTAATCTCCAGTAGCTCAGAATGTAACCATATTGAGAGGTAAAGTCTTTTAAAGGTAATTAAGTTAAAATGAGGTCATGAGAATGGCCCTCATCCAATAGGTCTAATGTTCTTATAAGGAGAGGTCAGGGACTTCCCTGGTAGTCCAAGAATCCACCTCCAGATTCAACTCCTGGTCCAGGAAGATCCCACATGCTACGGGGTAACTAAACCCCATGCTCCATAGTTAGCCCATACACCTCAGTGAAGACCCAGCAGAGTCATAAATAAGTAAATAATTTTTCTGAAAAAGAAGAGCTTAGGATATAGACAAGCACAGAGGAAAGACCACAAATGACCCATAGAGAAGGTAACCATGGCGAGAGGCCTGAGAGAAATCAAGCCTACCAACATCTTGATCTCAAATGTTTCATTTCCAGAGCTGTGAGCACTGTTCTTTAAGCACCCCAGTCTCTGGCAGTTTGGTACAGAAGCCTTGTTGTTCAGTTGCTAAGCCATGTCTGATTCTTTGTGACCCCATACACTGCAGCATGCCAGGCTTCCCTGTCCTTCATTATCTCCCAGAGTTCGCGTAAACTCATGTGCATTGAGTCGGTGATGCCAGCCAACCATCTTATCCTCCGTCGCCCCCTTAACAAACTATTATATGTAATCATCCCCTTTCCGCCTCAGGCTCTCCATGCTGTTCCCGCTTCATTGCCACCAGCATGCCTGCACGCCCACACTTCATCTAGTTCACTCCTGCTCATCGAGGGGCCGCTCCTCTGCCTACTTCTGCTCTTCTGCATCGGGTCTGCTCCATATCTCAGCTTCTCAGCCACTTCTCCAACTATACTTCTCCAGCTCTTTCCAAGACAACAGTTTATTCTATATTCCCGCAGTTTGACATGTTAGGTGCCACCAGCAGCTTAGCAAATGAATGAATGAAAGTGAACAAATGAAGGACATTCTGGTTTGCTACCTGTGTTGTTTTCACTGTGACACACGGCTTGCTTATTTAGCGCAAATGGTTTTCATTTCCACAGAACAGGTTAATTTTCTTCTATGGCTCTGTTCTGGCCCTTAGCCTATATTTTGAAATGTTTTTCTAATACCAAGTATGATGACGATGCCCACAAAAAATAGGCTTGCCGGCGGCAAGTGCAGTTTGAAAAAGGCCGAAAAAAAATTTTTTATCACTCACACAAAGATGAAATCCACACACCCCGAAGATAAATATTCCGTGTTGGAGCCCCCAAGCCCCAAACCTATATCTGGTCACCATGATGTGTATAAAATAAATGAACCCAGCTGGGAGGGATTAACAGGTATTTTTACACATATACGAACCTACATATTTTATAAAAGCCTATCCCACGTAGCCCCCATCCTCAGATCCTGTGAATAATTAAAAGCATACCAGTGCATTGCACTGAATTTGCTGCCAGTAATTTACAGGGGAGAAAATCATTACTCTGCCAATTAGACCCAGAGCAGCATGCATGCTCCCTGTCAAGCAAGGCCAAGGATGCCTGTGTGTACCTCTGCAACACCTTTAACAGCTTAATTAATTTGCACACTGATGAAACTCTAAATCAGTCTAGAAATCCACCTGTTAATAAAGTAATGAATGAAATTTATGTGATTTTTTATCCTGGGGGCTTCATACCCAGCCTCTTTTGCATATTAGAAACCCTTTGCCTCTCTTCCCCAGAAGTTGCTGGCTTCCAAAAGCCATTCACAGCGCACAGCTATTGCTATAAATTCAATTACTCTTATTAGCATCAAGCCCGTATATTCCACTGGGCAGTTGGATCATCATTTTAACACAGACCATTCTGCCTGGAGCGACTGCCCTTCATTACAGCCTTAGGCATTTTTTGATCTCGTATTAAAGAAGTCTGTTTTCCGATTCCATGTTAAAGCAGCATTCCTTTCCAATACGGGAATGAAATCTATCTGAAACCAATAGTGCCTCTCAAAACTGGCACATGGGGACCTGTCTCCTCCATTCGGGTCCCCTCACATCAGCCAGCCTCCCAGCTCCCTGCTTAGCAGCTGCCCTGTTGCCAATCAGGATTTCTTACAGCTGTCAGGAAGCTAGATGAAACGCCTCACTTTGGCAAGGGTCCTTTAATCCCACACCCCACAGCTCAGCTGAGCAAAGCGACAGACCAGCAGGGCAGGGGTTCCCTCAGGACCTGGCTTCAGTCAAGGAAAGGCAGTCACCAGCCACAACTGTGCGTCTTCTGCCCAATAACACACGCAGTGTTTAAAAAAAAAAAGAGTCTCTTTTTGGGGGCTGGGGGTCATGGTAAATGGAGGAGGGGTGGAATATGAAATTACTTTCTTCCTCCTGTTTCCTTGCCTCATTCCCCTGCTTCAACTATCTTCTCAAACATCATATTTAAATGACATTAGGTATAGATTCAACTCTCCAAGGAAAGCAGGGAAGGGAAAGGGCAGGCAGGGAGTGGTACCTAAAGGGCACCAACTGACAGCCCAGCAGGTCACCACAGCCCACCCAAATGTCACAGCCACACGAGACAGGTCTGACCCTTCCCTCTTCGCTTGTCAAGAGCCAGCAGCTCAGAGATTTGCAAAAAGCCATCCATCACGAGCGGGACCTCTAGATCCAGCTGCTCCATGCTCCTCCAGGCACTTTTTGTTTTAATTTAACTGGAAGATAATTACTTTACAATGTCGTGATGGTTTTTGCCATACATCAACATGAATCGGCCACAGGAATACATGTGTCCCCCCCATCCTGAACCCCCTCCACTTCCCTCCCCACCCCATCCCTTCAGGTTGTCTCAGAGCACCGACTTTGCGTTCCCTGCTTCATGCATCCAACTCACACCGGTCGTCTGTTTTACATATAGTAATGTACACGTTTCAATGTTATTCTCTCATATCATCCCACCCTCTCCTTCTCCCACTGAGTCCAAAAGTCTGTTCTTTACATCTATGTCTCCTTTGCCGCCCTGTACGTAGGCTTGTGGATACCATCTTTCTGGATTTCATATGTATGTGTTAATACACAGTATTTCTCTTTCTCTTTCAGACTTACTTCACTCTGTTTAATAGGCTCCAGGCACATGTTTCTACTCCTTCTCCCCGATTTTCAGGGTCAGTAGACTTGGGCCAGCAAAGGCTACCCTGGGATGGCCCCCAAATTCTGACCACAGTGCCAGCTGGGACAAAAGCTCCAGAGGGAGCCGGTTGCCTTTGTAATCGTGATTCCTGCTAGGAAACCACTTCTCGCCTCCTTAGTGTTTCTCTGGAGCTGATTGATACTCTTGGAGCGGGAAACCCATGAGAAAGTCCCTTTTCCTCTCAAAATGGAGAGCTTCCCGCAGACTCCACCAATGCGCCAAGACACTCCCCCCACCCCCCCGACTTTTCATGGCGAAGGCGCGCATGGGGCAGGACGCAGCCTGCCAAGTGCTGCTCCCAGCTGAAGGCTCCCCCACCAGGCACCAGGCCCCCATGTTACGGCAGAGCTGCCCAGGGCTCTCTGAAGGCGGGGGTGGGGGGGTGGGGGTGGGGTGCTGTGATGAATATGTGAGAAAAACAAACATTTGTCCCAGTCAGGGAAGGGAAGCTTGGAAAAGAAAACTCCCCAGGCAAGCCTGGGAAACCCCAGGGTCTAATTGAAAAGGTTTAAAATAGTAAATATGAAATCTAAACCCAGATGGTGCTTTTTCAAAGGAAGCAAACTACTCATTAAACTGATTCCTTCTATAGATCACCTTAAAAACAACAAGAAGCCAAACTTCCCCCATCACTATCTTGCTGCCAAATCCCATTTTGATCAACAGCTGAGCAGACAAGAACCTTGGGCCAGTGGGGCTGTTAGGAGGAGGAGCTCCTGATTCACTGAGATAATACTGGTAATTCTGAGGCAGACAGTATTAGGGATATATTGTTCACTCCTTCTGGACCCTGGGATCCGTCTCAAAATCCTTCCCTGAAAGGGGGACCTAAAGGGGGACCCAAAAATAAAAGTTGTGGCCAGGTGGCCCAGAGACATCCAACAAGGCAAGTCTGGAGATGTAGAGGAATGAAGGAAGGAGGTGGGTAATGCCCCCACCCCACCTGCCCCACCCCACCTGCCCCACCCCACCTGCCCCACTCTGTTCAAGCCACCCTGGCTTGAAGTCTCCCAACAGGAAACATGTTGCTGTTGTTTAGTCCTTAAGTTGTGTCCAACTCTTTTTGTGTCCCATGGACTGTAGCCCTCGAGGCTCCTCTATCTGTGGGATTTCCCAGGCAAGAATACTGGAGTGGGTTGCCATTCCCTTCTCTAAGGGATCTTCCCAACCCAGGGATCAAACCTGCGTCTTCTGCATCTCCTGCATCGGCAGGAGGATTCTTCACCACTGAGCCACCTGGGAAGCCCCAACAGGAAACGTGAGCAGGGACCCAAAAGGAAGACCAACCAAGTACATCTGACAGGGAGCCCCCTGCAGAGAGGGGTGGGCCCACCTGCCTTGTTTATACAAATTTCATTTGACTTACCCCTGTGACAGAACCACTGGCGAGATGGACACAGACAGACCTGAGAGTCCCCAGATTCTAGCCATCCTCCAGGAGGGCTTATGGTGGACAACAGAGCACCCCAGAGCCCTTACGTAAACTGTATCTCACCAAGGCTAAGGCACCATCGGTTGTAAGATACATGCTTGCCTTAGAGACCACTGCACGTGTGTACTCTTTCACTTCACTCTTGTCCGACTCTTTGCAGCCCTGCAGGGTAGCCCGCAGGGCTCCACCACTAAGAAGGAAAAAAATACCACCAGTGAGACCATGAAACACCATCCATTTTAAGAAGCAGACTGATTTCAGAGATGTTAATATGGAAAAAACTAACAAAAAAATGTGAGCATCTTATAAGATCAATGAAATACATTTATAGCGGACACTTCCTGGGAACATAGCCGGTGCCAGGACCCATGCCAAATGCTTCCCATGGATTATCTCATTCATTCCTCACAACTATAATTATCGCCATTTTTCAAAGGAGGAAAGCAGGTCTTGAAAGAGCTGAGTGAACGTGCCCAATATCACACAGTGTGGCTGGGATGCTCACCCAGGCCTGGTTGAATCCAGAGCCCAAGCATTTATACTTGTGTGATTCTCCAAACCCCCTAGAATGGATCTTGAATACAAACACTTTCAGCCCTCACCCCCTGAGTTTCTAATTCATTAAGTCTCAAGTACTATTGATAAAACTGCAATTTATAAAAGCACCCAGGCCATTCTGAGAAGGTGGTTCAGGAGCAATGCTTGGGGAACCTGACAGAAGGCTGCATGCTCACGCTCATCAGTGCCAATCGGCATAGTGAGAGTCCGCAAACACCAAAGGATTTCTGTGGGGTGGTAGCTGCTAACATGCATGCTTGAGCACTCAGTCGCTTTCAGTTCAGTTCAGTCGCTTTAGTCGTGTCCAACTCTTTGCGACCCCATAGACTGCAGCACGCCAGGCTCCTCTGTCATGAGATTCTCCAGATAAGAATACTGGAGCGGGTTGTGATTTCCCTCTCCAAGAGACCTTCCTGACCCAGGGATAGAACCCATGTGTCCTGCATTGCAGGCAGATTCTTTAGTGCCGAGCCACCAGGAAACCAGCCCACGCAAAACTGAAAAGGCACACTGACGTTCCAAAATCAACGTCCTCCCCAGCAGCGCCACAACAGCTGAGGCGCAAGTCGAGGGCTGGGCCCGAACGTGCGTCACTTTGGGGTTGCTGCCTGCAAATCTGGGTCCACTGAGCATAGAGGACCAAAAAAAAAAAGTGTTTCTTTTCAATTTTGTTTTCTTTACATCAATCCCCCGGTCCTCAGCATAACTCAGTAATCCCACAGCAAATGATACAAGGTCCAAAAGGTGGGAACTATGAAAATTCTTTGCTAGAATTTGTTAGGATTATTGTTTGGCTCACTGGCTGGACCAGCATGGGCCTTGGCAAGGGAGGATGTGGGTTTGAATCGTAGCTCCACTTCGCCAGCCGTGTAACTCTGGGAATCAGTCCAAACTCTTGAGTGCTCATCTGTAAAATGGGGATTTACTAATACTTCCTTAGGTGGGTGTTCTTAAGATAAAATGGGATCTCAGGCTTCAAGCATTTGACACAGTACCTGACACCTGTTAAGAATCCAACATATGAGTTCATTTCCTAAAACTCAAACATACACGGTGTTCTTACATGGACAAAAAGATTATGTACCCAGAAATATCAAACAACAGCAGAATAACAACTCTAAAAAGAGCTGGTCTCCCTTTCCATTGGTAGTACTTAAAGTTTTTATTCACAGCTGTTGTTGGGGACACTGGCTCGGCATTGCTAGGCATTGCTAGGATTCTCATCCTGGCTATGGGGCCTTAGGCAAATCTTTACCTTTTCTAACTACGTGAAAACCTGGGCAAGACTTTGAAATGGCCGAAAACATATCTGGGTGTTCTGACTAATATATCCTTGGGTTACATCCACTTTGCATTAACAAAACTATTTTACAATCGTGTGTGTTGTAGAAGATGTACAGTCATTCAAGTTGTTCCTGTTCATAGAAATACAGACATGTCGTGTGGAAAAGCAGTTGATTATTGCCCTGTGAGCATACTGGCCAGTTCACATCTGTTTCCTCATTCCATACTGCCAGGTGTATGCGCTGGACTTTGGAGTCTGCTTTGAACTTGTTATAACATCTTACTGGTCCTCTCATTATTTAATGGGTTTAAATAAAATTTTTGACATATGTTCATTTTATATTTGTATGAATCATGATTTTATGTTATAAAAACATGTGTCCTTGAACACTACGCCTCTGTTTTCTCATCAGTATGATAAAAATCATAAAAATGTCCGCTTTATCCCATGAGAGTGAAGACACGTGGAGTAATCCACACAAAGCCCTGGGCACAGTGTTGGGCCCATCGTAAGTGCTCAGATGGTACAGAATCTGCCTGTAACGCAGGAGACCCAGGTTTGATCTCTGGGTTGGGATGATCCCCTGGAGAAGTGAATGGCTACACACTCCAATCTTCTTGCCTGGAGAATTTCATGGATAGAGAAGCCTGGCAAGCTACAGTCCATGGGGGTCCCAAAGCGTTGGACATGACTGAGTGACTAACACTTTTAGTGTTTTCACTTCACGAGTACTCAATTAGCATTACTAGACAAGACTATTAAGCTGTCAAAATTGAGGAGTAATTAATCCATTCAATGTTCTCAATTTTAAGCAGTTCTCCAAAAAAATGTTTTTAGTATTTATCACCTATTATTCCTTCTCTACTAGTGAGCACTCACAGATCAAATCAATGAATAAATAAGTAAGCAGAAAATAAACATTAATTTGAAAAAGGAATATGACTATGATTCATTTGAGAGCTTGGACTTGGGGAGAACTGGGGGCTTTGTTTATTTTTATGGACACACATATATGTCCTTGGTTGCAATCTTATATTACTTATATCGGCCGCCTATTCCACTAAGTTGTTGCTAATGCATAGGATGAAAGTGATTAATATTTCATGGTGTCCTCCATAGAATACAGTGACTTCCAAATGTTCTGCAGTGTTCTGGACAACTTTGACAAGCACTATCCAGGGGCTTCATTAGAAGTAGGAAACAGTGAGTCAAGACCCCTCTCCCGATAGGGTTATAAGAACATGATCAAGTCACTTCAGTTCATCTGGGATTGAGGGTTCTTTAGAATTGGGACAACTTATAGAAAAACAGAAAAGTAGAAAGAACAGCAGTTAGCATTCACACAGCTCTTAAGTCATCTGTTTATTCATTTAGCCATGAATATTCTACATCCTCAAGAAGCTCCCAGTCCAGTGGGAACATAGGACATTTTTTAAGAAAGCTTTCCAAACAACAGAGCCTATGATGAGCTCCAGTAGGGGTGAGCAGAGGAGCCCACACTCTGTGATAACTCTCGAAGGATAAGCTGAGTTTGAGAGGATTGATACTTCAGGCAGGGGAAAGGCAACTACAAAAACCAGAAGATGTGAAAGAGCCCACCAACAGGGAAGAGCAAAGGCATCAGTGTGACTTGAAATGTTGGTAAACATGACACAGGGCTCAAAAGGCAGCCCAGGACCACATCCGTGATGACCGACCATGAGCCACATGACCTCCTAAAGAAGGTAACCCAGTCTCTGTTTAAAAGTGAAGGAAAAGTTCAGACTAGCGAAGTTCAAGGATCCAGGACTGTATGTTTTATAATCACTAGAGCTGGGTTTTTGAAACCTATCATTTCTGGCCACCTGATGTGAAGACCTGACTCATTGGAAGAGACCTTAATGCTGGGAAAGACTGAAGGCAAAAGGAGAAGAGGGTGGCAGAGGATGAGATGGTTAGATAGCATCACGAACTCAATGAACATGAATCTGAGCAAACCCCGGGAGATAGGGGAGGACAGGGAAGCCTCGAGTGCTGCAGTCCACGGGGTTGCAAAGAGTCAGACTTGACTTAGCAACTGAACAACAACTGCATACTTGTCTCAATATACAGTAAAGACAAATAACCCTAGAGAAAGACAAAAGAAAACAAACGCTAACTGTAGACAAAGTTTAAGAATGCATCTCAGTCCTAGAGAAAAGTCCCCCATCTATGGTTGAAAAAAAAACAACAAGGAACTGTTGTCTGGCCAGACCCAGATGCCCAAGGCCCCTTCTGGCTGTTGCTTAGCATGGCCTGAGTTACCAGATGAAAGTCTCCGTGGAAGCGGCTTGCTGTTCTTACCCAGCTGTCTTTTGTTTCCCCCAAACTGCTCTTTGCCAGGGAAGCAGCAGCCACTGGCACTTTCCCTCCAGCCCTGTCCACCCCACCCTGAACCACCTTTGCATTGCCAGGCAGACAATGGGGCTGGGACCAAAGAGACATCCCAGAGGCTGGTTGGCCTGCGGCCCTCCTGAACCCCTGAGTGCGTCACGGACTCAGGCCTCCTTGCGAGAGTTTCAGAAGGTCTCCTTGGTGAATCTTTCCATTCCATGGCCGTCGGGGAGCATCTCCTTAGCAAGGACAAGATGGCCAAGAGATAGCCATGAGCACACATGCTGTTCTCTGCCAGTGATGGCTAGCACCTGGGCAGAGCTGCGCACCAACAGCAGCTAAAGCTGTGTGAGCTGTATTACAGCCCTAGGATATACTCCCCCAGCTGCAGAATAAGCACAAACAAAGGCTGCCTTTTCCTAGCCTTCATCCTCTCTCCCCCATCACCATCTGTGAGAGGTCAGTCTGCAGACTGCCAGACTGGAAACACTGGGTGCTCCTTGGTCAACGCTAGGCACGCTCCTCACCATTTTCCTTCCAACTGGACTTGGACTTTTGGATTTTGTGTCTGATTTTGCATTGCCCAGTTTTAGCAAGAATCGTATTAAACTGTTTTAATCAGAATCCCCTACCTGCAATATCTTAACATTCTAGATACCTGATCAAATTCCAAATCTGATCAAATGCCAAAGAATGTTCAAACTTTCACACAACTGCACTCATCTTACATGCTAGAAAGTAATGCTCAAAATTCTCCAAGCCAGGCTTCAACAATACATGAACCATAAACTTCCAGATGTTCAAGCTAGATTTAGAAAAGGCAGAGGAACCAGAGATCAAATTGTCAACATCCACTGGATCATTGAAAAAGCAAGAGAGTTCCAGAAAAACATCTACTTCTCCTTTATTGACTATGCCAAAGCCTTTGACTGTGTGGACCACAATAAACGCTGGAAAATTCTTCAAGAGATGGGAATATCAGACCCCCTGACCTGCCTCTTGAGAAATCTGTATACACATCAGGAAGCAACGGTTAGAACTGGACATGGAACCACAGACTGGTTCCAAAGAGGAAAAGAAGTACGTCAAGGCTGTATATTGTCACCCAGCTTATTTAACTTATATGCAGAGTACATCATGAGAAACACTGGGCTGGAAGAAGTACAAGCTGGAATCAAGATTGTCAGGATAAATATCAATAACCTCAGACATGCAGATGACACCACCCTTATAGCAGAAAGTGAAGAGGAGCTAAAAAGCCTCTTGATGAGAGTGAAAAAGTTAGCTTAAAGCTCAATATTCAGAAAATTAAGATCATGGCATCTAGCCCCATCACTTCATGGCAAATATATGGGGAAACAGGGGAAACAGTGACAGACTTTATTTTGGCCGGGGGTGAGGGGCCCAAAATCACTGCAGATGGTGACTGCAGCCATTAAATTAAAGGACACTTGCTCCTTGGAAAAGAAGTTATGATCAACCTAGACAGCATATGAAAAAGCAGAGACAGTACTTTGCCAACAAAGGTCTGCATAGTCAAAGCTATGGTTTTTCCAGTAGTCATGTATGGATGTGAGAGTTGGACTGTAAAGAAAGCTGAGCACTGACGAATAAATGCTTTTGAACTGTGGTGTTGGAGAAGACTCTTGAGAGTTCCTTGGCCTGCAAGGAGATCCAACCAGTCTATCCTAAAGGAAATCAGTCCTGAATGTTCATTGGAAGGACTGATGCTGAAGCTGAAACTCCGATACTTTGGCCACCTGTTATGAAGAACTGACTCACCGGAAAACACCCTGATGCTGGGAAAGATAGAAGACGGGAGGAGAAGGGGCTGACAGAGGATGAGATAGTTGGATGGCATCACCAACTCAATAGAAATGAGTTTGAGTAAGCTCCGGGAGTTGGTGATGAACAGGGAGACCTGGCATGCTGCAGTCCATGGGGTCTCAAAGAGTGGGAAACAACTGAGCAACTGAACTGAACTACCATTCCCCAGGTGATATTTGATCACCCCGGCCTGCCTTCAGCAAGAACATCCTCTTATCCTTGATGTTCTCTCTTAGTAATTTTCCATCTACTGATTCTCGCCCTACCACCCACCAGCCTGCTCTTTGACTATCAGTTCCCTCTTATCCATGTTGTATTCATAACTGAGATCAGTTTTCCTTTATAGCAATAGCTCCTGAACAGAATCTGTTTTTACCACTTTACTGTCTAGCTCTAGTTTTACTTTGATGAGGTTGACAGGAACATGAGCACCAAGAGTCAACTGCATCATTCAAGGTATGCCCCCAACTTCTGAATATAGTGGCTGATACCCATATGCTGATGTTGAGCCTCTTCCTTATTTCCCTCAGCCACTCTCCCTCAAGCACAAGTTGGAAATTCAGATCAATCCTGTAGTGTATTTCCTAGAAACACCAGCTTGTATTTGGGAAAAAAGAACCAGGACTTTGACCTTTGTAATATGTGATATCTAAAGCCAAGACCTTACCTAATCACAGACATATAAGGAAAAGGACCCAGTTTTGACTCTAAGGGAAGCATCACATAAAGTTCAAACAATAACTTTAATACATTTGGGAAATGATGTTGGGTAGGGGAAGCTGGGAAGCTTACAGAAATCTCCTATTAAGGAAAGCGTGTTTTATTGCAATGTCCACTTGTCCTGGATTGTCTAGGATAGTCTCCTTTTAAACAGGTTGATTGATGTACCCTGATGTGGGGGTTAGAAGTGGTTGCACAAAGTCTATCAGCAGAAAGGCTGATGGTAACCTGGGAGAAGTCGAGTAAAAGGAAGTCACCCAGCTTAGAGAACGAGAGATGAAAACTCATTCTTCACCAAGAGAGCCATCACACTGAAACACTATGTAACCAAAGAAAGACTTATTAAACTTTACTTACAACCTATCAGTTATTACTTGCTTTGCTTCTAATATGCCAAAAAATGAATTTCTGCCTTTGTTTTTTAACATGAGAATTTTAATTACCAGGAAATCTTTATTTGCACAACAGAAAGAAAAAAACATGAATTCTTCCCAAAGGGGCAAAAGTTAGTTTACACTGTTTTTAATGAGTAATTCTGTGGACTTTTTCATCATAATAGGAATATTTGTGTCAACTTTTTAAAAATGCACAATGTGAGAGTTGTAAGTTAAGTTTTATTTGGGGCAACATGAGGACTGTAGCCTGGAAGACAGCACCTCAGATAGCTCTGAGAAACTGCTCCAGAGAGGCAGGGTGAAATGTCAGCATATATGTGATTTATGGAGAAAGCAATGGCACCCCATTCCGGTACTCTTGCCTGGAAAATCCCATGGATGGAGGAGTCTGGTGGGCTGCAGTCCATGGGGTCACAAAGAGTTGGACGCGACTGAGAGACTTCACTTTCCCTTTTCACTTTTATGCACTGGAGAAGGAAATGGCAACCCACTCCAGTATTCTTGCCTGGAGAATCCCAGGGACAGAGGAGCCTGGCAGACTACAGTCCATAGGGTTGCAAAGAGTTGGACATGACTTAGCATGCATACACACACACAGTGGTGGATGGCAAGTGCCATGGCAAGTGTCAATTTGTGGTTGACAGTTGTGAATGTCAGAAAACTAGAAACCATTAGAAATCATAAAGAAGATAATAAATATCCATCATTCTACCATCCAGACATGAACAGCTGGATGCCCATCCTTCCACACTTTTCTACTCATATATATATATATCCTTTAACGTAAAAAAGTGAGAAAGAACTAAATGTAACATTGTATAATCTTTTTATTTTCTTTAGTTTTTGTGGGTATCTTTCCACATCAGCAAATATAAATCTACATGATCATTTTTAATGACTCTATGGGGCCAGCATTTTTTTCATCCTTTGTGGAGAGAGATTAGGATGTTTCCAATCATGCTGTTTTATAAATATTCCTGGGACAAACAGCCTCTGCAGAAGTCTTTTCTCAGTTGTCTAATTATACTCTTAGGGGAGAAAAAAATTCCTAGAATTGGAATTGCTGAATCCGGCATTTGCACTTTCTCTAAGGTTGTTGATCCTTCTTGCCAAAAAGCTCTCTGGAAAACTCTCCCACTTTGCCTCCCCCAGCGATTTAAGAAAACACCCGTTTTCCACACCCTTACTCACTCCAGGTTTCAAAAATATTTCAACCTTCAGTGTACACATTTTCAGGAAAACACATCACACTCCTGCTTTGTCTTGACCCCGGCCTGACTGGTCAGAAGCCCTGGGACAGGGGCGAAATGGCCAGATAGAGACAGCCTCCCGGGGAATACCACCCGGAGCATTTCTCCCCAGCCCTTCTCTTTCAAGGCAGAAAATGAAAAGCCCCCGAGGTGCCAGCTGGAGGTCAGAGGAACTGGGGTCAAGAAGGGACCAAGGGTGTTACAGGGTGCCTCCTTCACACCCCTAGGTGGGAAACATCAGACTCCCTGCCCTCCCCCACCTCCTCCATCCCAAACAAAATCTGCGGATGAGAGACGCCCAGGAAAGGGGAAAGCAAACACAAGGGCAGAAGGGATCAGCTTGAACCCGCAGGTTAGAAGGGCAGTCTGTTCCCACCAGGGACCCCCTTTCAGCTGCAAACTGCTGCATTTGACATTTCAATGCAACCCGGGGGAGGGAAGCAAAGAGAGTGGAAAGAAGAGAGGGGAAGATTGGAGACCTGAATAGGGGCGGGGAGACAAAAAATCTGCATCTCTTTAATCCCGCCACTTGTTCTTTCTGCCTTTCTCCCCCCCACCCCCACTGCCCCTGTGCCAGAACGTGACAGTCAGAGCCAAAGGGGCTTCTCTCCCTCTCTTTCTTTTTCTTTTTCTCTTTGACATTTAAAAACAATATACACTTGGGAGCATTGTAAGTTGGGGAAGGGTGGGAGGAGAAGAGAAGAGGAAGATTGTTTCTGCAAGAATTGAACCTCAGGAAAGCTGCTTTCATCCTCCTTGTGACTTGTCCCAGCAGCCGGATTCCTTTTCATTGCTTTGGAGGGAAAACTGAAAAGACTCGGATTTTGCAAACAAAAAAGTAAATTCTGAACCTATCTAGTGCATGTGCTCTCTGGTGGGGGAGTTGCTTATTCCTTGGAAAGAATCTTCGATCATTAAGGAACGGTATTCTCACAAAGCTAACCTTGGAGATCAATAGCATCAGTACTTCAGAGTGGGGTTTAAGATTAAGTTGGGGTTCCAGCCAGGCTTGCCTCTCCTTACCTGTCCCTGAAAATGAACCAACCCCCTACCCTCTGGCCAAGGAATAGTTCCTAGGAATCTAGACCCTGGGCTCCAGCCTTGGCCTCAGGGAACAGCCCTGGATTTGAACAGAACACACTGTTTATCAAATACAAGAATAATCAAGAACAACACAAGAATAATAATAATAATTAACACAAGAAAATTAACACAAGAATAATAGCCACCAGACAGTCTCTTCTGTCTCTGCTCTCTCCAATTTGCAGATGAGAAAACTTGAGATCCCAGAAGATTGTGTGTGTGTGTGTGTGTATGTGAGTATGCTTAGTCACTCATTCATGTCCAACTCTTTGTGACCCATAGACTGTAGCCCGCCAGGCTCCTCTGTCTTGGGGTTCTCCAGGCAAGAATACTGGGAGTCAGTAGCCATTCTCTCTCCAAGGGATCTCCCAGGGCTCAAACCCAGGCCTCCAGCATTGCAGGCAGATTCTTTACCATCTGAGTCACAAGGGAAGACTGAGGACAGTAAACTCACAGAGCTAGGGGACACAGGCCAGAACTCAAGTCCTTTCTCCTCCAGGGCAAGGAGCACCTCACCTCCCTGCCGCCTCCACGTGAGCTGAAAGAGAGGGAGCTGTGCTTCCCTCGTGGCCTAGTGGTTAAGACTCCACCTGCCACGGCAGGGGACACAGCTCCCATCCCTGCTTCGGGAAGAGCCCACGTACCTCGGAGCAACTAAGTGAGTGCACCACAGCTCCGAAAGCCCCTGCACCCTAGAGCCTCTGCTCTGCAGCGAAAGAAACCCCGCAATGAGAAGCCTGGGGCACCGCCGTGAAGAGAAGCCCCCGACCACGCTGCAGCCAGTCCACGTGCAGCACTGAAGAGCCCGCGTGGCCGAAAATAAATCAGTCAGTCTTTTTTAAAAAGAGAGAGGCGAGATGGAGTCCCGCGTCTCAGAGTCATTAGCGGCAGTGGCTTTCTCCACCCAGACGGAACAATAACAGCAGGAAAATCAAGTCAGCTGTTCCCTTGGCAGAGGAATATCACTCCCCTGGAGAAGGAAATGGGTGAGCTTGAAACTGAGGGAGAAGGAGCACGTTTTCATTTTCAAGTCCTCAGGGACTTCAGGTTGCGGAGGCTGGAGAGGCCTCCTAGCCACCAAACAACTTGAAGACGTCCGAGTTGGGGAACAAGGAGCCAGGACCATCAGGGACCCCAGACCTGAAGCAAAGGCGCACATGTGTGATGGAAAAGGCGGCCTCTGTCCAGTTACGCCCAGACCCTCAGGGGCAGCGCCCTCTTTGACCACTGGGAGCCTCCCTAATGAGGACAGGACCAGGCTGTCTTGGCCAAGAGCACAGCAGAAAGTTTCTCGAGTCTGTCAAAGAGGAATGCGAGTCCATCACCCTGCATGTTGAAAAAGATGTGACCGCCCCCCATTCAGTATCCCAAGCTGGTGAAGCGAGACATGGATTTTGTAAGTCTAGACCCTGATCATAGCCTTTTAAATCCCTTTAGCCTTTATGGAAGGACTAGACTGAATTAAAAATAACCTTTTCTACCGTAGAAACTATTATGTAATGGAATAGACCTTTTTTAAAAATTAACTTTTAATTTTAGAATGGTTTTGTATTTTCTTTCTTTCTCTTTTTTTTTTTTTGGTCAGTGGTAGTACAGAGTTCCCACGTACCCTTAACCCAGTTTCCTCTATTATTAACATCTTGTTACAATGGTGTATTTGTTACAAATGAATGAACCAATATCAATACATAGTGTTAACTAAAGTACATAACTTAATTCAGATGTCCTTGTGTGGGTGCTAAATCGCTTCAGTTGTGCCTGATTCTGTGCGACCCCATGGACTGCAGCCCACCAGGCTCCTCTGTCCATGGGATTCTCCAGGCAAGAATACTGGAGTGGGTTTCCATTTCCTCCTCCAGGGGATCTTCCTGACCCAGGGATCGAACTCACGTCTCTTATGTCTCCAGCAATGGCAGGCGGGTTCTTTACCCCTAGTGCCACCTGGGAAGCCTGATAGAGTATAACAGGAGTCCTGGAATTGTGTTCCACACTGCCATGGGGTTCCAGGGAGAACTGGAAGGATGTCTGCAGAAGGGAGGCAGTAAGTAGGGGTCCAGCCCCTGGTTTCATCCCACCAGGTGTGCCCACTGTCATCAGCTCTTATTCTGAGTATCCTTAAAACATCGCCTTCCCTGGTGGCTCAGCCGGTAAGGAAACTGCCCTCAATGCGGGAGACCTGGGTTCAGTTCCTGGGTTGGGAAGATTCCCCCGGAGGAGGGAATGGCTACCCACCCCAGTATTCTGGCCTGGAGAATTCCAAGGACTATATAGTCCATGGTGTCACAAAGAGTCGGACACAACTGAGTGACTTTCACTCACATACTCATCCATACAACATAGATTCGGGGAAATCATTTTACTTATACAAATACAGTTGAAACACTCTGAAAGAGAAGATGTTTTGCCTTGGTTGACTGTGACCCACCCCCTAACTTCTGACAGCCTTATTCCAAGGTTAAAAATGACTCAGTTAGATTTTATTTTTAAAAAGGAAAAAATATTCTGTGGAAAAAACATTTTACCCTCCTACTTTTCCCTAGGGAAAATACCAGGTCAAAGAGAAGATGGTCCTCAGGTATGAAAGCTGCAAGACCAGCTGAATCACTAAGCAGAAGCGAGCTGCCTTTCTGACTCATCCCTAGCTGCGTCGCCTCCTGTCCTTTCTGAATCAGGTGACGGGAATGGCTTGAAGGCCTGCGTGTAAAAGAGGTGAGAACGCTGCGTCTCCCCTTACTCGGCTGTGTGTTTGAGGTGCCCCTGGTCACCAGGCAACAGTAATCCTCCCAATTACCAGGCAACACAATTTTCCAAAGTGCTGGATTTAAGAGGATGCAACCCCAGAAGCCAGCTCAGTGCTGTCCTGAGAACCACTTCTCCCTTCTCTTTCTAAAAGAAGACTGGATGTTGCTCCCAATTAAGAGTGATGGGTCCCACTTTTCCTGTCTACAGAGAAATAACCCTTTCCACATTCATGTGTTTTAACTGATAATCTGGGCAGAGATCAGCTAAGTACACTAGAACCCAGCTGTCTTTATGGAGAGAATCAGCATGGCTTCCAGGGAAGAGCTGTGCTTGGCAGACAGATTGAAGTTTGAATGCCAACGCTGTTACTTACTGATTGTGTGAACGTGAGCAAGTGACTTGACTCCCGAGCCCTGGTTTCTGTGTGTCGAAAGACAGTAGTAATGCCCACTTCCCTGAGCAGTGGAGGAGTGACGTGCCCACGGAGCCTGGCCTTAGATTGGCCCTAAGTCCATGACAGCTACTGATATGTTTAAAGTTTGGGCAAATTTTTTCTAGGGGTATCATTCTACAGAAACTATTTCTTCTTTGTAAAAATTCCAAAGCACCATTCAAGGAGACAGCTGGTAGGATCACCCTATGGTGAAAAATGGGTCATAGAATACAGGCTGACCTCAGAGATACTGAGGGTTTTGTTCCGAACCCCTGCAATAAAGCAAATGTCATGATAAAGTTGAGCCACATGGAGTTTTTGCATATAAAAGTTATGTTTACTCTATAGTTTATTAAGTGTGTATAGCATTATGTCTAAAAGAATAATGGATATATCTGTTTCCAAATATTTTATTGCTGTGTGTGAGAAGTCACTTCAGTTGTCTCTGACTCTTTGGGACCCTAGGGACTATAGCCCGCCAAACTCCTCTGTCCATGGGATTTCCCAGGCAAGAATACTGGATTGGGTTCCCATGCCCTCCTCCAGGGGATCTTCCTGACCCAAGGATTGAACCCACATCTCTTATATCTCTTGAATTGACAAGTAGGTTCTTTACCACTAGCACTACCAATTTTCAAATAATTTATTACTAAAAATGACAAATCAATTACAATAGTAACATCAAAATCATTGATCACAGATCACCATAAGAAATACAGTGATAATGAAAAAAATTTGAAATATTCCAAGAATTACCAAAATGTTACACAGAGACATAAAGCAAACTAATGCTGTTGGGAAATTGGTGCCCACAGACTTGCTTTATACAAGGTTGCCACAAACCTTCACTTTGCAAAAAGAAAGAAGAAAAAGCAATATCTTGGGAACACAATAAAATGAAGTACACCTGTAATGTCTTCCATTAGGGACTATTTTCTTAGGAAACTAATGACCTACAGAGAGAGGACTGGGCAGAACTTAGCAGGAAGACGCTGTATCTTTAAAGAGAGCCCTTACATGCTTCCCGGGGGGCACTAGTGGTAAAGACCCTGTCTGCCAGTGCAGAAGTATGAGATGCGGGTTCGATCCCTGGGTCAGGAAGAATCCTCTGGACAGAGGAGCCTGGCAGGCTTCAGTCAGGGGTCTCGAAGAGTTGGACACAGCTAAAAGGGACTTAGCACACACACAGCATTTTCAGAGTATTCAAACAAGCCAGACAACTCTAAGCCCTTAACATCCAGGAACTCACTTAATCCTCCCAACGACTGCACTCAATTGAGACTATTATTACTATTACGTGTTTTCATGTAATAATTTGGGAAGTAATTAGTAATAATAGTTTGGGAACCTGATCCTCACAGTGGTTAAGTAATTTGCCCTAACCCAGCTAGTTAGTGGTGGGGCTCAATTCAATCCAGACCTTCTGACTTCAGAGTCCGTTCTCGGAATCACTGCTCTCCACAGAGCTTGTGGGAAAGTCATCTCCCTGGGCACGTGGACAGGCTCCTTCAGGAAGAACTGTGTGGACCAGACCGGACTTGTAACAGGAAGAGACTGGGGCAGGTCTGAGCAGAAAAGAAACTTCTTAAACAAATCTGAAACCGAAAGCATTTTTCAAACGCATCAAATACACAAAATGGCTGGGAAAGGGAGTGATTCATTAAAGAAATGGAAAGACACAAGATATTTTTAGGAACTGTAGACTGTTGAATGAGAATTGGATATTAGATGATATTAAAGAATTGTTTTAACTTTCTTAAGCGTGACAAGGGAATTAAGGACGTAGAGAATGTGCTTCTTCTTAGGCATCAGGGGCTGAAGTATTGGCTAGTGCAGATATAATCGTGGTTTCAGACCATGAATTTTAAATCATTATAACTGGGCTCAAACACATCTTTATTATTAACATATTCTATTTCATACATATGTTAAAGCAGTTAGCTCTACCCCAGAAACTAATACCACATTGTAAATCAGTTAAACTTCAATTAAAAGATAAATAAATGAAAGAAAAAAACTTTATGTGCATTAAGCACTTACTATGGACCAGAGGCATTCTGAGCAATACTTAATTTCTTTCTCATACCACCACCTATGAGATGGCTACTAATTTGACCATTCTCTATAAGAGAAACTATTTCCAGAGAGACTGGGGTAGAAATGGGAGTGGAACCACTCACGCTTACCCCTTACAACCACTAGCAAATTATTCGCTTCCTGTTCCCACAACTCTGTCCTCTGCTAGCCTAGAAGTCTTTGTTTCAGGGAAAGGAATGCTTTCACCAGGAGACACAACAATTGTTCCACTGAGCTGGAAGTTAAGACAGCCACCTAACCATGTTGTATTCATCATATTGATTCATCCTCTGGATCAATAGACAAAACAAGGAGTTATAGTGTTGGCTCATTTAATTGATTCTAGTTACGCTATCCAGAGAAGGTGATGGCACCCCACTCCAGTACTCTTGCCTGGAAAATTCCTGGACAGAGGAGACTGGCAGGCTATAGTCCATGGGGTCGCAAAGAGTCAGACACGGCTGAGTGACTTCCCTTTCAATTTTCACTTTTCACTTTCATGCACTGGAGAAGGAAATGGCAACCCATTCCAGTGTTCTTGCCTGGAGAATCCCAGGGGCAGGGGAATCTGGTGGGCTGTTGTCTACGGGATCACACAGAGTTGGACACAACTGAAGCGACTTAGCAGCAGCAGCAGCAGCTACGCTATCATTGAGGTAAGGAAGAATCTGGAGGATAGGAGATCCCTTAGGGCACTTGTTAGAAAGACTATGCCCTGTGATTAAGGTCAATGAAAAACTATACCAAATCTAAGACCACACCCTTCACAAATGAAGTTTTAGGTCATCCTACCAGGTAAAGAATCATGACTAACTGTAGAGCTTGTTGAGGGCAAAGGGAATACAGAATGGATATAGTTAAAAATATCAGCTGAGTCATGTCCAACTCTGCAACACCATCGACCACAGCTTGCCAGGCTCCTCTGTGCATGGGACTCTCCAGGCAAGAAGACTGGAGTGGGTTGCCATGCCCTCCTCCAGGGGATCTTCCCAACTCAGGAGTGAACCCAGGTGCCCCGCATTGCAGGTGGATTTTTACCTTCTGAGCCACCGGGGAAGGCCATAAATATCAACTACAACCACACAACCTGTAATTGAGCTAGAACTGGAATTTTCATGAATATTTCCTCCTTATTTTGTCACAAATACATTTGTGTGTCTACTCACATCTGAAGATATTAAGCAAAATCTACTTTCCTGTCTTTTCCCCATATCACGCAACAGAAGATGTATTGACTTTGTATCAGTATTTTTTTAAGGATCATTGATTTTACATCATAGTATTCAAAGTACAGAATATCAGGAGAGTAAACATCACTCAAGGACTTTACTTCCTCTTCGGGGAAAGGAATTAGTGTATTTTCAGCTGCACCAGGATAGCTGTGTGATGTTAGTACAAGTGTGACCTCATTATTGCCTTTATTTGGAGATTAAGTATGGTTTAGGAGATGTGTATAGCTGCCAGGTTGACATGGGGTGGATTTGTGATGGGTCTTTTCATGTATTAGCTTGACTGGGCTAAGGGATGACCCCCGATAGCTTATTTCTGGGTGTGTCTATGGGAGTGTTTCAGGAGGAGATTACTGTTTGAATTAGTAGACTGACCCAGCCTCAGTACTGTGGGCAGACTCATCCAATCCTTTGAGGTTAGAGCACCATGGTGGAGGAAGGGGGCCCCTTTCTCTCTCCATCTCTCTCTCTTGCTCATAGAGCTTCAATGTCCATCTTCTCCTGTCCTGGAATATTAAAGCTCCTGGTCCTCGGGTCTACCACTGTCTTTCTTCAGGTGGCAGATCACGGGCTTTCTCGGCCTCCATAACTAAGACATTCAATCCCTATGATAAATCTCTTCGTACATAGACATATCGAGATGTATCTAATTGGTTTGGTTTCCTTGGAGAACCCTGACTAATAGGGCCAGAAGCTTTATGAGCATTATTTTTTTCTTTATACCACCACTTATGAAGTGAGAACCAATTGCATGCCCATTGTATAAGTGAGAAAATCTCAGAGAAGTTGAAGGCCTTGCCCATGCTATATGATTAGCAAGCTGAAGTGCAGGGAGTCAGGCTGGTCCGACTCCAAAGCCCATGCTTATTCCAGTCCAGGTCGCCACTACCAGAGCAAGGCCTTACTGAAGTGCAGCACTGCTAGGGTCAGTGGCAGCCCCCTGAAAATTCTCAGAGGCCCTCAGGCTCTCGTACCCCCCTGCCACTCTTTTTAAGATCTCCTGCGAGCTCCTCCGCCTTGATAAATTCCCAAACCCATATGACAGAGTGAGGTGTCAGAAGCCATTCAGCTGTTTGGGAAGTCCCAACTACATAGAGAGTTATCTCAGGGTTTTTTGTGAGCTCAATGGATGCTCCAAAACTAATTCTTCCTCTACCAAAGGGTGAGATCTGTTTCCTTCTTTTCTTTTTTTCATTTTGACACTTTTATTCCAAAATTGGAATATCACTTTTGGTGTCCTAGAATTTTCTCTCTTGTTTTTTATAGCAAGTTCCCTCTACCTTTAAGACTCTCAGGGCTTCCCTGGCGGCTCAGTGGTAAAGCATCTGCCTGCCAGTGCAGAAGGCATGGGTTCGATCCCTGATCCAGGGAGATCCCGCATACCATGGAGCCACTAAGCCACAACCGCTGAGCCTGTGCACCAGAGCCTGAGGACCACAGCTACCGAGCCCTGAACTGCAGCCACTGGAGCCCATGAGCCTACAGCCCACGCTCCGCAGCAAGAGAAGCCAGTGCCCCACAACCAGGACTAGCCTCCCCCGGCTCACCCCAGAGAAAAGCCCACACAGCCAGACCCAGTACAGCCAAACTTTAATAAATAAATAAACCTTTATCCTTGGGGGAAAAAATGGCCCACAGCAAAAATCTTTAAAAAAAAAAAGAGAGAAACTCTAGTGAAGCGGACTGAAACAGATTGGTCATTTTCTTTTTTTCTCTCCCAGAAAGAGAAGAAAGAAAATCGGGTTGAGTACCTTTTCCAGCCCCCTCCCACCCTCCTCCTGCTGCCAGATGACCTTCCCAAACCCCACTTCCGCACATGGCCTTCTCTGCTTCATGCCCTTCAAGGAGCCCTCGTGGAGCCGCAGATGGGTCAAGAGGCCCGCCTGGATGGCATTCATCCGGTGGGTGAAGGTCTTTCAGCGTGAACGCTGCACCGGGCACTGTGTGTTCCTGGACGGGCTGCGTCATTTTCTTTTTATTTCCTTTACCTCTGTGGCCCCCTGTGCTCTCCTTTGCCTTCCTCGCCCCTGCTGCTGCTCCAGACTTGTGCCAGGTCTCACTCTTCTCCTTAAACTGGAGTCTGGGAGAGATGCCCCTTCCTGAACAGGGCTGGTCCTCTTCAGGTCTCGATCCTGAAGCTCCTTGTGCCAGGACTGGGCCAGAGCAGACGGTCCATCCGTGCTTCTCTGAGTGAGTCCGCGTTCCAAAGCTGATTAGTGGGGAGACACTGGGCAATGTATTTCTTTACCCTCTTGAAGTCTCAGCTGTTTCACTTTAAACCGGAGGTGACAAACCATCACAACACTGTAAAGCAATTTTCCTCCAATTAAAAAATAAATCTAAAAATGAAGATAAACTGGAGATGATAACAGCTCCTCAACGACAAAACAAGGTGAAGCAGGTGAGATATTTCCAGGCCTGGCCCAACCTGGCCCAATATAGCTTGTTTAGGTGAAAAGTCCTGTCCGACTCTGTGACCCCATAGACTGCAGCCTGCCAGGCCCCTCTGTCCATGGGATTCTCCAGGCAAGAATACCATTGCCATTTCCTTCTCCGGGGATCTTAACCCAGAGAGCGAACCCACATCTCCTGCGTCTGCTGCACTGCAGGTAGATTCCCTGCCACTGAGCCACCACAATACAGCTTAGTGATTCCCACTAGCTGTTCCCTTATCTCACTAAGGGGCTCAGAAATGGACCATGTGAGCTAGGGGAGAAGGAATAAAAAGGCTCAAGTGGCTAACACTGAAGGGCCGGAATGTGCACAGCCCTGTCTAGGAATAGCAGGTCAGAAGGTCCAGCCAAGCACCCAGTACACACAATGACTAATAACTGCTCAACAAAACATACATATATGTATTTTTTTTTTTTACTTGTTTTGAATTGATAAAAGGAGACTTCTTTTTGGAGAAAGTAGCTATAGACAGAAAAGACTAGCTGTGGGAATCAAGAATTTGGACAACGCCCAGGTCAGGATGCCTTAAAGTCTCCAAAATGGTCCTGAGTTAATAGCTGAGCCAGGAAATACTGAAAAAGTGTGTCTTCAGGGAAGCCTTGTATGTTCAACACCAAGGACTGGAATAAAGCCCCAAATGAAACCCATCTAGCAAATCCCTTCCCCAGTCGGCAGACACACCTATCTGCCCAGCCTCCATCCCCTCTGTGAAACTGATAGGGTCAGATGTCATGCTGGTGGAAGACTTTAATTGAAGCTGAGTCACATTAATTACATCACTGTGCTATCCAAACTTAATTCCCCTGAAGTGACGTCATAAAACCAGGGCATTACAAAGGATTAGGGACCAAAAGGAAGGTAGACGTGAATAAGGTTTCCATATGGCTGTGACTCATGTCTAATGGTTGTGTCCCAAATGTGGGTGCTCATGACTCACCCCTAGTACCAGCTCCAGCTCCACGTGGCCTCCACACATGTGGGGCTCTGACCTGGCCTCCCTCTGCTGAGAAGCCTGAGGCCCCAGGTTTAGTCAGGAGTGAGGGAAGCCACAGACAGGATTCACCAGACCAAATGGGACTGCTCAAGGTCTGTGCTTATCCTGTAAGACTTCAAGACTCACCAAAGTTCAGTGTTGCCCCCAAAGCAGTGCCGCTTTGGGTGCTAATGTGCGCTATGTGGAAAACAAAGGGTTTAGTGGCCAAACATATTTGGTAAAGGGATTGATCAATGGGTTTCCTCACTGCAAGGGGCCCTTAACCTGTTAGTGATCACTGAACGCTCGCAAAGGCAAAAGGTTACGCAGCGTTTCTTGAAGTTTGCTGACCAGGGAATCCTTTGCATTTATGGATTTTTTTTCTTCTGGCTGCATTGCAAGCCATGTAGGATCTTTGTTCCCCAACAAGGGATCAAACCCTTTCCCCCTGCTGTGGAAGCATAGGATCAGCCACTGGTCTGCCAGGAAGGTCCCCAGGGAATCGTTTTTGAAGGAGAATTCATGGGGTTAGGGCCCTGAAGAACACATCTCATAAAAGCCTTTTTAGTTGTAACCGTGCCTTTCACCATTTCCTCTTGTCACAAAGACAGAGATGCCTCTGGACATTTGTGTTTCTAACACAGTCCATCGATGTCCATCCAGACCACTGACAGATTCTGCAGCAGATTGCCCCTCATTCCCGCACACAGGTCAACATGCTTTGGCTTCCACTGCTGCTGCTGCTAAGTTGCTTCAGTCGCGTCCGACCCTGTGCGACCCCAGAGATGGCAGCCACCAGGCTCTGCCATCCCTGGGATTCTCCAGGCAAGAACACTGGAGTGGGTTGTCATTTCCTTCTCCAATGCATGAAAGTGAAAAGTGAAAGAAGTCGCTCAGTCATGTTTGACTCTTAACGACCCCATGGACTGTGGCCTACCAGGCTGTTCCGTCCATGGGATTTTCCAGGCAAGAGTACTGGAGTGGGGTGCCGTTGCCTTTTCCACTAGAGGACTGCTAACCCACTCCAGTGTTCTTGCCTGGAGAATCCCAGGGATGGGGGAGCCTGGTGAGCTGCCATCTATGGGTCGTACAGAGTTGGACACGACTGAAGGGACTCAGCAGCAACAGCAGCAGAGGACTGCTAAGTCATACGGCATGGCACCACTGAGACGGACACCTGGGATTCTTGATTCTGATATTACCATTGAAGAAAGTAAAGCCCATGGAGCAGAAACAACCAGCTAGTGATGAGACAGCTAGAGAGAAGCAGAGCTAAGACTCGACCTCCTCTGTGCTGAGTCTCAATCCATCTCAGTCCCCAAAATGGGAGCTGCTTCTTGGGTATAAGTAAATGCAGTTACTAGTTAATTACTCAGTGAGTTACTACAGTTACTAGTTACTAAGTTACTACATTGAAGAATGATTCTTAAATTAATGGGCTACTAGATAGGTCTAGCAACAGAGGAAGCAGCTACACTCAAGTGGTGCCAAGAGTTGGGAGAGGACAGGTTATTCTTTTCAAAGTCTCCATAAATATCCTGGGCAACTGAGAACTTACTACATTATTATCTGATCTGTTGGAAGACCTTTTCCCTGTATCACAGTTCTTAGTTGCAGACAACAGAACCCACTCTAGCCAGGTTAAGCCCCAAAAGTGGTTCATATTGGAGAGTTCGTGGTATCCTCAGAAGGAACAGAAACTGCCTGCATGTGACACAAACAGGGAAAAACGGAACCAGGAGAAACACCCAACCTCCCCACAGGTCTGTCCTAGAGAACCTCCACTGTCTCTACCCGCACCACTTGACCCTTAACAATGCTCTGCCTGATGTTAAAAGAATTCCAGAGACTCTAGAAGAACAGATACCTTGAGCACATGCTTGTGGGTACGTCTGCAGAAATTCAGCACCTCCCCTTGCTCACTTGAGCATCTGCCTCTCAAGTAGATGCATCTTTGAGGCCAAGCTAGATCACATTTGAGGAGGGCATGGCAACTCACTCCATTATTCTTGCCTGGAGAATCCCCATGGACAGAGGGACCCTGTCAGGCTACAGTCCACAGGGTTGCAAAGAGTCAGACACAACTGAGCGACTAAGCACAGCACAGCACACAGGTCACACGCATCACTCTCTATTATGGGCTAAATTGTGCCCCCCTTCCCAAAATTCAAGTGTTAAAGCCTTAACTCCATATCATGACTACATTTGAAGATACTACAGTTAAAGAGGTAATTAAAGCTAAATGAGGTCATAATCAATTCAGTTCAGTTCAGTCACTCAGTCCTGTTTGACTCTTTGCACCACCATGAACCACAGCACGCCACCTCCCAGAGTTTACCCAAACTCATGTCTATCGAGTCGGTGATGCCATCCAGCCATCTCATCCTCTGTCGTTTCCTTTTACCGCCTTCAATCTTTCCCAGCATCAGGGTCTTTTCCAGTGAGTCAGCTCTTCACATCATGTGGTCAAAGTATTGTAGTTTCAGCTTCAGGCTGAACATCAGTCCTTCCAATGAACACTCAAGACTGATCTCCTTTAGGATGGACTAGTTGGATCTCCATGCAGTCCAAGGGACATTCTTTGGCACTCAGCTTTCTTCACAGTCCAACTCTCACATCCATACATGACCACTGGAAAAACCATAGCCTCAACTAGACGGACCTTTGTTGGCAAAGTAATGTCTCTGCTTTTGAATATGCTATCTAGGTTGGTCATAACTTTCCTTCCAAGGAGTAAGCGTCTTATAATTTCATGGCTGCAGTCACCATCTGCAGTGATTTTGGAGGTCATAATAGTAGAACCCTAATCCAACAAAGCTGATCTCCTTATAAGAAGAAACACTAGGGCCGTGTGAGGACATGGCTTGGAGGCGACCATCTGCAAGCCAAGGAGAGAGGCCTCAGGAGAATCCAAACATGCTGACCCTTCAATCTTGTTCCCCCAGCCTCCAGAACTGTAAACAAATAAATTCATGTTGTTTCAGCCCCCCAGTATGTGGTTTTGTTATGGCAGCCCTTACAACTAATATACCTGCATGCAAGGGAGCCTGGGAAACACAGTTTCTCACTTTTCAGGCCCAAGAAAACAGAGAGGAAAATGAGAAGAGCCAATTACAGAATCCACTACTTTATCTAAACAGCAGACTCTCGGCCGAGATCAGAAATGCATGAGCAAGGGCTTCCCTGGCGGCCAGCGGAAAAGGACCCACCCTCCAGTGCAGGAGACACGGTTCGACCCCACACACCGCAGAGCAGCCACAGCCCTTGAGCCACATCTGTTGAGCCTGTGCTCCAGAGTCTGTGCTCCGCAGCAAGAGACGGCACCGCAAGGAGAAGCCCAGGCACTGCAACTAGAGAGCAGCCCCTCCTCGCTGCAGCCAGAGAAAAGCCCTTGCAGCAACGGAGACCCAGCACAGCCATAAATAAATAAGGAAAATTATTGTAAAAAGAAGTGTATGAATGGATCCCATCTAGCAAACTCCCTCCCCAGTTGCTGAACACACATGTTGGGACAAGCCCAGCCACCATCCCCTCTGTGAAACTGATGCAGTCAGGTGTCACGCTCTGGGCATCTCCCAGATCCACCCAAACTTCCCTCCCATCACGATCCGCCACCTCCCACCTGGACCGTGGCCATCTCTGGGTCCCCACCCAGCCAAGACTCCTGAGCACCTATCGGCTCAGCAAGGCCCTACGTTCATCTCCTCTCACCTACTAAACAGAACTCTGTTCCCTGTTCTATCTGTTCTATCTTCACAGATAGAAATACCTCCAGTGAAGCAATTAAAATGCCAGACGACCACACACACGCGGTGAAATGAAGCCTCGCACCCCGCAAAAATAAAGTATCAGTAGAAACGGAACATGAGAACTGAAGAAAAGAGAAATACAAGCAGTCCGGCCATTTGCTTCAGTGTTTCCTGGAAACCATGACATAATGGAAGTCAGATGTGTTATGTAAATTTCATTAATGGAGAAGAAGAAAACTGCAAACTTCTCAAAGGGAAACTGGTTTTTCTCCAGTTCTATGTTAAGAAATGGCTCCTCTAGGATTTCAAGCAGGGGCGGTGAGAGACACTGGGGAGCAAGGACTCAGCAGGATCCCTCACTAAAGACGCAACAGCAGATTTCTTACGGGTGTCTTCCCTCTGAGCCAAGGGTGTATAATTCAGAAGTAATTTAAAGAGCACCATTCCCCACAGACTCACTTTTCTTAAATATGCATAAATTATGTGACTTCACTGTCCAGAAGCAGTGCTGTCTCTCTTTTCCCTCCCACTGCTAGGTGAGTACCTCTAGGCTCCCAGGCTTCTTCCATCCATGGAAACTCGCTCTCCACCGCTCCCTGGCATGCCCTCTGTCTCCCCCTCCACCTCTCGCTAGAAAGTATTCACCTTTCCTCCTTGTAACCTACCGAATCCTGAGGACTCTGCAAGGAGGGAAGCAGGATGAAAAGAAAGAAGAGAGTCACGTGGGGAAGGGAGCAGGGAGGAAGAGTAGGGAAGAAGGAGAAAAGGAGGCATCGCGAGAAGGGATGGAGGGCGGGAACACCAGGACACTGTGCGCCAGGGCCTTTGCAGGGCAGGCTCACAGATAAGGCGCAGTCTAAGCGCTGGCACTTCCCTGACATTTCTCTTCCCACTTCAGGCAGGAGGACTTCCTGGTGCCTTCTGTTGCTGCAGGCAGTGGTAAAGAATCCGCCCGCCACTGCAGGAGGTGCAAGAGACTCAGCTTCAATTCCTGGAGCGGGAAGATCCTTCCTGGAGAAGGAAAAGGCAACCTACTCCAATATGCTTGCCTGGGAAATACCATGGGCAACAGAGCCTGGCAAGCTGCTGTCCATGGGGCCGCAAGGAGTCAGACACAACTGAACACACATATTTCCCTTGCCCTGAACTATTGCTGCCTGGCCAGTGAGTTCCATGCTCTTACCCTGACATGCTCTCTGGCACCCTAGGCTCTGGCAATACCAAGAATGAGGAACTTGACATTCCTCCAAGCACACCATGGCAAGCTACCCAGTATCCATTCTCCCCTCATTCTTAATAACAGACCTTGGGATTTATTCAGGGTTGCAATGTGCCCAGCTCCTCCCTGGAATCCAGGCAGAGACTAAGAAGTAATTTAAAGAGCACCATTCCCCACAGACTCGCTTTTCTTAAATATGCATAAATTATGTGACTTCGCTGTCCAGAAGCAGTGCTGTCTCTCTTTTCCCTCCCACTGCTAGGTGAGTACCTCTAGGCTCCCAGGCTTCCTGAAAGAGATTTCAAGGGGGCTGATTGAGATGGAAGGAATAAATTTTTCCCTGTTGCCTCTTCTTTCTCTCTGCTTGGAACACAGACATCCTGGCTGGAGGCCCAGCAGCCATTTTGCGACCCTGAGGATAAAAGTCACACCCAAGGATGACCGAAGCAGAGAGTGAGAAGTCACCTCCACACCACTGCTGAACTGCCCACTTTTGGACTTCTCCATGGAAGAGAGTAACCCTTCATTTAATTTCAGCCACTCTGGTTTCCTCTTTTAGATGCTAAGCCACAGTCTGATACAACCGCCATGTGGATTCATGCCTCAGACCTTGCATAACTGTTCTCTCTCTCAGTAACTCCTCCCCTCCAGTTCTCCACCTGTTGAGCCAGTAGTCATCTTCAGAGTCTCCAATGAAGCATCTCTCTGTGTGGAAAGTGTGCTAGTTGCTCAGTTGTGTCTGATTCTTTGCAACCCCATGGACTGTAACGCACCAAGCCCCTCTATCCGTGAACTTCTCCAGCAAGAATACTGGAGTGTGTAGCCATTCCCTTCTCCAGGGATCTTCCTGACCCAGGGATTGAACCTGAGTCTCCTGTATTGCAGGTGGATTAACTGACCCCTCAAGTGACTACATGTTGTTGTTCAGTTGCTCAGTTGTATCTGTGACCCCACGGACTACAGCACCCGAGGCTCCTCTGCCCTCCCCTATCTCCCAGATTTTGCTCAAAGTCCTGTCTATTGAGTTGGTGATGCTATCAAACCATCTCATCCTCTGCCACCCCTTTCTCCTTTTGCCTTCAGTATTTCCCGGGAAAGATTGAAATGGCTATTTAGTATTTGTTTAATAAATATTCAGAGATGTTTAATAATTGATGAATAAAAATTTCTAAGAATGAATGAAAAATAAACTGTTTACATAAAAATGACAATATCCTCTATTCCAGAGCACTGGCTCCTCTTCAGCCTCAACTCTTAGGGGGTCTTCTTTGGCTCCAGAGTCCCAGGGGATGACGTGGCATCGAAACAGACAGATGTGTCCGAGGTTCTAGTCAGTGCTGGTTGGGCAGCATAATACAATTCCTACCAAGGACAAAAAAAAAAAAAAGAACAGAGAGAGAAAAAGAAGTAAAAACATATTTGTAAGACCTTGAAAGAAGCACCTAACGTGTTTCACACTTGCCTCAAATTTTCCATGAAAATTTGAAGCTTTTTTCCCCTACATTAGAATTGATTTCACCCCAAAATGGCTTTCATGCTGGGGTGAGCAGCCCAGAATACCAAATGGGTCTCTGCTATGAAAAGAATAGGGGAGGACACTCAAGTAAATTCCATGCAAGAGTGGGTGGTGGGGAGTCCCCAGAATGCCAAAGCAGGTGAGAGGCCCCCCAGAAATACTTTGGAGCCTGCACTGACAAAACAAAAGAATGTCCATCTCAGCAAGTGGACAAATATTCAGCTAAGCAGGGACCACAACAAATGTTTCTGAGGACCTAATTGTACTGGGCAGAGAACTGGGTGCTGGGGGATCCAGAATGGCCACAAGGCAACTCTGTCTTCAAGCCCTGTTATCAGAGCCCAGAGTGGGAACTGACTTGATCTTTATCACCGTTGCAGTCACCATCAGCATCCTCATCAGCATCCTCCTCCTGGCCGAGGCTGTTATTCCTTGAGAATTCACTGCCTAAAGGATGAGGCTAACCTAAAAGCAGGTGTTTGTAAGGCGATATGATAAATGAAATGATAGAACTTTGCATATGATGCGGTAGGGGGAGGAGAGAATGATTATCCGAGATTAGAAAAGGTGTAGCCAAGAGGGAGATATTGAGCAAGGTTTTGAAGGATACATAGAAGTTTGCCAACCTTAAGCTAAGATGCTTAGAAATTCTTTTGCCTCCAGAAGTCTTTAAATATGGTTCTGTATGAAGGACCCCTATATTTGAACTAATTTCTCAGGAAGATTCCTTAGAACAGCACTTAAAAAAAAAAATTGCTATGTCACATGGCATGCAGGATCTTCGTTTCCCTGAGCAGGGATCAAACTTGGGCTCCTTGCATTGGACATGCAGAGCCCTAACCACTGGACTGCCGAGGAATTCTGGAACAGCACTTTTCAAACACGAATGTGCTTATGAATCACTTGGAAAACTTGTTTAAATGATCCTGGATCCAGAAGTCTGGGCTGGGTCCTAAGAATTTGCAGTCTAGCAATGTGAAGATGACACAGAAGGTCCTGAACACTCCTGATGTCTGGACATCTCTCGTCAACCCATAACAGGAGTTCTCAGGTAGTGCAGGTCCACGGGCCATGGAGAATTGGTGTAAAGCATCTCAGATGCTCCAAAAATGAGGGAAATGTTTGCCATTTCTTCCACCAGGACTGCTTCAGGACAATTGTTCTCAACTGCGCATAGAAATCCCTGTAGAGCCTTAACCATCCCCATGCCCAGAACACACCTTGAACAGTTTCATCCAAATGTTTCATCAGGACACAGACTTTCCTAATGGTCCAGTGGTTAGGACTTCGCTTTCCAGTGCAGCAGGTGAGAGTTCAGTCCCTGGTCAGAAGCTAAGATCCCACAGGCCTCTTGGCCAAAAACAATACCAACAACCCCTCCCCCATAAAACAGAAGCAATATTGTAGCAAGTTCAATAAAGATTTAAAAGAACAAAAGAATGTCTTTGGAGGAGGAACCCCAGCCTTGATAGTTTCTAAAGTTCCCCGTGTTTGCATGCTCAGTTGCCCAGTCACTCAGTCCTGTCCAACTCTTTGTGACCCCATGGACTGTAGTCCACCAGACTCCTCTGTCCATGGGATTTCCCAGGCAAGAATACTGGAGTGGGTTGCCATTCCCTTCTGTAAGGAATCTTCCCAACCCAGGGATCAAACCTGCGTCTTCTGCATCTCCTGCACTGACAGGTGGATTCTTCACCACTGAGAAGCCCTCTAAAACTCCCCAGATGGTCCCAAAGTACAAGCAGGGCTGAGAACCCGGGCTTTAGGCCAGGAGAGCTCCGCTGGTCGTTTGTGATGACTGGATGTGACGCCTGCTGCAGGCACTACTATCTCCCACATTGGGCAAGCAAAGGCCCAGAAATGAGAGAATTCTCCTACCTCCATCCTAACCCCTCCTTCTCAAAGTGCGGTCCCTAGACCAGCAGCAGTGGCCCCTGGAAGCTTGTTAGGAATGGATCACAGAGTGATCCTTCCCATCATCTCTAAAAACACCGACAATCAGGGAACGACCCCCCTTCTGCGTAGGCTGCTCTGTGCCGTCAGAAAATAACTCTGAGTAGAAGCAGGAAACCAGAGCCCAAGGCCTGGGCTGACCCCTGGGCCGTGTGAGTCTGGCCCCCCTGGTCTGTCCCAGCATTGACGGCACCAGCACCTATGCCCCTCCAGGTGGCCGCGATGCCCGCTGACGAGGTGACAGACAGAGCCCCAGGCAGAGCCCCAGATGTCAGTAAGCCGTAGCAGCTCCTGACCTGGGGGCACGCACGGACAGCAGCCTGGAGTTGCAAAGGCAGCCGTGTTGGAGCGTTCCCGCCCGCCTCTCCTGGCATGGGACTGTTCCCACGTTTCTCGTGACAGGTGCGGTGCCCACTTTTATCCCCTCTCCTTCCAAAAGCAACACAGACCTTCCGCAGGCCCTTTGTTCCCAGAGCGGCTTAGCAAAGCATCCGGGGAGCCGCTGTGGGAAGCTCTCCGGGCTTAATCCCCGGTGGCGGAAGCAGCTGGCCCTCCAGCTGGGCCCGGGTGGTGAGGATGCAGGCCCGGGTATGTGGATCAGCTGGGCACGCAGCCTGTGAGGGTCCCCACCTGCGGGGCCGCCATGGAGACTTCTGAGCTCTGAATTATAATGGCTACACAGGGCAGTAGGAGAGACATTCTAACACAGTCAGCTTCTATGTTTCTGGGGGTACTGAGATTCTGCTTTAAAAAAATTTTTTTTTGGCTGTACTGAGTCTTTGTTGGGGTGCACAGGCCTTCTCTAGCTGCAGCAGGTGGAGGCTTCTCTCTAGTTGTGATGCCTGGGTTGAGGGACTTCTTCTTGAGGTGCCCAGGTTTCTCTTGTTACAGAGCATGGGCTTCAGGAGCTATGGAGCATGGGCCTGGTTGCCCAGCGGTGTGTGCGATCCTAGTTCCCTGACCAGGGATCGAACTCGTGTTGTCCCCATGGCAAGGCAGAGTCTTAACCACCAGACCACCAGGGAAGTCTCAGATTCTGCATTTCTGACGAGCTGCCAGGTGATTCTTAGGCTGCTGGTCCTTGGCCCACACTGAATAGCAAGGGCTCAGCACAACTAGTTTCGGATACTTCCCAGGCCATTCTTGACTGCACGACTCTGGGAGCCCCTGTTTCCTTGATTGCAAGATGGAATAATAATCACTGACTCCCCAGGGCAACAGGTCACTAAGCTCCTGAGTGAGCGAATGGAGATCAAGGCCAGGCTGTGCCTTCCATAAAGAAAGATATAGACTCTGTAAGGTGTCTGAGGAGAGTCTGTGGCTCAGTTACATCATTAGTTCCAAGGAGCCATGTGACAGCAGGAGTTTCAGAATCCGGTGGATCTGAATGGCTCTCTGAGTCTCAGGAATGCCTCTGTAACCTATGGGCACCAAAACTTAGGATGGTTTTGTTGTTAATGAGTTAAAATTTAAAATGTTTAAAATACTAGCACAGGGCTTATTACATAGCAGGCATTCAATAAATGTTAGTTTCCTCGTTTCCTGGGTTAGTTTTTCATTTTACTATCTGCCAGAGAAAATGCAACTACAAACCATTTAGAGTTTCTGGGGAAAATCATTCAAGACCATGAGCATGAATGCTTATCTCTAAATAACTATTATAGTCAGAATCCTTGGATCGTAGGCGACATGAACCCCAGTTCCACAGGCTTAAAGGGATATCACATCTCCCTTAGCTTTAGAGTTTCCCTGGTGGCTCAGAAGATCGAGAATCTGCCTGCAATGCAGGAGATCCGGGCTTGATCCCTGGGTTGGGAAGACCCCCTGCAGAAGGGAATGGCAGCCCACTTCAGTATTCGGGCCTGGAGAATCACATGGACAGAGGAGCCCGATGGGCTACAGTCCATGGGGTCACAAAGAATCAGACACAACTGAGCGACTAACACTAACTAACTTAAACTGAAAAGTCCAATGGGATTCAGGCAGAGCTGGATCAAGGTGTCCACACGACATTGTCAGGAACTTGTCTCTCCACCTCCTTCCTCTGCATCAGCTTCATTCTTGGGCTGGCTGTCAGCGTTTGGTGACAAAAACTACCTCCAGTGGCTCCAGGTTGACAGACCTGGCCGAAAAAGAGGTCCTCTTTCCTGAACAGTCCAGAAAAAGCCCCAGACGTGACTCTTACTGACAGACTGAGTGATGCACCTGTCCCTGAGTAAATTGCTGCAACCTGCTCAGTCCTGTGCGACATGTTGCCCTGGAGGCAGGCCACCCAATCACTTTGACAGAGTAGAAGCGTGATATATTGGCTTGCTCAGGCTGTCATATCACCGCACCACAAACTGGGGGCATAGACAATAGCGATTTACTCTCTCCCAACTCTGGAGGCCTGAAGACCAAAACCAAGGTGCTGACAGGGTTGGTTTCCCCTGGAGGCTGTGAGGGAGACTGTTTTAGCCTCCCTCCTGGCTGCTGGTGGCCACCAGCAGTCCCTGGGGTTCTTTCACTTGGAACTGTTGCTACTGGACCAAACTTGGAGTCTGCTCACCCGCCATGCAACAGAGTCAGTTTACAGGTGCCGGGTTCTGGTGAAGGAAGGTACAGCATCGGCCCTTCCCTGGTGGCCCAGGGATCAAGACATTACCTTCCATTTCAGGGAGTACAGGTTCAGTCCCTGCTCAGGGACCTAGATCCCTCGTGACTCACAGCGGAAAAAAAAAAAAAAAAACATCAATCAGAAGCGATAGGTCCACATCAAAATAAACAAAAAGAAAAGAAAAGGAAGCACGGTGTTTATTGCAGGCACCAAGCAAGGAATAAGGGCAGCTTAGGCTCAAAAGACTCAAACTCCCTGATGGTTTTCAGGAAAGCATTTTTAAAGACTGTGTTTGGGGTGAGGGCGACAGGATGCATGCCTTTCTTCTGACTGGTTGGTGATGGGGGCGCAGGGTGGTTTGCAGGAAACTCAAGTCATCGACCTGCTGATTCCAACAGCCTAGTGTCTCCATGCTTCTGCTTCGTTGCAACTATCCTCCACGTGGCGGTGGCGGTGGGGGGGGGGGGGGGGGGTGGAGTGTTGGGGGAAGGGGGGTGGGTCCCGGTCTTAGATCCTGAAGAACTCAGAGCCCTCTGTCAGATTGTAATGCCCGTCCCTTAAGGAGAGCTGGAGCCCTGTTTTAATGCTGATCTATTGCCATTACTTCTCTTGTTTGACTGCGGCTCCTTTTCCTCTGCATTCCCTCACTTCCCTACTTAGTAACTGCATGAGCCTGCTCTTTGGAATTCAGGGAAGGACTAGGAAACTGGAGTCTTTTTCTGCAAAGGAGAAACGGGGAATACAGAGAGACTTTTGTAACCAAGAGACCCCTGCAGGGTTCTGCTCGTTTTCAATCTCCTCTTTTCTTGGATTCTGTTCAATTTTGAGGGGAACAGCTATGGGACAAGAAAGGGAACAAAGTTTTGGATAGAGAAAGTGAAAGTGAAGTCACTCAGTCATGTCCGGCTCTTTGTGACTCTGTGAACTGTAGCCCACCAGGCTCCTCTGTCCATGGGATTTTCCAGACAAGAGTACTGGAGTGGGGTGCCATTGCCTTCTCCAGGGGATCTTCCCAACCCAGGGATTGAACCCAGGTCTTCTGCATTACAGGCAGATGCTTTACCATCTGAGCCATGAGGGAAGCCCTTGGATAGAGAGGTTCATCAAAAATTCAGTAGAAGAACTAGGCTTTAGAGGTACTCAGTTTTGCTGTATCGCCCTGTTCTCTGCCCCATGTTTTTCTGTGTTTTCACATGACCTTCTATTGACATCAGTCATTCGATTAGGGCCCACCTAGATCCAGTATGACCTGATCTTAACTGTTACACCTACAAAGACCCAGTTGCCACATAAAGTCACATTCTGAGCAGGAGTCACATTTCCAAGTGGGACGAGACCATTCAACCCAATACAGGTGAGAAACCAAGAAAAAACACTGGGTACAAATGCCAAAGACAACAAATGGCGACCCACTCCAGTATCCTTGCCTGGAGAATTCCACAGACAGAGGATCCTGGCGGGCTCCAGTCCATGACATCATAAAGAGTCGGACACACCTGAGCAACTAACGCTTTCATCTTTTTTTTCACCAGAAACTAAAGGATGTGTATGCTTTGCAGGTAAAATTCATAACCAACTGATATCCATAATACCACCTAAGTTACCAATCCTCAAATCATAGCAACAGAGGAGATCTTGAGCAAATCTGTTGTCCCACTGTCTAAAAATCCCAGTACCTACTTAAGTATACTCGGGAAATTCCACAGGGAACCAAATTCTACAACCAAGAATCGCTCTTAAGTGGGAATGCTTCTTAGAGGCTGAGCTAAATTTGTAACAAGCAGCCTGAAGTCTGGAATTCTCTTCAGGCAAATTCACAACTGTTCTGACTTCACATGTGTGTGAGATATTCAGAGCCTTACCCTCCAGGGAGTTCAACTTCCGTCCTTAGAGCCCAGCTGCATCTGAAAATGTAAATTTCCTTTGTGAAGGCAAAAGTCGAGAATTTCTGAATCTCCGGCTTCAGGAGGCATTTGTTCCAACGTGCCTAAACTGGACCCAACTCCTCGGAATTACTGTCACCAAGATTCTACAGATTTCATCTCTTCCTCCTTGCAGAAGGAGATTCAACTTTCAATTTCTTAGGGAGAAAAATGTAGGAGAATTTCATTTAAACTCTTAAAAGTGGTAACCAATCTCTGGATGGTAGGATAAAGGTGAGTTTCACCGCAGTATGAATTATTTTAAAATTTAAAAAATAATAAAGATGCTTATAAATTTAAAATATCTTCTAGCGGTTCTGCTAAAACCACTACAGCATGTTAGCAAGGTAACAACCACAGATTTAGGATGTCCAATGAATAAGAAAATTTCTCCATCGACAATAACCAAAACAAACAAAAAAATCTAAATGAAAAGAAAAGCAGTGGAAACAGAAAAATAAAATTCCAGCCAAGTGACATTTTCCATTCTCATTTCCTCAAAGAAGCAAAGATTTCCCATTTGGTGCAGTGATACTCCTTGGAACCTGAGGCCCTGCAACGGGACCCGAGTCCCAGGTCTGACTCACAGTGTTGCCACTTCCCAGCTGTGTGTCTCAGGACGAATCACTTTACTCATCCAAGGCTCTATCTCTTCATTTTCCTGTTCGACTATATTTATATAGTTGTCATAACACTCAAGGGCTTCCCCGGTAGTTCAGTGGCAAAAAATCTGCCTGTGATGCAGGAGCCACAGGAGACCTGGGTTCGATCCCTGGGTTGAGAAGATCCCCTGGAGGAGGCCATGGCAACTCACTCCAGTATTCTTGCCTGGAGAGTCCCGTGGACAGAGGAGCCTGACAGGCTACAAGGCTACGGTCCAGAGGGCTGCAAAGAGTCAGATACGACTGCAGCGGCTTAGCATTCACCACACACACACACACACACACACATAACACTCACATGGGTCCACCTATGGGCAAGAGCTCTGAAGACCCTATAAATATTACAGGGGATTATTATTAAAACTACTAACCATTTAAGCATGTGTGGCATCCTGCCAGGGCCCATTAAAGCACATACACAAGCAAAAGGAAATCCTTTTCCTCAAAATGATGGTCGTTCTTTGCTTGTTTGTTTAAATCTCAGGTGTGCTGAAATTATCTCACTTTTCAGCCCACAGAGTGTGATCACCTCTACCCTTTAAAGCTTCCACTCTTACTACTGATTCTCTTTCAGCTCCATTCTTCACTACCATTTGCCTCCTCCCTGCCTACAGGCAGTTATTTTGTCCTGTTTAACTTACAGTATTTTGTACATATTCCTTAAAAGCTGTATATATTTGCATGCATATACTTTTTATCTATGCAAGCGGCATTGTTTAATGTTTCATTTTACTTCCTAAGTGAAGCAGAGAGCTCTCATTATGTTCTTAAGTTCCAGCTATGTTGCTGTCCTATATGGGATCTGTTTCCACTATGCGGATGTTGAACTTCACCTGCACCCATAGCACTTTGCCAGCCTGGTTTTCTGTCTTGAAGGACAGCCCTCTACCATGACAGATAACTCTGCAGTGAACACCTTCGTTCAAACCTCCAGCTACAGCTACGAACCAGCTTCCAAGGTGTGTGCATACTCATTTAGCTTGTTCTCCAGTCCACTTCCTCCCAGCAGTGGGGAAGGCACCTGTATTTCCCATCTCACCACACCTGGCATTATCCAGCTTCCTAACAGATATGTAGTGTCTAACAGACATAATTCTGCTTTATTGACTATGCCAAAGCCTTTGACTGTGTGGACCACAATAAAAGCTGGAAAATTCTTCAAGAGATGGGAATACCAGACCACCTGACCTGCCTCTTGAGAAACCTATATGCAGGTCAGGAAGCAACAGTTGGAACTGGACATGGAACAACAGACTGGTTCCAAATAGGTAAAGGAGTACGTCAAGGCTGTATATTGTCACCCTGCTTATTTAACTTATATGCAGAGTACATCATGAGAAACGCTGGGCTAGAAGAAGCACAAGCTTGAATCAAGATTGCCAGGAGAAACATCAATAATCTCAGATATGGCACCACCCTTATGGCAGAAAGTGAAGAGAAACTAAAAAGCCTCTAGATGAAAGTAAAAGAGGAGAGTGAAAAAGTTGGCTTAAAGCTCAACATTCAGAAAACAAAGATCATGGCATCTAGTCCCATCACTTCACGGGAAATAGATGGGAAACAGTGGAAAAAGTGTCAGACTTTATTTTCTTGGGCTGCAAAATCACTGCAGATGGTGATTGCAGCCATGAAATTAAAAGACACTTACTACTTGGAAGGAAAGTTGACCAACCTAGATAGTATATTCAAAAGCAGAGACATTACTTTGCCAACTAAGGTCGGTCTAGTCAAGGCTATGGTTTTTCCAGTGGTCATGTATGGATATGAGAATAGGACTGTGAAGAAAGCTGAGCACCAAAGAATTGATGCTTTTTTTTTTTTTTTTTAATGTTGATGCTTTTGAACTGTGGTGTTGGAGAAGACTCTTGAGAGTCCCTTGGACTGCAAGGAGATCCAACCAGTCCATTCTGAAGGAGATCAGCCCTGGGTTTTCTTTGGAAGGAATGATGCTGAAGCTGAAACTCCAGTACTTTGGCCACCTCATGAGAAGAGTTGACTCTTTGGAAAAGACTCTGATGCTGGGAGGGATTGGGGGCAGGAGGAGAAGGGGACGACCGAGGATGAGATGGCTGGATGGCATCACTGACTCGATGGACGTGAGTGTGAGTGAACTCCGGGAGTTGGTGGTGGACAGGGAGGCTTGGTGTGCTTTGATTCATGAGGTCGCAAAGAGTCGAACACGACTGAGCAACTAGACTGAACAGACATAAAGAGATATTTTACTGTTGTTTAATTTTCATCTAACTGGTTTCTAATGACATGAAGCATCTCCTGATGTGTTTATTACTTGGGGTGGGGGGATTCTTCTCCTGACAATTATCTGTTCATATCCTCCCCCATTTTGTTAAGAGCTGCTAATTTCTTCCTGCTGATTTGAAGATTCCTTGCATATCCTAGCTATATCCTCTCCCATTCTGTCGTCTAACTTTGTCCATGGTGACTTGATGTAATCAGTCGTTTGAATGTAATCAGATTCATCTCTTTTCTGCCTTGCGGTTTGCACTTTCTGCTAAATCTTCCTCACCACCCCCACACCTGGTCCCCATATCTCCCAGCCTTACACCGAATACCTTGTCCTTGCCGGCAAAACTCACCTTGTGGTTTTAAAGGAGGAAACAGACAGAACAGGTTCCATCTTGAAAGCAGGACTCCATCTTGGGCCGGACTGTGGACTTTGAGCTATATGCCATGTATCTATGGAAACAACATACAAACTGGAAAATCAGAACCCCCAGGTGGAAGAGCCCCAGGGCTCGTACCTAGACTCTCCATTGCCTAAAAAAAAAAAATACCCTAATTATCTGTGTAACCGAATAGAGTCATAAATTCTATTATGCTTATTGGAGTATGACCACAGGCCTACTGATCATTGTCCATTGTTAACTACCTGCGCTTAAGGCATACGAATCATGCCTAAAACCTCATGGGTTTAAGGCATACGAATCATGGGTTAACTTTGATTGTATCTTTCTTTTCCTTTATTCAGACTAGTTTCGGGGAATGTGGGGAGGTAGATTTGGGCACGTACGCTAGGGTATATAAGGTTTTCACGAAAACTGGTCAGGGTCCTCAGCTAAGAGGAGACTCTGCCTCGGGCCCGCCGGTGTAATAAGCTGCTCTCCACTATCTGCATTGTCCTTCTGAGTGAGTTTGTTTCCCGGAACGCGTGGCTACAACAGTTCCACCTCTCCTGCTGGCTAAAAAATGAAATCCAAGCACTTGCTCTCTCATACAGGACCCTTTCCAACCTAATCCTGAACGTTCCCACCTCTCTTCTGCTACGTTAGCCCCCACTTCCACCCCATCCCTCTTCTGTTAGTCTGTCTTGCATACACTGTCCACGCTTTAGTAGACCCACGTTCTCCTTCGCAGCAGGCAAATGTAAAGATGCTTTTGAAACAAGAGAGAAGGTGGCAGGGCATAACTTCTGAAAGAATGACATAGCCCAAAGATACACTATAAACCAATTAAAATCAATGGGTCCCAGATGGCAGACAATTCAACTCTGATTTGACCTTGATCCTCCATCAGTAAGCTAAATGATATACTCAGAGGCACCATGACAGTTCCAAGGTACCACCAAAAGACCAAAAAGTGGGCAGTAGCCCAACTCCTGGAAATCTCCACCACTTCCCCAAAATAGCTGGAATAATCCTCTCACTCATTAGCCTATGAAATCACCCAGCCCATAAAAACTAACCACACCACATTTTGAGGTGGCCAGACTCACCATCTGAGATAGTCCACACTCTGTCTGTGGAGTGTGTTCCTCTTCAAATAAATCCACTTCTTACCGATCACTTTGTCTCTCACTGAATCCTTTCTGCAATGAGACACCAAGAACCTGAGCTTCATCAGGTCCTGAAACCAGGCACTCTAGGTTTAAGCTGGGTTCAGGTCCCAGCCACATGGATTCAAGTCCCAATCTGAGATAAACGGTTCCGCTTTCAACTGTTGTTTTTGCTTTTGTGTACCTGGGAGTCTTTCTCCTAGTCAGTACACCATTAACATTTGCACATTTAACAAATGTGGTTTCTGCTTCAGGAGACAGTCCCAATGGCCCACAGCCTGTTACTCTGCGTATAGTCGTAATCACAGAGTAACGTATAGAAGAACACTCACATCTCCATTTTCCAGGTCAGGAAGCAGAGTCTCGTCAAAGAAAAATGGGGCTGGACGTGTCTTACTGATGGCAAGACAGATTTTATTCAGACTTCTGCATAGAGGACAGAGATTCCACCATAAGCAGGTCAGCTCCAGCTAATACAAAGATCACTGAGGTTAATGGAGAACAGAGGGGCAGTCAGAAAAGGAGGTTATAGGAAATAAAAAGAGGCAAGAGAGAAGGAACTAGGTGGGTCATAGGGAAAATGAGCAATTACAGAAGGGGATGAATGGAGAATTACTGGAAATGGTTTGGAAGGGTAGGTTGGGACAATGTGGATTTTGCAACTTGACAACATTGCACTTTCTTGGGCAAGAATTCAGTCCCAGGGTAGGGGTCACCTTAAGGCGATCTAACGCAGATGGAAGCTGGGCTGAAGTTTCCTAGCTGTGGCGTTTGGCCAAGCCCTTTGTGCTGCAGAGAATTTACTGTTCATTGGTTAGGTCATGCACGTATAGCTACACAAGCAACAAGGCAAAGCCTGGATTTAAACCCAAACCTGCCTGACCGTGACACCCAAATGCAACCCTTGTTTCTGGCTGGTACCTGTGATTTTGCTGAGATGCAGATCTGGAATGTGGAAGCCTTAGAAGCAGGATAGAGGCACTCAGCTGGTGAGGCTGCCCCAATTACCCTCGGTGTCCTGAGTCTCCTCTGTCCTAAGGGAGCGGGAACTCTTGTGAAGGAACATAAAGCCATTTTTAAAAGTCACTTTCCTCTGGAGAAGGCAATGGCAATCCACTCCAGTATTCTTGCGTGGAGAATCCCATGGACAGAGAAGTTGGGGGCTACAGTCCATGAGGTCACAAAGAGTTGGACACGACTGAAACAGCTTAGCACATATGCATGTCACTAAGTGGGAAACACACACACACACACCCCTCATGGGAAAGTTGGAGTGATTAAGTGTAAGGAAGTGCAGAACTAGATGCTTCTTGATGGAAGCGTGATTTGGGAGAAAGCTTAAACTTTCCTTCACAAAGCACGGCAGCTCTAAGAAGTTTCTAGAAGTAGCCCTCCCAAACGCCACCACCCTGAGATACAAGGAACTCTCTGAGTAGGTTTTGGCAAACAGCACAGTGCTGGGAATCATCTGCAATGGGCCGTGGGGCACTGTACTGCAAGCCACACCCTCAGCGGAAAGAGACATCAGCAGCAGTGCTTTCTGTGGCAGAGAACACAGGGTTGACACCTCGAGTCCCCCTCGGAGTCGAATTTAGAGAATTACAGTCCACCTCCTAGGACTCTCCCCGCGGATACAACTGGCTTTGGTTGTCATCATTACTGATGTTCTCCCAAATCACGGGGCAGGGCAGGATTCTAAGGCTGAGCCCACTGCAGGGAAAACACAGGAGGGAAGGCGGCCTCCTCTATCAGCTAGCAAGTCCCTGTCTGACAGGCTCATTGTGCTCAGAGCACAGTGCACATCATCAGTGTAACATCATCAGAAAAATGAGCGAGTTTTTCCCGTCCGGCAGCCTTTCGCAATGAGGACCTCTTGCAGTGTCCTGGGAGCCCAGGTTCCCAGGTTCTGGAACACCGGCCGTCCTGACTCGGAGATGGCATCCACTAGAACATCTTGCGGGAGCCAGACCCTGTGGGTCTGACCCTGGTTCCCCGTGCCAAGCCTCATGGCTGTCACGCCTCCTTCTCAGGCAGTCATGAGCAGAGACTGAATTCACGCAAGGCCCAAAGAGAGCCTGCCCGGGACACGCTCACAGCCTCGCGCTCACCCATCCACCCGAGACCCGGCTGCCAGCCTCTCTGAGCTGGGCTGGGCCGGGCCAACACTGCATCCACTGCGAATGACGCCAGCTGTCCACGTGTGCATATCTCCGTGGGCTTTCCCGGTGACTCGGCGGTAAAGAATTTGCATGCAGTGCAGGAGACCTGGGTTCCATCCCTGGGTCGAGAAGACACTCTGGAGGAGGGCATGGCAACCCACTCCAGTATTCTTGCCTGGAGAATCCCATGGACAGAGGAGCCTGGCAGGCTACAGTCCTTGGGGCCACGAAAAGCCAGACGCAACTGCAGAGGCAGAGCACACACACAGACAGACCCCTTCGTGGTGAGCTGTTGTGGCAGAATGACAAACTGCAAGCGCTGGCATGCAGAGGGGCCCCGGGAGTCGGGGATGCGCTCCCCCAGGCACTGGCTGTGGCGTTCTGGGTCCCTCTCCTCCGCCTTCTATTCTCCACTTCCCCCACTGAAAAATGTCACAGGTTGAATAGCTCATTTCTGAATGCCCAGCTTCCATTCTAAGACTTCTAGACACTGCCTAGGGCCAGCTAAGGATTCTTCCAAGGTCAGATTTTATAATCATCACCATGTGTGATGTTTTTATCTCTCTGGGAAACAAAACTTCCTAGAATGAAGACTAAACTTCGGTACATCAATTACACTTGAGGAAATTCCTGGCGGTCCAGGGTGTAAGACTCTGAGCTCCAGTGCTGCGGGGGCAGGTTCGATCCCTGGGTGGGGATCTAAGAGCCCACACATCCTGAGGCCCAAAAACCCAAACAGAAGCAGCATTATAACAAATTCACTGAAGACTTTTAAGAACTGCTGTGTCCAAAAAAAAAAAAAAAAATCTTGTAAGAGTATGTGCTTCAATTAATTTTCAAAAATTAAAAATAAATACTAAAGATTAATTAATTAGAATAAAAAGACCAAAATGTGAAATTATGGGCAGGTGACTCAAGATGGTTGCTCTCTTGCTTTGTGTACATGCCCTGCTCAAGCAGCACCTGCTTCACCAATACCTACTCCCCTGACTGACCTGCCCCAGGCCCCAGCCAGGATTGTCTCAGCTATATGTCAGAACTCTCCACTGCGCTTATCAAAGGGGCGTTAAGGGGCGGTGAGGGGCGTGCCCCTCTGCTGGTTTCCCTGGTAACCGGTGAGCCAACCTGACATCCGTTCCCCCAGTAACTACCCAATCCCACCCATGGGAGCAAAGACTGCCGCCATGTCCTGCCAGCCTGAGAGCCTCTGTGTCAGCGGAACACAGTGGAGGCAGCTCCGGGACCCTGCTTCAGGAAGGGGGTGTAAGCTCCCCAACTCGTGAAATGTAGCTGTCTCTGCCGCCAACTCCTGGCTCTTCCTTCTGGCTTGGAGTTGGGCAAGCACAGGCCTTGCAGACGTGCAACGTGCGGCCCGACAGAAACAGACCTCCAAGAGCCTCGCTGAGACTGAGGACCGAGGATGAGCGATGGAGAAGCCCTCAGGTCGCCTGACAAGAGATGAGGGAGAAAGGCCCTTCGGCAGGAGGCATTCCACACGTCAGGAAAGGAAGGGGACGCTCCAAGGCACTAGGGAACCTGACACCATCGCTGCCCCAGCTCAAAGACCATCCTGCAACCCCAAGACCTTCGGTCCCTTAGAGAAGGGCCAGCCAAGGTGCCCTCGGGGAGCACGCTCCTGACTTGTGCTCGGCACTGGAAAACTCAGTGGTGTGGTCTTCAGACCCCTTCGTGACAACCAGCTTAGACAGTCGATCTAAGCATCAGTGAAATCTACTAGACTCTGCGCAGCCTTCCTCGCCTGGGGGCTGGGGCCTGAGAGTGAAGAGGAGGGAGCTAGAATCTGAGAAGGACAGGACCAAGGCCAAGAACGTTAGTCAAGGGGCTGGCTGCCCAAGTCAGCTGAGGAAGGCAGGTGACCTTGAGCTGGAAGGTGGATGTTCAGGCTTTCAGACGCATCTGTGCCCAGCCTTTCAGGTCTTACACAGCAGCAGGGAGAGACAAATGCCTCCAGGCAGGGCTCTCCAGAGAGGAGAGGACACAGGTCTCCTTAGAATGGCAATGAGTGGCCCAGCCCTCACTAGCCAGGGCTGGAGCCTGGGAGGATGGGGGCGAGCACCTTCCAGCTCAAGGTCACCTGCCTTCCTCAGCACCTCTCACGGCAGGCTGGCAGCCTCCAGTACCCGCCACGTAAGCATCGAGTGGAAACGCTGAGACTGCTGTGTGCGCGTGTCTCGGCTCAGCTGGGTCCATTCGGTCCCACCCCATGGAGGAGAGAATCTGCAGGCGTAGGAGGGGAAATCGTTAATTGTCCAGCCTCATCTCAGGGTTGATTCAGCGCCCTCTGGTACCTAGAAAAGTTCCCTCAGCCCAGGCTGAATCCCCGAGCCGGACAATCTGCTCACCCAGATCATGGTCCTGTCTACGGTCTTGGACAAGGCCCTTTGCCACTCCCAGTAGCCCTCTCAAAACTGTGACAATCACTCTTGCCTCCAGGTGTGTGAGAGACAGAACTGGAAAACACATGGGAAGCTCAGTCAAAATCTACAGGGAAACGGGACATCCCTGATAGTCCAGTGGCTAAGACTTCGCTTTCCAATGCAGGGGGTGACAGGTTCAATCCCTGATCTAGTCGTGAAGATCCCACATGCTTTATGGCCCCCCAAAATAAAAAAAAACAGGAGCAATATTGTAACAAATTCCACAAAGACTTTAAAAATGGTCCACATTAAGGAAAAAAAAACTAAAAAAGCAACACAAAAGCAAGAGATTAAATAGGCACTGTCTCCTTCTCATTCCTCTCTAATATGCCCACAGTGCTGTGCTTAGTCATTCAGCCAAGTCCGACTCTTTGTGACCCATGGACAGCATTAGCATACACACACCTCAGACCCAGACACACACACACACTCACACACAACCTGTACTTTGCCACTTCAGCCCTGCTGCCCCCTGCCCGCCACGGCCCCCTCTATCAGTGGCATCCATCCATCCAGGACTCAGCTTCTAGGGAGACCTTGCTGACGCCACTTCCACTCCCTGGTCCAATTCCAAATTGTGAATCTAGTGGAACCCCTGTGTGTGTCTGGCATGTGTGGCTGAGTCATGTCCAACTCTTGCAACCCCATGGACTGTAGCCTGCCAGGCTCCTCTGTCCATAGAATTCTCCAGGCAAGCATACCAGAGTGGGTTGCCATTCCCTTCTCCAGCGCATCTTCCCGACCCGGATCAAACTACATAGTTGTTAAGTTCCTCCTCCTGCTCTGATCCAGAGCAACACCCTCTCTTGCCTGGGCTGTTCCATTGGCCTCTAAGCTGGTCCCCTCTGTATCTCCTCCTCTGCCAGAGTCGGCTTTCCAGGAAGCACATCTGATCGCACCAACTCCTTCAAAAACCCTTCTACAAGGACTTCCCTGGTAGTCCAGTGGTTAAGAATCCACCTTGCAATGCAGGAAACGTGGGTTCGATCCTTGGTCAGGGACTAAGATCCCTTGTGTTGTGGGGCAACTAAGTCCACACAGTGAAGCTATTGAGCCAGCATGCCACAGCTGGAGACTCCGTGTGCCACAGTGAAGTTTTGCCCCTGTGCCAAAACCAAGACCCAGTGCAGCCAGATTTTTTAAATGCCCTCTACAGCTCAAGATGGGGTCAAGCAGGGCCTGGGAAGCCTGCCCCTGCTTCTTCTCAGGCCTCATCTCTTTTCGCCTTCCTGACTGCTACCCCGTGGGTCTTCCATCACACTCCCAAAGAAGGGCAACTCCCAAGCCCTCTGTTCAGGCCGACCATAGGGGGCCAGGGGAGACCACAGCTCATACGCACAGGCCCTGACCTCCAGCTCAGCAGAACAGGCCCCAGCAGCCAGACACAGCGCGGGCGCCCACCTGCTCTCAAGGACAGGGTCCTGATGAACTGCCCCTGCCCTCTGCTTTGGCTCAAGCCCAGAATGTCTCTGACACAGCAGCTTGAAATTCTTCAGGGCTTTAAACCTGTTGAATCGGAGACAGCTTAATTACGGCCAGAGAAATTCCTCCATGATTTTTGAGCCCATTTAGAGTTTGATGCTTAGAAAGCAAACTCTTTATCTGCTCAGAGTGAGAGTGTTAAAAGCCCCAACAGACAAAAGTGCCACTGATGAGCCTGGCCCCATCCCTCCCGTCTGGGCTTTACTGGTCAGCTCAGCGTGTTGGTTGTTTTTGTCTGTGTTTTGTCCTCGTTTTCAGAGTTGGTCCAGGAAAAAGACAAGACTGACAACTTGAAAAGAGAATGGCCCTCTCCCCCTCCCGGTCTGGACGGGCCAGCATCACCTTGGCAATCAGCCAGCCTGATTTAATGTCCTTCCTAATGATGGGAAAGAGCTGGTGATTAAAAACCTGCAGACAAGACCCTGTCAGGAGGCGTGGCAAGCCCAGGGGAAATCCCGGGGCTGCACAGAGGGGGCTCCCAGTCTCTGCCACCCCCGTGGCCCCCATCAGCAAAGTCAGGTTTGCCACAAAACTACACTGCACTCACTCACACCAAGCATCAGCCACTAGATGCTGGGGTGGGGACCTGGGGAGGCCCTGATGGTAAGACTGGGCTACACCCTTGGTTGTGTAGGCAGTAGGGAATAGCCAGGCCCCTGGCGAGGAAATCGAGAGTCAGAGGGACCCAGCAAAGAGGTATTGCTAGGGAGCTGTATCATCACTAAGCAGCCAGATTGCAGGTAAAGGGGAGGCAGACCAGGGGGCAGAATTCCACGTCCGCACAGAGATGGAGACAGTGTGCAAGATGGAAGGGGGAACCAAAGCCAGGAGCCCCCAGCAAGCCGCACACCTGTCCAGGTAGGGCAGAATGAATGGATTAAAATAGCCTCAGCCTGTCAAAAGCTACCTCCAAGAGTCACCTTGGAAGGCAGCCCTGGAGAATAGCAGTGTTTGATTGACACACCCCACCCCAAGGCACAGCCTCGTTTTCAGAATCTGGCATAATTCCTCACGTCTAAAGAGGTTTGTGGATTTTATCGATTTAAGGGGGAAAAGCTGCAATTCACTCTCCCTGAGCCCTGCTGCAGGGAATGATGGCCCAGCGAGGGGTAGGGGGATGCAGGGGGAAGGTAACAGCGTGTGCCAGGCTGGGGGAAGGGACACCGGGAGACAGCCTTGAGAAGATGCTTAATCCACTGAGCCTCGTCTTCACCTCTGCACAAGGCGAGGGTTTGACCAAGCTTCTCTGTCTCCCCCGTTGGCTACTTGGGAGCTGGAGAGAATGTTCCTTTGGGTCCTGCCAATCAGGTCTTTCTCTTTTACAGCTTCATATTCCTCATAAGCTGCTTTCGATGTTCAATGCTGCTGCTGCTGCTGCTGCTAAGTCGCTTCAGTCATGTCTGACTCTGTGCAACCCTATAGACAGGAGCCCACCAGGCTCCCCCGTCCCTGGGATTCTCCAGGCAAGAACACTGGAGTGGGGGTGCCATTTCCTTCTCCAATGCATGAGAGTGAAAAGTGAAAGTGAAGTCACTCAGTCGTGTCCGACTCTTCGCAACCCCATGGACTGCAGCCCACCAGGCTCCTCCGTGCATGGGATTTTCCAGGCAAGAGTACTGGAGTGGGGTGCCATTGCCTTCTCCATCGATGTTCATTACCGTGATTAAATCCTATTTCCCCAAAATAAACTGTGGGCCTCTAAGAGGAGCCTGGCAGAGTCTGACCTAGACCCAACTCTGAGTCACAACAAAGTCCTACTCTCGTGAGTGTCTGTGCGTGTGTTAGTTGCTCAGTCGTGTCCAACTCTTTTCGATTCCATGGACTGTAGCCCATCAGGCTCCTCTGTCCATGAAATTTTCCAAGCAAGAATACTGGACTGAGTTGCCATTTCCTCCTCCAGGGGATCTTCCAGACCTAGGGATCGAACCCGTGTTCTCTTACGTCTCCCATGTTGGCAGGCAGATTCTTAACAACTGCGCCACCTGGAAAGCCCTGTTGAGTGTCTACTGGGCGGTAAAAACCAACACCGCCTCTAACACAGATAACAGTCCCAAGGGTAAGGAACATTACTGAGAGTCGAACACAGGCCGGATACAGCACGGAGAACTGTCAGCCCACTCCCTAATCCTCACAGCAGCACTACAAAGTCTCTTATTTTCCCACCTAACACTCAAGGAAAATTGGGGCGCAGCACTAACAAATCTCACAGCTAGGAAGTGTGTAAGCCAGATTTTCAACCCCAAAACCCATATTCAGAGCTTCTACTCAACACTGCCTCCCCAAACAATACACAACACAATGCCAGAAAAAATTCACGCAAGCTACACACGTGTCACCTAGGTTTTGCTGTGTAACAAGCTACCCCAGAAACCCAGCTTAGCTGCTAAAGCAGTACTTACTGTTTCCCACGATTCTATGGGTAGATTGGGTGATTTTTCTGGGCTGAGCTGGCTCAGCCAGGACTGGGTGGCCTAGGATGGTCTCGGCTTCTGGGTCTGGTGTGGGCACAGTATCAGCTGGGATGACAGGAGCAACCTTGACACCCAGCAAACTAGCCTGCACCCATTCATGTGGCCGTGACCCAGGGTTCTTCAATAAGAGGGCAAGCCTCAATATACAGAAGCTCTGTAATGAAATCAATAGAATATTGTAGATCAATTATAATTCAGTTTTAAAAAGAAGTTTTATAAGCTACGTTACCTACATCACATTTGATGATGTCACACAGCCAAGGCCAGACTCAAGAGGTAGAGAAATAGATCGCCTGCCTTGATGAGAAGACAAGCAAAGTCATATCACCTGCAACTGTACCAGAATGGGGGCCATTTTTCACAGTTAGCTGCACATACCCAGAGGTGGGCATGCATGTGTATGCACGCATACACACACACACACTTTTACAGGCCAACCGTGCTCAAAAATTTAGTACGGTGCCCCACCTAGTAGACACCCACACATTTTTAATTTTTTTGGCTGCACAGAGTCTTTGCTGATACCCCTGGGCTTCCCCCAGCTGCAGCGGGGAGGGCTTCGTTGCCCTCTGTGGGCTTCTCGTGGTGGTGGCTTCTCTTGCTGCAGAGCACAGGGTCTAGACCACACAGGGTCTAGAGCACACAGCCGCTGCTCGGAAGCACTGCAGCTGTGGGCCCAGGAGTTGTGGCACTCGGGCTTAGTCCCCTGGGGGCATCTGAAATCTTCCCAGACCAGGGATCGAACTCCTGTCCCCTACACTGGAAACGAATTCCTAACCTCTGGACCAGCAGGGAGGGTCCTGCCACCCAGGCATTTATTTTGATGATAGCCTCTATTATAAGACTCAAGTTGTCCTGTCAGCTGACCAGACATTTACAAGCCCAAGGATCATATGATTCTCAAAACTACTTAGGAGAAAGACTTAGATCAAGATTACTAATTTCTTTCACTTAGACACTGATCTCTGAGGTGAGAGCAGGAGTCACAAAGGAAAGGTTCCCCTTTTCACTGGAAAGGATTGTAACGCCATTGCCACAATCATGCCCATGAGATGCTCACCCCTCAGTCCCTCTCAGCGACCTGCCCGGCATCTCTCCCTGGCTGTCAAAAGCATCTCAAGGGTACACACCATGCCTGGCACCCACTGTCCATTCCCCTTTATCCCTATGACCAGACCCTTCATTTCATCTGGGGTGCAATGTGCTGCCCCAAACTGCCTTCCCCTGGGGCAGCCGGGGTACACAGTCATGGCACGAAGAGCACAGGGGAGGAACTGAGGAAAGCGTGCATGCTCCTGACCTAGGTTCCCATGACCAACACTCCTTCGCGGCTCCCTTTCTGCTGCTTCCTGTTTCTGGCCTGCAATGGTGACAGGCAGCCGGAGGGACAGCCACCACCCAGGACCACAGAGCCACGACCATGAGCGCAAAGGCGCAGAGCGGAAAGGCACAGAGCTTAAACTCTTCAAAGCACCTCCGAGCCACCACTCCAGCCCCTGTCTCCTTGTTACACAGGAGACACAAGTCCCTACTTGTCCAAGTCACTCTGTATGGCATTTTTCTGCCACTTTGCAGTGGACTCAATATATCCAAAGCCGAACTCACAATTTCCCCCCGAAACTGATCCTCTGCCAGCCTCTGCACATCTGCAAGCCAGAAGTAAGGTCCATTATGAATTCCTCAGGCTCCCCAGGTGGTCCTAGTGGTAAAGAACTGGGCTGCCAATGCAGGAGACATAAGAGACTCCAATCCCTGTGTCGGGAGGATCCCCTGGAGGAGGGCATGGCTGCCCACTGCAGTATTCTTGCCTGGAGAATCCCACATATAGGGAGAGCCTGGTGGGCTACAGTCCATGGGGTTGCAAAGAATCAGACCTGACTGGAGCAACTTAGCACGCACACATGAATTCCCCCACCTCCTTGTCCTCTGCACTGAGACGGGTAAATCTCATCTCTGTCTCCTCCACCTCCCCCAAATTCACTTTCTCCCTAGTGCCACCAGAGTCATCTTTTCCAAGTGCAGATCTTCTCAGGTTACTGTCCCCCACCCTGACCACACCCCCACCCCCAGCACACACACACACACCCTTCCCCCGACTGCCATAGCCCTGCCAGGGCACTTTGTGCACTTAAGAGAAAGACCAGCCTCTTTAGCCGACCCCATATCTTCTCCCCACGCCTCTCTTCTTCTGGGCTCTGTACAGTCTCCCCTCTCAGTCCAGTGCTTCTCAGACTTGTCCCATGTTAGAGTCACTGGATTGTTTAATGTTTAATTGAATCACGACCTCTATATGTGTAACCCAGGCATCAGTATTTTTTGAGGCTCGCTAGGTGATTTCAGGATGCAGACAAATTTGGAACCACTTCTCCTTAGCCAGATGGTGCCCACCCCACCTGCTCATGGGCTTCACCCATTTTCCTCCTGCCTGGACCCCCCACTCCCCTCCCCCACACCTTCTCAACCTTCTCCTCCTTCAGCTGACAGCTCAAATGTCACTGTCTTGAGGAAGCTTCTCCAAGCCCCCAAACTAGGTCAGGTGTCCCTGTTCCAAACCCTCACAGCCTGTGGCGCTCCTCCAGAGTGCTCACTGCAGTTGGTCAATATACTTTTATTTTGTGATGATTCGCTCAACATCTGTTTTCCCCACCAGGCTTTAAGCTCTCTGATCTCAAGTCCTTTCTGGTTTTCCTGTCCACTGCCCTGGCTCATTAGGGATACAATCTGTATTTGTTGAATAAAGGGATGCTCAGTATCACCTCCACCGTGCAGATGAGGACTCAGAGATGCTAAGTCTAAAATCCCTCTTTTAGTGTGTAACAAAGAAATCCTCAAGGCCAGATGTTAGCACTTTTCTAAGCCAGGGATTTACAAACTTCTGCTACATCGACATCACCTGGAGGCGTGGTAACACAAATCACTGGGCCTCAGCCCCTGGGTGTCTGCTGCCCTAGGTCTGGGGAGAGGCCCAATAATTCACATTTGGGTCAAGTTCACAGATGCCGATGCTGTGGGTCCAGGGACCACACCTGAAGACCATGGACCGAGCGACCCTCTCTCCCAGCCGTTGGGCGCATTCATTCAGTGACAAGGAAAGCCAGAGTGAATCCAGATCCACTCTAAGAACTGAGCGTTTTTTCTTTCTTCCTTCTGCCCCTTCGTTTGTTCATTTGTTTGTCCCTTCCTTCCTTTTTTCTCCCTTCCTTCCTTTCTTTTCCTCTTATAGGAGGGTTATGTTTGCATTGTTAGAAGATGGCATTCCTCCCAGCCTTCACAAGGGCTTCCTTTCTCCCCACAGCCTTCCTAACAGAGCGAGCCCAGCTGTGGCCAAGCTCCGTCTCCCAAGGGGGCCAGGCAAAGGCTCCAAATATGTTGGCAGCCAAGTGACAAAAGGGCCTGGTGGGCCCACTCCAGTCCCTGCACACCTGACTAATGTCCAAGAAAGAGGCCATCATGAGATCCTGCCTGGAGGGAATAGGGAGGGGCCGTATTCCTGCAGCCCTGGAGGTTACCGGAAGACCCCCAGAGCCACACTTCTGGGCACACACACCCCCAGCCGTTCAAACTCCCCCCTTTTTCACTTTTTTCCTGCCTTCCCTGTACCCCAACAAATTGTCATGCACAAGCCTGAAATAAAAGAAAGCGTCAGTCACTCAGTAGTGTCTGACTCGTTGTGACCCCATGATCTGTAGGCCGCCAGGCTCCTCCATCCATTGGATTCTCCAGGCCAGAACACCAGAGTGAACTGCCATTCCCTTGTCCAGGGGATTTTCCCAACCCAGAGATAGAACCCGGGTCTCCTGCACTGCAGGCAGATTCTTTACCGAGTCTCCAGAGAAGCCTGGAACAAGCCCACGCGTATCTTTAATGCACACTTGACTGTATGAAAACAAAAGATACAGATTTTCCATCTTTACAGCTGATTCCACCCAGAAAAGTAATACTATTACCCTGGGAGGTTTGTTTGTATTTTGAAGTCCCAAACCACAGATCTAACCTGCATACTGACTTTCTTGTCAGATATAGTGGTAGTTTAGCCGCTAAGTCGTGTCTGATTCCTGCGACCCCGTGGACTATAGCCCGCCAGGCTCCTCTGTCCATGGGATTTTCCAGGCAAGGATACTGGAGTGGATTGCCATTTCCTTCTTGTCAGAAAGTGTCCACAAAAAAAATAAAGTAAAATAGCTCCCTAGTTAATGGCTCATTTCAGGATTGAGAGTACCTTGTCAGAGACATTACAAATAAAAGCAGTTTCTAGAAAAACTTAAAAATTTTGAAACATTTTGAACAAACCCATTAGGCAGAACCAAGGTAAGAATGGAGGAGAGGCTTGAACTTTTATGTTTTCGTCAGCCCATTACTAACCAGAGCTAAGACACCGTGCAGCCCTCATCCATCTGCCTTTCACATACCAGAATTTTTTAAATAATCGTACTTTAAGCTTTACCCCAGCACAACCTGAGAAGAAAGCATTTGTGTCTATTGTTCTAACTGTTAATTAACTGTGTCAACAAGGTTGTAGAGAAAATGTTTTTTTAAAGCCTCTTAAGAGGGCAGACGCGTCTTAAGCACTTCTAAGTACTTTAGGAATACCCAAGGATTTAAATTGACAATGATAAACAATCACTAATTATAGTCATTCTTAACTGGTTCTCACCAAGGATCTCTTTATTAGATAACACTTGTTAACCTAGTTTCAACCACAGTATGTATTTAAAGAAGATTAAGTTCCATTTAATTCAAATCGGCACTTATATGCGACTGATTATTCTGAAATATGCTGTCATTCAGGGCCTTCCCCAGTTAGCCAAAAATGGTAAGATTTAACTCTGCTTCAAAAATCTATAACCATAAACATGTAACTTAATTTGCATCGCATTAAAATTGCTAAGATGTCCCGTGACAAGGACACAGGCATCATCTCTGTACCCTGGCACCCAGCACAATGCTCATCCCGAAGAAGGTCTTGATGCATGTTTGCTGAGCAAACACAGGAATCACAGCAACAATGCAACCTCCACAATGGATTGTCCCCGAAAATAAAAAGGGTGGAATTCACGTCACTATTTGAAAACAGGACTCTCTTTAATTGCACATTTCCAATGAGCAAACATTGAGTTAAGCTTTTTAGTTGCTTTATCTTATTCAGGCCTCAGGATCTTTTTTTTCCTCAATCAGTTTTTACTGAAGTCTGGTTGCTTTACAATGTTGTGTGAGTTTCTGCTGTACAGCAAAAGGAATCAACATATATCCCCTCTTTTTGGACTTCCTTCCCATTCAGGTCACCACAGAGCACCGAGTGAGGTCCCTGTGTTATACAGTGGCTTCTCATTAGTTGTCTATTTTATACGTAGCACCCATAGGTATTGGAGAAGGAAATGGCAACCCACTCCAGTATTCTTGCCTGGAGAGTCCTCTGGACAGAGGAGCCTGGTGGCCTACAGTCCACGGGTCGCAGAGAGTCGGATACGACTGAGCAACTTCACTTTCACTTCACCCATAGAGTATATGCGTCAACCCCAGTCTCCCAGTTCCTCCCACCCTCCCTTCCCCGCTGGTATCCATATGTTTCTTCTCTTCATCGGAGTCTCTACTTCTGCTTTGCACATAAAATCAGCTAAACCATTTTTCTAGATTCCACATGTATGTGTTCATATATGATATTTGTTTTTCTAACTTTTGAGGAACATTTTCTCAGTGCACCCACTTTGCAAACGCTGGGCCATGTGGTAAGAGAGAGAATCAAGAATGAGGGTCAGCTGGGGTCCACTCCCCGTCTCCCACTGGCTCCATGCCTCCCACGCAAATCCAGCCCCAACTGAGCCTAAGTCCACACACCCTGGGCCTAGGGTCTTTATTAGATGTGACAGTTTAAGAAAGTAAAAGATGGTGGAAGCAGCCCAGTTATCAAGAGTGAGGCAGAAAGAAGGGGGAAGGGGAGGTGGAGGAATGAGAGCCAAGGAAAGGAAAGAGAAGAGCTTTGCAGGAAACATACAAGGGGTGACCTCATTTTGTGAAATTAGAACATTTTCTCACACCATATACAAAAATAAACTCAAAATGAATTAAAGACCTAAATGTAAGACTGGAAACCATAAAACTCTTAGAAGAAAACAAAAACAGAATACTCCTTAACATAAATCATGGTTTTTTTTTTTTGGATCTGTCTCCTAAGGCAAAGGAAACAAAAGCAAAAATAAACAGTTGGGACCCAATTAAACTTAAAAGCTTTTGCACACAACATTGTAAAGCAATTATCCTCCAATTTGAAAAAGATCTTAAAAAAAAATAAAAGCTTTTGCACAGCGAAGGAATCCATTGACAAAGCAAAGACAGTCTACAGAATGGGAGAAAATATTCGCAAATGCTCTGATTGATAAGGGGCTAATACTAAACATAAACCGCTCATATAACTCAGTAACAACAACAGAATAAAACCTTGCCTGATTAAAAGGGGACAGAAAACCTGGATAGACATTTTCCCCAAAAAGACATACAGATGCAAACAGGCATGTGAAAAGATGCTCAACATTACTATCATAAGAGAATACAAATCAAAACCACAATGACATATCACGTCATACTTGTCAGAATGGTTATCATCAAAAAGAACACAAGTGACAAATGTTGGTGAGAGTATAGAGAAAAGGGAACCCCGATAATCCAGTGGTAAAGAATCTGCCTGCCAGTGCAGGAGACATGAAAGGTGCGGATTCAGTCTCTGGCTCAGGAAGATCCCCCGAGTAGGAAACAGCAACACACTCCAGTGTTCTTGCTTGAAAAATTCCATGGACAGAGGAGCCAGGTGGGCTACAGTCCACAGGGTTGCAGAATCGGACATGACTGAAGCGACTGAGCAACTAAACACACATGGTACAATGTTGGTGGAAATGTAAATTGGTGCAGCCGCTATGCAAAAACTATACGGAGGTTCCTCAAAAAGTTAAAAACAGAACTACCACATGAGCCGACAATTCCATTCCCAGGTATATAGCTGAAGAAAGCAAAACCACTGCTTAGAAACCCTGATGTTTATAACAGCACTATTTACAATTGCCAAGACATGGGTGCAATTTACGTGTCTATCAACAGATGACTGGATAAAGAAGATAAAGAATGGAATACTACTCAGTCATTAAGAAGAATGAAATTCTGCCATTTGCAACAATACGGGGAGACTTAGAGAGTATTATGTTAGTGAGATAAGTCAGACAGAGAAGTACAAATACTGTATGTTGTCATATATATGGAATATAAAAAGAAGCAGACTCACAGATATAGAGAATAAACTACCGGCTAACAGAGGGGAAAGGGAAAAGAAGAGAGGCAAGACAGGCGCAGGGGGTTAAGAAGTACAAACTACCATGTATAAAGAGTAAATAAGCTACAGGGTTATACTATATGACACAGGAATATAGCCTATATTTTATAATAACTTTATAACCTATAAAATATAGAATCATTATGTCGTAAAGCATACCTGAAACGTAATATTGCAGATAAACTATACCTCACTTAAAAAGAAACAGGATGGCTTTATTTTGCTCTCCTTTGTGTAATCAATGGCTTTATTATTGCTTCCCTGGTGGCTCAGACAATAGAGCATCTGCCGGCAATGCAGGAGACCCCTGGGTTGGGAAGATCCCCTGGAGAAGGAAATGGCAACCCACTCCAGTACTCTTGCCTGGAGAATCTCATGGACAGAGAAGCACTGTGTCGTCAAAGCCCTGTGGCTGTGAGGAACAACTGCCCTTGCAGAAACCCATGTGAGCTCCTTTCTCCACTAAGACCTTTTTACTGTCATCTTTGAGCAAATCAGCGGAGTGGGAAATTACTATTTAGTAGTACTCTTGCCTGGAAAATCCCATGGACAGAGGAGCCTGGAAGGCTGCAGTTCGTGGGGTCTCTGAGGGTTGGACACGACTGAACGACTTCACTTTCACTTTTCACTTTCATGCATTGGAGAAGGAAATGGCAACCCACTCCAGTGTTCTTGCCTGGAGAATCCCAGGGACAGGGGAGCCTGGTGGGCTGCCATCTCTGGGGTCGCACTGAGTCGGACACAACTGAAGCGACTTGGCAGCAACAGCAGCAGGAAATCAAGCAGATTCCTATACAAATTGCTGGCACGGGAGGGAAGCGTTCCAGGTGGAGAGGACACCAAGTGCAAAGACACTTGAAATTCTGCTGCAACTGACTTAGGCGGATTTCAAGAGCCCTGCTGTTCTGCCGAGTGTTTTACAGCAACGATCTCCTTTCACAGATAAAGCAACTCTGCACCACTAATTATTATGACTCCCACTTTGCCCACAGTTACACGGCGGGGTGGGGGAGGGGTGGCCACAGATCTAGAAAAGGCTGGTGCTGACACATGGCCTGGGCGGTTGATGGAATTTCCCCAAGCACTATGCTTTAGGGGAATTCACCAGTGGAGAAAAGACCCCTCTTGATCAGTGGTAAACATGCATAGGAGCTGGTAAGCCCTGATTTTAATTCTATGGTAAAATCACTGTCGGATGATGTTTAAGAAGAGTTTTCTTGAACTACGTGGGTTAATGCAACGCCATAGGAAGCAACAATATACAGAATTATGTAAATAGAATGAGCTTAACTACAGAAAGGGAAAACCCACACAAGAATATATAATGAGAGGGAAATATGCCCACACGTGAGCTTTCTGGATGCCTCGAGAAAATGGTACATTTCTTTAACACTTCTTTTGGTACTTCCCAAATGTGTCTATTATGATAAGGGTATACTTCTTTGATCACCAGGGGAAAGAAACACCATAAAAGATAATGCATGTGAGATGTGCATAGCTTTCTCCTTTGTCAGCCCATGCTTGAAGTTTTGACCGTGACCCCACTTGTGGGGGTGACTGGCCACCCATTCACAGTAAGTCCTCTGTGTCACCGTCCCTGCCGGCTCTTGTTCCTCTGGGGAGGCCGTGGGCCAGGCTCAGCCACCAGTCCTCAGATCCAGGGTCTGGCTGGTACTCCCCCAGCTGCAAAGGGTGGGAGGTGGGGAGGGAGCATGCGCTGTCCTCATCCGTCAGTGGCAAAGGGCCACACTCGACAAGAGATATGAGGGCTCCGCTCACAAATCTTTCAGCATTTCACTGCTATAATTTCTCCCGGGTCTTATTAATAAAATATAATGGTAATTCCTAGAATAATGGCCTATTATCCAAAGTCACAGAATGACAGGGCAATCAAAATCAGAAAGAATGATAGAGCCCATGGAGAGGGAGGAAGGGAGGGTAAATTCTGGCTTCTGAAGGAGTGGCCTTAGGCTCATGCGGGAAATCAAAGGAATAATCTCGAAGGCAGTAGGTTAAATTACCCGAAGAATACTTTGTTTTTCAGTCGCTCTGTCGTGTCCAACTCTCCGATACCCCAAGAACTGCAGCACACCAGGCTTCCCTGTCCATCACCATCTCCCGAAGCTTGCTCAAACTCATGTCCATTGAGTCAGTGATACCATCCAGCCATCTCATCCTCGGTCATCCCCTTCTCCTCCTGCCCTCATTCTTAAGCATCAGGGTCTTTTCCAATAAGTCGGCTGTTCATATCAGGTGGCCAAAGTATCAGGTGGAGCTTCAGCTTGAGCATCAGTCCTTCCAAAGCATATTCAGAGTTGACTTCCTTTAGGACTGTCTGGTCTGATCTCCTTGTAGTCCAAGGGACTCTCAAGATGGATGATTCACCATATACACCATATACACATTTGATGGGCTATGAACCGACTCCAACCAGCCATGACAGTTCAGTCTTTTTTATATTGTATTTACTTCCTTCTCTCAAAGTGTTTTTATTTTAATTTTGCTTTGTTTGTGTCTGAGTTCTGCTTTGACAGTTCTGGAATGATTCCATTTTCTATCAGGTAAAAAAATACATTTGACACAGACCTGGCGATGGTTTTACCAGTAGTCATGTATTGATGTGAGAGTTGGACAATAAAAAGCTGAGCGCTGAAGAACTGATGCTTTTGAACTATGGTGCTGGAGAAGACTCTTGAGAGTCCCTTGGGCAGCAAGGAGATCCAACCAATCCATCCTAAAGGAGATCAGTCCTGAATATTCATGGGAAGGACTGATGCTGAAGCTGAAACTCTAATACTTTGGCTACCTGACCTGAAGAACTGACTCATTTGAAAAGACCCTGGGAAAGACTGAAGGCAGGAGGAGAAGGGGACAGCAGAGGATGAGATGGTTGGATGGCATCACCGACTTGATGGACATGAGTCTGAGCAAGCCCCAGGAGTTGGTGATGGACAGGGAGGCCTGGCGTGCTGCAGTCCAGCAACTGAGTGACTGAACTGAATTGAACTGGCTGTGCCATTTTCAGGGTAAAAGAGAAGTTTCTGAAGTTCAAACAGAATCACTCTAAAAAGAGAATCATAGTAACTAGGAGAATCCAGAGTGAGGGAACTTTGTGACTTCATCTCCCACCACCAAGGGGCATGTTGACCACAGAAGTCCTTGACATGGACTTTGCTGAGAACACTCTGACTCCACACAGCAAACCTCTTCCCCCAAAGACACCAAGGCCATGTGCTATAATGAATTGTCTCTTGCTCCCCCAAGCAGACTTGGAGATCTTTCAAGTTCCACGCAGAGGGGATCATTTGTCACACCACCTCGGCAGGGTGAGCTTTCATCGTGGTAGTCCCCAAGTTCCTGAACTCCATCGTTTACGAGGTTCTAAGGCAATGGGTCTCAACCCTGTAAATCTGGGAGCCTCTTCAGAAGGCCATAACTAGGACCTGCCCCTGAGAGATTATGATTTAACTGTTCTAGACCCTTGTTGCAAAGAGCTGACTCATTTGCAAAGACCCTGATGCTGGGAAAGATTGAGGGCAGGAGGAGGAGGGGACAACAGAGGATGAGATGGTTGGATGGCATTACCGACTCAGTGGACATGGGTTTGGGTGAACTCCAGGAGTTGGTGATGGACAAGGAGGACTGGCATCATGTTGTGGTTCATGGGGTTGCGAAGAGTCAGACACGACTGAACAAATGAACTGAACTGAGACCCTTGTTACTCAAACTGTGGGTCCTGGAGCCAGCAGCACCAGCGTCAGCAGGGAGTTCATTAGACACACAGAATTTCAGACCCCACTGCAGACCTCAATAATCAGAATCTGTATTTCATCAAGATTCCCAGATAATTCTAATGCACACTAGGGCTCAAGAAGTGTTGTTCTAGAATAAAACCCAAGAATTGTTTTGTTTTTTTTTTTTTCATTTCTCCAAATGTTGGACCAAGACTAAGAACCCTCCACTTAAGTTCTGTCATTGGTCCTTCCTTCTTCTTGCTGACCACTGCTAAGCCCAGAGTCCCAGGCACCAAACCAGCTGATCCCTACTTCATCCCTCACAGGAGGGGCTGCTGCTAACTGTGGGAAATGCACAGTGGAAAATTGTTCCACTCCTGCTTGCCTGAAGTTTATCCCTGCCAACCACGTGTAGGTGGGTCTCCCCCGATCCCAGGAATCTCTTTTTCCTCTCCTTATCCTGTGGCTGGTATTTCCCTGCCTAGTCTGGAGATTGGGCTCCTGCCCACCTCCCCGTCTCCCTCGGCCATTTTTGTGTCTTGGCAGCTTTCAGCAGATGCATTTCCACAATAAAGAAACATTAAATGAAAGGAGGATAGGCTTTTCCTTTTCTTGTTTTGACAGCACCATCTCCTCACCCGTAAGAGGCTTTCTCCCTGAACCATGGGTAAATAATGAAAGGTATAAAAGAGGAAGAAGAGAAAACCAGGAAGACACAGCAAGTGGGTTGCTGTTGGAAAGGCACGATTTGATGTCTAGCGATAAGAGCAACAGCAGTAGGTAAATAAAAGCTATTGTTTCTAAACAATAACAATATAAGCTGATATAAAGGAACTAGAGACAGAAACTTGGGAGAAAGGTTGCATCCTAATATTAGGAGATGTCACAAAATGACTCAAAATATTAAATACAATCAAGGGCCTACATCTTAAGGTTATCCAATTTCAAATCACAGCCCCAACGAGAGAAAATAACCATCTCACAGAAATGACTGATGCAAAAATCGAAGTTCACCCAGCTCTGATCACCCTTCATGGCAGGCAACAGGTATGGCATCCAGGGTGCAGGAATGAGTTTTGTGTTGATCCTAGAATACTGGGCATTAAAGGAAAGAGTGGAACCTAAAATATAACACAAATGAACATATCGAGGAGAAAAAATAAAACAGACTCACAAATCTAAAGAAGAGACTTGTGGTTGCCAACGGGGTGGGGGTGGGAGAGGAATGATTGGGAGTTTGGGATTAGCAGATGCCAACCTTTATATATAGGATGGATAAACCACAAAGTCCTACTGTACAGCATAGGCAACTATATTCAACACTCTGTAACAAGCCGTAATGGAAAAAATATGAAAAAGAATATATATATGCATAACTGAGTCGCTTTGCAATACAGCAGAAATTCAACCCAACATTGCAAATTAACTATACTTCAATAAAGTTTTTAAAGAATAGATTAAGATTTTCCTACATATCCCAAAGCTGAGAGTAGCCTGAGAAGAGGTCCAAATATCTTTTCACCTCACCCCATCCTTTCAAATGCATTCAATGAAAATGAGGAAGTTCTATACTCCTGATGAATTCGCTCTGCTTCAAGATATGCTGGCTTGGTTGTGAAAGTCGTTGGTTAGTACACACTCCCTGGAGGCCTGTCACAAGAACGCCTGGAAGCCAGGGGACGATGCAGAAAGCTTGGCTGGTTTGTTCGGGTTTTCATCCGGTCCCTGCAGAGTCGCCCCCTCAGGCGTCTGCAGACCCCATGGTCTGTCTCCTTTGCTCTCTCCTCTCCGCTCCGTGCCCCTTTCCGGGCCCAGTGCCGACGCACCGGCTCCCAGGGCCCAGGGCTGAGAAGAACTTCAGTCCTGCTCCCAGCGCGGGAAGGCACTCTCAGCCCTCAGTATCTTCCACCCCCAACCCTGTCCATCAACAGGAAGCACCTGTAAAATTAAATGACAATTTTCTCCAAAAATGGTGTCTCAACGCACACTTTCAATGCATCATTATGGCAAGAGAGCCTCTTCGTGCCTGAGGCAAGGATGTCAGAGAAATGGAATTCCCAGGGGTGCCACCTCCCAGAACCATTACAGTGGAGACAGGAACAGTCCCAATAGATGCCTGTGATTCGTGCAGCCAGGGGTGTTTTCTACTGTTTTCTAGAATCAGTAAGTCTGCATAAAATTTCTGACAGGAACAGTTATCAGCAAGAAAAAAAAAAAAAAGCAGCAGAGAACCTCTAAAGAAAAGTCTTTGTGAGGAAAGAGGGGCTGCAGACCCTCACAGGGTCGGTCGGTCACATGATGAACACGGGTCTTTGTTACCCCCATGACCTGGCCCCATGGGATCGTCCCTTCTCTATCTTCTCTCTAAGCAGACAGACGAAGTCCCCTGTGAGCCGAAACGTACTCAAACACAAGCTTTATCTGGAAAGTTCATGCCAATCTTGCAGTCTTATGCTGCACGTTTTCATATAAAAATAATTTAGAATTATTTAGAATTTAGAATTCCTTATCAGTAAACTATTAGTGTATGTGTCATTAGGGTTCCAGAAGAGAGAAGAAATGAACTGGTGCAAAAGAAAATATTTGAAAAAGTATAGCTAAAATCTTCTCAAGTAAAATGAGACATAAATTAAGATTTAAGAATCTCAAGGAATACCAGATCAGAGAAACTCAAGGAAAACTGTGCCATTGGTACATCATGGTCAACCTGATGAAAACCAAAGATAAAGAAATATCACACATTACATTAAAAAGAGCAACAATTCAAGTTACTAAAGTTATTATGAAAATAACGTGGATCAGAAGGAATGAGAACATCTTCATAGCATACTGAAAGAAAAGAACCGTTGATACGCAATTCTCCATGTGAAGATATCCTTCAGAAATAAGTGTAAAATAAAGATGCTCTTAGATGAAGGAAAAGTGGGATAACCATTGTTAGCAGACTTGCTCAAAAGAAATGGCAAAAGAAGCCGTTTACACAGAGAAGTGATGCCAAGGGAAATGTGCAGTTTTGTAAGGAAGGAAAACCAACAGAAATGATAAATAGCTGCATAACGTATTGCACTCTTTCTCTCCTCTTCAGTTTTTAAAATATTTATGACTATTAAAAGCAAAAATTACAGTATTGTCTAGTGAGGTTTTCATTGTACGTAAGTATAACACATATGACAACCGAAGTGACAGAGGTGAAAGGGGCTTAATTGGTTGTGAGAGTTCCACACGCTACTCGACTAATTAGGTGAAATTAGTCTAATTAGACTGTAAAAATTCATCTGTAACTATTATCCCCAGAGCAACACTAAAAAAATCTACACAAAGAGAGAGAAACCCAAAAGTTAATAGAAAAAATTTAATAAAAGACTAAAAACTACTCAACCCAAAGAAAGCAGGAGAGATGAAATCAAGGAACAAAAACAAATAATAACAGGGTAGCTTAAATTCAACTGTATCAATAATTAATGTAAGTGGCTTAAACACACCAATTAAAAGTCAGAAATTATCAGCTGGGATTTAAGAAAGAATTTTAAAGACTCACTATATGCTGCCTATAAGAAATCCACTTTAAAAATAATGATACAAATGAATTAACGGTCAACAGGTCAACAAATAGAAAAAGACATGTGATACAAACACTAATCGAAAGAAATTGGTAAGTGACTGCTTTGATTTCAGAGAAAGAAGATTTCACAACAAGGAAAATACCAGAGATGAGAAGGGACATTATACGACAACGAAAGGGTCTCTCCAAGAAAACAAAGCAAGACTTCCCTGGTGGGCCCGTGGTTAAGACCACCTTCCAGTGCAAGGGGGTGTGGGTTCAGGCTCCAGTCTGGGAGCTACCATCCCACATGCTTCACAGCCAAAAACCCCAAAACATAAAAACAGAAGCCATATTGTAACAAATTCAATAAAGACTTTTTAAATGAAAGTGGAAATGTTAGTCGCTGTGACCCCATGGACTGTAGCCCATCAGGCTCCTCTGTCCACGGGATTTCCCAGGCAAGAATCCTGGAGAGGGAAGCCATTCTCTTCTCCAAGTGATCTTCCTGACCCACGGATCAAACTCAGGTCTCCTGCATTGCAGGCAGACTACCGTTTGAGCCACCAGGGAAGTCACACAATGAAATACTGTGAATTAAGGATGAGCAACTACATTCAAAACGTGGATAAATCCCACAGTCAGAGATGAGTGAAAGAATTAGGCTCACATCACGTGTGCTTTCACTCATTTAAAGTATAAAACAGGCAACACTAATGTCCAGTGTTAGAGTCAGAGTAAATGGTGACCCCTGAGGAAGTAGATACTGTTTCTTGACCTAAGTTCCGTTCCAAGGATGTGGTCTGTTTTCGAAAACTCAGTGGTATGTACATTTGTGATCTGTGTACTTTTCTATAAGTACTTTTCAGTTTATTTTTAAATAAAAACGTTATTAAGCATCTATTCCAAACACTTGAGTCAGTTAAGCCAGAAAAATACACTGAGAGTGTCAAATAACCCCTGATGCACATGAAAACACGTGTTGCAGTTTTGAGACATACGTTCGTAACGTTAACTGATCTTTATGACCTTTTGGGAAATGACAGGTTCTTTCCTGTGCTTCATGCATTACTCAGAAACCTCTGGATTCCCTTATTATTATTATTATTATTAAAAACTTTACATCTCTTTTCTGCGAACAGCAAAATAAGGTGTCAATGTTATCTTGGGGTTGCAAGCAGTTAGGGTACAAAATTTGATCGTGCAATGATGGTGAGCTTCCTGTGGGGCAGCTTTGTCAGCTACTTATTCTGAATTAGCAATAAAAAGAAACAAACTATTGATACATGCAAGCCCAGCACACAGACATAGAAGTACTGCCTCCTTGATTTTCTTTCCGTTTTTAAAAAACTTTTAATTTTATATTATAGTTGATTAATCGGCTTCCCAGCTGACGCTAATGGTATAGAACCCGCCTGACAATCCCAGAGACCTAAGAGACATGGGTTCGATCCCTGGGTTGGGAAGACCCCCTGGAGGAGGGCATGGCAGCCCGCTGCAGTACTCTTGCTGGAGAAGCCCATGGACAGAGGAGCCTGGCGGGCCACAGTCCACGGGGTCACACAGAGTTGGACACAGCTGAAGCAACTTAGCACACATAGACACACATAGCTGATGAGCAATGTTGTGATAGCTTTAGGTGTACAGCAAAGTGAATTAAGTTATACATTTCCCCATTTAGTTTGTTTTATAACATTGAACAGAGTTCCATATGCTCTGCAGGAGGTCCTCGTTGGTTATTCTTTTTGAATATAGCAGTGGGTATATGTTAATCCCAAACTTCCTAGCCTCTCTTCCTTTTCTTTCTTACCTGACTTTTTTTTCCTCTCCCTCTGGATCAGTCAGCATAAATTATTACTAGTATAAACTAGTAACAAACAATTTCACTTCAATGGCTTTTATTTATTTTTTTAGTTTTTTTTAAATTTTTGTTTTACACTGGAGTATAATTGATTGACAAGGCTGTGTTGGGTTCAGGTATATAGCAGAGTGATTCAGCTGTACATATATATGTATCTATTCTTTTTCAAATTCTTTTCCCATTTAGGTTATTACAAAATATTGAGCAGAGTTCCCTGAGCTATGCAGTAGGTCCTTGTTAGTTATCCATTTTAAAATCAGCAGTGTGTACATGTTAATCCCAAACTCTCAATCTATCCCTCCTCTCCTCACCTGGTAGCCATAAGTTTGTTCTCGAGAAATAATGTTTCATTTCTCACTTATTTTATAGTCCACAGTGTACTGGTAGGGAATCTGTTCATCAGAGTTGGTGTGGCTCTCCAGCAGGTTGCCATGCCAAAGGGGAAAAGGGGGAAAGGTTTTTACGACTCGTGCACATCCTTGAAAGAGTCCATGTCAGTTCTGCTCACAGCTCCTTGGCCAGAACTATTCAAGGGCTCTGTCTGACCACAATGGAGCCAAGAAATGCAGTCCTGTCATGTAAGAAGGAGAACCAGGGGTATTTATTGAACTGCATCATTTACTGCTGCTGCTAAGTCACTTCAGTCGTGTCCGACTCTGTGCAACCCCATAGATGGCAGCCCGTGAGGATCCGCCGTCCCTGGGATTTTCCAGGCAAGAACACTGGAGTGGGTTGCCATGTCCTTCTCTAATGCATGAAAGTGAAAAGTGAAAGTGAAGTCGCTCAGTCCTGTCTGACTCTTAGTGACCCCATGGATCACAGCCCACCAGGTTCCTCCGCCCATGGGATTTTCCAGGCAAGAGTGCTGGAGTGGAGTGCCATTGCCTTCTCCGTATTTCCTACTACTCCCTTCTAAATTCAAGTCCCCAGGAGAACAAAAAATGCAGTTAATTCCATCTGACTGCATTGGCCTCCCCGCTTCAGGTAGCTAGGCTACTGACTCCTGGGGAAAGAGGAAACTACACTTAACGTATGTCTAGGAACATGGAATGGATGGGTGAGGATGAGGAAGGCAAGTCATGGGTTTACAAATCAAGCAAATAAGCCAAAAGATATTAAAAAGGGCCTTTGGGTATGAATGTGGTGAGAGCAGAACCAATGGGTTAATAAACAAAAAATAAAGCAGTACAACTGCAAAGAATCCAGAACAGCTAACGAGTGCTTAGTCACTGTCGTGTCTGCCTCTTTGTGACCTCATGGACTGTAGCCCGCCAGGCTCCTCTGTCCGTGGGATTCTCCAGGCAAGAATACTGGAGTGGGTTGCCATGCCCTCCTCCAGGGGATCTTCCCCAACCTAGGGATCAAACCTGAGTCTCTTACATCTCCTGCACTGGCAGGTGGGTTCCTTACCACTGGAGCCATCTGGGAAGCTCAGAACAGCTCATGCCCATCACTAAAACTCAATCTCTGACCCCAGTATTCCTTCAAAGAAATGTGCCAGCCATGCAGCCGTTAACATACTTTCAAGGCAGACAAGCTTCTCAGTCTGAGTTAAACCATGATGGGGACTGAGCTAATGAAAGCACACTGATTTTTCTGTTCCTCCACTACATAATTTATATACTAGTCAGACATAGTTTTCATTTAATCAAGAGCTATCTTGTCCAGCCTTTCAACCCGGAGTAACTTTGTACAAGATGAAAATATCTGAATCCATTGTGATGATAGAAATTTTTCTATTTCTTCCAGACCCTTACTGGCCCACAGAATGCCAGGAATCTTGCTTCCTTGGATGGTTTATTAAAATGCAGCAGACCCAGATTTCATTAGGGCTGTGAAATAGCATGTGCTACCCACTAACTAATGCTTGCCAGATGTGTAAGCTCACCACATCTGCAAGTACCAAGCCACCTGCTCAAAGGAGCAGGCCTCCAGAGTCAGTGCAGAGAGAACGCTGCTAGCGCTTTATTTGCCCTTCAAATGATGTACCCTGGAGCAAAAATCATAAATTAAAATGGAGAAAGCGAATGCCAGGCTGAGATGGCAGTATTCAAAGGGACAAGGCTTCAGTGAAGTTATTTCCCATGAGATTTTTCCAAGAATATTCCATGAACTTCTGCATCTATACATTTTAGATTGAACACCAAAGTTCCCATCCCCACCATGATGACCTTGGGTAAATCCCTAAACCTCCTTGAGTTTTACACTCCGAATAAGGAAAATGGGAATGACCACATGCACTTGTGGGGCTGCTGTGAGGATGAAATGACATGAAATCTAAGGAACTGCTTTGTACAGTGAAAGGGCTATAAAACTGTTCAATAGATGTCTAGTCTGCATATGCATTTTTTAAACGTGTAAATGGGGTCAGAAAACCTGATTCTGTCTTCCATTCTTAAAACATATTACCCTCCACCCACAGGTTCATTCCCTTTCTTTCTCCCTCAAACTTTCCTTCCCTGATCCCTCCCCTTCTTCCTCCTCCTCTCCTCCTTTTTCCCCTTCCTTTTTTTCTTCTCCTCCTCCTCTCTCTTCCCTCCTTTCCTCCCTCCACCCTCTCGGCTTTGGCCAGGACTTCACTATAATGCCAAGGTTAGCATGAGACGCTCCAGGGACAGGTAGGGCCAAGGTCATTCATTTTTCCAATGATAGATAAAAGGGCAGAAACAGGCAGAAAGATTGAATAATGCAAGCTCAATCCCTCCATGCCACTCCCTTGCCTGCCCCCTCTCAGAGCACAAGAAGCAATAGCTAGCATGAATCACCAGCACTATATACATATCCCTAAGGAGCATATTACTTTGCCAACAAAGGTCTGTCTAGTCAAGGCTATGGTTTTTCCTGTGGTCATGTATGGATGTGAGAGCTGGACTGTGAAAAAGCTGAGCGCCAAAGAATTGATGCTTTTGAACTGTTGTGTTGGAGAAGACTCTTGAGAGTCCCTTGGACTGCAAGGAGAGCCAACCAGTCCATTCTAAAGGAGATCAGCCCTGGGATTTCTTTGGAAAGAATGATGCTAAAGCTGAAACTCCAGTACCTTGGCCACCTCATACAAAGAGTTGACTCATTGGACAAGACTCTGATGCTGATGGCATCACTGACTTGATGGACGTGAATCTGAGTGAACTCTGGGAGTTGGTGATGGACAGGAAGGCCTGGCTGCAATTCATGGGGTCACAAAGAGTTGGACACGACTAAGCGGCTGAACTGAACTGAACTGAAGGAGCATATTGTTTAGTTTGGGATGTTTTTGAACTTCACATATATGTAGTCATATGTATGACTTGCGTTTTGCGCTTAACATTACATTTTTGAGATTCATTCATATTAATGCAAGAAGCTATAAATTATTCATGTTCACTGCTGTGTAATACTCCATTGTGTGGCTACACCATACTTTATTCTATTATTTATGGACATTTGTGCTGTTGTCAGTTTTTCACTAGCACAAACATCTCTGTGATGAACATTCTTATTCTCATGTACATGATCAAACTATTTCCCAAGGTAGGAAGGAGAACACTGCTGAGTCACAAGTTATATATATTTTCAAGTTTAGTCTATAGTACAAAATCATGTTTCCAAAGATCTTGCTCCAGTTTATACCCTGATTTCTCAGTTCCTGGCAAAAAATGTTGAAAACTACCTTAGAAAACATTCTTGCAAGTAGTGGTCGCTGGAGTTTCAGACCACTAGCCAAGTTGGTTCCCACACATGTCACTTGCAAGTTCACAGTCACAGACACTGCCCCAGGGGAGGGAGAGGTTTTGTCATGTACATAGTTGCTAACAAAGAGAGTCTTCAGGTGAGTGGTTTTGTGGCCCCCCTGGCACTGGGGATGAGACTTCCACAGGATGAACGTGTGCTGTTCAGCCCATGAACAGAACACTCTGTAGCTGCTACTGTTTTTCATAAGGGGGTGGTGGAAGCTGGCATAAGGCTTGATTTCCAAACCACTTTTCATCAACAGATGCCTCCAGCTAGACTGTGATGTCTTTGAGAACAAGGACGACTCTTTTCTACCTCGTGTGTATCTGTAATGCTTAGTATGGTGTCTGTATATCATGTGTGTGTTCACTCGCTCAGTTGTGTCAGACTCTTTGAGACCCCATGGACTATACCCAGCCAGGCTCCTCTGTCCATAGGATTTGGGGGGCAAGAATACTGGAGTGCGTTGCCATTTCCTCCTCCAGGGGATCTTCCTGACCCAGGGACTGAACCCGCGTCTCCTGCATCTCCTGGATTGGCAGGCAGATTCTTCACCACTGAGCCACCAGAGAAGCCCCTGTACATCATAGAGGCTCAATTTAACTTCATAAGAGATAATTATTTTGGCAGACAGGCTATGTTTTGCTGGAATCTGTCTCCTCCTCCTTCCAGGTACAGTGCTAGGTTATATAGCCCAGCATCCCCTGCAGTGTGACATGGTCTTGATATTCACTTTTGGCTGATCAAATGTGAGCAGAGGTGCTACTTTCTACCTCTGGTCCTGGCTGTCAAAACCTCCCTGGGGTGCCCCACACTCTCTCTTTTCCTGGCTGCCCCATGGATGCTCTTTTTTTCCCTTAGCCATCACCTGGGTTCACATCACAAAAGATGGCAATGGTGTCTTTTTAAAATCAACAAAGGAAATAAATGTTTTCTCTTTAAAATAAAAAACTTAGTATACATGTTTCAATGCCATTCTCCCAAATCATCCCACCCTCTCCCTCTCCCTCAAGTCCAAAAGTCCGTTCTATACATCTGTGTCTCTTTTGCTGTCTCGCATACAGGGTCATCATTACCGTCTTTCTAAATTCCATATATATGTATACTATCATGTAAGAAACAAAGTGCCAGCCTATGTTCTATACAGGATACAGGATGCTTGGGGCTGGTGCACGGGGATGATCCAGAGAGATGATATGGGGTGGGAGGTGGAGAGGATTCAAGATTGGGAGCTCATATACATGGCGGATTCATGTCAATGTATGGCAAAACCAATACGGTATTATAAAGTAAAATAAAGTAAAAATAAAATTTAAAAATATAAAAATAATAATAATAATAAAATAAACACAACTGCTTGAGAACCTCTTTGTCTAATTTTAGGGCGATTGTTTGAGAAGGCAGATGGGCACATTCCTGATTCAGACCTTTGGGTGATTTGAGGCTCAGCTGCCCAGGTTGGATCTGAATAACCTTGTTGTGTTTCTATGCCATGTATATCAGATTTCCCTTAATGTGTCGTCTCTGGTTAAAGACTGGAAGCATAAGAAACAGTGATGTGGAAATCAGCAAGCAAGAAACAAAGCATTTTAACTCTTTATTGACCAGGAGATTTCTGCAGAAACTGACACCTGTGGTGTATAATTTGTTATGTAAGTGAGCACACCAGTATATATATTGAGGCACTCTAGTCAATAGCATTCAGGTAACAAAAGACATATTAATACATTTCTGGTCAATAATGTGTTACTTACCTATTGCAGCATAACACATTACTTTGAACTTTAATGGATTAAAATAAGAGCATGAGCTATGTCACATTATGTCTGTGACTCTGGAATCTGGGCACAGTTTAGCTGAGTCCTCTGGCTCACAAGGTCTCACAAGCTACAGTCAAGGTGTCGAGGGGGGCTGCAGGAATCTAAAGGCTTGACTGGGATGAGATCCATTTCCAAGCTCACTCCATGGTTTTCAGCTGGATTCCACTCCTCGTGGAGCATTGGACTGAGAGCTTCAGTTCGTCACCAGCTGTTGGCTGGAAGTCGCCATGGAGGGTGCATGTGTAGGCTTCCTTATAACATGACATCCAGGTTCATCCGCACAAGCAAGTGAGAAGAGAGAAAGAGAGCAAAAGAGAAGTCACAGTCCCTTACAACCTGTCCTTGGAAGTAATATCCTGTCAGTTTCTTTGTTATCCCATCAGTTTCACCAGGTCCAGCCCACACTCTAGAAGAAGGAATCCTCTTAGAAGCTGCGTCCCACACAAGAAGCTTAAAAGTGATAATTCTGGGGCTCCCCTGGTGGTCCAGTGGTTAAGACTTCACCTTCCAGTGAAGGGGGTATGGGTTCAGCACCTGGTCAAGGAAGCTAAGATCCCACATGCCTCGCAGCCAAAAACCACAGCTTAGAAGAGAAGCAGTATTGCAGCAAATTTAATAAAGGCTTTAAAAATGGTCCAGATCAAAAATTTTTTCAAGAAATGATAATTCTGCCAAATCACTCCTATATTTTCTGAGCCTAATCTCTAAATTTCATTTATTTAGTCAAAAGCCTTAGTAGCCCTTCAGGCTGTCTCTGGCATCCCAGAAGCCAATGTTAAAGTAAAAAGCTCTAATGAGAAATAAATGCATGCTTCTTCCTTTACTGGGAATGAAACTATCCCCTCCACCAATGGGATAGTCTAAATAAATAATGGCAAGTGACCTGTTCTCCTCTTTTATGTCAATATTTAAACTCAAAATTAATCAGCTGAATTTTTTTCAGTCAAAATGCAGGAATTCCAAACGTGAGGTCACAAAAGCAGGTCTTGCCTATTTTCAATGCTAACATATAATTAAATTTCCATTTACATTTTAAAATTGTGTTTCTCAACCAAGTGTGATCAACTATGCAATTACTGAGTGTCTTTGTGGATAAATCATGCTTTTCTTACATAATTAATTTAGAGTAAATTGAACAGCATGCATCAATAATTAGATGGCGAAAAACATGTCTAAAAATTCATAAATTCAATTTTGGTAACACGAGAAAGTGACAAAATGCTTTTTTTTTCTTTTAATTCCTATAGGACAAGGCAAGGTAAGAGATTATATATTCTCAGAAGCAGGTTCCAGGTGTAAGTTTTGGAGAAACAGCTCAGTGTATTACACACTTTCCTCCACCTCTCTGGTTCATGTGACAATGGACAAATCAAATGCATTGGAAAAGACCCACCATCATCTGTTCCCATAGCCCTATACACAGATTTGGAACTATTAGCTCCCAGCAAGCTCACACATTTTAGTTAGCCATGGTTAACTGGAATGATGGAACCCTTCAGCCGTGTCAACGCTGCACAGCTGGTCCAGGCTGCAGAAACTGTCTCCTCCCCAGAACATCACCCTGTGTCCAGTCACAACCACGAGACCTAAATACAGAGAGTATTTCCCCAGCTTCTCTCAAGAGCCCAGATGAAACTCAACTTGAGCTGAGGAGAGAGCAGGGAGCATGGAATTCTTGCCAAAGTGGGAGTGTTTTGGAGGAAACCCCAGCTGAGGGAAAGAAATGGGCAGGGCGGGGGTTTAGAGGCAAGAGAGAATGGGCAAACCTAATCAGCCCAGCAAACTGGCAGTGACATTTTCAAGTGCAAGGTCATTCAGAGTTGCAGAACTAAGAACATCTTTAGATGTCAAAATGGCTTTTGCTAAATGTCAACTTGGTAAATTTGTTTTTCCTTTGGCTCGTTAAAAGAGAATTAACCATTTATCCAATAATGAAAAGAAATATGACCCTCCCTGGGTTCACTAGCATCCACCTGAGGCTGGCCTGGTCTCTCCCATCTAGCCAGTTTTGCTCATTTTATATATATATTTATATATATATATATATATATATATATATATATGTTGCTGTTGTTCAATTGCTAAGTCATGTCCGACTCTTTTGAGATGCCATGGACTACAGCTCCCGAAGCTTGCTCAGACCCACGTCCATTGAGTCAGTGATGCCATCCAACCATCTCATCCTCTGTCATTCCCTTCTCCTCCTGCCTTCAATCTTTCCCAGCATCAGGGTCTTTTCCAATGAGTTGGCTCTTCACATCAGGTGGCCAAAGTATTGGAGCTTCAGCTTCAGCATCAGTCTTTTCAATGAATATTCATATTAGCAATATGTACTTACCAAGAGGCCTCAGGTATCTAAGAAAGTTCCTGCCCTCAGAACACTTTCAGTCTGCTGCAAGGACAGAGTGGGATGCAGATGGTGATGCCACAACGTGGATGGGTCCCATTCTGCAGAAGTGCTGATCACTGTGCTACAAAAGCCTCTTGCAGGGGACCCTGCCCAGGTAGGAATGGGGCTTCTGGGTGACAATCAGCTATCATGGCATTTAGCTGAGCCCTCCAGGGTGAACAGGAGAGACCTAAAGAAAGTGAGAGGTGGTTTAAGGCACTGCATTTCTTTACCATAGAGGCATTTATTCTTACTACTCAGGTTACAGGAAAACAATATGCAGGCATTCTAATGTGCCTAGATTTCACACTTATTTCAAACAGCTCCATTTATTTTTTTTTTTAAAGAATAGTTGATTTACGATGTTTCAGATGTGCAGCAAAGTAACTCAGTTTCAAGTGAAAGTGAAGATCGCTCAGTCGTGTCCGACTGTTTGCGACCCGTGGACTGTAGCCCACCAAGCCTCTCCGTCCATGGGATTCTCTAGGCAAGAATACCAGAGTGGGTTGCCATACATGTATATATATTCTTTTTTCAAATTCCTTTCCATTAAAGGTACAAGTTATTGAATATTGTTCCTGTGCTATTGTTCCTGAATATTGTTCCCTGTGCTATAGGCCCTGGTTTATCTATTTTATATATAATAGTATGCATCTATTAATCCGAAACTCCCAGTTTATCCTTCCCCTCCCTTTCTCCTTTGATAATCGTAAGTTTGCTTTCTATTTCTGTGAGGATATTTCTGCTTTGTATCATTTTTCAGATTCAACACACAAGTGATATAGTGTGAAATTTTTCTTTGTCTGAATTACTTCACTTAGGGTGATTATCACTGGGCCCATCCAATGACATTTCTGCAACAAAGAGGCACTGGCTCTGGTCATAGCATGACATCTGTTTTAATTTATTTTATCCTCAACAACCCCTGCTGCTGCTGCTGCTGCTAAGTCGCTTCAGTCGTGTCTGACTCTGTGCGACCCCACAGACGGCAGCCCACCAGGCTCCGCCATCCCTGGGATTCTCCAGGCAAGAACGCTGGAGTGGGTTGCCATTTCCTTCTCCAATGCATGAAAGTGAAAAGTGAAAGTGAAGTCTCTCAGCCGTGCACGACTCCTAACAACCCCATATACTGAAGCCCACCAGGCCCCTCCATCCATGGGATTCTCCAGGCAAGAGTACTGGAGTGAGGTGCCATTGCCTTCTCCATCCCCAGATTACAAATAAGGAAACTGAGGAACAGGAATGTTAACTGACTCCCCTCCGCCAAGATCCTCCAGCTAGTAAGTGGCTAAAAATAATTCTAAACAACCGAGGATAGGGGCTGGAGGTAGGGAGGAGGTGATGAGGCATGGGCTGTCTTGAGATTTTTTAAAAGCCAGAAGAGTCCAGATGATGAAGGTCCACACACATCAGGTTCAGAATTTGCAAGTGTCTTAGCAACTCCTGAAGGGGTTCGAATTGGTGACGGCTAAGAGCTGCTGTGAACTCCTGAAAGTCCACACCGTGTGCCATGGGCATATTGTATGGGAGGCAAGCAAGGTTGCTGTCTCTACCATCTGGTGAGAGACAGGGAGCCTGGGCTAGAGGAGCTGCAGTGAGGAGGATGGGGACGAGAATGAACCCCTGGACCTTGGGTAAGCAGCATCAACTGGACACGGCTACTGGGGTGAGAGAGGATGGGAGGAGGGAGGCCGGGAGGCCAGCCGCCAGGCTCCTGGCTTGGGATCCCCACAGCTGATGGGGCTAGAATAACAGTGATGGTGACCGGCTCTGTCCCTCAACTCCTTGATGGCAGCAGGCTAGACACTTGGAAGACACATTTGCCTTAGAGTTAGGAATGGAAGCTCTCTCACCTTGTCACACTGTCACTTTTAAACATAGCTTGAGCATTTGAATAAAACAAAAGTGAAAGTGAAAAAATGAAAGTGTTAATCACTCAATCGTGTCCAACTCTTTTCGACTCCATGGACTGTTGCCTGTTAGGCTCCTCTGTTCATAGCATTTCCCAGGCAAGAATACTGGAATGGGTTGCCATTTCCTTCTCCAGGGGATCTTCCCAATCCAGGGACTGAACCCAGGTGTCCTGCCTTGCAGGCAGATGCTTTACCATCTGAGGCACCAGGGAGCGAAAGTTGCTCAGTCCTGTCTGACTCTTTGTGACTCCATGGACCCTAAGTCCATGGAATTCTCCAGGCCAGAACACTGGTGTGGGTAGCCATTCCCTTCTCCAGGGAATCTTCCCAACCCAGGGATCAATCCCAGGTCTCCTACATTGCAGGTGGATTCTTTGCCAGCTGAGCCATAGGAGAAGCCCAAGAATACTGGAGTGGGTAGCCTATCCCTTCTCCAGCGGATCTTCCTGACCCAGGAATCGAACCAGGGTCTCCTGCATTGCAGGCAGATTCTTTACCAACTGAGCTATCACAGAAGCCCTGAACCACCAGGAACTTTTAAAAACAGGAATACTGGAGCCAGCAACGTGATAAAGTATCAGAGTCAAAACTTGCCACCTTTTCTACCCTGTGGCCTTATCTTACAGAAGGCCCTTGAAGATGCTCAGAGAACAGATATTCCAAGTGTTAGACTATTGCCTCATGGGTATTTCCAACTACTCTAATATTCACAAACTGCCTCAGTGTCCTGAAGTAATCAGTGCTTTTTATGTTTTGGCCCTATTTGCTCTAAGGAAGAGATCAGTTGATAGATCAACTATTTAAGATTAAATTTTTTGAAGACTTTTTCCTACTTTGTGAGGGAAAAAACCTAAAAGTCACCCAGAAACTCGTTTTTATGACGGCTGACACATCTGGGGCCTATGAAAGATGTCTGCATTCCTCCCCATTTTTTGGCCAACCCTTCAGAGAGCGTGGTTTTGGATTCCTGTGCTGTTCCTTCTCTTCCTTCGAGAAGAACAGGCCAGCCTCACTTCTGTCCACTTCCACCGAGCTATTGCCCAGGGCCCACCTCCGAGGCACTTCGTTTATAAGCAGTTCTGAGAAGCAAGGGGTCAGAGCAGGCGAGAGCTGGTCCAAGGAGGCATTTATGGATGGCAAATTTCAGACAGCAGCGTGCATTCCAGAGAGGGCAGCCCTGTGGTGTATTCTGCAGCTGGGCCCAAGGAAAATATGCCTGCTCCTCTCAGCTCCAGCCCCTCCCTGGTGGGGCTGTCTCTAACTGGGCCCCCCAACTCTTCAGGATCAGATGATGGGCCCACACTGAGGGAGGCAGCCGATGAAGAATTCACCTGGGCTGATTTGCAGAGAAAGATCATTGATTCCTCTGGGCTTGTTAAGTAGATATCCTCTATACAAAATATAATCCAAAGGCTTGCAAGATGAACCAGCTGAAGCCACTGTCACCAAGGGCTCTAGCCAGACACTAGAATGAGGCAAAATACCCACAGGGCAGGAGGCAGTCCAAATGGCATGCCATCTGCCACCTCGATTGCCTCCTTGTTTTATATCTCAACTCCTCAGCTCCTGTTTACACCGAGACTCCAGGAAGGCGACTTGGACTCACTGCTGCCACCAGCACGAGGGAGGCATTCCTCCATTTCCTTCTTCTTTCGTCCCTTTTCCTGCTGAAAAAGGAACACAGGTGTGGCAGGCAGTCTTTGCTAAGAAACCAGTATTGTCCCCATTTTTGTGTTTGCTTATTTGTTTGTGCTATTTATTTATGAACTTGTGCCCAAGCCCCATCCACATAAAATTTGAGGTAGCTACAAGAGAACCATAAAACAAACTGTTAAGTGAGAAGCATCAGCATCAAGGAAATATAACCTGTATTGGAGGTGCTGGCTTCCAATTCAAGATGGCAGCCTGAGATTCATCTTCCATCCCTCCCAAGAACCCTTGAAATACAAATGCAGAAGGACTAAGATGAACACAACTGCACGATGGCTGTGTCACATGGGGATTCTAATGAGTTAGAACTGAGCTCATATTGGTATCGCCCTAAAGCCTTTGAGAATTCCATTGTGCCCAGGGCTCAATGCACAGGAGGAGAAAATTAATAGGCTCAAATAAAGATAAACCCTATAAACACATTCACAGGCAATGGTACCTGTTGGCACTGAGTCAACCCACGAGCAATACTACAAGTAAGGCAGCTAACATTTGTGTCAGTGGAAGGGGAGAGTCATCTCTATGCAAACTGAAATGGGCATCATTAAACCAGACCACTGTGCTCAACAGAATATGATGCATAAATTCCACAAGGCGACCCAAAGGCAAGTAAGCACTGAGAATTTTTCCATAGAGGTCCAATAACCAAGATTTTCCTGGGAGATGTTGAAAGAGAGCAGCTTGTGAACACCCAGGAAAACAATATCAAGCAACCCACAGCCGTCAAAGAGGAGGGATGGAAATCAAAGGCCAATCCCAGGCCATCCCACATACTAGACTGTCTTCAGGCTACCTAGAGTGACCCAGATTCCTCGCATCTAAAACCCAGTTTTCGCATCTGTAAATGGCAATGATGCTATTACCTACCCCACAGGGATACTGAAGGGCTCAATCAAATAAAGTGCACAACAGCTTAGAACAGTGTCTGTCATGTTGGAAATATGCCAGCATATAAGCAGCTTTTATCATTATTATTCATTGTAATTGCAGACAGTGAAGAGAAACTAAAAAGCCTCTTGATGAAAGTGAAAGAGGGGAGTGAAAAAGTTGGCTTAAAGCTCAACATTCAGAAAACTAAGATCATGGCACCTGGTCCCATCACTTCACAGGAAATAGATGGGGAAACAGGGGAAACAGTGTCAGACATATTTTGGGGAGGCTCCAAAATCACTGCAGATGGTGACTGCAGCCTTGAAGTTAAAAGACGCTTACTCCTTGGAAGGAAAGTTACAACCAACCTGCTGCTGCTGCTGCTAAGTCACATCAGTCGTATCCGACTCTGTGCGACCCCATAGACAGCAGCCCAACAGGCTCCTCTGTCCCTGGGATTCTCCAAGAACACTGGAGTGGGCTGGCATTTCCTTCTCCAATGCATGAAAGTGAAAAGTGAAAGTGAAGTCGGTCAGTCATATCTGACTCTTAGCTCCCCCACAGACTGTAGCCTACCAGGCTCCTCCGTCCCTGGGATTCTCCAGGCAAGAGTACTGGAGTGGGTTGCCATTGCCTTCTCCAACAGCATATTAAAAAGCAGAGACATTACTTTGCCAACAAAGGTCTGTCTAGTCAACGCTATGGTTTTTCCAGTGGTCATGTATGAGAGTTGGATTGTGAAGAAAGCCGAGCGCCGAAGAATTGATGCTTTTGAACTGTGGTGTTGGAGAAGACTCTTGAGAGTCCCTTGGACTGCAAGGAGATCCAACCAGTCCATCCTAAAGGAGACCAGTCCTGGGTGTTCATTGGAAGGAATGATGCTAAAGTTGAAACGCCAGTATTTTGGCCACCTCATGCGAAGAGTTGACTCATTGGAAAAGACTCTGATGCTGGGAGGAATTAGGGGCAGGAGGAGAAGGGGACAACAGAGGATGAGATGGCTGGATGGCATCACCAACTCGATGGACATGAGTTTGGGTGAGCTCCGGGAGTTGGTGATGGACAGGGAGACCTGGCATGCTGCAATCCATGGGGTCGCAAAGAGTTGGACACGACTGAGCAACTGAACTGAACTGAATATGAAATATTTACAAATTTTATTTTAGCTATAATTAATAATTAAAGGGCCATGTATGTTAAATCATGCTCGATCGCTCAGTGGTGTCCAATTCTTTGTGACCTCATGGACTCTAACCCACCAGGCTCCTCTGTCCATGGAATTCTCCAGGCAATAATACTGGAGTGGGTTGCCATTTCCTCCTCCAGGGGATCTTTCCAACCCTGCAGGACTGAACTGCCAGCCTCCAGGGATCAAACCCAAATGTCCTGAGTCTTCTGCATTGACAGGCAAATTCTTTACCACCATGATACCTGGGAAGCCCAAAAGGGACATGGATAGAAAATTTAAAGAAAAAAAACCAAAAAAACTGTTTATTTGGGTCACAAAACACAGTGTTCTGTGATTTTGCAGGGTCCTTCTGATGCACTATGCCTTCCTCTACACAGTACATCTCAACAACGTTGTAGGCCCAAGTTCTGGCCAGAGCTGCTTGTCAGTCCCTAAGTATTTTTAGACCTTGGCTGAGTGGTTTCTCTCCTTTTTCAAAAGGGCTGGATGACAGCTTGCCACTAAGAATAGCAGTTTTCCAGTTTAATCAGCAAGTCTCCTGGCTTCATAACTGTGCTGGCGCTCATGGGAGGTTCACTGGCCACGTTCACCTGTGGCTCCTGAGCTGTCCATGCCAACACTGGCCAGACCTGCTGCCCTCTCCACAGCCTGCTCCCTGAGGGCCTGTCAGGACAGGCGAAGGAGGAATAGAAACATTTCTTCTCCCAGGAGAGAGAGAGACAGAGGGAGAAGTCTGGACCCAGCATCTTTGGCACCTCTTCTGAGATGCTAGACTCTGCAACACAAAATTGCCATACATAAAAAATTCAGGCTTAAAACTCATCTTCAAATCAAGAATTGAGAGCTAGGTCTTCCTTAAGAAGCCCTATAGTCTGAATGTTGTGTCCTTTCAAAATCTATGTGTTGTAACTCTAAAGCTCAATATGATGGTAGTATGTGATGTGGCCTTTAAGTGGTGATTAGACCATAAGGGTGGAGGCCTCACAGACAGGACCAGTGCCCTCGTAAAACAGAACCAATACAACTCCCTAGCTCCCTTCCACCATGTGAGGACATAGCAAGAAGCTTGCAGAATTGTCCTTCATTAAACAGGTCCTTCATGAGAATCCACCATGCTGGCAGTCTAACCTTGAACTTCCCAGCCTTCAGAACTCTGAGAATTAAATTTCCATTATTTATAAGCTACCTGGTCTATGGTATTTTTTTTAATAGAAGCTGGAATGGACTAAAACAGGAGGATAACTGGACATTTTATTCAGGTGTGTGTGTGTGTGTGTGTATGTGTGTGTGTTGCTCCACTGTGTCCAGCTCTTTGCAACCCCATGGACTGTAGCCCATCAGGCTCCTCTGTCCATGGGATTTCCCAGGCAAGAATACTGGAGTGGGTTGTCATTTCCTTTTCCAGGGGATCTTCTTGACCCAGGGATCAAATCCATGGCTGCGGTCGCATCTCCTCCTATGTCTATGGCAGACGTGACTAATCACTCATGACTTTCTTTCCCACTGAGCCTAGGCAGAAATTCAGAATGTTTTCCAACACCATGCTATCAATGATTAGGGTTGCCACACAAGATGAAGCCTAATTGCCAACCAGACCTAATATAATGCCTGGAGCCGGGTAGCTGCACCATGAAATTTTGTTGATTGAATAAGTGAAATGAAAAAATGTCATTAGTGAAATGAAAAAATATCATTAGGTTTCTGGAAATAAGAATAGTAAGTTAATTAAGTAATACAAATGCCTAATCATTGAAACTAGGACAGGTATCTAAACAACCAGTTGGCAAGTTCAGGCATGGAACAGGAAGATCTTCATGAAATTCACCCAAACTAGCTCACCCACAATGATGTCACTCAAGTTAGGTCAGATGTGTTGCTAAAACCAATTTGGCTGATCAACAGTGGTGAGTCATGGTACAGTGATAGCTATTATGTCAATATAAGTTAGCAAGAAGCAACTGTGCTGTGATTTTGACATGTAAGATCTCCCTAGGAGCTTACAGTTCACAAATAAGTATAGGTAGATGCATTCATACAGAACTGAAAGCTTCTCTAAACATTTTTAAATAAAATGGCAACAGCGTGTCCTTGGAAGTCAAAAGACCACAGTAAACTTAATGTTGATTAAAAGGCTAAATATTTTTTATTTCTAAAGTAATAAAGCAACTAAAAACCTTATTGATGGACTTCTCCCACTGGTAAGAATACTAGCCAAGTCTAAATTTTAAAAGATTTTAAATATTGTAAAACAATGATCCTTCAATTAAAATAAATAATTATTTTTTTTTAAAAAGATTTTAGTTCTGACAGAGGCATTAAAAAGTACCAAGCCTTGTACTTGGTACCAGTTGATTCCTTTGCATGTTTCCATAGGTTGCTCAGAACACAAGAAGCATCATATTGTAATATTAGCCCCAAATTCATTTTCCAGGGTACCTAGCTGAGGTTGTCCATTAGAATCATGGGGAAGGTTTTAAAAAAAAATACTCATGTCCGGATCCCACCTGCAAAAATTCATTTCCTTTAATCCAAGGTGACCTATACATGGATATTTTTAATAGATCCCAAGATCTGAGAACCCACAAGTCTTTTTTAAATATAAATTTATTTAATTGGAGGTTAATTACTTTACAATGTTGTATTGGTTTTGCCATACATCAACATGAATACGCCACAGGTATACACATGTTCTCCATCTTGAACCCTCCTCCCTCCTCCTTCCCCATACCATCTCTCTGGGTCGTCCCAGTGCACCAGCCCCAAGCATCCAGTATCCTGCATCAAACCTGGACTGGCGATTCATTTCATATATGATATTATACATGTTTCAATGCCATTCTCCCAAATCATCCCACCCTCTCCCTCTCCCACAGATGTTTTATACATCTGTGTCTCTTTGCTGTCTTGCATACAGGGTTATCATTACCAGCTTTCTAAGTCCCATATATATGCCTTAGTATACTGTATTGGTATTTTTCTTTCTGGCTTACTTCACTCTGTATAATAGGCTCCAGTTTCATCCAACTCATTAGAACTGATTCAATACTCCATTGTGTATATGTACCACAGCTTTCTTATCCATTCGTCTGCTGATGGACATCTAGGTTGCTTCCATGTCCTGGCTATTGTAAATAGTGCTGCGATGAACACTGGGGTACACGCGTCTCTTTCAATTCTGGTTTCCTCAGTGTGTATGCCCAGCAGAGGGACCCACAAGTCTTAACATATACAATATTTGCTAAAGACTGGACTCTAGAAAGCATGCCTAAACTGGAATGTCAAGAGCAAAATTTAATTATTCTAAGACTACACAGTCAATTCAATAGCCACTAGATATACGTAGAAGTCAAGCCCTTGAAATATGGCTAATGCTACAGAGGAACTAAATTTTTTTACTCTATTTTACTAATTTAAAGACTGATACTCAGTTTAATTGTAAGAAAACTCAAGTATGTTTGAAACAGCTTGGGTATGTGAATCTACTTTTTCAACTGTAAATTTTGTGAACCTAAATATAGATCGAGTGTTTCTGGTAAAGTGAATGTCTGTATTGAGATGTGCTGAAAGTATAAAATACACACTGAATTTTTCAGACTCCATACAAAAAATATATATATAAATATTTCCTTTAAAAATTTTATTGACTACATGTTAAAGTGATAAAATTTTGACATATTGGGTTAAATAAAATACATTATCAAAACTAATTTCACTTGTTTCTTTTAACCTTTTAACATAGCTACTAGAAAATTTTAGATTACCTATGTGCGTTCCAGGGAAAATGAGCAACTCACCGCCAAACATAACAAAAAACATGTAGAAACAAAGCATTATGTGAATATCAGCAGACACAATAATAGCTGAATCAGACTCACAAGCATTTCAGACATTAGAATTTCAGACAAAGAATATAAATTTTACATTTAAGGGAATAAAATGGAAAGTTGAAATATAAACAAGAAATAAAAGACTTTTTTAAAAACCAAGAAAAACTGAAAAAGAGAACTTTTAGAAATGAAAACCATGGCAATTGAAATTAAAACCTCAACAGAAAATGAGCTACAGCCAAATGGAAAATTAGAGAATGGAAAGATAGATACAAATAAATTATCTAAAATGCAACACTGAGAAACATGTTTGGAAGTTGTGAACATAACCTTAAGAAACATGGCAGATAGAGCAAGAAGTCTAACAAGTATTTACATCAGAGAAAATGGGGCAAAGGCAATATTTCACAAGAAAATAATGGGTCAAAATTTTCCACATTTGTTTAAAGACATCAGATTTCAGGCATAGGAATTGCAACAAATTTCAAGCAGGATCACCTTTACAAAACATAAAGAAACGGCAAAACACACACACACACACAGAATAAAAAGAAGACAGTAAAAGCAGCCATAAAATGAAAATATAATTGTCAAATTTATGGGATACAGCAAAAGCAGGGTTTACAGGGAAACTGATATCATCTAATGCATATATTGGGAAAGAAGGCATTTCCGGTAATTAACAGGAAAGTAAAAGACATTTTTCTAAAGTACCAGTGATGTAACGAAGACTTTCCTGGTGACAGTAGTGATAAAGAACCCGTCTGCCAGTGCAGGAGACGGAAGACATACAGGGTCAGTCCCTGGGTCAGGAAGACCCCTGGAGGAGGAAACGGCACCCACTCCAGTGTTTTTGCCTGGAGAATCCCATGGGCAGAGGAGCCTGGAGGGCTACAGTCTGTGGGGTTCCAGGGAGTTGGACACGACTGAGCAGCTAAGTACGTACACAGACATCCCTGGTGGCGCAGTGGATAGGAATCCGCCTGCCAGTGCAGGGGACAGGGGTTCAGTCCCTGGTCTGGAAAGATTTCCTGTGCCATGGAGCAGCTAAGCTCATGCACCGCAGCCTCCGAGCCTGCTCTCCAGAGCCCTCGTCCACGCCGGCCCGCGCCCAGCCGTCACAGCTACCGAGCTTGTGCGCCATGAGTACTGAGCCCCAGTGCTGCAGTTACTGAAGCCTGCTTGCCTGAAGCTGGTGCGCCGCAGCAAGAGAAGCCACCTCGCTGGAGAAGCCTGCGCCCAGCAACAAAGAGCAGCCCCTGTTCTCGGCAACTAGAGGAAGCCCAAGCGCAGCAACAAAGGCAGCACAGCCAGAAATCAGGGAATGGAATTATTAATGAAAAACTAGTGGGAACCAAAAGTCTCATACAACGTGGTTTCAGGTTCGTTTTTCATTCCAGGCTCCCAACAACCCTGTGAGATTTTATAATTGTGAGATATTATAATTATAATTTATAATTTCAGTGGTTAAGGCCACTGAAACACAAAGTACCCTGCTTAGGATCACACAACTAGTCTGCATGGGGAACAGCACTTGGACCCAGGTCTTCCAAAGCCCAAACCTGAACTCTTCTCACTTTAGCACATGGTTTGTCCAGCCTAAATCATGTGGGGGTGTGTGTGTGTGTGTGTGGGGGTGTGTGTGTGTGGGTGTGTGTGTGTGTGTGTTAGTCATGTCCAACTCTTTGCGACCCCATGGACTGTAGCCCACCGGGCTCTTCTGTCCATAGGATTCTTCAGACAAGAATTTCAGACCGAGTTGCCATTCCCTTCTCCAGGGGATCTTCCCAAACCAGGGATCGAACCTAGTCACCTGCATTGCAGGCAGTTTCTTTTACCCTCTGAGCCACCAGTTGGGAATGCACATTGTTACATGACTCTTACTTAACTATTAATACACACCTATTCCCCGAACAGACCACAACTCAGGCCAGTGGGGCAGCTGAGCACGTCAGAAAACTCTGCAACAGCTCCCTTCTACATCTCTGAAAGCTCACATCATGGCCGAGAGCCTTCAGGGTGACTGAGCCCCGGGGAACCTGTATCACGCCCCATGGGTCTCTAGGCTATGTGCTTGCCTGGGTCTCTCTGGGAACAGGGCCTGTGAGAAATGTTTAAGGAGTGGCCTTTGTAGGTCGCTGGGGACCAGAGAGAGTTCCTGTCTGATTCTTTGACTCCAATAAAAATAAAATCAGAGAATGTTCTGGACTTTGCCACTGGGTTTCAAAACAGAACATTGAAAGTGGTGGAGTGTCGTAACCAATCCATAAGCAGATCTTTCCTGAGGGCGCATGGGGACGCCTGGTCTGGATTAAGCCCTCTGGAGCTGGCAGTGATGAAAGGTCCAGTTTTCCAAACTTCAAAACATCCAGTTTTCTCAGAGATTTCCCAAGCAGGCTGAGATGGTAAAATGCAGCTTCCTGATATGAAGAGTCGACTCACTGGAAAAGACTCTGTTGCTAAGAAAGATTGAGAGCAGGAGAAAGGGACGACAGAAGATGAGATGTTGGATGGCATCACCGACTCAATGGACTCGAGTTTGAACAAGCTCTGGGAGTTGATGATGAACAGGGAAGGCTAGTGTACTGCAGTCCATGAGGTCACAAAGAGTCAAACATGACTTAGCGACTGAACAACAATGGGAATTCAGATGCTATGGGTGTCAGCTCTGAGTTCTGAACTAGTCAGAAGCCATGGGAGCAGGAAGGAGGCTTGGAGAATGTTCAGCGTCAGTTATGGGGCAGCCAGCAGAGGAAGCAGGTTCTAGACTGTTCCACCAGACCTTCTCCTGCTTCCTGAACTCATCCAAGATAAACCTAAGCCCTGGCTGGGGGTACAGCATCTGAGCATGTCCTGATGACAGAGTTTGTGATTTCTTTTTAGGACCCAGTGGACATGGGACTTCCTGGATCTCTTTCTGTCCAAGGATTTATGAAAGGGTGATGGTCCTCTTGGTTACAGTATGAATAGATATATCATTTCTAAAATACTGAGGTTAGAGGAGTAACACACAGCTAGCAAGTAGAGATGAGAAGACTTGTGGGTGTGCACCCATATGTGTGAGTATGAGTGTGCACATGGATGTTCTTACTGATGGAAACCCTAAGGGTAGAAATACATTCTCTGCGGGAAAGGGGTGGGGCATTGTCATTAACTGAACACCTACTACTTGCCAAGCACAGTGCTGGGAAGATTCAGCGAGGTCACTATTTCGCTGTAGTGTTAAACAGTGGAGAGAATGTAAGCAGCAATCTTCCTAGGCACAATTGGAAACAGTTTATAAATTGCTATAAAACTTCTATGGAGGGCTATCTGGCAACAGACTGAGAACTTTTCCCAAATGTTCATGACTTTAGATCCAGCAATTTTGTTTCTACAAATTTATCCTGAAGAAGAAAATGATGAATGTGTGTGAAGATTTACCTACAAGGATATTCATCCAAGTACTTCCAAAGTAATAGGGGAAAAGTTAATTGGAGAAAAAAATTAATTCTCTAGTTCTCAAGGTTTAAGTAAACTATGGTACATTTGTTAAAAATAAAAACCCACTCAGCCATTCACAATGATGTTGTAGAGGAATGTTAAACGCTATAAGGAGAGGTTTTCAGTATCCCAAGAAATGACGCAGCAGATTATAAATCACTCCACAGAGTATGTTTCATATTTGTAAAATACAAGTTTATCAGTCAAAATCCCTACTGGAAACAGATGGCATGTTCAAATAGGACACCCACAGGGGAGTTTACCGATGAAAGGGTGAGAGAAAGGGACCATGAGGAAAGCCCAGAGCTAGCAACACATCAAGGGCAGAAGCAACTCTACAAGCTTCCTGGGAGGGGCACTGGCCAGCTGATGGACACACAAGCCCCAGGGCAATTTCCTAGGAGGAAACAGAGACATAAGCACCTTGACCTCTCTCGTAAGCCAGATCTGTGCCCAGAGTACACCACAGTCCAAACCCACCTGGGACAGGGGGCCACAGAAGATCTGCTGCAGGTGTGGCCCATGGCAGGCCAGCCTCCCAGGCAGCGAGAAGGAGAATGGCGGCTAAGTTCCAGCACAGCTATGCATATGCTCATCCACACACGCGAACAGAAGAATGAAGGGATGGCATTGACCTGACATGGCAACCACAGCCATCTCTTGGCAGCTCAGCCGCTGCTGAGTTTTCATTTCCCTCTCTTGCTTTTCTAAATAGGCTATAACAAGTATACGCTGCTTTAGGCTTCATCCATGAAAGCAACCTGAGCTGGAAGAAATTCAGAAGCCATCCAGAGCGTGTTCATAGTGCAACAGTGAGAAACACCCAAACTGGCTGTACTAGGAAAGGCTAGGAATGTGTTTTGGTGTGTAAGAGAGAAGGCTTAGCTACTTTCAAAAATGAAGAACCTCTTTTATGGGGGAAGGATGAGGTTTGATCTGCAGTTAGCCCAGGACCAGAAAGTAAAATGACAGGCAGGCACGATTCAAATCTGAAGAATGAGATGGGGCTTTGGACTAGATAAACTTTCAAGTATCTTCTACTCAAAAAAGAGTTATTGATTACTAATTAATGACAATTATTATAACAATTTTTTTGATACTGCTTGCTCTGGTTTTAGGGGTAGAGTAAGCTACAAGGATGTAGTGAGATGAATTCTTATTGGAATGCTCCTACACTGTTGGTGGGAATGTAAATTGGTATAGTATAGAGGTTTGCTAAAAAATTAAAAATAGAGTTACCACGTGATCCTGAAATCCTACTCCTGGGCATATATCTGGAGAAAACTCTAATTCAAAAAGACCCATGCACCCCAGTGTCCATTACAGCACTATTTACAATAGCCAGGACATGGAAGCAACCTAAATGTCCATTCACAGAGGAATGGATAAAGAAGATGTGCACATATATATATATATATGTGCACATATATATAATGGAATATTATATATAACAATGGAATATTATGCAGCCCATAAAAAGAGTGAAATAATGCCATTTGCAGTAACATGGATGGGCCAGAGATTATCATACTAAGTAAATTAGACAGAAAAAGATAAATATCATGTGATATCACTTACAAGTGGAACCTTAAAAAAATGATACAAAGGAACTTATTTACAAAATAGAAATGGACTTACAGGCATAAAATAACTTATGGTTACCAAAGGGAAAATAGAAGAGACAGATAAACTAGGAATTTGGGTCTAACAACACTTTCTATGCATAAAATAACCAACAAGGACCTACTGTATAGTACAGGAAACCATATTTAATATCTTATAATAACCTATAATGGAAAAAAATCCAAAAATAATATGCATATATACCCACATGTATGTATATATATATAACTGAATCACTTTGCTCTATACCAGAAACACTGTAAATCAATTATGCCTCAGTGAAAAAGAGAAATCAATTCTTATCATCTGGGATGTTTAGTTCCAAGAGATCTCTGATGAGTACTGTAACAGTAAAGACAATTCAAGCTTCTACAACACCGACTTCAGGCTTGGCTGGATCCAGGCACACAAAGGATTCATTGGTATCCAGTCTCTCCCCATCTCTTGACTGACTCCTTTATCAGGTTCTCCCTCATGGAAAGATGGGTTCAACAAGCTCGTATCCTCACAAGTGCAGTAGAAAAGACAATACTTGCTTATAAGTCGCTCAACCAAAGTGCCCAAGATAAGCTTTATTGGGGGTTGATTGGTTAATGGGTCAACTACCCATTCCTGAATCATTTACTGTGGCGGAGAGGATACCACATTCTCACCTCTTCTGGCTCTTTCAGTAGGAAGAAAATATGGAGCTGGGGATTAAAAATAGACTCCGTCTAGGTTCTGAAACTTTTTCCTCTATGTACAAATTTGATTCAACCATGTTCCAGTTTATAGATTTTTTTTCCTCCAAATAAAATCAAAAGCAGAGCTCCTCTATTAGAATAATGTAGAGGAGTAGGTTTCCTAGGAAGAACTCCCGGGTGACTGATGCCACCAAGGGCAAAAGCAGAAGCTCCAGGAGCCCCTCCCCACTGTGGCATCAAGAAGAGCCTTCTATTTCTGCAGCCTATAGACTAGCCTATCCTGAAGTGCGATCCACTTGATATTAATTTGTGTCTCTGCCTCAGAGCCTCTTGATGAAAGTGAAAGAGGAGAGTTTAAAGTTGGCTTAAACCTCAACATTCAGAAAACTAAGATCATGGCATCTGGTCCTGTCATTTCATGGCAAATAGATGGGGAAACAATGGAAACAGTGACAGACTTTATTTTCTTGGGCTCCAAAATCACTGCATATGGTGACTGCAGCCATGAAATTAAAAGACACTTGTTCCTTGAAAGAAAAGTATGACAAACCTAGATAGCATATTAAAAAGCACAGACTTTGCCAACAAAGGTCTGTCTAGTCAAAGCTGTGGTTTTTCCAGTAGTCATATATGGATGTGAGAGTTGGACTATAAAGAAACCTGAGCACTGAAGAATTGATGCTTTTGAACTGTGGTGTTGGAGAAGATTCTTGAGAGTCCCTTGGACTGCAAGGAGATCCAACCAGTCCATCCTAACAGAAATCAGTCTTGAATATTCATTGGAAGGACTGATGTCGAAGCTGAAACTCCAATGCCTTGGCCACCTCATGCTAAGAACTGACTCATCTGAAAAGGTCCTGATGCTGGAAAACTCTGAGGATGGGAGGAGAAGGGGATGACAGAGGTGAGATGGTTGGATGGCATCACCAACTCGATGGACGTGAGTTTGAGCAAGCTTCGGAAGTTGGTGATGGACAGGGAAGCCTGGCGTGCTGCTGTCCATGGGGTCACAAAGAGTCGGACACGACTGAGCAACTGAACTGAACTACTCACCCAAAAAGATGATGGTTCCTGGTCAGTTAAATTGGAGACGTTTTCAGCTCAACAAAGTCAAAGAAATCAAAGACTTCTGACTCTTGACTCTAGGACGTTTCGGAGCTCCTAGTACTCAAATGTGTGCTGTGAATCTTCAGAAGAAAACATGACATGCAGAATTGCCCAAACCTATCTGATCCTGAATCTTTTGGAGCATTTCTTGAGACGAGCATTCCACAGAACATACTCAGAGACTGGCTGCTCTGGAGAAAGTCGCTCATTTTCTGTCCCAACCCCACCTTGCCCTGCCCACCATCTCAACTGAGATCACAAAGCAGTAAAAGGTTACGGAGGAAGGCTGTTTTTGTCTCTCCATCACCTCTCTGGAATGTTTAGAAATGAGTATAATAACACAGAGATAAAACCCATCAAATCCCCAGTTTCTCTAAAGAAACACTTTCTCCATCCAACCTGTTAGCATAGGCGCTGGAATCAGATTGCAAAAGCTCTGCACTAACTCCCACTCCAGAGGGAGAAGAGACCACTGGCGGGTGGGCGACACCGAGAGGACTAACGGCCTCTGTGGGAACCCGCGTTCACCTCTGGCAAACCTCTGTCTGCAGCTGCAGAAGATCAAGTCAGGCTCACATCTGTTCCCCCAGACACCCGACACCCCACCCCAGCTTCCCCATCCAACAAAGCCTGGCCAGGTTTTCACAGTTAATTCCTCCAGGGCCCCCGGCCCATCTCCTCCCTACTTGCTCCTATGAATTCTCAGAGATCAAAGCAGCAAGCTTTGTTTGCTCTGCATTCAGAGAACACCTTAAATTCCCAGCTTGAAAGGAGGCCAAAAGAAGGTCAAACATACCCTATTGTTGAAACACTTGCAAAGAGCAAGACATGACCAACATATTAGCAGAGGAACCTTCGTGATTTTTCTGGGCTTCCGGGTCCTGTGAGGGGAGGGACGTCCCCGGCAAATTTAATATCGGAATCTGATGGGAAGGCCACCAGAAATTTCCTTGGAGGTCACTCTGAGTTGACTCAGGCAGTACACTGATCCTGAGATGGAAATTGGGAGCTCCTGCCACAACGCAAAGAGTCAGTCCTAAGGTTAAAATGAGGATTCAAATGCCCATTCTGGATTGTTCTTCTGTTTCACTCAACCCCATCTTCTGGACTGTTCCTCCTCCCCCTGGCTTTTGTTCACAAACTTATATGACTTTTTAGAACTGAAAGGTCATCTAGTCTGGAGATTGTCAGATTTCTTGGCAGCCGAAAACGTTTTTCCAAAGAAAATCTTAAAAGAGACTTCAATATAAAGCAGAGTCAGGGGCCCTGGGGAGGGTGGGCTGGGGCAAAGCCTGGACTTCCACCCACTCAGCCACCCCTCCACCACTGTGGCTTTGGGCTCCCTCAGTTGGAAAAGCCTCCGATGAGTCCAACCCCTTCAGTTTACACGAACACAGAGAACCAGAGATGGAAAGGGAGCCGCCCAAGTGTCTGATGCTCCACGTCTTTGTCCTCACTGAGAGCTTGTGCCTTTGTTCTACGTGTTTAAAAAGTCTCCAGAGTGGTCAGTCCTGCTTTCAAAACCGTCCTTTTTCACCCTTTCTCACCATCTCTATCTCCCTTACTGGGAAGCACCTGGGGCAGCCCCCACCATCCACCCGCCTGCTCCCACCCCCAGGCCCTTCAGTTGTGAGATCTTATTTCCTAAACCCAGTTAATCATTAGAACCACCAGGGAGCTTGTTAAAAATATGGATTCCCAGGCTCAGCACTAGACCTAGTAAATCAGAATTTCCAACGGTGGGTCCAAAAATCCGTAAAGAAGCACCCCAGGTGATGTTAATGACTGGCTAGCTTTGGAAAGCACTGTATTCAATGAAGCTTGGGTTCCTCCTTCAATCTACCACCAAAGGAGAGGAATTCTTCCATGAAATCCCAGACTTTGTTGCTGGTAGGAGCATGATTTCATACAGCTTTCTCCGGACTTCCTTTTCAAATAATGGGGAGTAAAATACAAGTCCTTCCACCCCAGTATTCTAAACAGAGATATAGCCACAGACTTGTGCAAATGTTTTTCTGTGAGGATGCAAATCACTGCAGTAATAAAACAGAAATGTTCAACAATGTAATGACCAAGTCTGTGTTGGTATATACATATAATATTATATGCTTACTAAGAAATAATGTTCAGAATGTAATAACATAAATATACTCACAATATATGTGTGTTATGTGTGTGTGTTATGTGTGTTATTTATGTTATGTAATAACATAAATATACTCACAATATATGTGTGTACACGTTACATGTATATATTACATGTTACAAGAACAAATATACAGTAGAATTCCATTTTTATAAGCATAAAAAACTAGAAGTTACAAACAATGAAATGTTAACATTCTCTCTAGAATGAATGTAGAATTAATGTCAATGCTTCTTGCTTTTACGCTTCCAAAATTTCTATAGAGAACCTGAATTTTGAAATCTACAAAAATTTTTTTTATCTTAAAATGATCTTTGGGAGGGAGAGAAAAGCAATAGATGGAATCAAAATGATGGTTTAAGTTATTAGCTACTTTAACTCTTGCCCACATCTCTTAAAATAATAAAGAATAGTGTTTTGGGTTTTGTTGTTGTTAGAATAAATTCATAAAAGGGCTATAAAACAAGAAGGCACACCATCAATAGACTAGATAAAATAAAAAATTCCTAGAACACAGAACCCAAATGAGGTCCCTAGAGACTTCAGGAAAAGCAGCCATGTGAAGGATAAGAGCTAAAACAAGATAGCTAAGTACGTAAGAAAAAAGTATGTTTTATATTATAAACCTATATATAAAAGTCATTTTATATGTATATATAAAACATACATATATAACCTATATTTTTATATATATAAGCTTCATATATATATATATAATATATATATATATATATATATATATAAGTTAAGATATTTGAAGAATCTATCAAAGAGGTCTAACTTCACTGGGAGGAGGAAAGAGAGAAAATGAGAAAAGGGGAAAAAAAAAAAACAGAAAACTAATAGAAAAAGTGCCCAGTGGAAAAAAGCATGCGCATTTAGATTTAAATAGCTCCCTGAGTAAAATGAAGTAAGTAACATAATGCCTTAAAAAAGTGTCTCTTCCAGAGAGAGGCACTGGGCAAGTGATTTCCACACAATCTATATTTTAACCCTCATAGTAAACCTGAGTTTAGAGCCGCCATTTTTCCCATATTACAAAAGAAGCAATCAATTAGAAAATTACTAAAAACTTTGGCCAGGTACTTACAACTAGCAATTAATGGAGCTATGTGCCCGATGAAATTTTAGTACACATAAGAGCAAAAAAAAAAAAAAAAAAATTCCTCAAATTTTTGGCCAGAAAGGAAAATTATCTTAAAAAGATAAAGACACAAGAAACAGACTGACATAAAACTCTTCTTCAACAACACTGGATTTTGGAAGACAAAAAAAAAAAAAAAACAGAGAAAATTATTTTGAACTTAGAAGTGTAAATCCAGCAAAACAAATAACCATAAAATAAAGACATTATTAGTCATTAAAAGCTCAGATGAATAGTTGCTATTTCAAGGGTAATTGTTTTTGGCCCCAAAAGCAAATATTTTCAAGAGTAATTCCAATCAAATACAAGAAACTATCAAAGCCTTTTGTTGAACCAAAGCAGAATTTTACTGTATTGAATAATTGAAAAACAGATAGAAATTGAACTAAAAAAAAAAAATTTGCACCAAGACTCCCACTGAAGAATTACTCAGGCGTGCTAAAGGGAAAAAATGAAAAATTAGTTTAAAAAGAAAGATGTGCAATTTAAGAGATAATGTTAAACAAATAAATGAATAAAGCTTATAATTTAGTCTAAATAAATACTGAAGCGATACTGGAAAAAGAAGAGGAAGAAGAAGAAGAAGAAATAACAAACTTCCTTGATAATAAAAACATGAGAGGAGAGTGATAAGGAAGAAAAACAAGAAAATTTTAAAATATTAATAAATAAATGATAATGAATATACTTATCAAAACTCATGAGGTATAACTAAGTCAGTAGTTAGCGAAAAATATATAGTTGTGTGTATGTATTTATGTAATACTCATTTATATCTATGCATACCATTTAAAATTAATTAATATAAGTATATATCAGTGAAAACAGTGAAATAAGGACCTCTGAAATTCCTCCTATCCACCAAAGAAATTAAGACCTAGAAAAAAATTGTTAAAGTTAACTTTTTCAGAATTCTAGAAATTAACCACTGTGTGGTAGCAGTCCCTGAAACAGTTATTCAAGAAAAATGGCTAAATCTCAGTAAGAACAGTGAACTTTGTGGCATTTTAACCTGCCCTATTCCCAACCCCTTTCTCCCCAGCCTACTTGTAGTAGCCTTGAAAATCTACACTCTAGCAATCACAATGAGAAACAGCAGCCTAGCAGCCACTGGAAAAGACAGAATGAAACTGGAACTCTCCCAAAGCCCTATTCCCAGAGAATTGTCATAATTTGTCCTATCTGCTCCTCTCCTGGAAAATTCCACTCACAGGGTTTTTCTTTATTTGACCTGACTCAGAGCTTCCTCAGTACAAATAGGATTCCCCTGAGCTTTTATTTAGGAAAAAATAATCAGCAGCAATTGTTTAACATTATAGCTGCCTGAGGTAGTAATAACAGTGGCAGTGAATAACAATCTAATCCAAAAAAAAAAAATTTAATTAAAAGAAAAAGTTTTGGAGTGAGATGTCCATTGGAGTTTTCAGTTCAGTTCAGTCACTCAGTCGTGTCTGACTCTTTGCAACCCCATGGATTGCAGCACGCCAGGCCTCCCTGTCCATCACCAGCCACCAGAGTTTATTCAAACTCATGTCCATTGAGTCGGCAATCCCATCCAACCGTCTCATCCTCTGTCGTCCCCTTCTCCTCCCACCTTCAATCTTTCCCAGCATCAGGGTCTTTTCAAATGAGTCAGTTCTTTGCATCATGTGGCCAAAGGAGTTTCGGAAAGGCCAGAAATATTCTTGGGACTCTGAAGGGCCCCTTGCATGCACAGCTCTGTGCATGCACCTGTGAACAGTCACACATCCATACAAGACCTAAGAAGGCTAAAAGTTCTCATTTCTCACTGACTCTGATGCTCTGCACAAACAAGAGGTGAAGGCTAAGGCAGAGTCATAAACTGCCTGCCTGAGTATTGAAGTATGCTCCCAGCACAACACATTGCCCTTTGGCAAACACTGGGAGACTTACTGGTTTCAGACATTTAAGAAGATCTCTATCCAATCTTAGATGACTGCTAAGCTAACTAAGTACAGACTTCAAAGACTACACATACAAAGAAAACAGATTTTACAGAATTAGATCCAACAAACAAAATTATCACAAGTAGGAAAAAAGAAAAAACCCTTGGGGAGGGGAAACATCATTTCCAAAGCTGTCACATTATGTGTTCATAAATGACCAGTTTTAAACCAAAAAAAAAAAAAAAAAAAATCACAAAACCGCAAACAAATAAAGTACAGCCCAATCACAGGAAAAAAAAGTTAACAGAAATTGTACCTAAGGAATCCTGATGTAGAGAAGCAGTTTTTACATATATTTTATTTTATTTTGCTTGAAGAGTCTGTGAGCTCTGTGGTTTTTGTTGTGTTTTTTTTTAACTTCTTATTTTGTATTGGAGTATAGCCAATTAACAGTGTTGTGACAGGTTCAGGTGAACAACAGAGAGACTCAGCCCTCTGAGTAATCAAATCCCTTACGGTTATACAGTGGAAATGGCAAATAGATTCAGGGGATTAGATCTGAGAGAATGCCTGAACTATGGCAGAGGTTTATAAGATTGTATAGGAGGCGGTGATCAAAACCATCCCCAAGAAAAAGAAATGCAAAAGACAAAATGGTTGTCTAAGGAGGCCTTACAAACAGCTCAGAAAAGAAGAGAAGCAAAAAGCAAAGGAGAAAAGGAAATATATACCCATTTGAATGCAGAGTTCCAAAGAATAGCAAGGAGAGATAAGACTTCTTAAGTAAACAATGCAAAAATGGAGGGAAACAGCAGAATGGGAAAGACTAGAGATCTCTTCAAGAAAATTAGAGAGACCAAGGGAACATTTCAGGCAAAGATGGGCTCCATAAAGGACAGAAACGATATGGACCTAACCGAAGCAGAAGATATCAAGAAGAGGTGGCAAGAATACACAGAAGAACCATACAAAAAAGATCTTCATGATCCAGATAACCACAATGGTGTGATCACTCACCTACAACCAGACATCCTGGAATTCAAAGTCAAGTGGGCCTTAGGAAGCATCTCTACAAACAAAGCTAGTGGAGGTGATGAAATTCCAGTTGAGCTATTTCAAATCCTGAAAGATGATGCTGTGAAAGTGCTGCACTCAATATGCCAGCAAATTCGGAATACTCAGCGGTGGCCACAGGACTGGAAAAGGTCAGTTTTCATTGAAATCCCAGTGAAAGACAGTGCCGAAGAATGTTCAAACTACTGCACAATTGCACTCATCTCACACGCTAGTAAAGTAATGCTCAAAATTCTCCTAGCAAGTCTTCAACAGTACATGAACCGAGAACTTCAGATATTCAAGCTGGATTTAGAAAAGGCAGAGGAACCAGAGATCAAATTGCCAACATCCATTGGATCGTAGAAAAAGCAAGAGAACTCCAGAAAAATACTTCTGCTTCATTGACTACCCTAAAGCCTTTGACTGTGTGGATCACAACAAACTGTGGAAAATTCTTAGAGAGATGGGAATACCAAAACACACTACCTGCCTCCTGAAAAACCTGTATGCAATTAAAGAAGCAACATTTAGAACTGGACATGGAACAACAGATTGATTCCTAATTGGGAACGGAGTAAGTCAAGGCTGTATGTTGTCACCCTGCTTATTGAACTTATATGCAGAGTATATCATGCAAAATGCTGTGCTGGATGAAGCTACAAGCTAGAATCAAGATTGCTGGCAGGAATATCAATAACCTCACATATGCAGATGACACCATCCTTATGGCAGAAAGCAAAGAAGAACTAAAGAGCCTCTTGATGAAAGTGAAAGAGGAGAGTGGAAAAGTTGGCTTAAAACTCAACATTCAAAAAGCTAAGATCATGGCATCCAGTCCCATCACTTCATGACAAATAGATGAGGAAACAATAGAAGCAGTGGCTGACTTTATTTTCTTGGGCTCCAAAATCACTGCAGATGCTGACTACAGCCATGAAATGAAAAGACCCTTGCTCCTTGGAAAAAAGCTATGACCAACCTAGAGAGTATATTAAAAAGCAGAGACATTACTTTGCCAACAAACATCTATCTAGTCAAGCCTATGGTTTTTCCAGTAGTCATGTATGGATGTGAGAGTTGGACCATAAAGAAAGCTGAGCATCGAAGAGTGGATGCTTTTGAACTGTGGTGTTGGAGAATAGTCTTGAGACTCCCTTGGACTGCAAGGAGATCTAACCAGTCCATCTTAAAGGAAATCAGTCCTGAATATTCATTGGAAGGACTGATCCTGAAGCTGAAACCAAGAACTGACTCATTGGTAAAGACGCTGATGCTGGGAAAGATAGAAGGCAGGAGGAGAAGGGGACGACAGAGGATGAGATGGTTGGATGGCATCACCGACTCAATGGACATGAATCTGAGCAAGCTCTGGGAGATGGTGATGGACAGGGAAGCCTGGTTTGCTACCATCCATGGAGTCACAAAGAGTCAGACATGACTGAGTGACTGAACAACAACAAAGCTAATTCAAATACACACAAAGAAATGCACAGCACTGATAAAGGTAACTCAGATGCAAGTATAAAAGGAGGTATAAATTTATTCTGTAAGTCTTTTTCTTACATGTATGATTTAGAAGACAACTGAAAAAAATAATTTTAAAATATTTCTATAAATTATGAAAGCATATTAAAAGTTTTTCTAAAAATAGTTATAAATGTACTATGCTGATGGTCATAAGTATATCTAATATGTGATAATAGTATAAAAGAGGAAGGAGATATAGCTGAGGAAAATTTGTATACACTATTATAATTAAGTTGGTATTAATCAGAACTAGAGTGTTATAAATTAAGATATTCTGGTAAGTCCAGGCAACCACTAGGAAAGTAACCCAAAAAATACACAGTAAAAGAAGCAACAAGGAAATTAAAATGGTACAATGGAATATATAATTTAACACACCAGCAGGAAAATGACTAAGGAATATGAATAAATAATATTCAAAAAATAAATTTAAGTGGATGATAAATACATGAAAAGTGACCAACCTCATTAGTAAATTGGAAAATGTTTAAAATGGTGAAATGTTTTAAATTCATTGAATTAGCAAAACTTAAAGACTATGTTGACAAAGTATAAGAAAGTGAGGACCCTTGCACCATAGATATGGGAGTAAAAATCAGCGCAGCCTTTGGGGAGGCATTTTGACTGAGTACATAAAAGTTTAAAATTGATAACGCTCTTCGACACAGTGAGAACATGGCCTTGGGCAAGACATATATTTCTGAGTGTCCTAAAAAGTTTGTTCTGATAGCTGATTAAAATGAGAAATGCACAAACATTTTATAAATTCCTAACTTTTATAAACAACAACAATAACAGTGTGACTTCTTTGCATGTCACAGAAGCCAGTAGAAGAATCCTTGTGGGCAGATACACACCTTCTTTGAAAAAAAGTGAAAATGCTTTGCTTAAAATGTTTTAAGGGAAGGATCTGAGCTTCTCAAACATGAATGTGGACAAACATCTGCTAACAGGAGAAAGTGTTATAGAGCAGAAGGTAGCAGAAGGAAGGGCAAAATAAGGGGGACAACCTTTATGAGGGGCTTCACAGGCAACTCTAATGGTAAAGAGCCTGCCTGCAAATACAGGAGACATAAGAGTCCAGGGTTTGATCCCTGGGTCGGGGAAGATCCCTGGAGGAAGCCATCGCAACCCACTCTAGTATCTTGCCTGGGAAATCCCATGGACAGAGGAGCCTGGTGGGCCACAGTCTATAGGGTCGAAAAGAGTTGGACACAGCTGAAGTGACTGAGCACGCACACACGCATCTTAAAAAATACAGAAAAATTTCAGGACTATAATAGGCTTTGATAGAGGTACCACGAAGTTTTGTCAGGTTTGAATTTTTAAGGCTCAGATTATAACGTTTAAGCTTGTGGTCATGCTTTGTTACCTCCCTATAAATGACCACAATGCTAAATTCTTTATAGATCAAATCATAATTCTGTTGCTTAATTTTGGAGAAAGCAATGGCACCCCACTCCGGTACTCTTGCCTGGAAAATCCCATGGATGGAGGAGCCTGATAAGCTGCAGTCCATGGGGTCGGTAGGAGTCAGACACGACTAAGCATCTTCACATTCACTTTTCACTTTCATGCACTGGGGAAGGAAATGGCAACCCACTGCAGTGTTCTTGCCTGGAGAATCCCAGGGACGGGGGAACCTGGTGGGCTGCCGTCTATGGGGTCGCACAGAGTCTGCATGCTTAGAGTGTTACTACTTAGTACCTGTAAAGACGGTAATAGCTCAGTAAACATCCAGGGATTGTTAGTGTGTTTTTTGTGTATTGTAGGGTATGGCTACAGTCCTCAGGTCACAAAGAGTCAGACACAACGCACATGCATACTTTATGATATGTCCCTTCTCCAAGACTCTTCACCTGTTTTCCCCTAAAAATCAATACCAACATGACTCAATTCATCTGAAACTATGGATCCACAACAGTTAATTCCTGTGCCCTATACATAGGGATCCTTATGTACCCCTAGGCTGTAAGCCCATCTCATACACACACACTGCCCCGTGACCCACCCATCCACCCTCTACCCAACACACATAATATTGCTTCTCATTTGGTTAATAATCTCATAGTCAACATGGAGTTTCCAAAGGCCAGACCGTTCCCATCATAAAGAGTCTACTATAAAAATAATGAAAGATCCTCGAATTCTCTTTACTTTCTGTACTGGTAAATTATTAACAGCTGTAGTAAATCAACATTAGCCGGCTCCAGAAGACAAGATGTTCATATCCGTGACATCATCCAGAGGCCTTGGGGTTGATCCACGTGGCAATGCAAGGTCAAGGTCATCTGCACTGTAGAGAATTGTTCGATGCCAGTTCTCGGCTGGCTACAAATGACAGGAACCACTACCTGTGGGACCTTGAATGGGTTACTTCTTTGCCTGAGGTTGGAATGATAATGCAATGAAATGATGTAAGTTAAACAGACTCATGCCTAGCACAGGGAAGGAACTGAGGAAAATAAAGACATGTTTGCTTAATAAATAAGCAAGCTACTTGGTCAATTCGCTTAGCACACTGCATGAAGACTCGAACTGCTGGCATTAGTGCCAGTTTGTATCAAAACAAAAGGCCTTCTCCTGGAAGTATCAGAAGGTAAGGTCTTATTTATCCTGGAAGAAAAAAAATCTCAGAGAAAGATTCAGTTTTATCTCAGAAGATAAAGACTAGTCCATCAGTCATGAAAATCTAAACTGTGGGGAGGATGAGAGAGGCAGAGAAGGGTAGAAGAAGGAGGAGGGGAAAGAGGGCAGAATAGTAAGGAATGGAGAGTAGAGAGAAGGAAGGAGAACAAGAAATAATAGTACATGAAACAGTTCCCTTGCACCTCCCACGTGCCAGGCACTGCTCTAAGTACCTCATGCATATTACCCCATTTAATCCCTACAAAGCCCCATGAGTCAGAGACTCATACTCTGTCAATTTCACAGATGGGTCAGTTGAGCTACAGAGCAGCCAAGTCTCAAGAGGTCCAATGAGCCGGAAGGTAAACTCCTTCCCTGCTGCTCCAGAGTCCAGGCTCTTTGTCACTGCACCACATTGCCTCTCAGAAAAATGGAATATGGAGAAAACTTCCAGTTCTTCTGTTGTCCTCCCGGAAGAAGAAAACTTTCTCTCTTGTGCCTGCTCATTCGTGGTTCCGACGATACTTTATTGGAAATCTCAGCTCACGGGTCTACCTCCCGCTAAACTACTTCCCTGCGGGCAGAAATGCATCTTCCATCTGTGCAGCAGGATCTGCCACAGGAAACTCTTGCCTTCGTCCTAACACCTGCCATTCATTAGACACTGAGTTCACTGGAGCCGTTGTGGGGCCTGGAGGTCTTTAGGTGGCCAGCCCTGCATTTCTGGGAGGCGGCTATGTTTGGAATTGTCTTGTCATTCTGCTGGAACCCTGTAGCTTTTCCAGCTGTTCTGGAGAGTCACCGTTCAACAATGCAACACTCCTGCCCCCAGTCCCAGTGCAGACTTCGTGAGTCTTTAGGATGGTCCCAGTTTCATAAAGGTGACTTTTGTTCAATCAAAGCAATTTACTACAGTGTTTAAGAGTTCTAACTGTGATTTGTTAAATCAGTATAAAAATTTTGATGTATTTAGATAAATTCACAAGTAAGAGAAAATCCTTCCTTAGTCCACAGATCTTTTCTCAGCCACTTTGCTAGCAATATTCGGGAAGCCATAACCTTAAAAGTCAGTTACACATATATGGAGAGAGGGAGTCCTCCCTAGTGCCTCAGATGGTAAAGAATCTGCCGACAGTGCAGAAACCTGGGTTCAGTCCGTGATTCGGGAAGATCCCCTGGAGAAGGGAATGGCAACCCACTCCAGTATTGTTGCCTGGAGAATCCCAAGAACAGAGGAGCCTGGCAGGCTACAGTCCACAGGGTCACAAATAATCAGACATGACTGAGTGACTAACACACACGCATGGAGACAATGAGAGGAGTAGACAGACAGAGGAAGGGTGGAAAACACATTTAAAATGTTTTCATTTTTTAATTACAAAAGTATTCTAAATAGGAAAAAGAACAATCAAAAATAGAAAAAAATAAGCAAAAAGAAAAGGGAAAAAAAATCTCCTTCAAAAAGTAATTATCATTAGTATTTTTAATATACACTCTTTCAGATATTTCTCTGTACGTGCATACGTATCTTTACAACTGGGTGATTCTACATGCAGTTTTAACCTGCCTTTTCCCTAATGTTGTGAATAACATTGTTCAAGATTTCCCTCCTTTTTCCCCATTGCTCTGACTGTACTTCATTGCAACTTTCCATCATTCTTTATGATCTCAAAGTATTCTACGAAATGAATGTATTCTGTTTACTTTACCAGTCCCCTCCTCTTGGACATTACATTGATTTCAATTTTTTGTGTTTCTTATAAACAATTCCTTAATTGTCCCAACATTTTGAACAAATGCCACTCATCTAAAAGAATGGAACTCCAAAACTACACTACCAGCGGTGGTCTGAAATTGTATGGAGTCCACTCTTATCCTGAATTTCATTTTCTCTCTTTCTTATTTCTAGAGCCCTTCTTTCCAATCAACAGACCATTTTTACCCATCCAAACACTCCCTGTCTTGACCCTTCACTCCCTTCTTGCCTAGTCCTCTACCAGTTTTTCTGACACAACTTTGTCTTTTTATTAGCTCCATTTCTGCATACGTTGTCCTTTGCTTTCATCCGCTCACCCTTTGATCCTTTTGGCCCAGTCCATCCTTTGAAGACTAATACACAAAAGACACATGGCAAACCCTGTAGGGGTCAAGGGGTGAATTCAGCACATCCCCAGCCCTAAAGGAGTTCAATCTACTTGGAGATGCAAGGTGCACAGGCACAGTGGTATCCCAGTAAATTGGCTCTCTGGGGGGTTGGGGAAACTTGATGTTTAGGTTTACCAGTTTCTATGCCATAAAATGGGCTTCTCCGGTGGCTCAGTGGTCAAAGAATCTGCCTGCAATGAAGGAGACATGGCATAAGCCATGGGTTCAATTCCTGTGTTGGGAAGATCCTCTGGAGAAGGAAATGGCTAACCACTCCAGTATTCTTGCCTGGAAAATCCCATGGGTTAAACACACCCGGAACCATCCTGCTGGTACAGAAGACTGAAGGGAGAATGAAAAATCATTTTCCATGGGATTGCCGGGGCTATGGTCCATGGGATAGCAAAGAGTTGGACACAACTTAGCAACTAAACACACATGCCATAAAATATTCCTACCATGACCGAGCTACCAATATGACATTCGTTACAGAGTCCAGAGGTTGGGAGAGGTAGATTCAGATAAACCAACTCCAAGACATGACTGCAGGTGCATGAAAAGCTAAAATATATATGTGCACATACATATGTATCCTGGAGTAGGAAATGGCTACCCACTCCAGCATTTCTGCCAGGAAAATTTCATGGACAGAGGAGCCTGACGGGCTACAATCCATGGGGTCACAAAAGAGTCAGAAATGACTTTCAACTAAACAGTACATATGTATGTGTGTCGTACACATGTGGTATATACACACAGTGTATGGATTTCAGCTTTGCAAAGACATGCAGCCCTGTATGTATGTGTTTACAACCAGACTGGACAGCCAGAGCACATATTCATGAGTAGGCAACCGTGTCAACAGCATCTTCATCGGTAACAGTTGCTGAGTATGTTTATTGTGTCCAGGCCTGCGTCCAACGTTTTACACACACTGCTTTGTGGCTCACGCCTAGGATGAGGCATCCTTACTACTGCCAGCTTTACAACTTTACTCTTGCAAAGGCAGCCTTGAAGAGGCAAACCATTCGCCCTTGGATGTTTGATGCAGTAAGTGGTGAAGCCAGGATGAAATCAAGGATTGTCTGATTCCAGAGCCTGGGCTTAGATAACTGCACTCTCCTGCCACTTTCTGTGAGGGAGCCAGGTCTCAGGGCCCCATGCTGTGGATTCCAAGGGGCCAACTGGCCATGAGTCCAAAACAGCAGACTGACGTTCCTGTCAAATCACATGACCAAGCTTGCTTCCCCATTACATCATTCCTCTTCTCCAGCACACCATGAAGCCTGATGGGTAATACCCAAAGGTGCCCTGCAACCGAATATATCATTCTCTCTTCTTTTAGTTCTCTTGTCTTTCCTCCTGACATCTTTTTTTTTTAACTCTTGCTTTTTTGTGCCTATCAGTTTACATTTATCTCCTGAGCTCTCTTTAAATGTCTACCTTCTCAATTATCATTGATAATTCTTCATTATGAAATCCGGGGAACAAAGCTTGAATGACTAGAGGGATGCATAGACATAGAGGCAAATGAAAGGCCCAAGGGGGTGGCCAGCTCATGAACTGTCAGCAGGATAAGGCTTCATCCAGAAGGCACACACATGTGTAAATGAGAGTGTCGGTAAAAGAGTTTTGCAATAATTCTCTTTCCTCAACCTTGCGGCGTCTGAGTCTAGTACTGCTTCAGAGGACTTGACAAAATTGGAGAGGATTCAGCAGAATACCACAATAGGATTAAAGAATTGAAAAACAAGACTAACAACAGCCAGTTAAACACACCCAGAACCATCCTGCTGGTACAGAAGACTGAAGGGAGAATGAAAAATCATTTTCCATTGGAGGTAGCAGTGAGAATGAAGATTTCTTGAGTAGCTACCTTGCACTAAGTACTGTGTGTGGTATTATATCTACATTTTCTCAAATGACTTTCAGTAACACTTCACAGTCAGCTTGACTGAACTCCATGCTTTCATGTAGGTCATGTTGTATCCGTGGGGTTTGAGAACCTGTTCCAGGCTACACCGCAGACACAGGAAGAGTCAGAAGGCAAACCCCTGTCTCGTGGGTTCTGAGGCCCCTATTTTTTCTGCTTTGAAGCCTGTCTCCCATTGAGGTGGCAGTTTCTCCACTATGGCACTACTGACATTTAAGACCAGATAATTACTTTCCGGGGTGAGGGGGTGGTGCTGTCCCATGCACTCTAGGATGATCAGCAGCAAACCTGGCCTCCATTCACCAGATGCCAGCACCCCCGTCCCTCGCCAGCTGTGACAAACAAAAACGTCTCTGGGCATCGCCAGATGTCCCCAGGCCACAAACTCAACTCAGGTTAAGACAAAAGTGGACGTCTCTGGTGGCTCAGTGGTTAGGAATCCACCTGCCAATGCAGGGCACACTGGTCCAGAAAGACTCCTTATGCCACAGAGCAACTAAGCCCAAGCAAGCCTGTGCTCCAGAGTCCACACGCCACGTCTACTGGACCCCGTGCCCCTCCAGAGCCTGTGCTCCAGAGTCCATAGGCCACGTCTACTGGACCCCGTGCCCCTCCAGAGCCTGTGCTCCAGAGTCCACATGCCATGTGTACTGGACTCGTGCCCCTCCAGAGCCTGTGCTCCAGAGTCCACACGCCACGTGTACTGGACTCGTGCCCCTCTGGAGCCTGTGCTCCAGAGTCCACATGCCACGTCTACTGGACTCGTGCCCCTCCAGAGCCTGTGCTCCAGAGTCCACACGCCACGTGTACTGGACTCATGCCCCTCCAGAGCCTGTACTCCAGAGTCCACACGCCATGTCTACTGGACCCCGTGCCCCTCCAGAGCCTGTGCTCCAGAGTCCACATGCCACGTCTACTGGACTCGTGCCCCTCCAGAGCCTGTGCTCCAGAGTCCACACGCCACGTCTACTGGACCCCGTGCCCCTCCAGAGCCTGTGCTCCAGAGTCCACAGGCCACGTCTACTGGACTCGTGCCCCTCCAGAGCCTGTGCTCCAGAGTCCACACGCCACGTCTACTGGACCCCGTGCCCCTCCGGAGCCTGTGCTCCAGAGTCCACATGCCATGTGTACTGGACTCGTGCCCCTCCAGAGCCTGTGCTCCAGAGTCCACAGGCCACGTCTACTGGACCCTGTGCCCCTCCAGAGCCTGTGCTCCAGAGTCCACATGCCACGTCTGCTGGACTCGTGCCCCTCCAGAGCCTGTGCTCCAGAGTCCACACGCCACGTGTACTGGACCCCGTGCCCCTCCAGAGCCTGTGCTCCAGAATCCACACACCACGTCTACTGGACCCCGTGCCCCTCCAGAGCCTGTGCTCCAGAGTACACAGGCCATGTGTACTGGACCCCATGCCCCTCCAGAGCCTGTGCTCCAGAATCCACATGCCACGTCTACTGAACCCCGTGCCCCTTCAGAGCCTGTGCTCCAAGAGAAGCCACCACAGTGAGAAGCCCGTGCACCGCAACTAGCGAGGAGCCCCCACTCCCCTCAACTAGAAAAAGGCCACACACAGCAGCGAAGACCCAGTGCAGCCCAAGAGAAGCTTTTAGTTCATTTATTTACAGAAAAAGATACTTTACCCAGTGTCTACCGTTCTCCATTTCCCTTAGGGACTTCAAGCAGTCATTCTGATCAGAAGTAAGCAAGAACATACTGACCACGTAAGCTGTTCACTTCAGCACATCGTACCATACAAGGTGATGGGCTTCCTGAAAGCTGCAGGATGGACAAGATGACGTATAAAAACCCTTTCCCTCTCAAAGATAGTTTTTTAATAAAGCTAACACATATATATCCTACTGAAACTATACTGTTATTGCTGTTCAGTCGCTAGGTCATGTCCAACTCTTTGTGACCCCATGGACTACAGCACACCAGGCTTCCCTGTCCCTCACTATCTCTCAGAGTTTGCTCAAGTTCTTGTCTATTGAGTCGGTGATGCCATCCAACCATCTCACCTTCTGTCGCCCTCTTCTCCTCTTGCCCTCAATCTTTCCCAGCATCAGGATCTTTTCCCATAAGTTGGCTCTTCACATCAGGTGGCCAAAGTATTAGAGTTTCAGCTTCGGCATCAGTCCTTGCAATGAATATTCAGGGTTCATTTCCTTTAGGATTGACTGGTTTGATCTCTTTGCTATCCAAGGGATTCTCAAGAGCCTTCTCCACAATTTGAAAGCATCAATTCTTCAGCACTCAGCCTTCTTCTTTATGGTCCAACTCTCACGTTTATAGAAGACTACTGAAAAACTATAGCTTCAACTATATGGAAATTTGTTGGCAAAGTGATGCCTCTGCTTTTATAGTGTCTAGATTTGTCATAGCTTTTCTTCCAAGGAGCAAGCATACTATGTATAAGATAGATAACTAATGAGGACCTACTGTGTAGCACACAGAACTCAGTGCTCTGTGGTGACCTGAATGGAAAGGTAATCCAAAAATGAAGTGATATATGTATACATATAGCTGAGTCAAGTTGCTGTATAGCAGAAACTAACACAACATTGTAAAGCAACTATACTCTAATAAAATTTTTTTAATAAATAAAATATTTTTAAAAAATTAAATAGCTCTAATACTTACTGAACAATTGGATCAGGCTGGTACTATGCTACATACTGAGTATGTATTAACACATCTAATCATGATAACAGCCTATGAGGTAGGCAGTATGAGCATTCTCATTTTACAGATGAGGAAACTGAGGCAAAAGGAACTAAGGAAATTGTCCAAGGTTTTAGAGCTAGTGATAAATATCTATGGGAGGAAGGAAGGCGGGAGGGAAGAAAGGAAGGAATTGGTATTAGACCAACCAAGTGACAAGTGAAAACCAGAGGTTCCAATTGAGCCTGGCCCCTGACCCTCATATAAAAAAGCTGATGAATCCCAAATAAGGGTTTTTCTCCAGAGACAGAGGCTGTAGGGAGGCCTGCCCCTGCACATCCCAGCACTAATTGGGAGGCCTGCTTTTTTTCTCTGCTTTTCTGAGATCGTACAGTGTTTAATGGGTGGCTTTATCACTAGGCAATTGTATCATATAGGAGCATTTAAGACTGATTTGGGGATTTCTACTCAGATGCCAAGATAAATGCAAATAATCAGGAGCTTCCCTGGTGGCTCAGATGGTAAAGAATCACCCAGGAAACCTGGGTTTGATCCCTGGGTCAGGAAGATCCCCTGGAGAAGGGAATGGCAAACCCACTCCAGCATTCTTGCCTGGAGAATCCCACGGACAGAGAAGCCTGGGGGCTACAGTTCATGGAGTCTCAAAGACTTGGACGCGATTTAGCAATTAACACCTTTTTTTTTCACTTTCATAGTTGCTTTACGATGTTGCATTGGTTCGTTAGTTTCTGCTGTACAAAGAAATGCATTGGCTATCTATCTATCATCTATCTATCTATATATATATATATATACACCACATCGTGGATGTCCCTCCCACCCCCACCCCACCCATCTAAGTTAGAAAGAGAAAAACAAGTATCGGATATTAGCACATACATGTGAAAGCTAGAAAAATGGTACCAATGAACCTACTTGCAGGGCAGGAATAGAGACACAGAGAAAGGATGTGTAGACACAGTGTTGGGAGGGTGGGTAGGATGAACTGGGAGGTTGGGATTGACATGCATACACTACCAAGGGTAAAATAGATAGCTACTGGGAAACTGCTGTATAGCACAGCTCTGTCCTTCATGGTGAACCGTACTTTTTAAAGATTTTTTTATTTTGTCTTGGGGTGTAACTGACTAACAATATCGTGCTAGCTACAGGTGAACAGGGAAGGGCCTCAGACACCCATATACAGGATCCATTCTCCCCCAACCCCACTCCCACCCAGGCTGGCACACAGCAGATGAGCACAGCCCCCTGTGCTGTACAATAGAACCGTACAGTTTTTAACTATAAAAGGCGGAAAAGAAAGACACAGTCTGAGGCCGTCACGGCCCTGTGTGTACCAGGACCCGTAGCCTCCTCCTTGAGTCTCTCCCGGCCACAATGTTATTCCTTCCCAACAGGGTCAGGGTCCCTCCTGCTTCACACTGCGGTGCGGGTTTGGGGTAGGGGAGGGTGGGCTGGGCCGGAAGCCGCCCGACAGGAGCTTCTGGGAGCAGACCGTCCATGTCCCCAGCCACTCTGAAAGGTGCTCTTCTTTCCTCTCAGTTCAGAAGCCGGGGCTCCCTCTGAAGCCACCACACACATGGCAAACCTCTCCTCCCCGAGCCAGCCCTGCGTGGTTCCCTCCAGCGCGCCAGGCCCAGGGGCCTCTGTGTTTATGCCCTGACCCGTGGCTGAGGCCTATTTTCCCTCCCGGGCTGTGACCCGACCTCCCAGGATGCCTGCCCTGCATCTGTTGATTTTTCTCCTTCCTGTCTTCTCACATCTTCCCCATCTGCAAATGGCATTTCTGGGGATGCAAGAGCAGCCCCAGACCACAGGTATGAGTCCTGTCTTTGCTGGGCCACAGCCCTTTGCAATCAAAGGCAGACGCCTGCGGTGCCCTGTCCCGGTGGGGTGCACGGCCTGTGTCCTGTCCTGGTGTGCAGTCAAAGGAAACTTTGTGCTTGAGGGGCTCCTCTCTCCTTCCCTTTCACTGCTATGGGTTCAGAAAGACCACCTCCCCTGTCTGGGGGCTCCTGCCCTGCCCAGAGAAACAAGGCAGTGCAGAGCTAGCGAGTGAGCTGGAACTCAGCAGCCATGGGTTCGAATCCTACACATCATTTCTTTTTTTTTTGTCTTTTTAAACTTTTTTATTTTGTGTTGGGATATAGCCCAGTGGGGCTTCCCAGGTGGCACTAGTGGTAAAGAACCCACCTGTCAATCCAAGAGACATAAGAGACATGGGTTCGATCCCTGAGTGGGAAAGACCCCCTGGAGGAGGGCATGGCAACCCACTTCAGTGTTCTTGCCTACAGAATCCCTATGGACAGAGGAGCCTGTGTAGGCTACAGTCCATGGGGTTGCAAACAGTCAGACATGACTGAAGCGATTTAGCGCACATGCTTGCATAGCCCCATAACAATGTTATGATAGTTTCAAGTGAACAGCGAAGGGCCTCAGCCATACATTACAGGTACCCACTGTCCCCCAGACTCCCGTCCCATCCAGGCTGCCACATGACATTGGGCAGCGTTCCCTATGCTATACACTAGATCCTTGCTGGTTACCCACTTGAAATACAGCAGTGTGTACATGCTGATCTCTAATTCCCTAACCTTCCCTCCATCCTTCCCCCCCACCCCTCCTTGGTAACCGGAAGTTTGTTCTCAACATCTGTCTGTCGCACATTCTTTCTTAGCTGCCCCTAACTCCCCTCCTCTGGGAGGCAGGGAGGCTGCGTGTGGATGGCGGGGATTCAGGGCCACCCTGGCGAGGCTCTGGTCAGGATGCAGTGGCAGAGTCTGTGGGAAGTCCCAGTGCCTAGGGGGCACTCCATCATGCCAACAGCCTTCCAGCCTCACCCCCAGGGCCTGGACCACCCTCAGGGCCAAAAACGTCAGGGACCCTGTCCCGTGAGCTCCCACCTGACCTGCCACTCTCCGAGTGGAGCTCCATCCTGGGGAAGCTGCCCCAGAAAGGAGGCCCCACCTCAGTCTACATGAACCTCTGGTGACCCAGATTTCTGTTTCTTAACAGCATCACATTGTCACATTTTATGTTGAATAATAAGGGCCTCTTTTTTAAACAAGAAATACAGATAAAACAATTTGCAGAGAGAAGTCAAGTTTCTGCCCAGACTTTAGACTTAGACTAAATACTTAGACTTCCGCCCTAAGTATTTTCTACTTTGGGATTTGAAAGGTTCAGAGTCAACAGGATCCACAAAGCCCCCACCTGCTCCTGTCTGCCAGGAAAACTAGACTAACATTCTCTGGATAGCCAGGAAGGGCTACATCTTGTTGATGACACGTGATCAAGGTGGAGTTGCATCAGTAATCCCCACCTCAAACATTCCCTCCTTTCCCCCCACCATTCTTCCTCTCCCCCTACACCCCACCCAGTGCATTTCATGATGCATCTGCCCCTAATACTTCTGAGAGGCTCCTGCTAGTGGGAAAAGCCCTATTGTTTGAGTTCAAGCCCTTCAGGTTCAAATTATAGCACAGCTCCTTACTGGCTGTGTGACTTAGGAAGTTGTTTAACCTCTCTGAGCCTCAGCATCCCCATCTGCAAAATCAAAAGAGCTGATGGCAAGATACTCCTCTCAGGGCTGATGGGAAGATGGGATGAAACGTGGCTCAGAAAGACTCTGGTACAGGGTTGGAACTATGCAAAGGGTCACCTCCATCATCACTGTGCTCTGTCCCCATTTCAAACCAACAGACGCTACCCAGCCCAGCCCCCTCCAGCAGGGCAACCAATGTCCCAGGTGGCAGGACCCACTGGATCCTGATGTTGTCTGTCCAGCCCTGCAGGCCTCCCCAAGTTAGCCCAAGGCAGGACTAGCCAGGCTGGCCTAGGAGGGGCCGGGGAAGGTTACCTGGGAAGGACAGAGTGGGCAGCAGAAGGAGATGGGGAAATAAGCTACAGAAGCAAATTTAAATTTTCATTAACTTTTCCCAATTTTAAAAGTAACACTTCATGGGAAATTTAGGGAGGGTATTACAGAAGATCTACAAAGTACAAATGAAGTAAAATTAATGTTTAAAAGCTTATGATGTCCCTACACTGAGAGCAGCCTTGTAGGGGGCTGAATCCTTTCTCACATCTTGTTCACTAGTCAGTGACATCCATTGTCACCCAGCTTTGCATCCTGACTTTGGACCCTGATGTTAAATGGTCCCAAGCAGGAGGAAGTGATGTTGCTAGTTCCCAATTCTGTTGATAAAGCTTTCCAGGCTCCAGAGAACTTGGCCAAGGTCACCGAATTCAAGGTCAGATGAAAGAGTCACTTACATTCTATCCACCAGCTGCTGGTCTTGGTCTTCATCTCTGGAAAATAACCTCAAACAAAAAGCAATAGAATTAGCAGTTAACCCCTGGCTTTGGAAAAGGGCTTTACTCTTTCAGAAGGACTTTCGTGCTGCTGTTTCTTCCTGTCCTTCCAACACCTCCGCAAGGTAAATGGGTAGGCTACCATTATTCCCACTTCAAAGATGAGACTCCAAGAAATTAGTGATTCCACTGAGGTTACAAAGATGGAGGTGGAGATGAAAGCAGACTCAGGTTCTCCCCTGGAAAGTGTAGCAGCATCAGGCTACCCCAGGGAGCTTAGATGGAGTGATGGAGGGAGCAAAGCAGGAAGGCAGTGTTCTGAAAGAAAACGCAGAGTGAGGACCACGGATAATACATCTCTGCCCGCAAGTCTTCCTCCACTGCAGAGTCCCCAGAGGCCTCCAGGTAATGTCCTTAACAGACGCTGAGCTCCTTGCTGCCCCTCCCCTTTGGGCCAAATATATCCCCATGACGCCTTTTTCCAGGTTAATTGATTAGGGGTCAGAACCTTAATCAAGCTCCCGTTTCTCAGGAACCACTGGTGATTTCAGTCCCATGCTGTAAGCCTCCTTTAAATGCAGGGCGCCTTGACTTGTTTTTTCCATTTCTTTGGCTATGCAGGGTCTTAGCTGTGGGAACTTTTGGTGGCAGCATGCGGGACCTAGTTCCCTGACCAGGGATTGAACCCAGACCCCTACATTGGGAGTACTGAGTCTGAGCCACTGGATTCCAGGGAAGTCCCATCTTGACTTTTGAAATGACAGCTTCCAGGGCACTTTCCACCCATGCTGGCATGTCCTCGAATTCATGTTGTGTATGTGGCTTCCCTGGTGGCTCAGAGGTTAAAGCGTCTGCCTCCAGTGCGGGAGACCCGGGTTCGATCCCTGGGTCGGGAAGATCCCCTGGAGAAGGAAATGGCAATCCACTCCAGTATTCTTGCCTGGAGAATCCCATGGACGGAGAAGCCTAGTAGGTTACAGTCCACGGGGTCGCAGAGAGTCGGACACAACTGAGTGACTTCACCTTCACCTGGCAGTGAACTTTGAGCTGTGTTCACACCTGACTCTGACCTCCAGCCGGGGACGCTACAGAAAGGATACACAACCGGTCCAGCACCAGGAGGAAGATCTTGCTAGAGGCAGGCAGGCCACACGGGGCTCCTACGGGAAGAAGGTGGTGTCCTCCTCCCCTCATTCCTGATCAGAAACCAGGCTAGGGAACTGCAGGGACGGGGCAGAGTCATGACTGGCCAAGAGACGCTCTCGTCCATGAAAAGAATCGCTAGCCTTCTCAGGCACTTAATCAGCCTGACATTCAGCTAACAGCTTTACTTTTTTTTCATCACATTCCTTCAACTATAACAGAAGCTACTGCGAAGGCATCGGCTCAGGTGACCCGAAGGCCCAGGGTTGGTCCCAAATAGCATGAACAGTGAATGGTGTCATCAGGCATTATCTCTTGCTCTCTCTCTGTCTCTTGCTCTATCTCTCTGTCTCTTTCTCTCTCTGTTTCTCCTTCTTTCCCTCAGTCTGCCTTTCTCTGTGTCTCTGTCACTCTCCATGTCTCTATCTCTCTGTCTCTGTATATCACTCTCTGAGTTTCTCTGCATCTCTCTGTGTCTCTGCTTCTCTCTTGTGTGCTCAGAGGTATTTATGCTACATGGATGTTTGCACCGTGCTTTCACATCTGAGTTATCATCTGGGATTTCTATCAGACTCCATCTGTTTCCAGAACTGTGTGCAAACAGCTCAGAAAAGGTGGGATATAAAGCATTTTAATTTGCTCTGACCTGAAAATCCATAGGATCCAGAATGTGTGAAAGGAAACCAGGAAAGGGAAGGAAGAACATATTGGCGGGCCTGTCACAGTCCAGAGACTTTCAGACCCAGTTGGACACAAAACCAGCCCCCAGGCACATGCCCTCGTGTGCAGCATGGCAGCTTTCTGAACCATTGCACCTTCCCTCTCAGAAGCACACACTCGCCTGGGGTGAAATTCTGTGTCTGCAGCTTTCTAGGGTGTGATCTTGTGCGAATGATTCTACTGCTCTGAGCCTCAATCCCCTCCCCTGAAAACAGAGCCAGTCATTCCTCCTGTGGAGGAGTGTTGTGAGGGTTACACCCATGCGAAGCCTTTAGCTGGAATTTGGCCTGTAACAAGGGGCCCCGTGAAGGGGACAGTAGTGGCGGTGGTTGATGGCGTGGCCGTGGGGCTGGAGGTGGAGATGGGGACGCTAGCGATGCTAGTGATGGGGACGTGCTGGCGGCAGCGACGGTGGCTGTGTTAGGGAGGAAGATGCAAATGGGTCTGCTGGCGGCCGCGGTGATGGTGGTGATGTGTGGGTGAGTGCAGGGGCAGAAGAGAGCTGGTTACGATGGTGCTGGGGGCACCGGTCCTGGAGGAATTGGCCTGTTCCTTCCTCTAGTTTCGACAATGCACGTGTGCTTTAGGAAGACCAGGCGTGTCTGTGACTAAGCCTTCTTGCCTTCAGACTCACTTCTCCCTAAGGGACTCCCAGAATCAGCAGTCAGTATGCCAGTCCCTTCGGCCCAGTTCCCACGGTCACTAAGCAGGAGTCACTCGGCTTGATAAGTACTAAGCTCGGTCTGGGCTGGGCCCTGGGAAGGCCAGTGTGAATGAAGACACTCTCCCGTCTCTCTGTCTCTCTCTCCCTCTCTCCCTTTCTGTCTTTCTCTCCCCCGACTCTTTCTCTATCTCTCTTTCTCTCCTTTTCTCTCTGTCTCTCCCCTCTCTCTCTCTCCCTTTATTTCTCCCTCTCTCTCATCCCTGTACTCACCATTTCCTGCCTCCTTGGCACTTAGCTTTCCAAGCACACTGTGGCTTTTTTACCAGTTCCCACCACCTTTGCGCCCTATTTCTCTATCTGCCCTGAAGACCTAATTCTTAATTTCTTGCTGTGCTTGAGATTTCACATTAGGGAAATACAAAGTAAAGTCCCCCAGTACAGATTTTCCCCTCAATACAAGCCAAGAACCTCCTGTCCTGCCCACAGTTATCGTGAAGAAATTCCTCAACAGTCAGAGAACAAGCTCTGAGAAGCTAGGTGAGCCTCAAAATGGCAAATCCAACTTGGACATGGAACAAAAGCATCAAGAAATTAATAGCACTTAGGCCATTGAAGGTTCTTGAGAGATGCTGTCCCAGCAAGCGTTACAGAAAACATGTTGTCCGTGGGGATTTCAACAAAGTTGATAAAAGAGGAGGAACCATCAGGCCTCAAACCAGAAGCCTAGGTTCAGGTCCTGACCCTCTCACTGTCTCCCCCAGGCCTCGATTTCCACATTGCAAACTGGAGATAAGCATGAAACTGACCTCCAGCAGGGTGGAGGCACTGGCATTGAAACCATGAAGAGCTCTACAAAGATGAACCTTCTTTATCCTCCTAATCATTGGAACATCTTTCTCCAATAACCCAACTTTCATCCTTCAGGTCAGGGCTGTGGCTCCCTGCTCTCCCAGGGCAATTATCCCTAGTCTCATTCTGTTTTGAAGCCCTTTCCCCAAAACCTAAATTGTAATGAGGTCAGTGATCAACTCCCTTGCATGAGGGTTGGAGCTAAATTACACTCAATTGTGGTCTGGGAGGAGTGTTATTTACAGAAGCCTCTGGTGCACTGAGGATGGAGAGCAGCGCATGCTTCACATCCGTGTGCGTCTTCAGGGCCTGGCAGTCTCTTCCTGGGGAACTTTCCAGGAAATCAAAGGATGGAGTGATTTTTTTTTTTAATCTACTAAGCCGTTTTCTAACAGTTCATTCCCAACAGCCTGGAAATTTGTATAGCGTAAGATAGCGTCCCCAGAGAAGGCAATGGCACCCCACCCCAGTACTCTTGCCCCATGGGCAGAGGAGCGTGGTGGGCTGCAGTCCATGGGGTCGCTAGGAGTCAGACACGACTGAGCATCTTCACTTTCACTTTTCACTTTCATGCATTGGAGAAGGAAATGGCAACCCACTCCAGGGTTCTTGCCTGGAGAATCCCAGGGACAGGGGAGCCTGGTGGGCTGCCATCTATGGGGTCGCACAGAGTCAGACACGACTGAAGCGACTTAGCAGCAGCAACAGCAAGGTAGCTTCCCAGGTGGCTCAGCAGTTAAAGAATCTGCCTGCCAATGCAGGAGATGTGGGTTTGATCCTTGGTCTGGAAAGATCCCCTGGAGAGGGGAATAGCAACCCACTCCAGTATTCTTGCCTGGGAAATCTTACGGACAGTGGAGCCTAGTGGGACTACAGTCCACAGGCTCGCCAGAGTCGGACATGACTTAGCAACTAAACAATAACAAAAGTGGCAAGAATAAGCTGAGTCACACCAAACATTTCAACTGAGGCCCACTTAGAGAACATTGTTGTAACCCAGCATGAAGGGCAATGCCTGGTATGTCTTGAGAAACAGTTGCATTAGCTGATTACTGAGTAACTAAACACCTGCCCCACTCTTCCCTCTACCTACAACTTCCACTGTCTTGGCTGGTTACTTATTTTTTTCAAAGCACAACTTAAGTTTTCCTTTTCGGGGAAGGATCCAACCATCATCCTCCACTCGCATTCCCTCCAAATGGTCCCAGAACAGCTTGGATACATATCTCAAGATTCCTCTCCTGCTGTAACAGAATCATTGGTTAAGCAGTGTTCTGTCCACCTGACTGTGAGATCCTTAAAAGTAGAGACAGTGCTTGCTTGCTTTCTTTCTTTCTTTCTTTTTTTTTTTTCTTTTCTTGGCTGCTCTGAGTCTTCATTGTTGCACACAGGCTTTCTCTAGTTGCGGCAAACGGGGAGTTCTCCCTGGTTGCAGTGCTCGGGCTTGTCATCGAGGTGGCCTCTCTTGCTGAAGAGCACAGATTCTAGGGCAGGTGGGCTTCAGTAGTTGTGGTTCCCTGGCTCCAGACCACAGGCTTAGTAACTGTGGTTTACGGTCCTTAGTTGCTCCGCAGCATGTGGAATCTTCCTGGACCAGGGATCAAACCCGTGTCCCTTGCATTGGCAGGCAGACTCTTAACCACTAGATCACCAGGGAAGTCCAAAAACTGTGCTTTCTTTCCTTATGTTTCAATATCTCCAAATGGGAGGAAATTGGAATGAAGCTGCTAATTGGTGTCAAGGGCCCATTTAGAATCTGTTCTCTCCAAGTTCCAGCACTGGAAGTGATAACTGTCAATGGAGAAATAACCCAAAGCAAAGGTAGACATTTTGCCTGGAAATTTTTTATTTGAAGTCCAGAAATCAGTGGTGTCAAAGATACACAGTCTTCTATCCATGCATGAGGGACAGGGAGGCCTGGCATGCTGCAGTCCATGGGGTTGCAAAGAGTTGGACACAACTTAGCAACTAAACAACAACAATCCAGGCATGGGCTTAAATACCATGAGCATCAAAGGAAATGAAGCTCAAGTCTCCCAAGGATCGAAGCCTGCAAAGGAGATGCTTCAGTGATCCTGGCTTTCTCAGCACCAGGGTGGTCTGCCTATGGTTGGGCTGGCTGAGACATTTGGCTTCCTCCTTCAACCCACTAATGATCTCTGACTCCTGAGAGGACTGTAGGGTTCTCAGTGATACAAACGGACATCTTCCCCAACCCCCATCTGCAGCTCACCACTTCTAAAAACACTGGCTTGCTTGCATTTCTAACACATGGGGAAATATCCTAAGCTTCTCATAGCCATGTGGTATTCCCCAAATTCTCCCCTCATTCCACCCTTTGTCTGCCACTGTTAGAAGCTGGGTCTGGTTGAAAGTCAAGAAATTCTCACAAATCCCAAACCAGAAAACTTTTTGCAACAATTTGAAAGTAGGAACGTTCTCTGCTGCATGTTCATACTTTCCAATCCCAAGGCTTGGCCAGTGTGTGTCTTCCTGCAAAGCAGATGTCCATCTGCTAACTGAAGAAGAAGAGAGTCTCTTTAAAATCACGGCATAGTTACCTCCCTGGTGGTCCAGTGGTTAAGAACTCACTTTGCAAAGCAGGAGATCCAGGTTTGATCCCTGGTTGTGGAATTAAGACTCCGGTTGGAGCAACTGAGCCCGCATGCTTGAACTGTACACCACAATGGAAGATCCCGCATGCCGCAAGTAAGACCCAAGGCAGCCAAGTAAATAAGTAAATATTTAAAAAATAAAATCACAGCACAGATTAACACAGCAGAGGAAAGTGGCTAAGTGGAACTGGGCAAGAGATTTAACCTCTCTCTGCTCAGTTTCTTCATTAGTACAACAGGGGAGTTTGTGATACCTCCCTCAAAGGGTTGCCGTAGGGATTAAATGAGGCAATTCAAGAAAAACACTTAGGACAATGCCAGGAACAAAGCAAGTTTCAACGAATGGTAGCTATCATTATCATAATCACTATCACTATTCAGCAATCTCAAAAGAACAGAGCAGCGCAAGTTGAAGCAATGAGACGTGGACACCGCCTGCCTGTGAGCCACGAGCTCTGCCAACAGACTTAATGAAAGGGGCCAAACTAGCAAGTTCCCTATAGTGCCTCCACCACCGCTGAAACAGGAAAGTGCAAGGCAGAGATCAGTGATGGTCTTTTTCTTCCCTCCCAAGCCCCCAGGAGTGGAAGGCAATGATCAGACGTCTCCTGATCACCAAGTCCCGTGTTAGCGTATAGTCCCCAGCACCCTGTGGGTGCTGTGGCTATCTGTGCTGTTTGTGTGTTTCTCCGTCACTCTGGCAGGGCAAATGTGATCTCCTCATCAGCAGCTGGGAAACAAACCAGCTATAACCTCAAGTCTTTGGAAGGTCAGGTGGAGAAGCAGCATCTTCCTAGCAACAGTTGCCAGGGAAGATTATGAGGGTGGACTCAACTCCCAGTGGAGATGAAGACATGGAGAGCTCTGTATTTGGCATTTGTTTGGATGGGGCCGGTGCAGGAGACTTGCCACTGTGAAGGGCATATTCAGTCTCTTTGGTTACTGCGCTGTTCATTCTTTTTGTTAAGAGTTCTGGCTGGCTCTTTTGTATCATTTGATGTTACTTCATTTTCCTAAAATATCAGAACAGAAAATTACCCACTCCAAAGAGTGCTAATCCTATTAGACTCAAGACCCTATTTTTATAGCAAATATTTTACAATATCTCCTTTGCTAGACTTTTTTAAATTTATTAACATATAACTGATTTACAGTGTTGTGCCAATCTCTGCTGTACAGCAAAGTGACTCAGTTATATGCATATATATGTTCTTTTTATATTATTTTCCATTATGGTTTATCACAGGATATTCAATATAGTTCTCTGTGCTATACATTAGGACCTTGTTGTTTATCCATTCTAAATGCAATAATTTCCATTTACCATCCCCTTTCCTAGACTTAAATGGAATTATAGATGTATAACCTACCTAAGTACATAATTTTAAAAATAAATATAGCACTCTGTGCTATAAACAATAAGAAATAAAGCAATTTACAACACAATAAGATGAATTTCAACCTTTGAATGTTTGTGAACAAATACACTTAGAAGAACAAATATGCTTGCTTCCCTGATGGCTTCAGACAGTAAAGAAACTGCGTGCAATGTGGGAGATCCAGGTTCAATTCCTGGGTCGGTAAGATCCCCCTGGAGAAGCGAATGGCTATCCACTCCAGTATTCTTGCATGGAGAAGTCCATGGACAGTGGAGCCTGGTGGGCTACAATCCATGGGATGGCAAAGAGTCAGACAACTTCTCATTTCATTTTCATTTCACACTTAGAAGACATAAAGAACAAATCAGATGCTTATATCTAGTTTTGATATATTATCCACATTCATTCTTTCTAGCTGACATTTTAAAATAAGAGCTAAATAAGTACATTAACAATCGGTATAGAATCACCACGAACTCAGAGCCTACAGCTGCAGACAGTCTGATGCAGTGTTGTCACATCAGACGCTGGAAACAATGCTGTCATCAGAGGCATGATTCTTCAAAAACAGTAAACAACTCTGCAGAGCTACAAACAAAGCAAAGTGTCAATATATGCTTTCTTCCATTGAAGTGGTGCTTGCCTTTCTTGAAAATTCAGTGCAACCATGAAACGATGGCTTGAGTGTACACGTGAAACAGAGTTAGGTTCAAGGCCCAGGTGACCACAAACAAGATGTTTACCTACTTGAGGAACAGTTGGTGGGACTGACTCAGGATGTCTTGTGCAGAATACCATCGTTCTCTGGTCTCCACCCACCAAATGCCAGTAGAACCCAGGCCCATCCCTGTGACAATCAGAAATGTCCCCACACACTTTCAGACTGTTCCCTACAAGCACCAGTGATCTAGCCCAATCCCCCCACCCATTATAAAGGGGGATAAACAGGTTCAGAGAGAAAAAGTGACTCATTCAAGGGACAGCCAAGATGAAACTGAGACCCACCTAACTCTCAAGCGAGGTTTTAGGACAATTAGCTGAAATTTTGTGAATCTCCTTCACTCCTCGGATGTGTCAACGTGAAGCTATGAGTTATACTGGCATTATTCATGGTTCTATTTATCGCCTCTTCTGTCCATTTTCAAAGTTAATCTTGATTTCTTCTTGCTGGTAATTTCTTGTCCTGTACTAAGCTATGAGCAATTTTGAAGCTTTAGTTTTGGCAGAAAAGCATTATTCTTTGGAGAAAAGAGTCATTTCTCCACCTGGTGCTTATTTCACATGGATCAACAATAGAGTCTACCAACACTCAGCCAATGGAAGACGATAGAATAAAGACCACACAGTTGGCACAGTGAAGAGTTTTATTTCATTTTACATGTAAAGAAAAGATGTGATACTGTGATGTGATGAGCATTATGTATTTGACTTTCATCCCCAGTTCCTGGACAAAGCTCCTGAGACCCTTAGAATTTCTGAGTGATGGGAAAAGAGGTGTCTTTTGTTATTCATAATAAGCCCCTTTCAACTACACGTGAATTTATACTAATAGAATGACGCCTAGAGGATGCAGCCTGGTTGCAGGGGGAATAAACCACAATATTAGAGGGTTAGAACTTTCAGCACCCATCCCCCCCCCTCCCCGACCTTCTAGGGAGAGGAGAGAGGCTAGGGATTGAGTTAATCACTAACGGTCAATGATTCAGTCAGTCATGCCTGGGTAATGATGCCTCCATTTTTTAAAAAGAAACTATTTGCAGGACAGGAATAGGGGATAGAGAAGCAGGCATAGAGAATGGGCACCAGGACCTGGGGGTGGGGATGGGAGGGTGGGATGACTTGGGAGATGGAGTGACACTTACACACTACCATGTGTAAAATAGTTAGCTCGTGGGAAGCCGCTGTATAGCACAGGGAGCTCAGCTCAATGCTCTGCGATGACCTAGAGGGACGGGGCTGGGGACAGGCTAAGAGGCAGGTCCAAGAAGGAGGGGATATATGGATCCATTGAGCTGATTCACTACGTCACACAGCAGAATCTAACACAACAGTGTAAAGCAATTATATACCAGTTTCAAAAAAGAAAGAAAACTCTCACCTAAGGATTTTGGAGTCTAGCTTGCTAAGCACATGAAGGAACTGGGGGAACGGTGCGCCTGGAGAGGGCTCGGAAGCCTGGCACCCTTCCTTTACCTCTCCCCGTGCAGCCCGTCCGTCTAGCTGTTCATGAGTTGTATCCTTTCATAATAAATTGGCAATACAGTTAGTAAACAGGTTTCTTTAGTTCTGTGAACCATTTTAATAAATTACCAAATCTGAGAAGGGGATCTTGGGGAACGTTTAACTTGTAGCCAAGTTGGACAAAAGCAAGCAGTACTTTTTGCATTTAAAGGCATTACCATGTTTTAAGAATAAGAGTTTGATTATCTGGCTTACTTCTTTTAAATTACTGAAGTTGTATGCTGCTGCTGCTGCCGCTAAACCACTTTAGTTGTCTCTGTGCAACCCCATAGACGGCAGCCCACCAGGCTCCCCGTCCCTGGGATTCTCCAGGCAAGAACACTGGAGTGGGTTGCCATTTCCTTCTCCGATGCATGAAAGTGAAAAGTGAAAGTGAAGTTGCTCAGTCGCGTCCGACTCCTAGCGACCCCGTGGACTGCAGCCTACCAGGCTCCTCCATCCATGGGATTCTTCCAGGCAAGAGTACTGGAGTGGGGTGCCATCGCCTTCTCCATTGAAGTCGTATAGTAATATAATCATTATTATTTAGAAAGCCTGATACATATTCAAAGGCAACGTCCAGGATGTTAAGGAGTTGGAATTGAGGAGACAGGAGAAGACTGAGTTGCTGCTGTTGAGGAAAGGAGGTAGGGTAGAAAGGGGGGTCCCATACTGAAAAGTGTCCAAGAGATCCATGCGGAGATAGCCAGCAGGTGTCTAGTGATGCAGTCTGCACTTTGCAGTAGGGGCTGGGCTAGGGTTTCAGCTCTTAGGGTCAAACCCAAGGAAAGAAGAGTTGATACAGACTAAATTAGATCACCCCCAAAATATGTGCTGAGTAAAACAAGACAGAAGGTCCAGGAAAGCCCATGTTTGAGGCATAGGTAGAAACAATATGCCAAGAAAGAATGGTGAGAAAGAATAAACTGAAGAAAAATAGAGAGACTGATGTCAAAAAGAAAAGAAAAAGATAGCCACCAAAAACAAAGTCTTGGGCTAAGTGCTGAACAACACACACCATCCTGTTTAATCCTCACAGCACTAACAATGAGATAGTATTAAGATCCCCAATTTACAGTTGAAGAAACCACAGCAAAGAAAAGGTAAGTCACGTGCCCCAAAACGCACAGCTAGGAAGTAAGAGGCTTAACTAGAATTTGAAAACAAATAGTCTGAGTGCAAAGACTATGATTTCCAGCTAACTAAGAGAAAACCAAGGCATCAAATGTGTGCTTTGGGGCTTCCCTGGTGGCTCAGTGGTAAAGAACCTGCCCACTGATGCAGGAGACCAGGTGGGATCCCTGGTCCAGGAAGATCCCGCATGTGGTGGAACAACTAAATCCATGCACCATGACTGTCGAGCCTGCGAGCTAGAGCCCGGGAGCCGGAACCACTGAAGCCAGAGTGTCCTAGAGCCTGTGCTCTGCAACAAAAGACGCCAACGCAGTGAGAGGCCCGGGCACCGCAGCTGAGAGAGTAGACCCTGCTTCACCACAACTAGAGAAAAGCCCACGAGCAGCAACGAAGACCCAGCACAGCCTAAAATAAATAAACAAAATAATTTTCAAAAATGTTTGAGTATGCCTTGGCTCTAGATTTACAGCAAAATGCTATTAATATAAATAAGCAAACAAACATAAAAACCAAGGTTTCATCTCAGCTGAGTTGGGGACTATGACACCTGCTCCCAGGAAGCCCTTCAGGCAAGGGGCAAAGTCAAGGACAGGACAGGCTCTGCCAGTCTTCATCACTATGCTTCTCACCCTCCCTCAGTCCTCAGCAGAAGCGTGAAAATGGAAAATTTCTCATTATGGATTACACTGTCTTGTCAATAAAGCAAAAATCACTCCCCAAAATAGATCTTCCCAAATGAGTAAATGGATGAACAAAGAAAACCTGTTTCCAGACTATTATATAGAGCGAATGAATTTGCTTTTAAAATGTGGAAAGCAAAATTGATCAAGCCACAGACGCTGATTTAATTTCTCCCTCCTCTCCTTAGCAGCCAGGCTTCCCTGGTGGCTCAGCAGTAAAAACCCACCTGCAATCCAGGAGACTCTGGCTTGACGCCTGGGTTGGGGGATGCCCTGGAGAAGGGAACAGCAACCCACTCCAGTATTTTTGCCTGGAGAATCTCACAGACTGCGGAGCCTGGCGAGCTACAGTCCCTGGGGTCACAAAAGAGCCGGACACAGCTGAAGGGGCTGAGCAGACATGCACGCGTCCTTAGCAGTCAAGTCACCCACACGGAACAGCAATGCCTACACCCTCAGGAAGGGTTTTCTGGTAGACGGCAAAAGATGAGCTCCAATCCTACCCCCACGACAGAAAACCAAGCCTGGACTAGTTTGGTCCAAGCCATCCCACAAGGACAGTCTTCTGCCATATTGAATGAAGCTATTCTTAGAGCAGAAATGAAATCCATCGCTTGTCTTCGCCTTTGTGGGATACTTGGCCTTCCTGATCTCCTCCAGTAAAGGAAAAGGCAGGTGGTGCTCCAAACCAAAACAGTAACCACAGCCCTACAGAAGTGGCAGTGATGGGAGATTAAGCAAAGTAGACAGGTTTCTAGAGAAACTCCTTAGGTGTAAAAGTCATAGACAGGTTTTGAGAGAAACTCCTTAAGAGCTGAGAGTCGCGGGGGTCATGTCCGACTCTTTGTAACCCCACGGACTTCTCCAGGCCAGAATACTGAGGTGGATGGCCTACTTCTTCTCCAGTGGATCTCCCCTGACCCAGGAATCAATTCGAGTCTCCTGCATTGCAGGCAGATTCTTTACCAACTGAGCTATCAGGGAAGCTCAAGAATACTGGAGTGGGTAGCCTTTCCCTTCTCCAGGGGATCTTCCCGACTCAGGAACCCCAAGAGAAAGGGAAATGTTAAGGATGATATTGAGGTGTTCCCCTATAAACTGGGGTCAGTCACTGATTTGGGAAACCTGGAAATTGACAGATTGAAGCAAGACAGATCACAAGTGTGGTTTTGGACATTCTGATCTTGAGATGCCTTTGAGAGCTCTGAGAGGGGGTTGGCAATTGCTCAGTAGTTCTGCAGAGATAACCTACAAATGTCTGGACTATACTCAGATAAGTGGTACCAGACTTACATGACTTCAGACTTAAGGCTTACAATGGGGGTGAATGAGACCTCCCAAAAATAAAGAAGAAGAGGAGAGTGAGCCTAGGACTCAATTCTTAAGGAGTTCTGACATTTAATGCCAGTAAAAAAAGGGCAATCCTGCAAAACCGGGAAAGTAGAACGTCAGGACAGTCAGAGGAAGAGTGTTTCAAGAAGGAGGAAGGGACCATCATCCTTCAACCCTGATGAGAGGTCAAGAAAGAGGACAGAGAAATATCCAGTGTTTGCAGTGACAGAAGGTAATGAATGGTCTTAGCAAGAGCTGTTTCTGTGGTATAAGGGTGAGGGGGTAGTATAAAGAGAGGCAGTAAGAAAAATAAAGATGCAAGTGCTACAAAGAGCCCCAAACATATCTTCTCTAGCATTTAGATGAATTAAGTACAAGACAAGTTTCCTGTGCACACACGCTTGGGTACAGGCAGGGTGTGGTCAGGCTCTGTTCCCTGCAGCCATGCACCACTGCGCAGGGAAAAACTAGCACCCACCCCGGTATCCACCACCCTCCATCCGCTTCCTCCAGGGGTAGAGGAGAGGACAAGACAATATCACATTTGGGGATGCACAAATGACAGGTGGTGGGAGCCACTTTCGGGCCACCAAGCTGAGCCCAGCTGACAGGCAGCAGACACTACAGGGTTTTGCTTTCCACACTGAAATTCATTGTGTTTTAATGAAAAGCTTCACTGTGTGTTTTTTCATATGCCCGTTGGTTTTAATATCAACAACGCTACTAATAATCCACCCTTGGAGCCACTGCTACTCAGACTGGGGTTCCCAAGCAACAGCCCTGAATGACCAAGGAACTGGCTAGGGATGAAGCCACAGACCCCCACCCCAGACCTGCTGAATGAGAATGTATAGTTCAGCAAGACAGCCACACGGTTCACGGGCACTTTCATCGATTTGGAGAATTATTGAAAGTGAAAGTGTTAGTTCCTCAGTCGTATCCAACTCTTTGTGACCCCATGGACTGCAGCCCACCAGGCTCCTCGATCTATTTCCCAGGCAAGAATACTGAGAGTGAGTTGCCATTCTCTCCTCCAGGGGATCTTCCTGACCCAGGGATCAAACCTGGGTCTCCTGCATCGCAGGCATATTCGTTACCCTCTGAGCCACCGTATGCATTTACTCTTTATTCCTCGAGACAACCCTGCAATGCGGTGGATTGTCCCTGAGGACGAAGAATGCTGCCTGCCAGGTTAGTACACAAAGGATGCTGGAGCCATCAGCTGCTATAGATGCCCACGATGAGCCCTGAGGGAACTCAGGATGGAAACAGAATGCCCACCAAGTCACCAGGCACTGCAGCCACCAGCCCCCCAACAGAGCACCCTGAGGAGACTCGGGATATGAAAACACAGGACTCTGGCCCCAGGTAGCTGAGGTGCATATGAAAGGAGTGATTTCAGGAGCACAGACTCAGGCATATTCCCATACATAGAAAAGTGCTAAATTCCTTAACTTGAGCTGCCTGGTTTTCTCTAATTAGAATCTTTTCATGTTCCAACTACCTAGTCTTTGTTGCAAAAACTCCTATATGTCCTGGTTCCTCCCTGACCTCTTTGGAACAGGCTCTCAGAGCTATCGAAAGCTGTGTCCCAGGCTTAAGTCCTCAGTTGTGGCCACCAAATAAAACATAACTCTCAGGTTTTAGGCTGTGTATATTTTTTCAGCCCACATCCTCATTTCTGCTTGGGCAAACACGTTCCTAGTGGTTGCGTGCACAATGCTACAGGGCCAGAGTGCAGAGGGGCCAGGATTGAACCTTTCTCTTAGTCACTGTACACTGCCATTCTTGCCTCACTCGGCCGGGAGCGGGGCCCAGCGGGCAGTGAGCCATCCGGGCACTGGGCCGTGCAGAGGAGCTGGCCTGGGGGACTCCCATTCCAGAGGGCACAGCTGCATCAACAGAGCTCTGCACTGATTCAGACCCAGTCATCTCTGAGTATGCCTGCATGCTCAGTCGTGTCCGACTCTTTGCAGCCCGGTGGACCAGGCTTCTCTGTCCATGGGATTTCCCAGACAAGAAACCTGGAGTGGGTTGCCATTTTCTCCTCTGGGCAGTCTTCCCATCCCAGGGATTGAACCCAGGTCTCCTGCATTGCAGGCAGATTCTTTACCGTCTGAACCACCAGGGAAGACCTCATTTTAAGCTATAATCCCGGGTAAATTCTATGTAGGCCCTATGTAGGTCCCCAGAAGGAGTCCTAAGAAACATAAATAACTGGGTGCACTTAGTGGCTGGCCTTTTGGGAAGAGGAAGGAGGAAGTTGTAGGAAATGAGAATGGAAATAAATGAGGCCTTTATTCTTGGGAGCTTAGAGATCAGAAGAGAGAAGGTCCAAGGAGTCTGAGTCAGGCTGTGTCCCAGAAAAGGAGGCTGATCACTGGCTACCTCCCCCACCAAATTAGAAGCCCTGGGATCTGTCTTTGCTGCCTCTGTATTGCTACCAGAGTGTTTAGCACACAGTAGGTGCAAAGTAAGTATTTCTGGAAGAGAGGGAGGTGGGAAGGAAGGAAGGAAGGAGGAGGTGGAGGGGGAAGGGAAGAAGGAAGAGAGGGAAGAAGGGAGGGAGGGAAGAAGGGAAGGAGGGAGCAGAGGAGGAAGGAGGAAGGAAGGAAGAGGGATGGCTGAACAATGGCAGGGTAGGGAATGGTCTAGAAGGAGTCCGGGCTGGAAATCTCCGACTGTGGTCCAAGCCAGGGATAAGGGCCTGTCTGTGGCCGAGAGGGGGAGTGGGGGAGAAGGGGCAGAACTCACAATCACTCTGGCATTTTCGAGGCCATCCAGGCCTCACAGGGCCTCTTGGAAGCATTTCTGTATTTCTGGCATATTCGGGAATGTCTATGAAACTGAAAGATTTATGAGTCGTAATCGGGACTGAAGTGCACTGTGAAGCTGGTCCTTCTCCCCACCCCAACCCTGAGAAAGCTGCTTCTTCCTGCGCAGACAGCTGGGCAGGGCGCGGGGCTCCAGCTGCATCCAGCCCAGAGCACACCCAGGCCAAGCGGCCGCCCTCCCAGCCCCTTCCAGCCAGAGGCTCCATTCTGGGTTTGGCAGGCATTTGGGGGTTTTTGTGTCCTGGAGACATTTAACTCTGTACTTAATTTATGTTTAATAGGCAGCTATTACGTTAAATAGAGACCAGCTGAACTGATTATTTAAGACATCGTTATGGTTGCTTAACAACTGTGTGGTTTGACTACTACATCTCAATAAAGGTTTCCCAGTATTCGGCTATTATTACGGCTTTGCATCGAATAATTCCCCCCCCCCCCCCCACTCTGCCACTGAGCTCTCTTTAAATATTGCCTGGGGGCCTGGAAGCTCCCAGCTCTGCCTCTTCCCCTGGTCCCCAGACTGCTGAGCCTCTGAATCCAGGAGAATCCAGAGATCAGGAAACTGGAGCTGAGACCCTGTGTGGCTGTGCAGGAGGGCCTGGACCTGCAGACAATGAATGGGATCATGGCCGCCAGCCAGCTCCAGTTCCAGCTCCTGTCAGCAGTGTTCAGGGCTTGCCTCTGATGGCAACGTGGCTTTGTGGGGAAACTTGGAGGCCATAGCTGAGCCCAAGAGGTGACTAAGACCTAGGAGAAAAGAATCTATGTGTGTTGTTTTTTTTTTTAAAAAAGGAGAATCAGGAAGAAAACTATAGGGGTACTAAATTTTCTAGAAGTTTCCTCTAGTGTAGTGTTATTAAAATGTGATTCACAGACTAGTGTCTCTATGAAACCTGTTCTTAGCGGTCCACAAATTGAGAATGAGCCCTTTGGAACTTGTGTGGCAATTTGAAATTGCCACGCTATCCAAGCAGGAGATCAGTGGATCTGGCTGATGAATCCATGCATAGACTTGTTTGGGCATCATTAACTCATGTACAGAGGTGTCCATGGTTCAGGCCACGATGAGCCATATGCCCTGGGACCACATACCGGTCTACCAAGGGTTGGACATGTGAAAATTGGCCTTTCAGCTCAGGATCTTTGAAAACCACAGGCTTAGAGCTGTGTCTCTCAGCTCTAGTTCCTCCACCCTGTCCGCAGGTTTGGGGACATGAAGCAGGACTTTTAAAATTTTCCTTATGTACATTTAGAACATCAAGAAAGACTGTAAATATAATAAAAATCACTGGGCTGCACACTTTAAAAGGGACCCAAAGTCCATCACCGACGTTTACTCCCAAGCTTATGATTCGTATTTCCAACCTGCCCACTGAACACTGGAGATCCCATAAGTGCCTGAGAACGCCCCATACATAAGACTGAGGCCAGGAACCTGGACACTCACCCACCCCGCCTTCCTTCATCTCCAAAGGCAGCCAGTGATCCAACCTCCCTTACCTTAAATCCCATCCAATTTTAAGATTGGATTTTAATTCATTTGTCTTAAGTTCCACCCAGTCCGAGGATCCAGATTTCATGGGGATTTGAATACACTGTACACGCTTGGACAGTGGACCACCAATGGGAATATGGAACACCCAAAGAGATTTAAGTACTGGACAATTTTTTATCTTCTCTGTTCACTGCCAATTTTTTTTCCATTTCAAGTACATTTTTAATTGTCTCATTTTAAAACTTGACACCATGTAACAAACAGTGGTTAACACCAGTCCCCACCATCACCAGTTCATTAAGGAGCAAGTACATTGAGCCAGTTCCATCAGTTAATGAGATGTGAGAGAAAGCTTTTTGGAGACGTCTTCTTTGTCTGTAAGGAAAAGCAGATAATGAAGTGGTCCCCTTTTCCCCCACTAGAGGTGTATCTGGCACCAGTCACTCCCGGCAGCCCTCTTACAAGCACCAGAGGAAACAGCCTTAGCAGGAAGCCAGCTGCACTGGTTTCCTATTGCTGTGTAACAAAATACCACAAACTTACAGTTGGTTGTTCAGACAATAAAGAACCTGCCTGCAATGCAGGAGACCCAGGTTCGATTCCCGGGTTTGGAAGATCCCTGGAGAAGGAAATGGCAACCCACTCCAGTATTCTTGCCTGGAGAATTCCATGGACAGAGGAGCCTTGGTGGGATCGGACATTTCAATGGGTCTACTCCACTTCATATATGACAGAACTGAGACAGAGAAAAGTTAGGTCACTCGCTGAAGGCAATACAGTTGTGTATGCTTGGACAGGGGGCCACCCCACTGTGGGTCTAATATATAAACCCAGCTAGTCTGGCTCCAGAAAATACACTCACTGCACCTCTTCACAGCAGGCAATATTCAATACCCTCTTTTCCCCCTATATCAGCCAATGCATCTCCTTATTGTTTAACCTGGCTCTCGATGAATTTTCTCTACTTGCAACCCAAAACATTTTAACTGATACTCAATAGAGTATTCATTGTTTGAAGGATCCCCTGGTGGCACAGTGGATAAGAATCCACCTACCAGTGCAGGGGAGTGACACGCATGCTCAGTCCTGTCTGACTCTGTGCGACCCCATGGACCGCAGTCCGCCAGGCTCCACTATCCACGGGATTCTCCAGGCAAGAATATGGAGCAAGTTGCCAGTATTTCCTTCTCCAGGGAATCTTCCTGATCCAGGGGTGGAACCTGCAATTCCCGTGCCTCCTGGTGGAGTCACCACTGTGCCACCTGGAAGCTGCCAGTGCAGGGGACACAGGTTCGATCCCTGGTCTGGGAAGATTCCACATGCTGGGGGGCAGCTGAGCCCCCGCACCACAGCTACTGAGCCTGCAAGCCCTAGAGCCCAAGCTCTGCAGCAGAAGTCACCGCAACGAGAAGCCCGCTCACTGCAACCAAGAGTGGCCCCCACTTGCTGCAACCAGACAAAGCCCGTACCTGAAGAAAGCCCTTATAAAGCAGTGAAGACCCAGTGCAGCCAAAAATAAATTTTTCAGAGTATTCATTATGTGAAAGACAGATGCCATATGATTTCATTTACCTGTGGCATCTAAAAAAAAAAAAAAAAATGAACCAACAAAACAAAATAGAAACAGACTCAGAGATACAGAGAACAAACAGGTGGTTGCCAAGGGGGGTGGTGAGTGAAGTAGGTGGCAGAGATTAAGAAGTAGAGATATCCAGCTGCAAAATAAATGCAAATGTTCTCAACAAGGGCAGAAACTCATAAGAGGAAATTTGCAAGAAATCTGGGGGAGGTTTTCACAGTCATACGATGGCAGTGCCCTAGGGATAACATTCAGTGGCCAGGAGAGAGGGATGCCAGGCGTCTCTGTGCAGAGACAGTTGTGCAGAATAAAGAATGACCCCATGTCTCGTACAGCTTTCTAATGTACTTAGAGACAGTCACATAGGTGAAAACTCTGCATACAGTATCAGAGCTTGAAAACTAACTCCACTTTAGATATAAAAACAAGGAATTTTTTAAAATATAGTTTTCCAGGAATGCAACTACTATTTGAAAAAAATGATTCTTTGTCTCATTTATAAGCAGTTGTACTAAAAGTTGTTCGCTATTTCAGAAAATCCCATTCCTACATTATCATAGATTCCTGGTTGCCAGTAAACACATCTGAATAGGTGTGCATCCAGAGAAATTGTGCTCATGGTAATCCTACCAACGTGTATGAATATAAGAGCCCTGATTTTAAAAGGTCAAGTATTGTTAAAGTTTCAGAATTATTCAGTTGAATATTATGTTACATCTTAAAAACTTGAACTCATTCACTGAAACTCTTCTACTTCATTATTCAACATAAAATATTTTCTTATAAATATCTCTTGCTATTTCTCCCTTCTACAGCAGTGACAGCCTTATTTTTTTTTAGTTAGTGGGGAGTCGGTTATATAAACTGCAAGTTTCATTTCAGAAGAGTAGATAGGGTACAGCTCTATACTTGCCCTGGGAAGGGGGCAGGTCTGGTAGGTACCAGCCACCACCACCTCACCTACATCACTGCAGGGCCCAGCTGGATAGTCTTCATTTCTCTCTATCTTACAGGAATATTACAAAAAGAAACAAGATGGTCAGTGAGTTCTTTAGCGGATTCACTGTACAAGAATTTGGTGAAACCATCTTTTATTAGCTCTTTTTACCAATGAAGAAACAGAGGCTTTGAGAAGCCAGGCCAGGCATCACCTAGTGCATCCCTGGCAGCCCCTTCTCTGTCCTCCTTGCACCTTGCAGCCTGGCCCAACTCCTGATGGCCCACCCACGACCACACCAGTTTGGGAAAAATCCCAAGTGAGGCAGACAGCATCACAACAACACAGCTCCCCAGGCTGGGGACAGATCACTCATTCTCTGCTACGAGTCAGAATTCTCCAAAGAGGCAGAACCAATAGAAAATCCCATGGACTGCAGCCCACCAGGCTCTTCTGTCCATGGAATCCTCCAGGTAAGAATACTAGAGTGGGTATTCTTCTAGTGTTTCCTTCTCCAGAGGATCTTCCCGACCCAGGGATCAAACCGAGTTTCCCCTCATTCCGATGAGATTCTTTCCTGCCTGAGCCACCAAGGAAGCCCAATAGATAGATGGATAAATAGTAGAGATAGATAGATTAGAAAGATGATAGACAGATAACAGGTAAGACAGAGAGAGATTATACAGATTTTTGTTGTCATTCCGTTGCTAAGTTGTGTTCCACTCTGCCACCCCACGGCCGGAGCACACCAAGCTCCTCTGTCCTCCAGTATCTCCTGGTATTTGCTCAAATTCGTGTCCACTGAGTCAGTGATGCTATCTAACCATCTCATCCTCTGTCATTCCCTTCTCCTCCTGCCTTCAATCTTTCCCAGCATCAGGGTCTTTTCCAGTTCTTTGCATCAGGTGGCCAAAGTATTGGCGCATCAGTTTCAGCAACAGTCCTTCCAATGAAGATTCTGGATTGATCTCCTTTAGGATTGACTGGCTTGATCTCCTTACAGTCCAAGGGGTTCTCAAGAGTCTTTTCCAATACCGCAATTCAAATTATCGGGATTAGTTACAGATGCTGAGAAGCCCCAAAAGCTATCTGCAAGCTAGAGAAGCAGGAAAGCCCAGGGTGCAGTCCAGCCCAAGTTCAAGGAACTGAGAATCAAGGGCCAATGGTGAAAGTTCCGGTCAGAATCCAAAGGCGGAAAAACCAAGAGTGCCAGCGTCTAAAGGCAGGAGAAGTTGGATGTCTCGGCTCCAGCAGAGAGCAAATTCACTCCTCTCCAACTTTTTCATTCTATTCAGGTCCTCAGCAGATAGGAAGATGCCTACCAGCACTGGTGAGGGTTGTCTTCTCACCCAGTCCACTGATTCTAGCCCTTCTCTTCTGGACACACTGTCACGGACACACCCAGAGAAACCATTTTCCCAGTGACCTGGGCATCCCTTAGCCAAGTCAAGTTGACAGAAAATCACCCATCATACACTCACTCAGTCATTCAGCAACCATCTGTCGATTCTGACTATTCCTCCCTCACCAGCCAGGAACCTGATGACTGGTCTAGAACACAGACCCTACCCTCTGGGGTCAGTACACAGCAGCAAAAGAGAGAAACAGATGAGAAAAAAAAAAAGATAACCAACAAGGATCTACTTTCAGCACAGGGAATTATATTTAATATTTTGTTAACCAGAAAGGGGAAAAATCTGAAAAAGAGTACATACATAAAACTGAATCACTTTGCTGTATGCCTGAAACTAACAGAAACCCGTAAATCACTGTACTCCAATCAAAAAAAGTGACTCTCCAGACTGAAAGCTTAACCAGCCATATGAACAAAGAATACTGAAGAGAGAGTAATAAACGTTTACCTGGTTCACAGCAGGGACGCCACATGATCTCAGACAAAGAGGGACCAGTCCTCCTCTTCCAGTTAACACAGAAACATCTGGACACAGCTTGGGGATACAACATTTTGACCTCAGGTGCTTTGTCTGGCTCCATCCATGAGCCAGAGAGTTAGCAATACTCCAGCCCAGACCTTTGGGGCTCTGCTGACTTGGACTACAGTGGGTTTGATGTGCTAAAGCCCGAGACAAATTTAGGGAGAAAGTTTCCCCTGTGAGCCCATCTCAGGCCAAGATACTCAGCATCAAAAACAGACTTTTTTTTTTAATCTGAAGCTCTGTGAAGTCAAAAAACTGAGGCAGCATAAATCTCAGGGAGAGTGACTTTTAAACAAGATAGCCCAGGAGAAGTTAGGGTAATGATGCTACAGCAGGGTCCAAAAATAGATCCATGATCTCAACTGAATTGGATAGAACTGTGGACAAAATAGTTCAAAAGGTCTTCAGCAGAAGCTTCTCAGAATGAGGGCAATCGGACTTTGGGAAGCAAGTCCTAAAATGGTGTTTGTTCCCTTGACAGCAAGCAGGTAAAGCCTTGGGGGAAGTGTAGCTTTCTGAACCCCAGGGAACAAACTGGAGTTCACTCTGGAATTATTTACACTTCCCCATGGCTTCAGCAGTAAAGAACCCGCCTGCCAATGCAGGAGACCCAGCAGACCGCAGGTTCGATTCCTGGGTCAGGAATTCCTTGGAGGAGGGCATGGCAACCCACTCCAGCATTCTTGCCTGGAAAATCCCATGGACAGAGGAGCCTGGCGGGCTGTAGTCCATAGAATCACAAAGAGCTGTGCACAACTGAAGGACGGAGCACGCATGCACACTTATCAGGGCCAGCTTTAGCAAGGATGATTTAAACCTAGAAACAGCACCAGCATCCACTAATCTCCATCTCCACCAACCTTCCCCTGGCACGTTTCTCAGAAGACCCATTGACAGGCCACAAAGTGACCCAACATCAGTTACATCTTTGGTCCAGAAAAAGCTCTCTGCCCAAAACCCTTATTTAAACTTTGTCCCAAATATCTCACTTTCTGGTTTTTTTTTTTTTTTTAAGTTGTTTTAGCTAAGACAACTTGTAACTGAAACCGCTATTTCTAATTTTTGCTAGAGAGTTATTGACTAATTGGTGCATCCAAGAGCTGGTTTTAGCCAGTTCTGGCCTCAGGGGATGTGCCCCACCCCCGACCCACCGCCACCTCACTATGTTCCAGGCACAGGACTGTTTCATCACCAATCCCAGGCTCTCGAAAGCCAAGCCTTCCCTATAAATTCTAAAAGAAAAGACTGGCCTGGGTGACTGCATCACCCCAGCCCATGTTCCCAGACTACCCACAGGCATCTTGTTCTGCATGTGTCTCCGCAAAGGCTCAACACTGAGGACCTGCCAACAGCTGAAAGTTATAAATAGGACAGTTAGGGAGGCTGGGGGTGGAGGAGCAAAATCGAATAAGCATTCAGATGCAAGGGGCCAAGAAGGCTCTTTGGAGGGACAAAGAAGGAAAATACCATGGTATGCTTCTAAAACCAAACAGAAAGGTTCAAGCAAACATCATCCATCTAATCTGCTGGTCTCAGGGAATTGACTGATAAAGAGGGATTTCTCTAATGCAGTGATGTTCCTCAGGGAACGTCACTTCCTCAAGTAAGATCCTATTCGGCTAAGTGGCTGGGGGTGTGCATGGGGGCACCAATAAGCCCTCTAGAACAGGAGTTCCACAGGAAACGTGAACCAAAGTTTGAAGCAGGACCTTAAGGTGGGATGCCTGTGGTAGGGCCAGTGATTAACAATGGGGTAGCCAGCAAACATCTGTTGCGATGCTAATCTCCCCACCTAGATCCCAACTCCATCTCCACCCTGCATGCTACCCCATCCCCAGTGCCAACTACAGTGCCTGGTGTATCGTTGGCACGAACCATTTTATGCACTTCCTTACTCCATCGCCTGTGTTTTCCTGGTGGTTCAGATGGTAAAGTCTGCCTGCAATGCTAGAGACGTGAGTTTCAGCCCTGGGATTGGGAAGATCCCCTGAGAAGGAAATGGCAACCCACTCCAGTGTTCTTGCCTGGGAAATCCCATGGACAGAGGAGCCTGGCGGGCTGGAGTCCATGGGGTCACAAAGAGTCGGACACAACTGAGCGACCGGCACACGCCCAGGCTCCACCACGTGTCCTCGTCACTCAGAGCTCTCACTGTGCTGAGATTCTGTGTCCCCTTCTGTTCCTCTTAGGCGTTTTAAAGGCTCATCTTAGCTTCACAGCCCAGCTCCTCGCAGACCACCTGGCTCGCTCATGGAACGATTGAATTGCTCCCTAAGAAAGACACGCATAATTTAAAGAAGATCCCTGGTATGATGCTCTTCTATTATGTACATTAACAATTGAGGATGTCTCTGTTTCTCCATGATGTCATATATTCCTTCCTTACCAGTATCTTCGGCTTGGGAATATGAGTCATCTGTTCCCTTTATAAGAGGACCCAGGAGAGCTGAACTGCAGGAATAATGAGCAACTGTGGAAGCAATCCTCTTGTATCTTTCTCAAATCGCTTCCTTAGGCATTGTTTCCTGATATATCAGGGCTGGGGAGTTTTTCCTGCATGTAAGCTTCTCCACTCTGGGACCACCCACCACTTCCTCTTACAAGAATGTGAATCTCTGGGATTTTAGGATCCACCTTGAGGCCGAGGAAGCAGATTCTTCCTTTTGTCCCCTGACAAGAGTGAGGCTCATTCTCAGACCCAGGCTGTGAGCGACCCCTGATTCCAGGCTTGCCCGCAATCCAGGGAGCCACTGCCTTGGATGTCAGTTCCCCTCACTCCACGTGGCTGACCCCGTGCCCCTGGGGGAAGCCGAAACATCCGACACATGGAAAATACCACTGGCGCCCGGCGCGCCCCCCAGGCCTGAAAAGACTGGAGGGTGTGACCAAGGTGGGGGGCATGTCTGAACGCATATGCCCCCAAACAGAGGGCAGGAGAGCCCACAGATTTCACCTGTGCTCTTCCCATTATAGTTTACTGTACAGAATGCAGCTTTAATCACCACCCACTACATGCTCACACTTATTCTGATAGCTGTCCCCAGGGATTCAAACACAAGCTAGGTGTCCCTGTGAGGGTTTTCTGGAAATGTGATTAAAAGCCTATCATCAGTTGTTGATTTGTTTTTTTTCAACTTTTGTTCACTTTATTTCTCATTTATTTATCTTAATTGGAGGCTAATTACTTTACTTTACAATATTGCGGTGATTTTTGCCATCCATTGACATGAATCAGCCATGGGTATACATGTGCTCCCCATCCCAAACCCTCCCTCCCTCACTTTATTTTTTAATTGAAGTATAGTTGATTTACAATGTTGTATTAGTTTCAGGTGTACACCAAAGTTTTATATATATATATATTTTTTTTTTTTTGGCGGGGGGCCTCCAAAATCACTGCAGATGGTGACTGCAGCCATGAAATTAAAAGACTCTTACTCCTTGGAAGAAAGGTTATGACCAACCTAGATAGCATATTGAAAAGCAGAGACATTACTTTGCCAACTAAGGTCCGTCTAGTCAAGGCTATGGTTTTTCCCGTGGTCATGTATGGATGTGAGAGTTGGACTGTGAAGAAAGCTGATTGCCAGAGAATTTATGCTTTTGAACTGTGGTGTTGGAGAAGACTCTTGAGAGTCTCTTGGACTGCAAGGAGATCCAACCAATCCGTTCTAAAGGAGATCAGCCCTGGGTGTTCTTTGGAAGGAATGGTGCTAAAGCTGAAACTCCAGTACTTTGGAGACCTCATGCAAAGAGTTGACTCATTGGAAAAGACTCTGAGGCTGGGAGGGATTGGGGGCAGGAGAAGAGGACAACAGAAGATGAGATGGCTGGATGGCATCACTGACTCGATGGACATGAGTTTGAGTGAACTCTGGGAGATGCTGATGGACAGGGAGGACTGTCGTGCTGCAGTTCAAGGGGTTGCAAAGAGTTGGACACGACTGAGTGACTGAACTGATATATATATATATATTCTTTGTCTGGAGAAGGAAATGGCAACCCACTCCAGCATTCTTGCCAGGCAGATCCCATGGCAGGCTACAGTCCATGGCGTCACAAAGAGTCGGACACAATTTAGTGACTAACCTACAAGCAATACATTCTTTTCCAGCTTCTTTTCCCTTATAGGTTATTACAGAATATAGTTCCCTGGGATGCACAGCAGGTCTCTGCGGGTGATCTATTTCATATACTGCAGTGTGTGTCTGTTAATCCCAAGCTCCTAATCTCTCCCTCCTCCCTTTCCACTTTGATAACCATAAATTGTTTCTGTCTGTGGCTCTAACTCTGTATATAAATTCATTTGTATCTTTTTTTTTTAGATTCCACATATAAGTGACACCATGTGATATCTGTCTTTAAATAATAATCAGAGTGGTCTGGATCCATCAGCTGAAAGGCCTTCAGGGCAGAGCTCAGACTTCCCTTAAAGAGACCTACTGCTGTGGGGAGAAGTCAGTCCAGCTCCACGTTGAAACTGTTTCTTTGCCTCATTTTCCATTGCTCTTCTTAGTAAAATCACACATGAAGGTCTGCCTCAGAGGGCCCCGCCCCTCGGCCTGACTGTCACACTGAAGTGCCTTTGTTCAGAACCCTGTCCACCTGTAGAGGGCAGGAAGGAAGAAACCAGCACAGCCCCCTGCCTGAGGCTTGCCATCCTAGGGAGATATTTGCGAGATTAATGGCCTTTTCTTCACTTTGCTTCCTCATCTCTGATCCATAAAAGAACTTGGCATCCAGATCCCAACAATGGTTATTTTGAGCCCTCCTTAGCCTGCCATCTCCCTGGTCGCCTGGCTTTCTGAGTAAAGTCTGCTCCTTGCTTCAGCACCTCGTCCATGGGATCCATTGGCCTGCCCTCTCCCTGGTCGCCTGGCTTTCTGAGTAAAGTCTGTTCCTTGCTCCAGCACCTCATCCATTGGACCCATTGGCCCGTCATGCAACAAGCAGAGTGAGCTTGGCCTTGGCAACACTGCCTATGTACAGGAGCTTCAGCTTGTACCTGAGAGGTCCAGCCTGTCCTGTGGATCTGAGAGCTGCCTGGCAGCCCCTACAGTTCTCTCAACCAGCTCTTCAAAATCAGTCAATCTGCAGATAAAGAGGGGCTTCCCCAGTGGCTCAGTGGCATAGAACCCCCTTGCAATGCAGGAGACACAGGTTTGATCCCTGGCGCAGGAAGATCCCCTGGAGGAGGGCATGGCAACCCACCTAGTATTCTTGCCTGGAGAATCCCATGGACAGAGGAGCCTGGCGGGCTACAGTCCATAGGGTCACAAAAGAGTCAGACACGACTTAGCAACTAAACAACAAATAGATATATATATATATACAGATACATATTTATATACAGATACTGTTATGAACGCTGTTTACAGATAGAAATCAATAGATAGACACACACATCTCCTACTGTTTCTGTTTCTCTCATGGACCCCTGATTGCTCCCCATGGTTCCTGGGTGTGCCTAACATCATTTCCTTCTGCCTCGGATCATTTAACGTGTGTGTGTGTGTGCTAACTCGCTTCAGTCATGTCCAGCCCTTTACAACCCTTTGGACTGTAGCCCACCAGGCTTTTCTGTCCATGGGTGTATACACCTACAAATAAGTGGATACTCAAGACACTACTCATTCTTCCTATTTATAATGAACTTCTATATATTCGATTTGGTCCAGACCTCTGAATCAATTTTATATATTATTAGAGGATCATAAGTTGCCATTTGAAAAACTATACTATAGTGAAACTTCATACGCCCCCTGGGATGTCTGGGAATTAGAACAGATAACTTCCTGAAAGGAGTTACCGGGGGAAAATGTACCCAGACTATAGCTATGTTCCCACCCATATCACATGAGCACGGCTCTGCAGGGCAGCCTCTGGAAAAGGGGGGATTCCTACCTCCAGGCGAGGAGTGCCAGGGCTGCCCCAGAGACAGGGCGAGAGGCAGATGCACCGAAGGGCTCCAGGCCATCCTTCCCGGGAGCAGAGACCAGGCCAACCGAGCCTCGACAGAGCCGTGGAGCCAGCGTGCTGCAGCCTGGGGACAAGGCGTTGGCAGTGGGGCAGTGCGATGCTCGGTGGCAGACTTCCCACGGAGACAGGGCCTCCAAGGGCCTCACCGGCGCGGGGCTGGGCCCAGCACAGCTAAGTTCAGTTGTTCACATACATCCAGATGAAGGATGCCTAAGAGCAGCAATGGGGAAAGAAATCTGAGGGTTTCATTTTTCATGGGGTCACAATCTGAACCAACTATGTTAAAAAAAAAAAAAAAAACCTCTCACAAGTGGCAAACAATGTGGACCACTCTACCTAATTACACAGAAAGGGAATGAGGCCCTGACAAGCTGATGGTGGGGCTGGAGGAGCAGACCTGGAGCTGAGCTTCCAGAATATACTCCGGAGAAGCAGCCGCTGCCTCGGTCATGGCCAGGTAACAAGGACACCACGGGCTTGGCCGCCTGTGCCGGAGCCACTTCCCCTGCTGCTCGGGCTCCCGGGGCCTCGGGCGCAGCGTCACAGCCCACGCCTCCCGCAATCACCCTCTCCTTCCAAATCTCACGGGCTGCGGGTGAAGGACTGCGGGTGATGGAGCCCTCAGCTGGGCTGCCTCTAGGATGGGCCACGGCCGCGCACTCCCCACTTCCTGCTTGGGAACCTAGGCACACACAGCAAAGCAAGCTGACAAACAAAAACCCAGAAGAAACTGGGCCTCATAGCCGAACTGCTGCAAAAATCTTGGAAGAAATGTCACACGTAAGATCTATACAGTGTATCTGAGGCACAGTCAGTGGAAGGCGGAAGGCAGAAGGCTTTGTGCTTTGTGAGACCTAAACATATGGATTAAAAGGAAATAAGGAGATGCTTCTTGGGGTTCAGAAAATAATGCAACTATCTTGAACAAAGGGGTGCCATTTTCAAAGATAACCAGAATTCCTTTTATTTTCACCTCCCAAACCTTCCCTCCAGCTGACCTGCAAATCATCAAGACAGATGATTTTAATGACCCAGGCTCTGGAGGTGCTTGACCCAAGTTTGAATCCTGGCCTCACCACTTAGAGCTGTGTGACCTTGGACAAATCCTTACCCTCTCTGTGCCTCTATTTCCTTTTCTGAGGGGGGGAGAAATTAATAGAAAAGAAAAGATCATTGTATTTACCTGCCAAAGTGAGTTAATATATATAAAGCTCTTAGCAGAGTGCCCAGCCTCTAGTAACAATCAGTAATTATTAGTTGTTGCTGTGATTGCTTCCCAGGTGGCGCTAATGGTAAAGAACCCACCTGCCAATGCAGGAGACATCAGAGACACAGGTTCGACCCCTGGGTCCAGAAGATCCCTGAAGGAGGGCTTGGCAACCCACTCCAGTATTCTTGCCTGGAGAATCCCATGGACAGAGGAGCCTGGTGGGCTACAGTCCATAGGGTCGCAAAGAGTCGGACACGACTGAACCTTCTTAGCGCATACACATGATAGATTATATAACCACTCCAAACTGAAACTCACAGTCATGAAAGGGCAGGAACTCGAATCAGATGGGTCTGAGAAGGTCACATCAGTTTTAACACATTTTTACTCGTGCAAAGGATACACTCACCGGCACCATGCCAGGCAGACAGAAAATTGAGGTCCTCTGAGGACTTAGGAGCACATGTCAGTGTCCGTGGGATCCCACACCCTCTTGTCTCCAGCTTAGGCCAGGAATGGGCATCGGCACGCCCCATCCCAGGGTGAAGGTCCTGGAGGAGAGAAGACGGACAGCCTCGCTTGTTGACAGGTTGCTCCTTTTAGCTATGATTGCTTCCTGTGGGCGTGTATCTGGGAGACAAAGGCCAAATTCATGACCAGCTCTGGGACTCAGTACAGGCAAGTACTTCATGTGGGTATGACCTTAGTCATCCAGCTCTGGGTGTCTGGGGCCCTGACCATGTAGTTAAGTCATCAGCCACAGTGCACGCATCTATGTAAAGGATTATTTCACTGAATTTGGGGTCAGGGTATTTTATGGCTCGGGCCCCAATCTGTAGTCAATACATTGGGCAGAATTTTATCTGCCATGGGTCATCAGCAATTTAGCTCCATTACAGTGGACTGCATGGGACATCCCAGTGGATTTTCCCATCTCAGGGAGGGCTATTTCACCCGTGCTCTCTTGTCAGTGGCCAGTGTTACAGGAAGACCCTCCTCAAAGCATCGGTTTGGATCAAGCAGTTGGTGAGGCTGTGTTACAGGCTAATGGAGACAGCCGCTCTTCAGGTGGCTAAAGTCTCTAGGCCAGGTTTGGCCTTTAATTGGATGCCATTTCCATCACACAGTGGGATATTCTAGAATTTGTGCCACTTTATGGGAATTGAGTTCCACCAAGGGTCCCAGGAGAAATCGGGGGAGTTAAAGGCATGCTCGTTGCAGGAGGAGCCTACTGGAGGTATAAAGAAAGCAGACACACCTCAAGCACGCTCAAGGTCACCTACCAAGTACAGGGGCATCCACTCGAAGACTAGCAGATGGGTTTGCTGCAGCAGAAATCAGTACGGAGGGGCTGCTGATAGGGGAGAGAAGGTTTGAGCTCTTCTAACTACAGGAAAAATTTGCAAGATTTTGTGGCTGAGAGCTAGAGGACTAAAAGAAAGGGACCACGCTGTCATCTGAGAATTGTCATAGATTTAAATATTCGTATTATTTTAAAATACTAAATAAACATCAACTCGAGAATTTTTAAGCCCAAGGACAGTAGATGAGAAGATATGATAAAGCAGAACTCAGAGAAATTAGCCACTGTAGAAATCAGCAGGTTTCCAAGACCAGGTTCTACATTGCACATGGGTAAAGAAGCCTCTGAAAATCCTAATATCAAAAAAAAAAGAGAGAGATGACAAAAAATATGTAGAGAGCAGATATGCAAGGGGTTTTTCCTTAACAAAATGTAAGAACAGATATGCAAGGGTTGCTTTTTTAACAAGACAGAAGAACAGATATACAAGGGTTTTTTTTAACTATAAGAGAGTAAGGTGGTACAACTCTGTTAGTATATTTCAAAGTCTCCAAGAAGTAGATCATTTTCTGGGAAAACACACATTACTAAATTTGTCTCAAAGAGAAGTGAAAAAATTGCAATGACCAGCAAGCATGGGAGAAAGCAAGCAAGTTTTGAAAAACTCCCTCCCCAAAAAGGCGTTGAAGCCAGACTGTTGTCACAGCGTGTTCTTTCAAATGTTCGTGGAACAGATAATTCTCTCATTATGTAAACTGTTCCAAAGTAGAGAAAAAGAAGGAATACGCTCTCATTTATTTTATAAATCTAACATAGCATTAAGGATAAAACCTACGAAAGGATATGGCAGAAAAGCGAATAAAGTCATTTCAATAATAAAGATGCAAAGCTTCTAATTAAATCCTAACTAGATACTAGCACACAACAGCACAACGAAAGACAGTGACAGGTGCTGGGGAGACACACAGATTGCGTACACTCCTGCCATGCGCCCCACTAACGATGCTTGTGCTTGTGGGGGGCAAGCATCGCCTGCGGGGAGGTGGGGTGGGGTGCCTTGCCTAAGAGAGCAGCCCGCTGAGAAAGGCCCGCCCGGCTGCCCCCAGCCGAAGGGGCCCAGCTGAGTTTGTGGGTGACTCGAGAGGGTAAAAGAGCCGCATCTCCAGCGTCTGGGGATGGTGTCCGGGAGCCCCCAAGCCCCCCCAGAATAACGCCTCTATGTGCCCCACAAGGCCACCAGCATTCTCGGGCCTGACACAGACACGCGCCCGCAGCCAGTCAGGACGCGAGCGAGGGCAGTCCGGCCAAGCGAAGCCCTTTTCGAGTGCCCACCCCAGGGCGCGGGAAAGGGAGGGGAGGACAAACGGGAAAACCAAGACCTCGGCGTGAGCCTGTGAAGAGGCAGGCAAAGAGACGGGATCCATGCTGAATCTGAGACCGAAGAGTTAATGAGGGCTGAACTGAGTCACGGGGAGGAACCTGAGGGCCCCGAACCAGAAGAGGTAATCCAGAGAAAGTCTGGCTGAAAGAAGTGCCCAGCAAGCTACTTACAATTGTCTTTTTTTTAAGTCACATCACACAATATATGGGACCTTAGTCCCCCAGCCAGGGATCAAACTCTCACCCCCTGCACTGGAAGCATGGAGTCAACCCCAGGACGACCGGGGAAGTCCCTTGTCTTCTTTTCACCGTCTGTGTTTTCCTAATTTTTCTACGACAGGCATATTATACTTTATAAACGGAAACAAAATTTAAGATTGAAACTGACACTGTGGGTTGTGTGGAAAGGAAAAGAATGCCATTTAGGGCATGTTTGAAGGAGGCTATGATATTGTGCCCCAAGAAGATTTAGAGGGTGTTTATCATCACATACTTACAGAGGTAGGCTTTGTAACTGTCAACTCCATAAAAATGCAAACTATAAATAACCATCATAAAACCTGAAGAAAATACAGGCTTACTCCGGGATCTTGCAGACGCCAGAACAATGGCCATTGATTTCAAACGTCAGGAAAACAGATCCCAGTTTCAAATAAGGAATCCTCTCTATCCACCAGGGCAGCCCAGCGTAGATCCGTCTCCAGGTTAGAGAGTTACAACTCCCCCTCCAGGCAGGTATGGGTGATGTGCGGACTCCTCTACAGGCAGAGACACCCTGCCCTGGCCCTGCTACCTGCCCAGCCTCAGCATCCACACCGTTCCTCCAGCCGCTGCCCATATTCCCAGTCCTCCACCAGGTCCAGGATGGACCCAGGGCCCCCTCGCCTAGCTCTCTGCATCAGCCCTCGAGAATCCCTTCCATTTTCCTGAATGCCTCCTGACCCGTCCAAGTCACATTTTCCTGTTCCCTCCCTGTCCTCTCCTAGTGACCTGGGCACGCCTCCCCACAACCCCGTGACATTTTCTCTCCACTGGCTACCACTAGGCGTGAGTCCCCTGGGGGTAGCACCTCTGACCTTTCAACTCTAAATCCCTAGGACCACGCCTGGCACACAGCAGGCTCTCAGCAAGCACTGGCTGGCTGACTGAATAACCACATCATCCAAGGTTCTTTTTTTTTAATCCACACCAGGAACAGCGTCCTGAATATGTTTGGCGGCACCAAAACCCTGCTTGCCCACTAACCCTCTTGCAATTCTCGATGCCCCATAAATCAATCGAGGTGGACGTGATTATTGTGCACTTCGGTTAATTGCAAACCCGATCATTTCCCATTAAAAAGAATGGCATTTTACATAAAGTTGAAACGAGCCACTGGTTTTGAAAGTGCATGCAGTGTGGTTTTCTGATGGGCAGAGGAACTTCAGGGAAATATTTATTGTGCTCACGGATGACATTCCAGCTATTGTCCGCGTTCCTCTTTATGGCATCATAAAGATTACTTTTTATGGTCAGGATGGCTGACATCTTCATCAAACCCCCTAATGTGCACATTCACCGAGGATCATTTGTGCCAATGAGTAACATTCAGCAACACTCAACAAAGGTTTATTGAGTGCCTGCTATGAGCTGGGCCCTAAGTAACAGGATTTGTCTCCAAAGCTTTCAAATCTGCTAAAAACATTCTCCATTTTACACGCAGGCAGGCCAAAAAAAAAAAAAAAACAAGTTTGCTCTGTCTCCTCTCTGAGGCCCACTGGGTGAAAATGCACCTAGAGCTGCCCAGAGAAATAAAACCTCCCTGAAGGACCGTCTAGGTCTCCAGAAAGGCTGTTTGCAGCTGGCTGTGGGGAACACAAGCTCAGCCTCTAAGCACCTGAGCTGGGGCACGCTGCAACCCTTCAGCCCTGGCCACCTCCCAGAGACAGACTGCCACCCATGGGCTGGCCCTGAGTCCGGATCAAGGTCATCTTCAAGGCAGAGAGACAACACACTCCACAAGCACCTCTGAGGCGCCTCTTCTTCATCAACTGATGGGACAGTACCACCCCCTTACCTCCCAAGAATGTGATGAAAGTCAAAAATAAACTCTATCCCACTTCCCTGGTGGTTCCGTGGTTAAGACTCCGAGCACCCCCTGCAGGGGGCACAGGTTCAACCCCTGGTTGGAGAACTAAGATCCCCATGAGCGGAGGGGTGCAGCTAAAAAGCTTTTAAAAAGAAACAAATAAAACCTACAAAAGATAAACTACCTAGGTTACTGCAAGTCATGAAGGAGATGTCCACAAAGGTTAATCTCACCTAGCCCGGGGCTCTGTGACAATCTAGCGGGGTGGGGTGGGGGGAGGGGAGGCAGGAGAGGGAGGGAGGGAAGGCCGGATGACACCAGCAGGCCAAGTGGGCCTGGTCCATGGACCCGGGCTCTGGTGCCATGAAGCGCAATAGCAGGACCAGAGGTGCTGGCAATCTCTTTATCTCCCGAGAGCCAGACTGTGCACTGCATTTCACATACATGATCTCATGATCACGTCCCAAGACTTCATGATCCCAGGTTGTAGTTCAGTCTCTAAGTCGTGTCTGGCTCTCTGCAACCCCATGAACTGCAACACACCAGTCTCCTCTGTCCTTCGCTTTCTCCTGGAGTTTGCTAAAATTCGTGTCTGTTGAGTCGGTGATGCTATCCAGTCATCTCATCCTCTGTCGTCCTCTCCTCTTTTTTCCTTCAATCTTTCCCAGCATCAGGGTCTTTTCCAGTGGGATGGCTCTTCACATCAAGTGGCCAAAATATTGGAGTTTCAGCATCAGTCCTTCCAAAGAATATTCAGGGCTGATTTCCTTCCGGACTGACTGGTTTGATCTCCTTGCAGACCAAGGGATTCTCAAGAGTCTTCTCCAGCACCACAGTTCAAAAGCATCAATTCTTCATCACTCGGCCTTCTTCATGGTCCAGCTCTCACATCTGCAAGTGTCCATGGAATTCTCCAGGTAAGAATACTGGGGTGAATTGCCATTCCCTTCTCCAGGGGATCCTCCCAACCCAGGGATCAAACCCAGGTCTCCAGCATTGCAGGCAGATTCTTTACCATCTGAGCCACCAGGAAAGTCCCAATAATCCCAAGATTTCTAAGCGAATTCTGGGTTCTAATTTGCAGCTGAAGAGACTGAAGCTCAGGATAGGGCCTTTCTTGTACATGCCAGGAGGGAATCTTGACTTTGTTCTATAGCACTAGATCCCAAACTGGGGAACCTAATAATCACTTGAGGAGTGCATTAAAATGCAGATTCATAGGCCCCAGAACAGGAATTCTGATTCTGTGCATGTGTGGTGGAGGCCCATACTGTGCACTTTAGCACTTTAAACTAGAGCCCTGGGAGGCAGGCGGTCTCACTGATGACTCTGTGACTGGGACAGAGAATGCATCTCAGAGCTACAGCCAGGCCTGATGCCACGGGATGTGGCGGCTTGAATGTGCTGTGGGCAGGAGGAGGGGAAAGCAACCACGAGGGAAGCTCAGGAGAGAGACACCCATGATGAATAGAGGAGCGGAGAAGTGTGAGGGCGGGAGGCGGAGTTGTCACACCTGGATGTGTTCATCAGATGCGGGAGTGACGCAGAGGCCCGCCGTGGCGGCTTGGTGGACGGCAGCACCAGTTAGCAAGGCAGCCAGCACGGGGGGAGGATGGGGCTCAGGTGGGAGGGGGCTGAGGGGCTGTGGCCTCTCCAGGGGGTGCATCCAGAGGCGAGGCCGGGCAGAGGTCTGGGCTGGGAGCTGACTGCGGAGGTGTCAGAGCGTGGTTGTGGGTGATCAGGAAGGGGGCCATGGACAGGAACAAAAGGAGTTCGCATGAGGTTTTGAGCAGAATATATACGGCTTTCCAGGTGGCTAAGTGGTAAAGAATCTGCCTGCCAATGCAGGAGACAAGGGTTCAAACCCTGGGTCAGGAAGATCCCCTGGAGGAGGAAATAGCAACCCATTACAATATTCTTGCCTGGAAAATTCCATGACCAGAGGAGCCTAGCGGGCTACAAGCCATGGGGCTGCAAAGAGTCAGGCACAACTGAGCACACGTGAACGCACCCATGCACACACACACATATATATATAGTCAAAGAGAGAAATAAATAGGAGAGGTGCACCGTATACATCTAACCACATGCTGAAAGGTCAAGAGTGAAAAAAATACATTCAGCTAAAAGAGCATCTGAATGCATAGTTCCAGAGAATAGCAAGAAGAGAGAAGAAAGCCTTCTTCAGCAATCAATGCAAAGAAATAGAGGAAAAGAACAGAATGGGAAAGACTAGAGATCTCTTCAAGAAAATTAGAGATATCAAGGGAACATTTCATGCAAAGATGGGCTCGATAAAGGACAGAAATGGTATGGACCTAACAGAAGCAGAAGATATTAAGAAGAGATGGCAAGAATACACAGAAGAACTGTACAAAAAGAATCTTCCACGACCCGGATATTCACGATCGTGTGATCACTCATCTAGAGCCAGACATCCAGGAATGTGAAGTCAAGTGGGCCTTAGAAAGCATCACTATGAACAAAGCTCATGGAGGTGATGGAATTCCAGTAGAGCTATTTCAAATCCTGAAAGATGATGCTGCGAAAGTGCTGCACTCAATATGCCAGCAAATTTGAAAACTCAGCAGTGGCCACAGGACTGAAAAGGGCAGTTTTCATTCCAATCCCAAAGAAAGGCAATGCCAAAGAATGCTCAAACTACTGCACAATTGCATTCATCTCACACGCTAGTAAAGTAATGCTCAAAATTCTCCAAGCCAAGCTTCACCAATATGTGAACTGTGAACTTCCTGATGTTCAAGCTGGTTTTAGAAAAGACAGAGGAACCAGAGACCAAATTGTCAACATCCACGGGATCATGGAAAAAGCAAGAGAGTTTCAGAAAAACATCTATTTCTGCTTTATTGACTATGCCAAAGCCTTTGACTGTGTGGATCACAATAAACTGTGGACATTTCTGAAAGAGATGGGAATACCAGACCACCTAACCTGCCTCTTGAGAAATCTGTATGCAGGTCAGGAAGCAACAGTTAGAACTGGACATGGAACAATAGACTGGTTCCAAATAGGAAAAGGAGTACGTCAAGGCTGTATATTGTCACCCTGCTTATTTAACTTCTATGCAGAGTACATCATGAGAAACGCTGGATTGGAAGAAACACAAGCTGGAATCAAGATTGCCAGGAGAAATCTCAATAACCTCAGATATGCAGATGACACCACCCTTATGGCAGAAAGTGAAGAGGAACTAAAAAGCCTCTTGATGAAAGTGAAAGAGGAGAGTGAAAAAGTTGGCTTAAAGCTCAACATTCAGAAAACGAAGACCATGACATCCGGTCCCATCACTCCATGGGAAATAGATGGAAAAACAGTGGAAACAGTGTCAGACTTTATTTTGGGGGCTCCAAAATCACTGCAGATGGTGATTGCAGCCATGAAATTAAAAGACGCTTACTCCTTGGAAGAAAGGTTATGACCAACCTAGATAGCATATTCAAAAGCAGAGACATTACTTTGCCAACTAAGGTCCGTCTAGTCAAGGCTATCGTTTTTCCAGTGGTCATGTATGGATGTGAGAGTTGGACTGTGAAGAAGGCTGAGTGCCAAAGAATTGATGCTTTTGAACTGTGGTGTTGGAGAAGACTCTTGAGAGTCCCTTGGACTGCAAGGAGATCCAACCAGTCCATTCTGAAGGAGATCAGCCCTGGGTGTTCTTTGGAAGGAATGATGCTAAAGCTGAAACTCCAGTCCTTTGGCCACCTCATGGGAACAGTTGACTCATTGGAAAAGACTCTGATACTGGGAGGGATTGGGGGCAGGAGGAGAAGGGGACGACAGAGGATGAGATGGCTGGATGGCCTCACTGACTCGATGGAAGTGAGTCTGAGTGAACTCCGGGAGATGGTGATGGACAGGGAGGCCTGGCGTGCTGCGATTCATGGGGTCGCAGAAAGTCGGACACGACTGAGTGACTGAACTGAACTGAACTGAAAAGAGGTCAAATCCAAATAGCACCATGTAGAATGAACTTCTGGGATCCAAAACTAAATCTCAAAGTCCACAAACATTCATTGTAATCACCTTTCTACTATTAAGTTATTAATAGTAACCAAATTGTAAGAGATTGACAGTGTACGTTGTAGGTAAATAATTACTTGCACACACACACGCACACACATGCACACACACACGCACACACATGCACACATACGCACACACATGCACACACACACGCACGCACACACACACACTAAAGCCATTAGGGGGCTAGTTAATTGTTGTCTAGTTCTACCAGAATGGAGCACTTTTGATGGTGATGTTAACACAAGTTGGGTCCCAGGTGTCTTCTTTCTAATACATAGTGACCATCCATAGAACACCTCTACGGTGTCTTCCCTTCTGCCATTGAGAAGACAGCATTTTTATTCCTTCCTTGCCCACACCTTGCCCTGTGACTTTGCAGACCCTCCCTTTAGAGCCTCGCCCAGCTGGCTGAGCCCACCCATGTGAGCTGCTTTGGCCAATCAGACATCAGCAGACTTAAGGTGCAGAGGCGGTACTCGGGCTTGGGTGGCTTGGGTTGGTTTGAGTTGGCCTGGAGGCTGCTTCTACTTGCATGAGAGCTCACCCTGCATAGCCATGGCTTCAGGTCTGCTCCATGTCCCCATCAGCAGCAGACCTGAACCCAACCTGAAATCTAGGGTCCTAGCAGGGCTCAGCCAAGCTCAAGTTCATCTAATGATCCAGCAATATACTAAACAACCCAGGAAAAACTAGAATTATGATATGCATCAATTTCTATGATCTTTCCTTGTATGTATTAGTCACTCAGTCATGTCTGACTCTTTGCAACCCCATAGACTGTAGCCTGCCAAGCTCCCCTGTCCATGAGATTCTCCAGTCAAGAATACTGGAGTGGGTAGCCATTCCCCTTTCCAGGGGATCTTCCTGACCCAGGGATCAAACCCAGGTCTCCTGCATTGCAGGCAGATTCCTTACCATCTGAGCCACGAGGGAAGCCCATTTTTCCTTACATTACTGTTTAAATTGTTATTAACTTTTGTAGGCTTTAAAATAGTATATTTTAAATAAATATATCCTAAAAACTAAGGATCCTTTTTGATGCTTTTGAACTGTGGTGCTAGAGAAGACTCTTGAGAGACCCTTGGACAGCAAGGAGATCAAACCAGTCCATTCTAAAGGAAATCAGTCTGGAATATTCATTGGAAGGACTGATGCTGAAGCTGAAACTCCAATACTTTGGCCACCTGATGTGAAGAACTGACTCACTGGAAAAGACCCTGATGCTGGGAAAGATTGAAGGCAGGAGGAGAAGGGGACAAGAGAGGATGAGATGGTTGGATAGCATCACTGACTCAATGGACATGAGTTTGAGCAAGCTCTGGGAGTTGGTGATGGACAGGGAAGCCTGGCATGCTGCAGTCCAGGGGTCGCAAAGAGTTGGACACGACTGAGAGACTGAACTGAACTGAAATGAACTAAAAACTAAATAAACAAAACTTAGACTCTTTTAATGTTTGAATTAACTATTGATCTATTTTCCTATTCAGTTATTTGAAGTCCCTCATAATTGGGTTGCACATGTAACAGATGACATTCACAATCCTCAATGATTGCAACAGCTTGTCCTGCAATACATATTGATACAGTTAGTAACAGTCCATTACATGACACACATAGGAGATCTTCATTTCAGATCCCACTCAAATCCCTGCCTATATTTGAAAAGACTCTTTTGGTATCAACCACAAATCTCAGAGACCTCCTCCCACCCACTGGAAATATTTGGGCATCCTTCCTGCTATCCCAGACCCATCTGCTGCTGCTGCTGCTGCTGCTGCTGCTAAGTCACTTCAGTCGTGTCTGACTCTGTGCGACCCCATAGACGGCAGCCCACCAGGCTCCCCCCGTCCCTGGGATTCTCCAGGCAAGAATACTGGAGTGGGTTGCCATTGCCTTCTCCAATGCATGAAAGTGAAAAGTGAAAGTGAAGTCGCTCAGTCGTGTCCGACTCTTCGCGACCCCATAGACTGCAGCCCTCTCCATCCATGGGATTTTCCAGGCAAGAGTACTGGAGTGGGCTGCCATTGCTTTCTCCACCAGACCCATCTAAAACCCATCTATCTCAGACACATCTAAGACGCATCTCTCACCTGAACCCCAATAACTTGGCTGCACCCCAGAGGCCCCACCTGCCCCCAGCAAGCTCCCCACCTCATGACACTAGGGTCCTCTTGTGAATGGAGTGATGGCCAGAATTACGATGCGACTCAAAGCTTTCTGGTACCAAACCCTTCTGCGTCTCATTGCAAGACTCCCACTTGTTTGACTTTTACTCATTCAACTCATCCAGGGACCCACTATTCTCTGGGGAAACACCTCCTCCATTCTTATCCCCTTCCATATCATTGTGTTGGGGCTTCCTCCATCTCTCCCCATCTCAACAAGGAAACACCCAGCTCAAGCCAGATCTATCCAAGCGTCCATCCTTGTGGCTATGGTGATTGGTTTGGGCATGGACAAGAGGTCCTACCGACACCAGTGAGATTCGGTGCTGGAACTTCAGCCAGAACTTTCAGCTGATATTGTTGTAAAGCTGCACGAAAGAAGTCACAGCTGCTGGCAGACACTGTGTGTGAAAAACCTGTCTAACAGCGGAGTCACACAAAGGGAAGAAGAAGGAGATGAGAGACAAAGTCTGGCACACCTGAGCATTGTATCCAGTCATGCCTGATGCTGGCCAGGTGTCTCAGTAACATGCACCAACGGCACTGCTTTACTTACCAGTTGGAGTAGGATCTGACCATGATTCTCTTAGCAGCTGAACAGTGCCTGACCTTGCTTTGCCCCTTACTTGCCCAGGCAACTTCCTGGCATGAAGTCCCAGCACCTTGCCTCCTGATCACTGTCTACAGGGGACATCCCCTGCCCTCTTCTCCTCCGAGGGCCATTGTCACAAGGAAGTTCAAGCCTTCCTCTGCCCACATTCATCTTGCAATCAACGATGGCACTTCTTTTAGTCCTGAACTCAGTAGCATTTGTCTTTGGTGACAGAAATAGTAATGAAACACCCCACTCAGAAGGAAAGAGCAACATTCCACGTGTCTCTTTTCAGGGCACGTCACACTTAGCACTGAAGAGTAGGGCATGTGGGATGGAGCAGATGGCGATGATTAAACTGGTGGGAAAAGCTATTGACTGTTGACATGCTGCTGGCTCCTTAGGTTGAGAATATCAATAGCTTATCAGTGCCTCCTTCTGAGTATTTACCAACTTGCCTCATTCTCCACTCCAGACAAAACCAGTGCAGCTCCAGCCTCGGAAAGAAGCAAGAGCTCAGCTATGTGGCAAGGGGAGCTTGTCTCCTTTGATTTCAATGATTTGTTTCAAATGATCTGGGCCCCACGGGCCCAAGGTTTAGCCACCAGGGTCTCCTCATTTAGATATTCATTCCCCTCTCTCCCACTCAGACTGAATACACTGAATTCAACCCCCCATCCCTCTACCGAGAAGCTGTAACCCTACTTCCCCAGTGGCCTAAACATCACAGCAAGGCTTACATGCAGGTCCACGGCTGACCCTCAGAGTGAAACAGTTTCTCACCTGGTTACCAAGGATTCAGCTGCCTCTCCAGGCCATCAGGGCACTGGATGTGAGAAATTTAACACGCCAAGCCCTGTTGATTGATCCAGCCCAGTGTCTATATTTGTAATCTCCCTGGGCAATCTCATCCATTATTGGCTTCCATTTCTGCTCTGAAGTTGATGTTGTAAAGCTGCCCAAGACGCTTCCCTAGGTCTGATGGGATAATGTTTTTGAACCCCAAACTAGAGTACCCTATGTTCAGAGCATCTTCAGGTGACTTGCAGACACCTCAAACTCGTATGTCCAAAACTGAACTCTATCTTCTCCTGAAATCTGATCCTCTACCACAACCACTGTCCCCATCTATATGGAATAAGCTACGTGCCATGTTCATGAAGATTATTCTCACCTCTTCCTATAACCAACCCACCACCACCTGCTGATTCCAAATGCTTGATACCTCTGTCATCCACTCCTCTGTACCCCACTGCAGCCTTGGCCAGGTTAGACCATCAGTCTTCTTTTTAACTTAATTTTGTCTTTTATATTGGGGGTATAGTTGATTTACACGGCTGTGTTAGATTCAGGTGTAGAGCAATGCGGTTCAGTTACACATATACATATATCTACTCTTTTCCACATTCTTTTCCCATGTAGGCTATTACAGAATATTGAGTATAGTTCCCTGTGCTATACAGTAGGTCCTTGTTAATTATCTGTTTTATATACTGTGTATATGTTAATCCCAAACTCTCAATTTATCCCTCCCCCACATTTCCCCTTTGGTAACCGTAGGTTTGTTTTCAAATATGTTCATTTGTATTTTCTTTTTAGATTCCACCTGTAAGTGGTGTGTGTGTGCTCAGGCGCATCCGATTCTTTGTGACCCCATGGACTGTAGCCCACCAGGCTCCTCTGTTCACGGGATTTTCCAGGCAAGAACACTGAAGTGAGTTGCCATTTCCTCCTCCAGGGAAACTCCCTGACGCAGGGATGGAACCTGTGTCTCCTCCATTGGCAGGTAGATTCTTTACCACTCAGCCACCTGAGAAGCCCAGATGTAAGTGGTATCATGTGGTTTTTGTCTCTGTCTGACATAATTCACTCAGCATGATAATCTCTCGGTCCATCCACGTTGCTGCAAATGGCTTTATTTCATCCTTTTATGCCTGAGTAGTGCTCCATTGTGTGTGCATATACATACACACCACATCTTCACCCATTCTCCTCTTGATGGACATGTCGGTCACTTCCCTGTCTTAGCTTTGTAATTAGTGCTGCAGTGAACACTGGGGATGCACGTACCTTCTGATCCCTCATTTCCTCTCCAATCTGCTTTTCACCTTGGGGCCAGAGTGATCTTTTCTAAAATGCAGACCCGATCCAGCACTGACCTTCCAGGGTAAACTTTGCTTCCAAACCTGATGTTCCAGCCAGACAGATCTGTCTGCAGCTCCCCAAGACGCTTCAGGCTGTCTGCTCACCTGGGCCCCTTTGTCTGACTCCTTTCCCTGCCCTCCGTGTTGATCTCTCCATCCTCTGTGCCCCTACCATTTGAGCTTTGCTCTAACACGGCACTCATCAGATGCCTGTAGTCCTTCACTTATTAAGGACTTAAGTCAGGTCTCACTCATTAAGAGTGTGAGCTCCCTGTTTTACCCCTGGTTGAATCCCAGCATCTAAGCAGCTTTCAGAAAATCCCTTCTCACTAAGGATTTGAAGGAGTTCCTGCCTCATCAGAGATGTCTCCTTCTGCCCAGGACAGTCCCTGACCAACCTCAGAATGCAGCCAGTCTGGGTGTGCGGAGCCCTGTGGTCAAGAACCCAAAGGGCAGATCAGAAGGCTGGGCTAAAGGATGGTTCCCCAAAAGTCTGCAACGCCGGAGCCTGCCCTTTGGGGGAAGGGAAAATGGCACAGAACTCCTCCCTCCTTCCTGAACCCACTATGCCCCAAAAGGTCTCTGGGTCCCCCAGGCATTTTCTCTGGTCACCTAGGAACACTGCTTGGTATTTATGAGTGTAGAGAATGCCGCTCCCACAGCTCTGTTTCCTTCCGTTTCATTAGCCAGGAGCGTTTTAATGGTTTGAAGCTTACTCTTCTTCTCAAATGCAGAAATGTTAGTGGCTTCCTACCGCGAAGAGCATTCTTCATTCTCAGACTCATTTCACCTTAAAGTAATCTACATGGGGTGGGGGTGGAGGTGGGGGTTTCTTCCAGAGCTGCAGCCTGACCTCTGGACAAAACACAGTATGTGGTCTTCAAAGCTCAAAGGACCCCAATCAGAGGACAACAGAGCTTTCAGATGAAAATGAGCAATGGAGTGAAGGAGAAGAATCCACTCTTCCCAACAAATTCCAAACTTTACCACGTGATAGTTCTTTGGAAGGTATCATAACAGACACACCTCGAATTGATATTTTCAAATGAGTGTATTCATCACAAAAATCACTGCACCACTGTCAGCCTTTGATCTGAGCACTGGAATCCCAAGGCCAGTGATGGATCTGGCGTCCAGTGGTCAGACAAGGAAGCAAAAAGGCCGAGGCAGGAGTAGAACCAGTTAGACAGTCAATCAACAGTTACTAAGTTCCCACTGTGTGCTGGACACATGGGCTCAGTGGCACACAGGACAGAATCAGTTCAGTTCAGTCGCTCAGTCGTGTCCAACTCTTCGCCACCCCATGAATCAAAGCACGCCAGGCCTCCCTGTCCATCACCATCTCCCGGAGTTCACCCAGACACGTCCATCGAGTCAGTGATGCCACCCAGCCATCTCATCCTCTGTCGTCCCCTTCTCCTCCTGCCCCCAATCCCTCCCAGCATCAAAGTCTTTTCCAATGAGTCAACTCTTCTCATGAGGTGGCCAAAGTACTGGAGTTTCAGCTTTAGCATCACTCCTTCCAAAGAACACCCAGGGCTGATCTCCTTTACAATGGACTGGTTGGATCTCCTTGCAGTCCAAGGGACCCTCAAGAGTCTTCTCCAACACCACAGTTCAAAAGCATCAATTCTTCGGTGCTCAGCCTTCTTCACAGTCCAACTCTTACATCCATACATGACCACAGGAAAAACCATAGCCTTGACTAGATGAACCTTCATCGGCAAAGTAATGTCTCTGCTTTTGGATATACTATCTAGGTTGGTCATAACTTTTCTTCCAAAGATTAAGCATCTTTTAATTTCATGGCTGCAGTCACCATCTGCAGTGATTTTGGAGCCCAAAAATGAAGTCTGACAGGACAGAATAGTCCCTACCTAAAGAGCTCTTGTTCTCCTGAGAGGTGACAGACCTGGAAAAGGCTGGGAAGTGCTTTACAGCCAAAAGGAGCCTGGATTTCATTCTAGAGACAGTCAGAGGCCATCACAGGCATTGAAGCTGGAAAGTGGCATTTTCTGGTTCATACTCTGAACGGGCCATCTAGCAGTTAAGGAAAGAACGGGTTTTTAGGATACACTCAGTCTTTTATAGGATCAAGCTAAGAGTTACTGTAGTAGATCCAGCAACTTAGGAAGAGCCTTAGACTGGGGTAGCTCTTGGAGGAGACAATCTGGGAATGGATTTCCAGTGTGCCTTTGGGGTCCAGCAATGTGGGGGATGAAAGAAAGATGAGTGAGGGAGGTCTCCTTGATTCCTCCCTTAGGCAATGAAGGAACTGTGATGCCACTTATGTGATGGAAAGGGCTGAGCACAGGGAGGAACCATTGGTAGGGAATGGACAGTCAGAGTCTTGTGTTGGACATCTTGAGACATCTGTGTAGCGATGTTAAGAAAGCTGGTGGTTTTGATTTCCATTTCTCTAAAAATTGGTGATGCTGAGCATCTTTTCATGTGTTTATTGGCCATCTGTATGTCCATCAACAGAGGAATGGATAAAGAAAATGTGGTCCATATAATGTTGTTCAGTCACTAAGTCATGTCCCACTCTTTGCATGGGACCCCATGGACTGCAGCATGCCAGGCTTCCCTGTCCTTCACCATCTCCCAAGGATTGCTCAAATTCATGTCCATAGAGTCGGTGATGCCATCTAACCATCTCATCCTCTGTTGGCCCCTTCTCCTCCTGCCTTCAATCTTTCCCAGCATCAGGGTCTTTTCCAGTGAGTTGGTTCTTTGCATCAGGTGGCCAAACTATTGGCGTTTCAGCTTCAGCATCAGTAAGGTGGTAAGGTGAGGTAAGGTGAAGTCGCTCAGTCGTGTCCGACTCTTTGCGACCCCGTGGACTGTAACCTACTAGGCTTCTCCGTCCTGGGATTCTCCAGGCAAGAATACTGGAGTGGATTGCCATTTCCTTCTCCAGGGGATCTTCCCAACCCAGGTATCAAACGCGGGTCTCCCTCACTGGAGGCAGATGCTTTGACCTCTGAGCCACCAGGGAAGCCTCCAATGAATATTCAGGACTGATTTCCTTTAGGATTGACTGGTTTGATCTCCTTGAAGTCCAAAGCGACTCTCAAGAGTCTTCTCCAGCACATACATACAATGGAATATTAGCCATAAAAAAGAATAAAATTGTGCCGTTTGTAGAGACATGGATGGACCTAGAGTCTGTCATACAGAGTGAAGCAAGTCAGAAAGAGAAAAACAAGTATCGTATATTAATATATATGTGGAATCTAGAAAAATGGTATGGGGAACTTATTTGCAAAACAGAAATAGAGATACAGATGTGGAGGACAAACGTATGGATGCCAAGGGGGAAGGGGAGGAGTGTGGGATGCACTGGGAGATTGGAATTGACATATAAACACTATTATGTACAAATAGGTAACTAATGAGAACCTACTGTGCAGCACAGGGAACCCTACTCAGTGGTCTGTGGTGACCTAAATGGGAAGGAAATCCAAGGAAGAGGGAATATATGCATACGTACAGCTGAGTCACTGATTCACAGGGAATGTGCAATGGTGTACTGCAACTAACACAACATTGTAAAGCAGCTAGACTCCAATAATGAATAAAAATAAAATGATTCAAAGGACAAAAATAAAAATTAAGGTAAAATGCAAGGAAAAAATGATGCAGTCTGCAGCTCGAGGGCCGGAATTGGAGCTGGGGGAAGGGGGCGGTTCCGATCTCAGCTGGAACCAGAAAGAAACTTAGACTGTGGAACAGAAATGCGATGGCATCGACCCGAAAAGGGAGTACACACAGTGGAATGACCCCCAGGGCTTGCACTTAGGCAGGCTTGTTTCAGAGTAAAAGTAAGAAAGGGTATTGAAGGAAAGGAAGCAACCGCAAAAAAATTCAAGTTTCCTGTACTGTGGGAAGGTGGGCAGACCATTCATCAGTAGAACTTGCCGCTCAGCCCTGGCCCTGCCCGCATTCCCTGTGGCCTCGGACAAGTCACTGTACCCGTTGAAGCCTCAGGGTCTCTGTGAAGCGAGGTTCCTCCCGGTGGGGCACGTGGAGTCCCCTTAACACCCACCTTGGAGGCCAAATCACTCTTGAGCTCACACCCTTGGGCTGGTGCAGTGCCAGGTCTGGGGCCATACTCAGGGGTATGGAAAAGGTCCCTATATCAGGAAACTCATCCATAGGGGACTTCCCTGGTGGTCCAGTGGTTAAGACTCAGTGCTCCAAGTGCAGGGGCCTGGGTTCAATCCCTGGTCAGGGAAATAGATCCCACAGGCCACAACTAAGGATCCACATGCCGCAACGAAGGTCAAAGATCCTGTGTGCCACAATTAAGACCTGGCAGAGCCAACTAAATAAATAAAAATAAACATTAAAAAAAAGAAACATCCATAAGGCTGAGAGGCCAGCATGAGTGAGGAATGGAGGCAGAATGCATGGCAGAGGTCTTCAAAGGCACACGATCTCAGCTCACTGTCCCCCTCTCAATCCCTGTCGAGGAGCATCACGGACCCACGTTGCGCTGACAACGTGCAGCCTCCTCTTCGGGAGGAAAGGAAAATGCCTCTTCATGATGGAGGCGGTCGAGATGCACAGAGCACCGTCTTGTGTGCTAAGATCTGTGTCACAAGCAAGTGAAGTGAAAGTGATGATCGCTCAGGCGTGTCTGACTCTGGGACCCAAGAACTGCAGCCCACCTCTGTCCATGGAACTCTCCAGACAAGAATACTGGAGTGGGTTGCCATTCCATTCTCCAGGAGCTCTCCCCAACCCAGGGATGGAACCCAGGTCTCCTGCAGTGTAGGCAGATTCTTTACCGTCTGAACCACAAAAGAAGCCCATGTTGTAGGCAAGAGGGAGACGCTGAACAAAGTCACTTGATAGGGCTTGGTTTCATAAGCCCAGCAACAAGATTCAAACTGCTTGTGTTGCTTCTAGCACTAAACTCGTCAACAATCTTCTCAGCATCAATGAACTAACTCAGTTCTAATTATTTTGTTACACAGTGATGTGACACTGTAATTTGCTTATGAATATTTTTTGCAGAAAAAAATAAGAAGCTAAAAGAAAGCATGCTGCAAATTTCACAAGGAATAGTAAATGCAGCTTATTGCAGCAGAGTAAAATGAGAACCAAAAAATTAGGACAATTAAGTGGATACTATTAAGACACAACAAGTGTTGTTCTATGTTCAACAAGTACACAGAGAATTCTATAAGAAGTTTCTTGCCAACAGCCAGAAAAGAATCAAGAAAATTAGTCATCAGATATCAGAATTGTGTCTAACAAAGATTTTTAAACAAATTTGAACAAATCTGAGTTTGTAACTTTGGCCAGCTATAAAATGGTTTAGATTCCTGCACGCACACACACACAAATTTTAGATGGAAAGATGGCAACAGAAATTGTTATTTCAGCTATGGAAGTTTTGCTTAAAATGATGAAGAGAAAATTTTAAATGTATTCTGCAGCAGGGAAAGATCTCCAATTAAGATCCAAACCGTTGCCTGTAGAATATAAGACCTTTCAAATAATATCAAAAATGTGTTGATTCAAAATTTGAAAAATTGCAAGTGCTTATTTTTAACTTTAGATAAATAGTGCAATATGGGAGCTACCACTCAGTGAAAAAGATTTGACAGTAAGCTTAATGAAATTCAAATGCAAGCCAAGTATTTCTAGTGCAGACTCTGCATTGAAATTGAGATGTGCTGTAAGTGTAAAATACACACTGGATTTCAAAGATCTTATATGAATAAAAGAATATAAAATATTAATAATTTGGAATATTGATTATGTGTTTAAATAATATTTTATGCATATTGAGTTAAATAAACTATGCTATTAAGATTATTTTGACTGCTCAAAAATCTCTCAGTGCAAGAATCTGCTTCCCACCTAGGGAGAGGGAGAGGGGAAGAAGAAGGAGAAGCAGAGGTGAGAAAAAGGGGAAAGGATGCTGATGATGAAACTAAATGTAAATAACTCTTGATTCTTAAAAATAAACACACAACAGTCTGGAGCTAAAATCCAACTTAAGAAGTGATAGGGTGAAGAGGAGGGAGTCAGGAAGGAAAACGGTGCTGAGATTTGGCGAAAAAGAAGGAATAAAGTTTCAATTCACACTACAAGACGGATGAACATTATGCTAAGGGAAATCAGCCATTTACATTAGACTGTATATTGAAGAAGTGCATTTACATGAAATAATTGAAATGTCTGGAATAGATAAAGCCATGGAGACAGAATGTGGATTTATGGTTACCTAGGGCTACGGGGCAAGAGGGAATTGGGGGTGGGGATGAATAAAGGGCTCAGAGTTTGTTTAGGGAAAGATGAAAATATTCTAAAGCTGCGAGTAGTGATGGCTGCGTGACTCTCAGAATATACTAAAAACCACTGAGCTATGTACTGTGAGCCTCATGCTTTACCGTCTGAGCGAGCCGGGTGGCTTAGATGGTATACTTTTCCCTCTTTTTATTTTTTGGTTGCTCCACACAGTTTGCAGGATTCTACTTCCTCGACCGGGGCTGAACCTGGGCCCTTGGCAATGAAGGCAGTGAGTCCTAAGCACTGGGCGGCCAGGGAATTCCAAAGGATATGCTTTAACTGGGTAAGCTGCATGGTATGTGAATGATAGCTCACGAAAGCTGTTTTAGATATATGCGTGTATTAAGTATACTGAAACTCTCTTATTCTTGTTGTAAAGAGGGGGGTAGGCTAAGATACTGATCAGGTCTAAATGCTGCCTATTAATTCAATTATTGAAATAAGAGTCACTCCCCTGTCATAAGACAGTAGTCACTAATCAAGAAATGCTTCTCCCAGAAACTGCTTGCTGAACTCATTCTATTCCTAGACTTGTTGAGGGGTTGGAAGGAATGTCACAGTTAGTCGTCGGGGAGATGCGATAAAGCGAAATACATGTTTTATAATAAATGTCACTTCTGTCAATTCTGGCAGTTGCAATATGTGCAAAACCAGAACTTTCCCTGCGGGGTGTGAAAGTGAGAGCTCTGCTCGCAGGAGCCGTGGAGCAGAGCCTGAGGGATGCAGGATGCTATGGTGGAGAGGATGCTGGAGTGACACGTGGGGGGGGGGGCGGTAATCGAGGATGGAGAAGTCAGATGCCTGGCAGCTCATAATCTTGGGGACAACAGTACAAGCACATTGGATGGATATTAAAGCTAAACTCCAGTTACATTCTCTATTATTATCTTAACACTTGGTCTTGCATTTTGGAAACATTCCTAACACTGCCTGAGTCCAGTGGGCAAACTTCTCAAACTTGAGTGGGTACCAGAACGATCTGGAAGGCTTGTGAGAACACAGCTAATGGGGCCCCCTCCCAGTGTTTCTGATTCAGTAGGTCTGGGGTGGGAGGGGCCTAAGAACTCACATTTCTAACACAGCCTAGATGACGCTGATGCTGAAACTAAAGCCACCAATGCCTGGACCACGCTTCCAGTAGCAACAGCAAAAAGAACCTGCCAAGTGCATCCCACAGCTGGAATGAGCGCTCAGTGAGGAACCTTCGACACCCATCTCTTAAGACCCCTCTTGAGATGCTTCGGGGCAGAAAGGGTTAATGGAGGGGCACTGAGCTGCCCCAGGAAAACCAGCTGGTTTCCTGAAGCAGTTTACATCAGATTCAAGGCTTCTTGCTTATTGATTGCAATCAGTCAAGTTAGCCCTGAAACAAATTGCCTTAAATTATTGAAATAGTAATAGGCGCAGCTGGGTAAATAATGCACGGGATGGTGAGGGCCTATATTCATTAAGAAGTTGCCATACTGCATGCCTCCCACTGGGTCTGACTCAAAATGATCTGTTCCCGCCCGCCCAATATTTCACAGTGCTTGACCATGCACACTCTCCATTTGAGCCATTGATTGAAATCCCTCATGCATTTCTCAGAGATTCCCCAAGTGGAGACGTCAAGGTTTCACCATGCATATCTGCAGGGTGGCCACAAAGATACACGTCCTGAGTGTCTTTAGACATATGTCTTTAAGACGCTTAACAGCAAGTATGCTAAGTGTTTAATCCATCCTGATGATAATGAAACTCATGATGAGAAAAAAGTTGCTCTCAATTACAGGCTGCATTGGAGGCAAATCAATGAACTTGAACCCCAGAAGCCTTTGTTTCCAAAATGCAAATTTTCTCCCCCCGCCAACAGCTTATGGAGCTACAATTAACAAAGAGAATTGTCTAGATTTAAGGTGTACCACGCGATGGTTTGATACACACACGTATTGTGAAATGCTCACCATGCCAGTTAACACATCCATCACTTCTCACAGTTACCACTGTGTGTGTGTGCCTGTAACTATCTCAAGAAGACTGAAAATCTGGTGCTTTCTCGGCAAACCTCAAACATACGAATACAAGAGTGATAACTATAATCGTCATGCTGTATGTCGGAATTTTTGCCCCGGCCAAAGAAGCATTAAGAAATACAGTGTTTTCTTAAGGAAACTTTCCCTGTAATGAGATACAGCAGAGACTAGCCATGGTAGGGCTGATGGAGATTCAGATAGGCTCCTCTGAAAGCTCATGAGACAGAGCATACAAATCACCATGGAAACCAAGCCACGTTTTATTGTGTAATAGGTTAGCTAATTATCCTAAAAGGTAAGAAAGCCCATTGCCTAATGGGAAGTCAGGGTAGGTATTAATGAACAATACAGCAGGATAACGGAGGAGCCGGGCAGCTAGGGAGCACCCATGGCTCCCTGAGCTGCCAGGCAGGACTGGGCAGGAGAGAGTTTTGATACCCTATGATGCAGGGATGAGAGGGCTGGCCATAGACTAAGATGCCCTGTCTCCCCAGCTTCTGAGGCTCCCTGCTGCCTCTCTGATGCTTCCAGTTCCCGTGGAGCTGAGCAGATTTGGAGGGAACAGACAAGTGGGAGCAGATGGTGTTACTGCTGCCCCAAACCCAGAGGCCAGCCCGGTGCCGTGGGATACACCCTCCAGGTGAGAGGCTGGACGGGGACAGGAAGACAGGGGAGGAGAGTGCGAACCCATCCCAGGCACCTGCCCTGGGAACTTTCACCCACGTTAGCTCATAGAATGTTCCCCAAAGCCTGGTGGTCCGGTGATTAAGAATCCGCCTGCCAGTACAGGAGACACTGGTTCGATCCCTGGTCCAGGAAGATCCCACATGCCAAGTGACAGCTAAGGCCCCGCGCCACGGCTGCTGAGCCCTCACAACCAAGAGTCTGTGCTCTGCAGCAAGAGAAGCCCTGAGAATAAGCCCCGGCACAACAGCAAATAGTGGCCCTGCTCGCCTCAACTAGAGAAAGACTGTACACAGCCATGAGCACCCAGTTTAGCCTAAAAGAATTTAAAATGAATTTTAAAAAAATGTCTTTTAACTGATCTGGGCTAAACCAAATTTGTTTGTTTGCTAAATACCAATACGAGCCCAACACTGAGCCCATTCTTTTTCATTCTAATAATCTCGAGCGTAAAGAACTATGAAGTAAGGGATATGACGATCCTCTTGGTAAACACAGACTAGATTTCACATATGTAAACTTGCCGCATTTATTTCAGACCTTTTTATTTTTAGCAAAATCCTTCTGATTTAAGTAACTTCTCAAACACTCACAACAGTTGTGTAAATCCTTCCTACCATGTCTCTATGCTTTTACTAATCTAAGTGTTAATATGTATCCATAAAAACAAAAAGACTTGTGTGTTTTCCATTTCAGGTAATTGGTATCACATGATATTTATATTCTACAGCTTTATGGCTTCACTTGACATTGAGTTTTCAAGCACTGTGAGTACTGACAGTGTAGATCAATAAGTGAGTTCAGCATTTTACTGAGTTTATTCCATGAAGGCAAGGGCAGTCATGAGGAATGCGACATATACCTTCAGATTTGAGACTTTCAGACCTAGACTGCGGTCAGTTTATGGAACTGTTCCATGTGGGCCTACAATGGATGCCTCATCGCTGATGTTTCTGATTCCATGTGTGTTAATTAGATTAAGCATGTAAGTGCCATGTGTGTGAGTGCATGCTCAGTCGCTCAGTCACACCTGACTCTTTATGACCTCATGGACTGTAGCCGGCCAGGCTCCTCTGTCCATGGGATTCTCCAGGCAAGAATACTGGAGTGGGCTGCCAGGCCCTCCTCCAGAAGTGCCATATACTTACTATTATAGATGAGTTCACTTACTCTTTAAAATTATAGTAGAGGCCTTTACCTGTATCAACAATTTTGATCATCACAACTTTTCAAAGACATGTGCGATATGAGTCTTATAGACAAAGATATGGGAGTCTCAGAGCTGGGAAGTGACAGACTCAGGCTTGGCACTTGTCTGCTTTGAAAAGGAGTCAGTCTTCCAGAAGTCAGTATCTGCAACTGAAGAAATGATCCAGCTGCCCAGGCAAGTAGACACACTTTGGTCTGTGTTTAAATCCAGATCGGTGAAGCTCTGAAATGATAGCTTTCAACCTCTAACCTACTGTGCAAAATCTTGCAAACCAAAGTCCAGCCTCTGAATTCTGTCTGGCTCCTCTGAACTTGACATTTGGGTTGACCTTCTCTGCTGACTTTGGAGTGTCTCCCTGACTTTCCCCAGTGTGGACTATCCACCATGGATGTCCTAACATGCCCAGGCCCTCTGGGCCTCATGCCCACCCTCTCCCACCTGTCAGGCCTACCCTGACCATCAGGTGACCAAGCAATGGCAGGTTCACAGGTGAACAACCAAAACCTGATCCAACACGTCTTTCCACCCTTAACAAATGCACCTGTGGGCCTAATAGAACAGAAACTGGAAAGGCAGATTCCCTGTGACACTCAGGTAGCTTAGATACCAGGCCTCCTCCCTGGCCAGACCCCTCTATTGACCTTAATTCTCTATGGGTACTTTTATCTTCTCCACGAGAATTCCAAAAGTTGAATTAACTTAGAGCCACCCCGAACCTGGACCCACCACTGCAGAAATGATTTCCTCTTCGTGGGGATCTCTGCATTGAGCCGTGAGCTCTGTGGGAGAGTTCACAGGCCACGGTCTCAGGATTAGAGCTGAGATCCGAGGAGCAGGCAGGGACCTTACATGCCCCACCTCCTTCCACCCAAGCGTCATGCAGGGCACCTTCCCCCACCCCGTGGGATGGACTGGCCTCGTCAGTGCTGCTCCGCTGCGGCCTTTGAGCCAGCACCCCGCCTGGGCCCCGCCCGGCTCCAGCTGTGTCCGCTGGACTCTTGGGGAAGGGCCAGGTCCAGGCCAGATGATCTGACATGATGAAAAGGGAAATACTCCACATTCCTTCTGCAAAACACATCTGCCAAATGCCATGCAGTGAGGAGAAGCAGGCTGGGGATTTCTCGAGCAGACCAATGTGGCTTCAACCCTAACAGAGTTCCGTGGGGGAAAATCTGGGTCACCTCTAATGCAGTCGAGCTTCGTGGGGACGCGAGCATCTGTCGCGGACGGAGCAGGGGGCCAGGGAGCGTGGGTGCCAAGGAGAATGCAAGACCCGGCCTTAAGATACTCTCCCAATGTATGCGGACTTCCAGTTTTGGAAAAATGTCTTCATATTCCCAGAAATGACCCAGTGGAACAATCAAATTACATTATTTTCTCCAGTCATCAATGCATAGTGATGGTTCCAGACAGAAAGGGCCAAAATCCTCTTTTTAACTCTGTTTTGACTCACACTCAGCCATCACCCCAAGCTTCTCATGAAGGCCCTCCTTTGCCAAAGCACAGCTTCTTTCTTCACCACCAACTAAGGAGGTTTGGTGGGGAAAACCTCAGCGTGTCAGTTTGAACTTGAGTCAAACTAAGCATCTTCTACCCAGGACATATTTTTTAATTCATTTTTATTGGAGTATAGTTGCTTTATATAATGTTGTGTTAGGTTCCACTGTACAGAAAAGCAAATGAGTTATTCGTATACATAAATCCAATCATTTTTTAATTTCCTTCCTTAGGTCATCCCAGAGCACTGAGTAGAGTTCTCTGTGCTATACAGTAGGTTCTCATTATAAACTATTTTATGTGCGCATGCGTGCTTAAGTCACTTTAGTCGTGTCCAAATCCTAGCCACCCCATGGACCGTACCCACCAGGCTACTCTGTCCACTGGATTCTCCAGGCAAGAATCCTGGAGTGGGTTGCCATGCCGTTTTCCAGGGGATCTTCCTGACCCTCTTAGCCACCCCATGGACTGTAGCCCACCAGGCTCCCCTGTCCATTGGATTCTCCAGCCAAGAATACTGGAGTGGGTTGCCATGCCCTTTTCCAGGGGATCTTCCTGACCCAGGGATCGAACCCGCATCTCTTACATCTCCTGCTTTTTATACATAGTCTCAATAGTGTATCCCGCAAACTAAAATGCCTACCAAGGCCAGGCAGGGACCATGAATGGTTGAAGCAAGCCAGGTGGGGATGGTGACCTACCTAAGAGGATGTGTCCACCTAAAGGCCCCAGGGTTAATTCAGAGCAGACAGATTGCTGCCACATAGGAACACAGGCCCAGAGTCATGCACTCTTATTGGTAGTTGGAAAATCTGGACTTTGATATAAAATCTCCAATATGTTTTTGTTGACAACTAATCCAAATGTTTTTAAAAAACAAACACTGAGGACCAAACAAATACATCTGCAAGCTGAACACAGCAGACTGTAAGCTCTGGTGCAGTCTTACCGCCTAGACCTGGGATCAGTCAATGTAAATCTATCTAACTCAGCTCCAGGGCACCTGCTCACTCCACACAGCACCGTCTTGCCAGGGGGAGGCTGGGTGAAACACCCGATTTCCTGGCATGTTGCCCATATCACTCTGGTTGCTACCTCTCTCGGAGGACTGGTGTTTCTGAGGATCCAAACCCAGAAATGGGGACTTCCTGATGATCCAGAGCCTAAGACTCTGTGGTCCCAAAGGAAGCGGACAGAGTTCATTCCCTGGTCAGGGTACTAGATCTCACAGGCCACAGCTAAGAAAAGATCCCATGTGCCACAGTGGAGATCAGAGATCCCATGTGCCATAACTAACATTCAGGGCAACCAAATAAATAAAGTATTTTTTTAATAGAAATGATGCCCCCAACAACAAGGCTGCCTTCTTCAACATAATTCCTGCTTTTCCATGGTACCTTTCCCTGATAGCTCAGTCGGTAAAGAAACCACCTGCAATGTAGGAGACCCTAGTTCAATGCCTGGGTTAGAAAGATCCCCTGGAGAAGGGATAGGCTACCCTCTCCAGTATTCTTGGGCTTCCCTTATGTCTCAGCTGATAAAGAATCCACCCGCAACGTGAGAGACCTGAGTTCAGTCCCTGGGTTGAGAAGATTCCCTGGAGAGGGGAAAGGCTACCCACTCCAGTATTCCAGACTGGAGAATTCCATGAACTGTATAGGCCATCAGGTCACAAAGAGTCAAACATGACTGAGTGACTTTCATTTCATTTTCTCCTCAACTCACAGTAGGATAACCTCATGATTTTGCTCAATCAGTGGTATCAGTTACCCTCCCAGAAGCAGACTACTTTTTTTCATTTGCGTCAGATTTGGCATTTCTTTTGCCCCCATCAGCCTTTGGACTATTTTCCTATAGGATCCCTTTAAGATTCTTCCTCAAAGATCCCACAAAGCCTCACACAGTGTTTGCACAACAGCGAGCATTTCACAAGTGTGAAATCAGAGAACAAAGGGCATCCCGAACCTTCAGCCCACTCTCTCTTCTCCGCCCCTGGGCAGGCATTTGTGCCTTAGACCAGCTGACAGCCAGGCTTTCCTAAGCTGATAGACTTCCAATGTATCTTCGTTACTGAGTGCTTGCCATGTGCCAAGTCCTATTCTTAATCAAACCCTCTCAACAATCCTCTAAGACTGGTCCTGACTTGGTCCTACACTACAGATGAGGAGAACAAGGGCCAGAGAATGAAAAAAACCCTTACCGCAGCAAAGTTAGGACGTGAACCCAAGTCAAAGCAACTCCCAGGGAGATAGTGAAGGACAGGGAAGCCTGGTGCGCAGCAGTCCATGGGGTTGCAAAGAGTCAGACACAACTTAGCAACTGAACAACAGCTAAGCAATTCCAGAGCCTACACCCAATGATGCCAGCTGTACAAATTTCATGCGGGTGCTTTTATTTTCCCCATTTTACAGATGGAGGAAGAAGCTCAGAGAGATAACAAAACTTCCTAGAAGTCACACCCAGCTGTTAAAAAAAAAACGGAAAAAGTAGATTCTCAATTACCTCAAGATGATACTAGGCACAGACCCGAGGGGCAATTCTAGATCCACTTCTAAATTTTAACACAAGCTTAGTGGAAATGAAAAAAATGATTATAATAAGCATAAGAAAGAAGCCTGATGCTGGCTTTGCTATAATCCCTGCTAATCGTGTTTTTAATTAAAAAGCTAAAAATAAAAGCATACGTGAGATTGGCACGTTGGCTCTTCCCCTTCATCTGTGAGTCTGATTTCCTCCCTATTTACAAGCATGAGCTTGTCTCCCAGCCTTTCACCACTTCATGTGTGGTCCATGGACCAGCAGCCTCAACACCATCTGGGAGTTTCCCAGGAATGTGAAATCTCAGGCCCCACCCCAAGACTCATGAAATTAGAGTCTGCTTGTCAACAGACTCTCCAGGTAATGTGCGTACACAGGAAAGTCTGAGATGCACTGGACCCCAGAAGATCTCAAATACCAGCCATTTTATGGACAATTCTCTCTGGGGTATCCAAAAACAGAATGTGACTAATGAGCACCAGCTTTTAAATACAAAAGACCCAGAGACATAGCTCCTAAACAAGACCAAACTGAGGTGATCACTAGGGATTGTCTCAGAAATCTGTTTCCAAGTGAGTGAGCCCACTTTGGGGGACCCCTAATTACATCTGAATCCTCTGCTCCCACGGCCCCCAGTCTCAGCGTCATCTGCCATGGTGACAGCGTCTCTTCACCCAGGATGCCCACCCACCCCCGCCTCTGCACCCAGGATGCCCACCCACTCCTGTCTCTGCACCCAGGATCACCACCCACCTCCACCTCTGTGCCCAGGATGCCCACTCAACCCCGCCTCTGCACCCAAGAGGCCCACCCACCCCTGCCTCTGCACCCAAGAGGCCCACCCACCCCTGCCTCTGCACCCAGGATGCCCACTCACCCCTGCCTCTGCACCCAGGATCACCACCCACCCCGCCTCTGTGCCCAGGATGCCCACCCAACCCCGCCTCTGCGCCCAGGATGCCCACCCAACCCCGCCTCTGCGCCCAGGATGCCCACCCACCCCTGCCTCTGCACCCAGGATCACCACCCACATCTGCCTCTGCACCCAGGATGCCTATCCACCCCCACCTCTGCACCCAGGATCCCCACCCACCCCTCTCCAAGTATTCTAGGTCTGCTTTTCACAGAGCAGGGAGTCATGGCTTTCAACCTCTTTGCTGAACAATTAGAGGAAAACTGATCTTTCGCCACATGGAAAAACGCACCCAGAAATGAAGTAATAGGGGAATAGCAGTGAACCTTAGGGGCTGTCCATAAAGCAAGCCTAAGAAGATTGTTTTGAAAATGTCCTTATAAAGTCACATGGCAAGTCTTCGGTGGCCGAGCCGTGGGTGGTAAGGGGCTGAGACCAGAACCATGGAATCCTGGGTTATAAGAAGGTTGGAACTGCTTTGGTCAGAGGCCAGATCTACAATTAGTCCTTGGGGGAGGTGTCCAGAAAGGGACCCTTGGCCAGAAGAAGGACCCAAGCCCAGGAAAGCTAAGACCCTTCTTCCAGGAGGCAGTGCTCGGCCTTTCTTGGGGCCTGCTGGAATTTCATTATCCTGTTCACACTGTACAGATGGGAATTTAATAATTAATTAGGGAGTAGCTCACCCCAGAGCCCGTGCAGGGGGATTATGCAAATCAACCAAGATGTGTGGCAAGGGGCTGAATATTTCATGGTGTGTTTAATTTGCAAATACTACCCACCGAGAAGGCTTAGGCAGGAAACCTATCATCATAATAATTATTATTGCTCATGCAAAACCACTTGAGTTTCCATCAGACGTCTTTCCTTTCAACTGCTTTTGCCAAACATGTCTCCTGAGCAATGTGATATTTTTTAAAAATGAAAGAAAAAGAAAAGTAACTGCCATGTAAGAGAATATCAGGAATAAAATAAACCTGTTTGGATACAATAAAAACTTTCACAGACGCTACCTTTGCTCATCCTACAACTGTTCACGCTCAAAGAGCTTCTATCTTGTTCATTTTTCTCTTACATGCACTCAGGTTACCAAATGAGCCTGGCAGATGAATGAAAAGGATCCCAGGCATTACATCTTATGCAGTCCACATTAATTAAGCCACCCACTGATTCTGAATACCCCTAATATCCTTCCTATAAATTTCACCTCTGCTTACATAAGTCCAGGGTAGTTTTCTATCCCCTTCCCACAAGAACACTAAATGTTCTAGCTTGTGTGGATAGCAAGGTCTAGAGGACCAAATACCCAAGGGCTTCTAGCTAATCTCATCTGTTCCACAACCATCACCGCCAGCACTGGTTGCAAACTCGATCATCAAGAACGGGGTCAGCAAACTTTTCCTGTAAAAAGCCAGTAATAAATATTTCAGGCTTTGCTGGCCTTACAGCCTTTGTTGGAATTTCTCAGTGCTGCGGCCATAGGGGGAAGCAGCCGCAGACAATGTGTAAAAAGGAGCATGGTTGTATGCCAATAAAACTTTATTTACAAAAACAGGTGGCAGGCCAGATTTGGAGTCCAGCTATAGAATTTCTTAAGATCTCCTGCAACCTTATTTTAAAAAACAAACAACACCAAGAAATTGATGGACTGTCTCTCTGTAACTCTGAACATGTGTATATGCCGATCAAATAGTATTAGATTAAACCAGTGGTTGGTTCCCACATTGGGCAGCTTCTGGAGACTGAGTTCAGCTTTGTGGGTCTGTAAATTGTATAGTGGAATGGGGTACCACACTTAGAAGGGCTCCAGGCCCCTGCTTGATTTAATTTTCTGCTGTCACTCTCTTGAAATTCTTAATAATTTTTATATAGGGGCATTTTTATTTTGCTCTGGACCCAAAAATTATGTTGCTACTCCTGCTGGAGACATGGAAAATATGCTAAACAACCCATAACACACAAAACATCCCCCCGACCCCCCACCACACAATTATCAAAATGTCAACAGTGCCGAAGTTGAAAAGTTCTGGGTTAACCTGTGTAAAATTGCCAATATTATACCATGTCTGACCTATTGAATATCAATAAAGTCATTTTGCATAGTGCAACCTCATTCAACTGTGTTTTTATCTTTACAGGACCTAACAAAAATATTTACAAACCAGGAAAAAAGCCCTCTCTCAGTCTATGTGTTTCTGATTTCGTTTTGTTCACCACAAATAAGCCTCTTTGAACCTGCCTCCAGTTGATGTCCTCATGGATTCGTTTCCTGATTACTCCAAAGAAGAATACTTACAAATGGCAAAATTTTTCAAGATTCTGGAACATACTCATCCCTGATCCCCTTCTGGAGCAACCCTATATTTAGAGTGTCCTCATTTGTCCTCTGCAGACATTCTGTAATCGAGGACAGTCTGTTGTTGTTTAATAGCTAAGTTGTGTCTGAATCTTTGGAACCCCAAGGACTGTAGCCTGCCAGGCTCCTCTGCCCATGGAATTTTCCAGGCAAGAATACTGGAGTGGGATGCCATCTCCTTCTCCAGGGGATCTTCCTGACCCAGGAATCGAACACACACCTCCAGCATCTCCTGCACTGGTAGACGGATTCTTTACTGCTGAGCCACAGGCAAGCCCGGGGACATTCTATGTGCTCAATTTCCCTCTTGGTTCCTTTAGAACCAACCTGAAATGCACTGCAGAGATCTCCTACACCAGGTCCCAGTCCTGCTTCTGCTTCCCATTTTGGCGGGGGCCACTTACTTCCATAATAAGGATCCCAAATCTTCCACAACCTTCTCCTCCTGCAACTCTGCCTCCTGGAAGCAGCTTATCAGATACCTCTACTCACCCTGTTTTGAAGTCCTGGCTGAAGAAATAGCAGTGCTCCATTTTCCATTTTCTAATTTCTCTCCCTGGGTGCTCTTTGTCACAGAACGTACATCTATTTAAAGTCTGTCAGGACCAAGCGCCTGTCAAAGTCGTTGAACAGAATAAAAAGCTCTTGAGCCTGATCCAGGCCAGTTCTCTATACATAGACTTGACCCTCATTTCTGTTCCAAAAAGAGCAGGAAAGAGACAGCCTGAGGTTGGAGACTGTAACTTCCCCAGTATTGATTCTGACTCCCAGAGTGACGGCGGGTCCTGGGTATATGTGACCACAGACGTGCTCATAAATTATTAATACCACTTCTGAATTAAAAAGAGAGACCAGCAGAAGCAACCAGAAAAGCATAAGCAGGCCAAGAACACCAGTTCAAGAGTGCGATTAATTATTTAGCGCTATTTAACCACAATCTTGATTCAAGGGCAACATTTGAGTTGGGAGAAGCGAGAAGCGTGTAGGAAAATGTGGCTCTGACCCCAGGCGGCAGCAGATGGCTGCTAGGGGAACAGCAGGTCCCTGGGAACCTGCCCTTCTCTTCCTTCTTGACCCTTCAACTCCCACGGCCACCGGATTTTGTCTCCCAGGAGGAAGGCTGCAGGCTCTCACTTCCCCTAACTCTCCGAGGAGGTGAGGGTGAGATGCCCCGGGTCAGTCATCCTGGCTGCTTGATGTCAGACGCGGCAGCTTAGTGATGGGGAGAAGGCTGAGCCAAGAGTGGTCCCTAGGACCTAGGCGGGTCTGGCGCTCACCTCCCCCAAGCCCGCCTGTCCTCACGCTGCAAAGCGAACAGAGGGTGGAGAGGATGGGACAGCAGCAGTGGCATGATTGTGGCTTGACAGGAAATCCCTCCACAGCTCCTCCCGCTGAACCTTTCTGCCTCCCAGCCCAGTCACCCCGCTCAGCTGCATCCTTATCTAAAAGGATGCCTTGGGGTGGCGATGCCCGGAGGAAGGGTACAGGATAAACTGGGTAAAAAACAGAAAGGAAGCCACGTGGAACAGCAAAGGATTCTCTTTTTTGTGATTTCTTCCTATTCACTTTTTTTTTGTAATTGGAAAATAGTTGCCTTGCAATGGTGTGTTGGTTTCTGCCAACAGAATCAGTCGTAAGTATACATACCCCCTCCCTGATGAGCCTCCCGCCCACCCCACGGCCATCACACAACTCTGGGCCGTCCCAGAGCACTGAGCGGAGCTCCCACCGTCTTACAGAAGCTTCCCACCAGCTATCTGTTTCCCACGTGGTAGTGTGTATATATGTCGACGCGGCTCTCTCACTTCATCGCACCCTTTCCTTCCTACTCTGTGTCCAAAAGTCCGTTCTCTGTGTGTGCATCTCTATTCCTGCCCTGCAAATAGGTTCATCAGTACCATTTTTCTAGATTCTATCTGCTATGCATTAATATTTAAGAACTGTTTTTCTCCTCCTGACTTACATCACTCTGTATAACAGGCTCTAGTTTCAACCACCTCACATCAACTGACTCAAAGTTGCTCCTTTTAATGGCTGAGTCATATTCCATTGTATATCTGTGTACCACAACTTCTTCATCCTCAAATGGCAAAGGACTCTTGATTGTAACTTCCCAGACTCATTATGATAGAAAAGCCTGTGCTGTTTGCGTATGTGTTTGGTGAAATTCATGATATTAAATTTACCATTTTGAATACTTCAAAGGGTACACTTCAGTGGCCTTAAGCACATTCATGGTTTTGCACATCCATCACCACCATCCATCTCCAGAACTTTTTCATCATCCTAAGCTGAAACTTTGTGCCCATTCAAAAGTAATCCCCATTTCTTCTCTTTCCAGCCCTTGGCAACCACCGTTTCTTTCCATTTGTGAGAATGTGACTATTCTAGGTACCTCGTTTAAGTGGAATTACACAGTATTTGTCTTTCATGACTGGCTTATTTCACTTAGCATAATGTCATCAAGGTCCATCTAGGTTGTAGCAGGTGTCAAAATGCCCTTCCTTTTTAAGGCTGAATAATATTCCATTGTTTGTGTAGAATACATTTTGTTTCTTCCTTTCCTCTGTCCATGAACACTCTCATGGTTGTTTCCACCTTTTGGCTATTGTGAATAGTCCTGCTATGAATATGGGGTGTACAAACATCTGAGATTCTCCAGGCAAGACTACTGGAGTAGGTTGCCATTCCCATACTCCAGGGGATCTTCCCAACCCAGGAATCAAACCCGTGTCTCCAGCATCTCCTGCATTGGTAGTTGGGTTCTTTACCACTAGGACTACCCAGGAAGTCCCTTTTTTATAAACACATATGCCCAACAGAGATTTTATTTCACTAGCTCTGGAGTGAGTCCTGGAAACCTACATTTTTAACAAGACCTTCCCCCTCAGCTGATTCCAATGCCAGACCAGGTCTGGGAAACAAAGAACTAGATCCCAAACAAATTGAGTTGACCCCAGTCTAAAGGCCTCTTTGCAGTTCCTCTGTAGCCAGATGGGTTCTGTAGTAATCCCACCCCAGTGAAAGTAAAAATAGCTTCCATACTGTAAATGTCAGCTCCAAGAGCCCGAACAGGGAACATCTGACTGTCCTACAAGAGGGAGACCAGGAACCAGGATTCAAGCTCATCTCTCTCATCCAAACACCATGCTATTAAGCTCACAGACTACGCTGCTCTGACTCCTCTAAGCAGGTGGCAGCTCTTCTGGGTCACTCAAGATGCCATCCAACACCACAGGATAAGAGGACAGTAAGTCCCCTATGTATGAGCAAGTTCTATTCCGAGAGCGCATTCCTAAGTCCAATTTGTTATTAAGTCCAACATAGTTAACCTAGGTACCCAGCTAACACAGTCAGCTATATAGTACTGCACTGTAATAGGTTTATAATACTTTTCACACAAATACAACATCAAAGACAAACACAAAAAAGTTAAGAAAGCATTTTTGGCCTTACAGTGCAGTACCTTGAACAGTACAGTACAACAGCTGGCATACAGGGGCTGGCATGGAGTGAGCAGGCCAGAAGAGTTCCTGATGGAGGAGGGAGAGGAGGTGGGAGACAGCAGAGCTGAAGGGTCATCAGCAATAGGAGACAGAGGGCAAGATAAGAGTTCACTCACCCCTGACATTGATGGCAAGGGTTCTGCTTCCTTGATGGATTTATCTCTATCTACCAGTACTCTTGCCTCCTGGAAAATCCCATGGATGGAGGAGCCTGGTGGGCTGCAGTCCCTGGGGTCACTAAGTGTCAGACACAACTGAGCAACTTCACTTTCACTCTTCACTTTCATGCATTGGAGAAGGAAATGGCAAGCCACTCCAGTGTTCTTGCCTGGAGAATCCCAGGGACGGGGGAGCCTGGTGGGCTACCGACTCCGGCGTTGCATAGAGTCGGACACGACTGAAGCCACTTAGCAGCAGCAGCAGCAGCAGCAGCCTGTTGAAGAACCAATCCAGTGATATCTGGGCGGCAGCTCTTTTATTCTTCTCATGGATGACACGGTGGCACTGGATTGCATTCTGAATAGCTGTTGCAAACTTCACTCACCGTTCCACGTTCAGGTCCTGCACCTCAAAACTGACAATGTCTCCTCAAATAGAACTACCTTACGTGATTGGACATGGGAATACACATTCGCATGCTTTCAAGTTCGCAGTTGGAAGGTTCGTATGGAGGGACTTACTGTAACAGGAGAGAAAAGGGCTGCACCCCATGGGCGTTGCTGTAGAGCAGACCCTCAAATTATGAGACGCTGCTTCATTCCCCGAAAGGTGTCATCCACAGTTTGGAAACAGTGTGCATGGCACGTGTTCGAGCTTTAAACTGGTAGGTCAGCTTATCTCTGTCTTTAATGCTAAGTTGCAAAGAAGATGAACGGACAGGGAAAGGCTCGCTGCCTTCTGCTACATTCCCACCACCGGATTCAAGAGCCTGTTGGCCCAGGCGCAGGCGCACGGGAGGCAAGGTGGGCGGGGCGACCTGGTGATGGCGTGGTGGCTGGGAAGAAAAAAGATCTTGTTCTTGGCATCCAATTCGTGTCATCTTAGTGAGTCCTCTAATCGCCCTTCAAGGACAGATTCTCCCCCACTTTACAAATATGAACATGAGAGTTAGGGAAGCTCTGCGGTGTGCCCATGGTCACCCAGCTGATGCCAGAGCTGAGACTGGTAACCAGATCCGTCTGTCCTGGTCATGATGCCCTGTCCCTCACTCTACCTTCTCATTACCCCTTCCCACCTTCCAGCTGCAAAACAGTCCCAAAGCCTTTTGGCCCCATCAAAACATTTCACAGATTAAAAATGTTAGGAATTCCCTGGCGGTGCAATGGATGAGAATCCGCCTGCGAATGCGGGCTACGTGGGATCTCATGTGTGGTGGAGCAAGTAAGCCGGAGGACTACAACTGCTGAGCCCAAGCTCTAGAGCCCCGTGCTCCACAGCAAGAGAAGACCCTGCCGTGAGAAGCCCGAGAAGCCCGTGCAACAATGAAGGCTATTCCCTGCTCACTGCAACTAGAGAAAGCCTAAGCACAGCAACAAAGACACAGCATAGCAAAAAAAAAAAATTAATGTTAAAAATATCAAGATTTGAAGATGAGTGCCATCAAGAATCTAGGAGGAAAAAAGGGATCTCGTTTCGGAGAACATTCTGTTAACTTTCTCATCTTCCAATCATCAAATTTTAGACCCTAGAGGTCCCAGAAAAAATGCCCTTTGTCAAACCAAACTAACAGTGCACCTCTGAGGTCCTATAATAATTACTGGTGGTGATGGTGGTTGAGTCACTAAGTCATATCCGATTCTTTGTGACCCATGGACTGTAGCCCACCAGGCTCCTCTGTCCATGGGATTTGCCAGGCAAGAATACTTGAGTGGGTTGCCATTCCCTTCTCCAGAGGATCATCCTGGACTAGGGATTAAACCCAAGACTTCTGCATTGGCAGGCGGATTCATCACCAGCTGAGCCACCAGAGAGGCCCTAAGGATTACTATTTCGTTGTTTAAGAAGATGCCACTGGATATCGTCAGGAAGCCGCAGTGTGAGTCCATCAGGCTTCCTGTGATATTTTACAGATCATGTTCAATCCCCTTTATGGTGCCACATACGTGTGTATCTCAGTACCTTCTTACTGACTAGACGACGAAATGAATGCATGCATGTATACTTTGTATACACCTGGAGTTGACCTATTGGAGTGCTGTGTGAGTCTAGGTTCTCCAGAGAAACAGAATATACGTTCAAGATATACGTGTAGACATATGATAGAGAGATCTTAAATCTCTCTCCGTCTCTCAGCTCCCATGATTGTAGGGCTGGCAACATATTTGCTGGGAAAGCCAGCAGGCTGGAAACTCAGGCAAGCTTTCAATTTTCCAGTGTTGAAACAGAATTCCCTCCTCTTTGTAAACCTCAGGCTTTGCTCTTAAGGCCTTCAACTGATTGGATGAGGCCCGCCCACGTTATGGAAAATAAAATGCTTTATTTAGAGTCAACTGATTGTAAATGTTAATCGTGTCTGGACAGGCCTTCACAGCAACATCTACACAAATGTTTGACCAAATGGGCACCATAACCTAGCCAAGTTGACACGTGAAATTCACCATCACAAGCACATACCTCCTAAATCTAGAGATGTATAAAAATACAGGTTACTATGGATACTACCAAAGAGAAAAATAAGGATGTTCAAGACTAACAACTATTAGTAATAAGATGAGTATGAACTTATAATCACAAAGTCTAGAGTTGGGATGATGTTACTATTTTTATCCTGCTTGCTTACAGAAAATATTTGAAGAATCAGAGTCAAGAGCAAGTATCTAGAAATTGTCAAGAGAACTAAAGTTAGCTTCCAGGAATGTTCACTCTAATGAGTAATACAATTACATATTACTGTGCGCCTAATTCATAGAATTTTAGAACTATGAAGGACTGAAATGTGAGACCGCTGTTTTATGGGGAAACAAATTCAAGACCAAAAAGATCGACGCACTGAAGTCTGTTGCCTGGTAAGCCATATGCCTCGGCCCTTCTCCACAAGCAAGCCACTCACTCATGTCAACTCAACCTTTACTGAGTACCTACCACATGCTATACTTTCTGCCACACCCCTTGCTAGGTCCTGGGAACACATGCCAGGCTTTTTAAAAGCACTTCGTGTACTGATGTCATTTAATCCTCACAATGATACTTTACGGTGTATACAATTATCATCCCTGTTTTATAGAAGAAAACGTGGAGGCCTTGGGAGCATAAGTTTGCCTGAGGTCACAAGGCAACCAGGCCAGAGTGATGGAATTCAAAGCCAGGTAGCCTTGCTCCCAAGTATTGGATTGGCCAAAAGTTCATCTGGATTCTTCCAGAAGATAGCATGGAAAAACATGAACGAATTTTTTGTCTGTTACACGATTGTCCTTCGTGGTCAAGAAGATGAAAGTACAAGCAAAGTTTTTTTGGTTTTGTTTTTTTAACATGCTGGGAGGGGTGATATTAGACACGGTCTTAGACTGTCCCAGGGAGTCATGTAACTCAGAGAGGTGAGGTGAGACCTGGGGTAGAGATAGAGCCAGATTTTGTGGGGCTAATGCAATCTGAGGGCTTTCCTTTAAAATATGAAGTTATAAATACAAAATCAGGTGCAAAAATGAATATATACTTAGAATAAGAAAAAATTCAACAAACTGCAAATTTGCAAAACTGATCAACTATCACAAACATTACACTATCCAAAAACCTATATTTTTATTAACTGCCTAATCCACCTCAGCAATACTTTCATCCCTACACATTTGTCCTGCACATTCTCTGATTGCTCTTCCTCTAATAATGTAATTTTTTCTGCAGAGAAAATAGATCATTCAGTTCTTCTCCTGACATGATTGATAGAAATTTTATTTTTATTCTTAACAGTTTAGAAGGAATTCTTTCCACTTCCCAACTAACTTCTGGTTTGTTCGTGGAAATTGTAAGATTGTTGTCAAAAACCAAGAGAACTTCTCAAGGTTTATATATGAGCTGTGAAATGTTCAGGTATTTCAAATTTTCTTAGGCAATGACTATGAGATTCTTCAAATTCTTTGAACTGATGAATGTCATTAAGCAGTTTGGTGTTGATTTTCTTATTATAGTGTGTATTAGAAGTTTAAATTGTGTTGTCAATGTCAGTATTCTGGAGCAAATCAGCAAGAAACTTAAGTCTTCTCCCATTGTGTTCGTATGATTCACTTCTTTTAATTAACTGGCTTATCAAAAAAAAATCCAAGGATTTAGTCATCCCCTCTATTAGAAAGAGAATATCTTTCTCTTGGTGAATTTCTGCCTTTCAAATATCGAAAAAATTTCTCTTACAATTTTTTAAGGTATGAATAATTTGTATTTATTTCTTGGTTTATTTTAATGTTTTTTCATAGTCCATTAAGTTTATCTGTTGGCTTTCAAATAAACAAACTAATTTAAAGATGACAAAAATAGATTCTCTTTCATCTACACCCAAATTAAGAGTCTGTAATTTCCCATGTCTTCTATTAAAATGTTCCAAAATCTCTTTCTGAATGCCAAGAAAAATGCATATTCAAGGTTTATCAACTTTTTCAATAAGCTTTTTCTTCTTAATTATGTTTAGGCTCTTCTCCCAAATCTTCAGAAATATATTTTAGAGTACTCGACACATTCCGTGTTACAAGGCTCACATGGTTTCATAAAGGGCAGATCTTCTCATGACAAATTCCTGAAAGAAAAATCCATGCTTGGCCAACCTGGGAAAAAACCATGGAACATACCAACATAGCAAAATAGTCGACAACTTTAGGCATGGAGAGGCAGCAGGGGGACCAGGAAAGAAAATGCCCAAGGTAACACCTGACTGCAGATAAAATATTTTATTTTTGCAAATGTACAAAAACATATGGCTTGAGGGGAGGAATAAATTAGGAGTTTGGAGTTAACATATACACACTACGGGATATAAAATAAATTAACAAGGACCTACTGTATAGCACATGGAACTATATCTTATAATAATCTGCAATGGAAAAGAATCAGAAAAATATGTATATGTATACATATGCGTGTGCCTGCCAAGTCACCATCTGACTCTTTTCAACCCTATGGATCGTAGCCCACCAGGCTCCTGTGCTCATGGGATTGTCCAGACAAGAATATTGGAGCGAGTTGCCACGCCCTCCTCCAGGGGATCTTCCCAACCCAGGAGTCAAACCCACGTCTCTTATGTCTCCTGCACTGGCAGGCAGTTTCTTCACCACTAGTGCCACCTGGGAAGCCCATACATACATAAGCACCCCTGAAATATTGTAAATCAACTATACTTCAGTTTAAAAAAGCTTAGGGCCTTGTGAACACACTGCTAGTAGCCCTTCCAGGGCTTCGGAAAGGACCTGAAACTGAATCCACAAGGCAGAGAGAAGTTGAGTGTCCTAACAAGGAGATGACAGCAACAGAATTCCCAGGGAACTGACAAGGCCAGACAAGGTTCCCGTGAGGCCAGTACACCAGCAAGAGCAGGACAAGGGCAGCTCAAGATACTGAGAGAGCCTGCCCTGTGGTCACGGAGATGCTCAGGATGTTACCGAAAGCAGCGCGTGTGTGTGCGCTCTGCCTGCTTGCTGCTCAAAAGCCAATAAACAGCCCAGGTTGGTGAGAAGGAAAGCTAGCTTTATTTCAGATGCCAGCAACTGGGGGAGGAAGGGTGGCAGACATCTGTCCACAGGCCGACTCCCTTGCCCTGACAAACGAGGGTTAGAGCTTTTATAGACAGATTGAGGCCTGGGGAGATACATGCAGAAGCCGCAGTCAGCTCCGACAGTCATCTCCAGACTGGCCATCGGTGGTCTGACCAGCGTCATCTTGATTGTTTTAGGCACAGTTAGTCTTCAGTGCCAGGGTGGTTTGCTCCCATTCCTCTGAGGCCAGTTCTCAGAATTGTGGCAGCTCGTGCCCTGGGTACAGTCTGGTCATCCTGCAGGTGACTCTTCCTCCTGAGTTTCAGTATCTACAGGACAGCTCACCCGATATGGCTCAGAGTATTATCTATAGCCCTTGAGAAAGAGCTAAAGGTCCTTGACTAAGCTGCTGCTGCTGCTGCTACTAAGTCGCTTCAGTCGTGTCCGACCCTGTGCAACCCCATAGACGGCAGCCCACCAGGCTCCCCAGTCCCTGGGATTCTCCAGGCAGGAACACTGTAGTGGGTTGCCATTTCCTTCTCCAATGCGTGACAGTGAAAAGTGAAAGTGAAGTCACTCAGTCATATCCGACTCTTAGCAACCCCATGGACTGCAGCCTACCAGGCTCCTCCATCCATGGATTTTCCAGGCAGGAGTACTGGAGTGGGGTGCCATTGCCATCTCGGCTAAATGGCTACATTATTATTTGGTCTCCTTTGACTGTTTTCCTTTGTTTCCTCATTTCTCACTTCTCTGATTAAACTTATTCTTTGACTAAAGTTTTCCACAGAGACCAGGCAGAGGACTCTGTGGGGGGCAAGGTCCAGAGGGTCCTGCTCCGTTTCAAGGAAGGTTGTGGGTTTTTTTTCCACATTAAAAAAAGAAGTATGAAGGGAAGGAAGAATGGGGAGTTAGTAAGTAATAGGTACAGAAGATGCGTTGCTGAAGATGAAAAAGCTCTGGCAAAAACAAGTGTGATGGTTGTACCATTAATCACAACCATTAATTACTTCCGTGGCATTAATTCTGTGGCATTAATGCCTCAGAACTGAACATTCATAAATGGTAAGATGGTAAATTATGTTACGTATAGTTTACCACAAAATTTTTAACAGAAAATATTGAGATCATTGCAGACTCACAAGCAGTTCTAAGAAATAATACAGAAAAGTCTCTTACACTTTATCCAATTTCTCCCATGGTAATATTTTGCAGTACAACTAGGATGCTAGCACTAATACAGTCTACACTCATCTTATTCAGATTTCTCAGTTTTACTCGAGCTTGTGTGCACGTATGCATATGTTAAAGATAAACAATTTTGTCCCCTCTGCAGGTTTGGGTAGCCACCACTGCAGTCAAACTAACTACTCAACAGTTCAACCAAAAGTACCCTTCATGGTGCCTTCTTATAATCACACCCACCTCCCTTCTGTTCTCCCCACCCCATCCCAAACCTCTGTCCTCCAAGGACAATGACAAAAAATAAAACAAAATGTTATCACTTGAAAAATGTTATATAAATGGAATTGTTCATTCCTATCATCCATTCCTTCTTGATCTGACCTTTACCCTCAGTATCATTTCCTGGAGATTCATCTAATTTGTTACATCTCTCAATAGTTTGGTCCTTGTTGCTGCTGGATATTATTTTCATGGTATAGATGTATCAGAGTTTGCTTAACATTCACCTATTGAATGATGTCTGGAGTATGGAAGAACAGTTTTGAGGTATTACAATAAAATTGCTGTTCACCTTCGTGTATAGGTTTTTGCAGGAACATAATTGCTCAGGAGTGTACTTACTGGTTCCATGGCAATTGCATGCTAGGCTTTTTTATGACACTGTCAAACAATTTTCCAAAGTGTGTTTTCCAGAGTTCAGTTCAGTCACTCAGTCATGTCCGACTCTTTGCGACCCCATGGTCTGCAGCACACCAGGCCTCCCTGTCCATCACCAACTCCCAAAGTTGACTCAAACTCATGTCCATTGAGTCGGTGATGCCATCCAACCATCTCATCCTCTATCGTCCCCTTCTCCTCCCACCTTCAATCTTTCCCAGCATCGGGGTCTTTTCAAATGTGTCAGTTCTTCGCATCAGGTGGCCAAAGTATCGGAGTTTCAGCTTCAGCATCAGTCCTTCCAATGAATATTCAGGACTGATTTCCTTTAGGATGGACTGGTTGGATCTCCTTGAAGTCCAAGGGACTCTCAAGAGTCTTCCCCAACACCATAGTTCAAAAGCATCAATTCTTCTGTGCTCAGCTTTCTTTATGGCCCAACTCTCACATCCATTGATGACTACCAGAAAAACCATAGCTTTGACTAGATGGACCTTTGTTGGTAATGTCTCTGCTTTGAATATGCTGTCCAGGTTGGTCATAACTTTTCTTCCAAGGAGCAAGCATCATTTAATTTCATGGCTGCAGTCACCATCTACAGTGATTTTGGAGCCCCCAAAATAAAATCTGTCACTGTTTGTACTGTTTCCCCATCTATTTGCTATGAAGGGATGGGACCAGATGCCATGATCTTAGTTTTCTGAATGTTGAGCTTTAAGCCAACTTTTTTCACTCTCCTTGATGAAAACTTTCATCAAGAGGCTCTTTAGTTCTTCTTTGCTTTCTGCCATAAGGGTTTCCAGAGTTGGACCATTTTAAATTCCCACCAACAACGGATGAATGATACAATTCACCCACATCATCACCAGCATTTGGTGTTGCCACTATTTTTTATTTTAGCTACTCTGAATGGTGTGTAGTGATGTTTCAGGGTGATTGCATTTCTCTCATGACTACTCATACTGACCATCTTCACCGGGTGAATTGTTAAGCACCAGGGTGGTATGGCAAATTGGCAGTTTTGAAAGGTTTTTGCAGAAGTGGTTTCTATTGAACCTGATAAGGACCACTGTGGGCCTGAGCCAGGCCAGGAGGGACAGAGATGGGTGGAGTAGGGGGTCACAGACGAGCTTTAGGAAGCAAAGTCGACCAAATATGGCCACCGGTGAAACAGGGCACGGCATCACTGAAATAGAGGGAGGAAATCAGGATAACTTCTAGGTTTCTAACTCAGACGGAGAAAAATTCAGTCTGGAAATGAGTTTTGCTTGCAAGATATCCACGTAGCCCAAACCATCTGGATATGAGCGCTCAGTCAGGGTACAATCTGGGCTGAAGATACAGAATTGGAAACTCCGTGAACCCTTATCACTAAGATTACTGGGGGAGGGGCCTGATGTTTTAAAACGCTCTTCTACTGGGTCCCCTGTAGGCCACGCCCCCAGGTATCTGGGGTGCTGCACAAGCATTTTCCATACCACTTTACACGCCTCACACACCTGAGTTTTTAACTTGTGTTAATATATAGGTTCGGTGATGATTTCACACATTCATTAACGAATTTTTATTTATAGATTTTTTTGTCCCAGTATGAGTAGTTTTCAACCACATAATAAAACTGCTAAACCCCGTGTGAAAGCGTACAAAATGTTTAATCATTGAGAAGTGGCCATGACTTCCGGCCAGTTGGTCTTCCTAGGGTCAAGGGGTCTGTGCTGCTGGCTTTCGGGTCCCCTGGGCATTCTTTTCCTGAAGGCAATTTCCCACCTGCTGTCTTTCCGGGGAGCCTCCCCCCGCCCCGCCCTTTTCGCCCGCCCCCAATTCCTCCGCGGGGAACAGGTGGCTCTTTGAAGTTGAGATTCCCTCTCCCCAGCCTGCCTTCTCGCCGAAAGCCACAGGCCCGAGGAAGGGCAGATCCCTTCCGAGCTGTGCCTGGACACCTCATGGGAGCTCGCCTCTGGGTCCTGCCCTGGGTTGGTAGGTGGAGAGGGGACGACCCGCTCCGCGCTACTGCTGCCCGGCGCCTCTCCTTCCGAGCTTCCACCCAGCTGCAAGCTCTCCTTTGCAACCTTTAAGATTTTTTTAAATTACATTTCCCCAGCCCTTCTCATCTCCAAGTGGACAACACCCACACACCCCCTGCCCCTACCCCCACCCCCAGGTTCGCAGTATGATGGCAAGGTAAGCTCCCGGGATGAGTGGGAATGCTAAACAAGAGGTCTCGAGACTCCGCGCTGGAGACGCAGCCTACTGATTTGTAAGACAGCTCTAGGGAGCGGGGAGGCAGGGCCCCGAAACACAGTGACGGTGGGTTCCAGTTTGCCTCTGGCATCTCGTAAGGTTGCTGCTTAAACATAATTCTAAAGAAATGGAGGTTATCCTTGGGAGGGAGGGAAGGATGGAGAGAGAGAAAGTCGAGCTCGTCCTGTCTTGTTACCGAATTGCAATCACTGATCCTTCGAGACACAGAAGGCATAGGTCAAACCAAGATCGTACTGCAGATCGCACGCGGAAGGGAGCGGGGATTGTTCTCCTAGGAACAGGAGACTGCCTTCTAATCGCCTAATCATACCTCCAAAGTCTCCAGACCTGAGAATTGGCATGGATGCAGTCACCGACAGCTATAAGGGGACCCCACCTCCTGCCATGGCTCTGTATCCTTGCGGCTCTGGACTCCGAAAGCTCCTCCACGCATTTTTTATTTTTTTCTCCAACAATGGGGGAAATCGTGAAGCTTTCTTTTTACTTACCTTTAGCCTCTTGCTTTATTTTTGGAGTTTTCTAAATTAAAAATTCAGTGTCCAGACCCTGGTTATTTAAAAACAAGCAAGTTACCTTCCGCTGCATAAACTGAGCCCCCTAAATAATTTCCCTGGAGGCCCTGAGGTTCCTAAAATGAATCCATCTGAGGAAGTCAGGTGACGGGGAGGAAGAGAATTAGTAGTGGAGAAGATGTTGCCTGCACGTTGCCTCAGTTTGCTTTCCAGAATCTTCTCAAGCCTCTGATCAGAGGACCTTCCTTGGTGCCAAGGTAACCTCTCTCCTGGGCTGAGTATGCCCACCCCCCACCACAGTTGTGCCAGTCCTGTGGTGCAGGCAAGGCCCCTCCTGTACTTGGTAGCGCAGCCCCCTCCTTGGGGGTGATGCCAGAGGAGCCCGAGTTCCCACTGTGGGTAAAGAAAGGCCTTCCTAGCATTTGAAGGGAGTTGGCGTCATTCTTCTGGGGCTCACTGCAAAAGTGTAGCAAGCTTCCCCTTTAGACAGAACGCATGCGTGCATGCGTGCGTGCTAAGTCACTCTGGCCACGTCCCACTCTTTGTGACCCGTGGACTGTAGCCCACCAGGCTTCTCTGCCCATGGGATTCTCCAGGCAGAATACTGGAGTAGGTTGCCTACCCTCCTCCGGGGGATCCTCCCCACCCAGGGATGGAACACTGGTCTCTTGTGTCTCCTGCATTGGTAGGTGGGTTCTTTACCCCTAGTGCTACTCGGGAAGCCCTGAGACAGAACACAGACCACAGTCACATGGAAAGCCTGTCACTGAAAGCGGTGGATCCAGTGATTTGAGGAGTTCACAGATATCGGGGGAAAAAGGGGAGGAGGGGAAACAAATATGTATTTGCTAACTTTTTATTTTATCAAGAAAGGGTTTTTTTTAATTGAAGTATTGTTGATTTACAGTACTATGTTAGTTTCAGGTATATAGCAAAGTGATTCCGTTATATATTTTTCAGATTATTTTCCATAATAGAATATTACAAGATATTGTTTTATTCCCTGTGTTATATAGTACATCCTGGTTTTATATCTATTTTATATATAGTAGCATGTATCTGTCAATCCCTTCTTCCTAATTTATCCCTCCCCTGCCTTGCTTTCCCCTTTGGTAACCATAAGTTTGTTTTCTATGTCTGTAAGTCTGTTACTGTTGTGTAATAGATTCATTTGCATTTTTAGGTTCCACATATAAGTGATATCATATAATATCTGTCTTTCTCTTACTTCACTCTGGGTCTAGCCATGTTTATGAAAATGGCAAGGTTTCATCTTTTCTGGTGGCTAAGTAATATTTCATGATATGTATATGTGTGTGTGTATATACAAATAGGTATATCAGTTCAATTCAGTTCAGTTCAGTTGCTCAGTTGTGTCCGACTTTTTGCAACGCCATGGAGTGCAGCACGCCAGGCTTCCCTGTCCATCACCAATTCCCAGAGCTTGCTCAAACTCGTGTCCATTGACTCAGTGATGCCATTCAACCATCTCATCCTCTGTCATCCCCTTCTCCTCCTGCCCTCAATCTTTCCCAGCATCAGGGTCTTTTCAGATGAGTCAGCTCTTCGCATGAGGTGGCCAAAGTATTAGAGTTTCAGCTTCAACATCAGTCCTTCCAATGAACACCCAGGACTGTTCTCCTCTTGGATGAATTGGTTGGATCTCCTTGCAGTCCAAGGGTCTCTCAAGAGTCTTCTCCAAACTCTCAAGAGTTTTCTCCAACACCACAGTTCAAAAGCATCAATTCTTCGACACTCAGCTTTTTCCAACTCTCACATCCATACATGACTACTGGAAAAACCATAGCCTTGACTAGACTGACCTTTTTGGGAAAGTAATGTCTCTGCTTTTTAATAGGCTGTCTAAGGTGGTCATAACTTTCCTTCCATACATACATACACATATATCTCTCATGAAATATATGTGTGTGTGTGTGTGTGTGTGTGTGTATACACTTTGGACTGTAGTCCATGGGATTCTAGAGGCAAGAGTACTGGAGTGGGTTGCCATGCCCTCCTCCAGGGATCTTCCCCAACCCAGGGATGGATCCTGAGTCTCCTATGTCTCCTGCATTTTCAGACAGGCTCTTTACCACTAGCACCACCTGGGAAGGCCTTGTGTTACACTGAACCTCAAAAATATGTGCATCCAGGGGAAATCCTGACAGTCCTGCAGGAAGGACTCTACGCTTCCAATGCAGGGGGTACAGGTTCGATCCCTGGGAGGGGAACTGAGACATCCCACATGCCCCAAGGCATGGCCAAAACATAAAATAAACCTTTAAAAAAGTGTATCCTTTGATTCTGTTATTTCACAAATGTGTTCCAGGAAATAATGGAGAACGTGCAGACTTCACATTCACTAAATATCCAACAGTAGGAAGTGGTTTAAATCAGTTATGGTCTATGTAATGGAAGAATGGAAGTTTAAATGATATGGGCTTTGTGTTGAAATAGACAGCAGTTCAATTTTTTTTTTGTTTTAAAAAGAGCTACAAACAGTAAGCATACTATTGTGTTTACTGATTGTTTTATTCAACAACTATTACTAAACAAGAGGACTACATTAAAGATCAAGATGGTTCCTTGCTCTTTTATTACATTACATTACATTTCATTACATTTACTGGGGTGACAGAGTCTGGGGATTGGATAGCAATGAATAAATTAGTGAGAAAACTATCAAATTGTGATAACTGCTATCAAGAGAATTAAAGTTGGTGACTTAATTAATGGGCTTCACTGGTGGCTCAAATGTTAAAGAATTTGACTGCAATGCAGAAGACCTAGGCTCGATCCCAGGGTCAAGAAGATCCCCTGGAGAAGGGAATGAATACCCACTCCAGTATTCTTGCCTGGACAATCCCATGGACAGAGGAGCCTGGCAGGCTACAGTCTCTAGGGTCTCAAAGAGTGGGACATGCAGGATTTAATAAATAGATGTTTCTGGCATTTTATATTGAGCTCTGAATAACAAAGAAGAGGATGTCATGAGAACACCCCAGGCACAGAAAACAACTAATGCAAAGAAGGCCCTGGGGCAGAAGCAAGCTTTAGATGACTTGAATGGATACAGCTGGGCCCTGCATCCAAAGCAAAGTATAAGAGGGCAGAGTAGTAGATGAGGTCAAAGACAGAGCAGGAGCTGGGTCATGTGGGTTTGGTAGACCAGGGCAAGGAGCTGGGATTTGATTCTGTGTGCTGTGGGAAAGACATCGCAGGTCTCAAACAGGAGATACCATCTCACTACTGTAACTACACTTTACTCTGACCGCTGTGGTAGAATGGATTTGAATGCATGAGTAGAGACAGAGAGACTAGTCACGGGCTGCTGTGTTGGTTCAGCCAAGGCGTGAGGGTGGCCTGGACTAGGCTAGGAGGTGGAGAGGGAGAAAATGGGTGCAATCAGGACTGATTTTGGAGTTAGTACCAACATGACTTGCTCATTGATGGCTGACTCCTAGAATTTCCCCTCTTTCCCCCTGTTCCCATCAAATGCTTCCAGCTCTAATTCTGGTCCTTCTCTACCAAGGTTCATGTATACTTCCTGCATTTGGGTTCTGTTGAATGACTTAAATGTCCCTTTCCTCAAAGCTAGCTCAAGCTGGTTTTCATTCCTTGCAACCTTGACTGAGGCTATCGAGCAATAAGAGGGGCATAGCAGTGGAAATAAGCAAAACTGCAAGAGACAAGGCAGCCTGTCCAGTTCGGACGGAACAGCAGAGCAAGGATTCAAACCCAGGTATTCGGAGCCCACAGCCAACACTTCCTTTTCTGTGCCATGTGCCAGACTGACGTGATGCTGCTAGCTGTTCACCAAATACCACCAGTTGTCCACCAAAACTGAGGCTCCCTTGATCCGTGGAAAAAGAACAACAGCTGCCTAACTCTATTACTTTCCCAGCCTCCCTTGCAGCTCGGAGTGGACCTGTGACTTCATCCAGTGGACTATTAGGAGAAATGATGATGCAAGCAGAAACCATTTATTTATGGCTTTGATTATGCAAATCACCAAAAGGCTCTGGGGAGGATGGAACAATGACTTGAAAATAACCTGAATCCCGGAATGAGCACATGCAGTCTGAAGCGCCAACCAGGACTGTGAGAGAAAAAGTTTATGAATTTTATTCTTTAAGTCATATTATTGTTCAGCCTCTTGATTACAGCACTGCAGCCTTACCCTAATTGGATCTATATGTTTTTAAATGCCAGCGGCCTCTTCTGTTAAAAAATAATTTAACCCCATAAACAATACCTCCAGATAATGGGAGATCCTTGAGGGTCCCTACTCCAATCTGTGACTGAATTTTTCTTCATTTGTGGACTAGATTCAATACCTTGTGTGCTCTCAGGAGTGCCTGTGAAACCCAGTTTGGGTTGGAAAACAAAATCAACAAGACCTCCACGAATGAGGTAGGAGAATTTCCTTCTTTTTATTTAATGTACTATTGTTTATGTATAAAAAAATTTTGAATTAAGTATTTTATTCCTTGTTCTTTATAAATGCTTAATAATTGATAAAACAAAGTTTAAAATCATGAAAGTGTTAGTCACTCAGTCATTTCCAACTCTTTGGGATCCCATGGGCTGTAGCCTACCAGGCTCCTCTGTTCATGGAGTTCTCCAGGCAAGAGTACTGGAGTGGGTATTCATTCCCTTCTCCAGGGGATCTTCTTGACCCAGGGACTGAGCCTGGGTCTCCTACACTGGCAGGCAGATTCTTTACCATCTGAACCACCAGGGAAGCCCCAGATCATGAAATCTAATATTAATTCAGCTAGAAAAGAAATAGATATTTAAATTAAGTTTATTCCAGGAGGACCAGATTCTGGGGGTCAAGAGATCTGGCTTTCACAGGTTAATGAATCATTTTACTAAAGATGTTGGTGAGTTAGTCAGGGAGCAAGGTGAAAACCCCAGTTGATCAATGAGAATTTATTTATATCAGTCAAGGAGCTCCTCTCCAAAGGGTCCAAATTTGAACACCATCCTAAAAGCCCCAGCAATGGCTGTGACTCAGTTACTTCCTGGGAAGCAGATCCAAATATTTAAGGGAACCCAGCAATCTCCCTGCCCTTCCCCTTGGTTCGCGAACTAACAAAGCCTTCCAAAACCTACCAGAACAACATCTCATCAGCAGATCTTGCTCTGTGAACATCAAGTGCATGTGGCTGGAGTGATAGCACTACATATTTCTCCACCAGTCTTGGCAGTGCTGCCAAATGTAGGGCCCAAGCTTGCTCTGTGGAGTTGTGGGCATTGACATTTCCAGCTTAACCCTGAGCAGGAGAGGTGGAGAAGGATGGTCAGGAAAATGGGACACATCCTTAGTGGGCAATGCACTCTCTGGGGCTCAGACATGCATTCAAATCCTGACTATACCACGTGTTCATTCAGTCATCGACTTCTCTGAATCTCAGTTGTTGATGAAATAAGAATATCTGCACCCATCTCAGAGGGTTGCTATAATTAACCAAGACAGTGTACTAAAAGGCAGAGACATCACTTTGCCGACAAAGGTCTGTATAGTCAAGGCTATGGCCTTTCCAGTAGTCGTACTTGGATCTGAGAGTTGTTGGACCATAAAGAAGGCTGATTGCCAAAGAATTGATGCTTTTAAACTGTGGTGCTGGAGAAGACTCTTGAGAGTCCCTTGGACAGCAAGAAGATCTAACCAGTCAATCCTAAAGCCTATCAATCCTAAATGTGGGGTTGAAGGACTGAGGCTGAAGCTGAAGCTCCAATACAAGAGCTGACTCATTGGAAAAGACCCTGAAGCTGGGAAAGATTGAAGGCTGGAGAAGAAGGGGACAACAGAGGTCAAGATGGTTGGATGGCATCACCAACTCAATAGACATGGCTTTAAGCAAACTTTAGGAGATAGTGAAGGGCAGGGAAGCTTGCTGTGCTGCAGTTCAGGGGTTGCAAAGAGTTGGACACGACTTTGCAACTGAACAAAAGAGAGCACTATGAGGAGGCAGGAAGCATCTATAACATAGAATGTTCTGGCACAGTCAGCATTCAGACAACAGCAAAGCCAAACCCAAACTGATCCTGCCTTGAGACAAAGAAATCGGCAAGCCTTGCCCTTCTGGCCACGTCACCATGAGGAACTGCAGTGCCAGCTGCTCCCCGCTTCCCCATTTCTGAACTGTCAAAAACAGGCTTCTGGGGATGTTGTTGCGGGGCGGGTGGCTATGCTCGCCCACCACTCTCCAGCTGTTCTCCTGCAGCTGTGGCTGCCCAAACCCTCCAGCTCTCCTCCCGGCTAAATCAGTCAGAAAAGCCTGCCTTTTCCACCACCTTATTCTATTGTCCAAAGGCATGAAAGGACAGTAAAGAGATACTTTGTTTTCTTTCTATTCCTAAGCTGATGGTTTGCTTACCTAATCAAAGAAAGAAAAAAACAACCTTTATTTTGCCTTACTTTGGTCCTTACAGTGGTGGCTCAGATGATAAAGAATCCGCCTGCAATGTAGGATACCGGGGTTTGATTCCTGGGTCTAGAAGATGCCCTGGAAAGGAAATGGTTGCCCACATCCGTATTCTTTCCTGGAGAATTCCATGGACAGAGGAACCTGGCGGGCTATAGTCCTTGGGATCGCACAGAGTCGGACACGACTGAGTGACTAACAGCACCAGACACCAGTGACTGGCCTGTGGGGAGAAAAGCTGCAGAGAAACAATGAACTAACTAGGGCTGCTTTTCTCTTACAATGAGCACAAGCACTGGGTTTTAGTTTAAACTTGCATATATGCTGTCAAATATGGAAAACTGAGTGATTTTCTCTATGGAATTTTGGGGCTCCCCCTATGCAAAGCCACTGGTGATTGGCCCAATCGCCATCTACGCCCTTCCAAGCTTCTCATAACTTCCCGGTCTCTGTAATGAGAACTCACCCCATCTGACACCTACCTTGATACTCCTCTGTCGTCCACCTCTGCAAAGCGTTTGGGTCTTCTACAGCTCTGTACCTCCCAGGACAGTCTTAGCACCCTGGGTCATGCTCCCAACAATAATGTGTCAAGATTAATAGACTCTTCTGGGTGGTTGCCCAACTCTTGTCTCTCCAAACCACCTTTCATTGACCTGCCTAAAGTGCAGCTTTGCTTCCGTTATTTCTCTACTCAGTAACCTTCAGTGGTTTCCTATTAGTCCTTCTGCAACCGAGCTTCCCTACATGGTGGCCCTAACCTCCTTCTCCATCACAACTCTATTCCAGCCCATAAATTCCAACTAGACTTAACCAATCCTTATTGAACTTCCCACATTTTGCTATCTCCAGGACTTTATTCATGGGGCTACCCCCCACCCTCCACCTGGAACATTCTCCCTGCTCCCCTAACATCCACAGATTAAAAATCAAGTCCACCTATCGGAGATCATCTCCAATGACACCTCTTCCATAAAGACTTGTTCCCAATCCTTCCAGCTAGTGATGAACCTACTTTCTAAATCCTGTGACACTGTCCGCCCCTTGCCTTGTAGTGTCAACTCCAGAGAGTCTATAGCAACTTATGAGCAGCAGTCTGGTTGGAAGGGAAGGCCAGAGTCTGGCCTTAAAGCTGCATTTGCACAAACACTCTGTGTCACTATAATTATATGAGGACAGAGGCTGATGATATGAAAAATGGAGCTGCTGAGGCTCCGCCCCCCCGGCTCCCACCCCCCCCCCGGCCCCACCCCGCAGACCCCAGCTGCTAAGACTTCACTGCTCTGCCTTCCTTTCTCCGGCTGGACTGCAAGTGTCTTATGGGCAGAGGCTATGTTCCTCAAGTAAGCGCCTGCTCCAGGGTCCAGCACAGAGCCAGCTGTGGAATAACTGCTTGACACAAAACGCGCTGGGTTTATTAGAGCAGGCAATGCCTCTGGGATGCAACCCACCCCTGCGCTGCTTCTTCAGGTCTATGCCGAGCGCGTTAAGTCCTCAGCATCCACTCCCTCCTTGTGTCTCACTGAAGCCAGGTGTGGACGGCCAGTCCATCTCTCTTGAAGAGGCTCCTGTGACAGCTCCTGACGTGCTTCTCCCTTAAGCCTCACTTCTTTTGAACCTGAATTTACCCGGAAAATCATGACGAAGTGGTACTCAATCCCAAGTGACAGTTGAGGTGCCAGCCCTCGGGGAGAGCCACGCCAGTTCACTGCACACTGCCAGCTGGGAAGAAGCCTTGATCAGCTTCATCGGGAATTCACTTTCAGAGGGTGCACTCTCGCCTACAGGTGCCACCCCTTGCCAGAAACAACTCCGTGCTCCACACCCCAGTAACACAGGGCTCCCTGCGCTGGGGGGGTGGCGCCTCCTCCCAAAGGCTCCAGCCTGATCCACCTCACCGACACGGCACACATCCCAGCAGACTAAGGCTCACTGTGGAAACCAGAAGCTTGCGCAAGGGACTTGGATTGAGCATCCAGGGCTGTACCTATCCCTTGCAAATAAGAGAAAAGAAAAAGTAGCCGAGAAGGGGTGAAAATCCCAGCCCTCCCATTTTCCTCTATAAATGTAACCTCCCCAGCAACTCTGTACACGGAACAAGAGAGAAACTTACGGTTATTAGTCTCAGGCTGCATTAGACTTTCACTCGCCTCCCCACCCCTTTTTCATAATGGCTTTAATTTTTTTTTAACTCTTGGACCCAGGTTAGCCCATTTCCTGTTCATCTTTTTTAAGGAATTTAGATCCTTTGCAGTAAAGAAAGACAAGCATTCCCTGGAGCTTGATATTAGGAGTGTTTCTAGATGGTTGGTTGAGAGCATGTACATTTGTTCATTTGCACCCTAAACACACCCCATGGCCTCATTTAAGTCTGACTGCTCATGTGTGCATTGCAACTGCCTTTGCCTGGTTCCAACTTAATCAAGCACTTTAATGAGTAACATTCATATTCGTTGTCTCCTCCACAGGAGCGGGTGCTCATCAAGGTAAAAGGCAGCTAGCTGTCTCCATGGCCTTTGGTTAAGCTGGGAATCGTCTGTCCTCATCTAGACAGTGAACTGTTTGTCCCCCAAGAAGGGAAAATCCTGCTGGGTCCTTTCCAAAGGTTTCATTTTAAGATGTTTCCACTTACAGATCTTTTTTAAATGACAAGGGAGTTGGACAAGCAGTAAGAAATTGTCTATTTGGGTGATAGTGATTCAGAGATTCTTGTGGCATGCCTGGCACTATACTAAATGCTGGGGACGCAATGAGGACCCCAAGTGGTCCAGACTCCTGCCCTCAATGTGTTTACAGTCTGATGGGAGAAGAACACACTAGGTAAGGGTCATGCTAACCAGTGCATAACTGCAAAGTGAGATCACTATTAGGAAGGGAAACATGTGTTGCTGGAATAGCCATTCCCTGAGGAGGAAAGGTTACAGCTGAGTTGAAAGACAGAGGAAGGAAGAAATCCATTTTCACCAACTAGAGCTGGATCTCTCCCTCCCGCTTCCTCTCCCAACATCTAGTACAGCTCCTCTATTTATAGGTGAGGAAACTGAGGCCCAACACAGCTAAAACTCTTGCCCAAGGTCAGAGCTAATTATAGAAACCAGCGATCCCAGTACCCAATCTCTTCCTGCTAAATCACATGGATTTTATTTATATCCCAGCTATAGACTGTCTCAATGCCAATAAAACACAGAATTATAGAGTTCAAACCACATCCCTCAGGACCACAAGCATAAACAACGATCACGTTTTAATGTAGATAATACCTTTTATTTTGTAAATCCAGAGGTCTCATCACATCCAAATCCAAAGACAGCTTGTTTTCTGTTAAAAAAAAACGCCAAGGGCATCACCCCGTCTGGAATGCGCTGGCCGATTTCTCCAGCCGCGCAACGCTAGCAGGGGCGTGAGCTGTGTGCTCAGGCGGACTTCAGGGCCCAGCTCCGGTTTCAGATTTTGCGGGGCGATGGGGTGGCTCCTTGTGTGCCACTGCAGGGATCCGGATCTTTCTCCGGATTCCGGAAGCCTCTGGGGAATTTATCGCCGCTCAAGTGGCCGTGTTCTCGCAAGTGTGTGCGTGCGCCACGCGGTGAAACATTTCTTTGAAAAGCCCGTGAGAATCCACTTGCAATCCTCGCGTGTGCGGGTAAAAGGGCAGAACAAGGAGGAGAAAGACCCGCAGCGGAGGACACCGCGACCCGAGCTGACCGCTGGGGAGCGGCTGCAAGGTGGAGGGACGTGGCGCGGTCGTCTTTATTCTGTAGATATGCCTCAGCTTTGTACGCAGCACCGTATTCGTGCACTACACATTTAACATACGTGTGTTAGTTTTCCAACAGAAGCGTCTTAAAACAAACATCTCAGTCTGCAACAAACGCGTGTCTCTGGAGAGAGCAGCGGCGTTTCTCCCTGGAAGCGAAGGTCTATTCCAGAAACCTCAGAGCAACTGCTCCTGACCCCGCCCCGGTCCCTGACCCTTGGACCACCTTGGAAAGGATGATGGAAACGTGCTCTCCAGGGCATCCCAGGGAACATTAGGAAAGTTGGAGGCGCCTCGAGGGTCGCCGCACTTGTCGCCCGCGCCCCCTGACCCGGCCGCAGTTTAGGGAAGTCTCGATTTGCAGCGTGCGCACCCCCAGCCCACCCCCTCAATCGGTGCTGATGCGGGAAGGTGCGGCCGCGGAGCGCAGGGCAATCCGCGTCCGCACAGCCGCCCTCCTCTCCCGCCCCCCTCCCCCGCCGGCCCCGCCCGCCTCGCCCCCCGCCCGCGCCCTGGGCGCCCGGCCCGCCCCCTCCCCTCCGCGCGCAAACGAACCTCGCGACGCCGAGCGCTCGGCGGCGGCTGCGGCGGCGGGCGGGGGCCGGGCGAGGGAGGGGGCTGGCCCGAGCAGCCCGACTCTGCAGTTGTCTCCCGAGCGCCGGCTGCGCCTCCCGAGCCTCTAGGCTGGGGAAGCACTCGCCGTTCGCTCTCGGGCCGGCTCCTCCAGGCGCTCGCAGGCATGCAGCCCGGGAGCAAGCGGCGCGCCCCGGGCCGCTGCTGAGCCGGCCGGGGTGGCGGGGACCAGCGCCTGCCGAGCCCCTCCCACCTTGCCCCGGGGCCGAGAGCGGCGCCCAGGCACCCCCTCTTCTCCCGCCGCCCGGCCAGCACCACCCCCCGCGGGCTGCAGGGGCTCATGCAGCCGCCAAGGTAAGCGCGCGCCGGGAGCCTGACCGACCCGGCTCTGACAGCCCCGAGGCGCCGCCGCCTCCACTTGCCCGGGCCAACGCACCGCTTTGGTACCCACCCCCCAAAACCAACCCTGCGTCTCATCTTGCTTTCATCTTGCCCAGATTTGGAGCTTTGCTGCGCCTCGATCGCTTGAGCTCTTGGCAGCAGTAAAGTTTTTGTGGTTTGGTATTTGTTCTTTTTTCCCTAAAATGCTCTCCCCGGCAGCCCGCAGCGCGCGCGGTTGGGCACACCCGGCGACCGTCTGTACCACTGTGCGCGTGCTGGGAGCTCCGTTTCTCCCGCGCGGCCACCTCCTCCTCGGGCGCCCCTTCCGATCGGCCCGCGGGGCCTGGGACCGAGCGGGCCACCCGGCCGTCCCGCCGTGAGCCTTCACTGGCCGGACTCGCCCGAGCCGCGTTCCCCTGCCCTGCGCCAGGCTACCTAGTTAGAGCCGCGGCTCGAGCGCCAGCCTCGGAGGCGTAGACGCTGCGCTCCGTGAGGGCTCGGGTCCGAGCTGTCCCTTGCCTGGAAGGGCAGGTGCGCAGGAAGACGAAGGGCTTGGGCTGAGTGCTTAAGGGGTAGGATCCTGGGGGCCCTGGTGGTCCTAAGCGGACGGGTGAACCCGGCGAGCTCCGAGCAGAGAAGGCTCCGCGCGTGGTTCGAGCCGTGGCCCATCCCGGGGAAGCACTGGGGCAAGGGAACAGGTGTACCCAGGAGAGGGCCGATGAAGGGGGCGCCCCTGTGCATTTCTTGATTGCAGCCTGTTAATGTGATTGCGTTAGATTTGCTCGGACGTAGAGTCAATTCCCCCAGATTTAGATTTTCTTTTCTTTTCTTTTCTTTTCTGATGGGAGCCTGCGAGCTGCTATTATGTGATGTGGTTTCGGAAGGCGTCGGATTGTATTTATTTTTATAAATCGGGTGTCTCTCGGATGGATTAGGGGACATCGCGCCATCTAGCGGAAATGATGAGCCGCGCGTTTCTTTCAGGCCTCGAAGTTGGATGTTCTCAAAGTGGGAGACTCAAAGTGGGCGTCTCTCTGGGAGGCAGGAGCTAACCCGGGGACGAGTTTTCCCCGCTGTATTTATTTACCTTCCGGCTGAGGTGAAGCGCAGCGACGACAGAGCTCCGTGCGCCCAGCTTGCGAGTCAGAATCGCAGTTCGCACTGAGTGGCAGAGTTTCACCTGAAGAAGATCCGTCACCTTCTCCTTCTGGCTTTAGGGTCCTCTCTCACAAGCATAGGGCTTTCCGGGTGGCTCAGTAGTAAAGAATCCACCTGCCAGTGCTGGAGACGCAGGAGACGTGAGTTCCATCCCTGGGTGGGGAAGATCCCCTGAAGGAGGAAATGGCAACCCACGCCAGTATTCTCACCTGGACAGTCCCATGGACAGAGGAGCCTGGCGGGCTAGAGTACGTGGGGTCGCAAAGCGGGGGGCGTGACTTGGCCACTGAGAATACACAGCATACACATGGCCTAGAGTGTCACTCGCGGCGAGCTTGCACCTGTTCTCTGGACATGCCGCAGACACTGGCAAAGCCTGTGCATGGACGGTGACCTCGTGTGCATCACAGACACGAGGGATTTGTCAGGGGAGCCTTGAGCCCTGACCCCTAGAAAAGAGATGGGCTGTGCTCTGGAGGGCAGCTGAAGGAGAACTGGAAAAGAGTCTGGCACAAATCCATCCAGGAGAGGTATAATATACAAAAATGGCTTTTTTTTTTTTTTTTATGCTCAGAGACTTCCTGCTGTTCCACTACCAGGGCAGGCAACAAGCAGGCCTCCTTTATAAGAGACATGATCCCCAGTTAGCAACTGGGGCAGACTTTGTTGGATGGCAAACAGAGCGGACAAAGGCTGTGGGTGGGGCACCCACACAGCCAGGCGGGCTCCACGGTCTTGGAGCCTGGTTTTTGCTGCCACCTTCCAGGCCAGACGATATTAGCAATGAGCTGGACTCTCCCTGTTCTGAAGGGTCAGCCAGTTCCTTGTAGAGCTGTGTGGTGCTCTCCTTGTGGGGAGGGTCCTTGCCTCCTTGAGAGCCTCTGAACTGTGGTGATGGTGAGGGAGGTCCCCAGCATCCTTTTTCAATAACCCTGCTCCCATCCTTTTCTTCTCAGGTGGTAGACAGGTGCTTATGCTCTGAACAGACATTCCAAATGAAAGACGGGGTCTCTGCTCACTCCCCAAGCTTTCTCTGCTCACTCCCCACGCTATCGCAAACTGTGTCCCCTTTGTGGGTGTTTAGTTAATAATTAGATTTAGGACAAAAGGGTCTTGCCGTAATCCGGCATCTTATTCAAAGAGGGCTTCTGTGACCTTCGCTAGGAAACCTCTGTCTGCTTTCTCTCCTTCCAAGCCTCTCTGAGGCCTGATTCAATCCCTCCCCAGTGTGTGTAATAATACAAGGTGGAGGATGAGAAGCCCCTAGCTCACACGCCCCTTGACTTGGCTTTTAAACCAGCCCGTGGGGGCCAGATAGAGGAGTCCTTAGGTGAGGAGATGTGAAGCAAAATGATGAGGCACGGAGCGTTCCTAACAGGGACAGAGCTGCGGGCTTTCAAGCCTCTCACAGTGATACTCGCTGCTTCCAGGGAAGTGGTCAGGAAGAGGTGCTGGCCTTTCCGCCTCCCAAAACGATGCCTAGAGAGGTGGAGAGGTGTAGGCAAGGTTCTGCAAGTTTAAAGGGCTCTTTCCCTTCAGCCTTGCTTCCAAGCGAATCAAACTCAAGCACTTGCTTTTGCCAAGTAGTAGTAGGAGTTTGTCGCTCAGTCGTGTCCGATTCTTTGCGACCCCATGGACTGTAGCCCACCAGGCTCCTCCCTCCATGGGATTCTCCAGGCAAGAGTACTGGAGTGGGTTGCCATTGCCTTCTCCAGGGGATCTTCCCGACCCAGGGATCGAACCCGAGTCTCCCACATTCCAGGCAGACGCCACCAGGGAAGCCCAAGTATGGTCCCCAAACTAAGTCATGTCTTAGAGGGATACTCTCTCCCAGAGTCTGCCACCCAGGAAGAGAGGCAGGGTATACCCAAATGAAACTGATCCTAGAGTGCAGGCTTATTGGCATCTCTTCCATGAAACGAAAGGGCACCCCTCCTTAAAGATCACTGTTCTGGAACTTGACGTATAACATCAAGTGTAAGTTCACCCAACTTTTAAGTGTCTGCAGTGTCCTTGTGGCTCTCAAGGAGAATGGCTTTGCTTTGCAAATAACATTCATTGTTTATTCACTCAACAAACTTAACAGAGACTTAACTTAAAGAGGGGAGATCCAGCCTTTCAGATGACAGGCCTCTCCTTTCCTCATTTTGACTGAGTGACAGTTTCAGCCTCCCTTCTCTTAGCAACATTGCTCTGAAGAGCGATGAACTGGACCGTGGAAAAAATTAAGGACTGCCTTGCCCAAGTGTGCAGACAAAGTCAGTCAGAAGTCAGTTTCCTTGGTGAAAAAATGAACATCTTTTAAAAGGGTGACAGTTTCTTAGCCAGATCTGACCCATAAGGAGAAATGCTATATTACATTAGAGCCTAAGGATCAGGAGGCAAGAATGCCCACTGAGGTGTGAAACTTTTAATTCTAAGGACCGGAGGAAAAATAAATTTTGTGATTTGGGCAGAAATTGGGAGAAAAAATTGCCAAATGTACATGTCTTTTATAGCCCCCTTTGAAAGATTTAAGAATTTGTCTCTGCAGCTTAGAGGGCAAAGAATCTGCCCACAATATGAGAGACTTGGGTTTGATCCCTGGGTCGGCAAGATCCCCTGGAGAAGGGAATGACTGTCCACTCCTGTATTCTTGGAGAATTCCATGGACAGAGGGCTACAGTCCGCAGGGTCGCAGAGAGCCGGACATGACTGAATGGCCAACAGTTTCCATCAATTCTGCAACCATTTTGGAGAAGGAAATGACCACCCACTCCAGTATTCTTGCCTGGATAATCCCATGGACAGAGAGCCTGGTGGGCTCCAGTCCATGGAGTTGCAGGAGTTGGACACGACTTAGCAACTAAACCACCACCACCAAAAGATTAAAAGTAATTGCTACTTGACAAACATAAATGCGTGCTGCTGCTGCTGCTACTAAGTCGCTTCAGTCGTGTCCGACTCTGTGCATGGGGTCTGCAGCCTACCAGGCTGCCCTGTCCCTGGGATTCTCTAGGCAAGAACACTGGAGTGGGTTGCCATTTCCTTCTCCAATGCATGAAAGTGAAAAGTGAAGGTGAATGGCATTGAAACATGTATACTTTCTTGTAAGAAACGAAGCACCAGTCTATGTTCGATGCAGGATGCATGGGGCTGGAGCACAGGATGATTCAGGTAGAGGATGTGGGGTGGGAGGTGGGTGGGGGCTTCGGCATTGGGAGATTGTGTTCACCTGTGGCTGATTCATGTCAATGTATGGCAAAACAAATACAGTATTATAATTAAAAAAATAAATAAATTTAAAAAAAAGAAAAGAAAAGAAAGTGAAGTCGCTCAGTCGTGTCCAACTCTTCTCGACCCCATGGACTGCAGCCTACCAGGCTCCTCCATCCCTGGGATTTTCCAGGCAAGAGTACTGGAGTGGGGTGCCATTGCCTTCTCCATGTGCTACATACCTTATAAAATTATTATATCCAGATTTACTACAGTAAAGAATGAAAGTGCTGCAGACACTGTTTATGCAGAAAACTATGATAAAATTGCCAGTTAAGTTTACTTTTCTTTTTCGATTGTTTTGTTTAAAGCAACACTCCAAGATGAAGAGCTTTCAGGAATCAGGATCCTGGGTTTGTCAAAGTCTGAAAACCTGGGAGAAAGTTAAAAACAAAAGATTCCGTCAACAATCTGGCAAAATGCAGCTAAGTCTTTTAGAATCTGTGTCCTTCACAGGACACGTAGCAGGATGAGTGTATACGCGTTCACTTCTATCTCACCAGGGCGTCTTGTGGGCTTCCCAGGTGGCGCTAGTGGTAAAGAACCCACCTGTCATTGCAGGAGACAAAGAAACTCGAGGTCAGTCCCTGGGCCGGGACAATCCCCTGGGGGAGGGCATGGTAACCCACTCCAGTATTCTTGCCTGGAGAATCCCGTGGACAGAGGAGCCTGGCGGGCTGCAGTCCCTGGAGTTGCGAAGAGTGGGACATGACTGAGCAGCTGAGCATGCCCGCATGCACAGGAGCAAATCCGCTGGGCTGCTGAGGGTTTAGCTAAGCTACCCCGTGGTATCACTACCTCCGCATCTGTTTTGTTTGGCCAGGAGGGCTGTGGGGAGCTTAAATTGACACCAGCCCCCTCATGCAAGTGCATGCCCTAAATAGCAGCCAGGGGTCATGATCCACAGTCTCTCCTTCTCCCCAGGACCCACTGCTTGTGCCCCTCCTTAGCTGAGACCCCCTTTTGGCTCACTAGAAGCCAACTTTTTGGTTTGAATTGACCAATCTGGCCTTAGGTCAGGAACCTCAGCACCCTCTACCCACGGCCCCCTAACGGCGTGTGCCCCGAGTCCTGTCTGTCTGTTCGCCCTTGGCCGTGACCTCCCCGTGTGGCCCCCTGAGGTACAGCAGGTCTGCCCTGCAGGACCTGTGAGTGGTCACGTCCTTATTTCAATTTGTCCCGTGGTGAACCGTGGCTTCCCACCTGGTAGCCAGCACGCCACTGACAGTGGATACACCCCGTGTCAGAGTGGGGATTTGACAGATCCTCACACAAAAGCACATGGGAGTGCGAGGTTCATTCAGAGAGTCTTAACAGGTACCAGGTTTCCTCAAAACAGCGGGTACCTTGAAGAGAGTGAGAATTCGTGTTTGTTTGGAAGTTTGGGTACATAACTTTCATTTGTGTGCTGAGCTGTGCTTAGTCACTCAGTCATGTCCGACCCTTTGTGACCCCATGGACTGTAGCCCTCCAGGCTCCTCTGTCCATGGGATTCTCCAGGCAAGAATACTGGAGTGGATTGCCATGCCCTCCTCCAGGGGACCTTCCCAGTCCAGGGATCAAACCCAGGTCTCCCTTATTGCAGGTAGATTCTTACCATCTGAGTCACATTTAATTTAATATCCTTTATGGAAAAGAGGTAAAATATAAATAATAAATAGATTTTTAATACGCTGTGTTTTCTCACATGGGCTTCCGTTTATGCAAGCGCAAAGAAATACAGAGCTTATAGGAGTTCCCGGGTGGCCTCGTGGATAGGATTCAGTATTTTCACTGCTGTGATCCAGGTTCAATCCCTGGTCAAAGAACTGGGATCTTGCAGCCTTCGTGGTGTGCCCAAAATTTAGAGTTCATGGGAGTTTATGTTGTGGGCTTCCCTGGTGGCTCAGAGGTTAAAGCTTTTGCCTGCAGTGCGGGAGACCCGGGTTCGATCCCTGGGTTGGGAAGATCCCCTGGAGAAGGCAATGGCAACCCACTCCAGTACTCTTGCCTGGAGAATCCCATGGGGGAGGAGCCTGGTAGGCTACAGTCCATGGGGTCACAAAGAGTCAGACACGACTGAGCGACAAACTACTACTAACTACTACATTAGTCAGTACAGCTAAAATAGTTTGAAAGTCAAATTTCTGAATGCCAATTTCAAAGTGCTCCCCTTACTATCCTTGGTTTTGTATCCTTGGGTATCTCAAGGTCATGTGGTAAGGAAAAGCTTGATGCAACCCTCTTCCATGTGGTGAGGTTTTACATTGCTTTGATTTTTCTCTGCTGAGAGCATTTGGAGAAAAGAGATTCCTAAACTCCAAGCATCTGGTTTCTTCATGAGCAAATAGATGCTATTGGCAGAGTCTGCTGACTTCAGGGGTACATTGCTAGGGAACGTATTGCTCCCTACATGTACACACCTGGGCCAAGAGTCAGTGGGGGTAGAGCAAACCCAAGCCAAGATGACACCCAAACCAAACCAAGATGGCGCCCGAGTCTTCCCTTTCTGGGTCAATGACCAGTCTCTAGATGGAAGCCCATCTGATTTTGAATTTAAGATAGGCTCTGAATGGCTTGAGGTCTGAAGGGACTGCAGTGAATTGATATTGTAGATAGCATTCCCTAAACATCTTATTGTGTAATATTTACCTGTTGGTCAGAGGCTGTCAGCTTCGCAGATGGCGCAAGTGGTAAAGAACCCTCCTACCAATGCAGGAGATGAAGACAGGAGATGAAGGTTCAGTCCTTGGATCAGGAACCATCCCCTGGAGGAGTAAATGGCACCCCGCTCCAGTACTCTTGCCTGGAGAATCCCAGGGATGGAGGAGCCTGGTAGGCTGCAGTCCATGGGGTCGCTGAGGGTCGGACACGACTGAGCAACTTCACTTTCACTTTGATGCACTGGAGAAGGCAATGGCAACCCGCTCCAGTGTTCTTGCCTGGAGAATCCCAGGGACGGGGGAGCCTGGTGGGCTGCCGTCTATGGGGTTGCACAGAGTCGGACACGACTGAAGCGACTTAGCAGCAGCAGCAAGTGCTCTATGAAAACTCTATGAAAACTTGACCTAAAAATACCTAAAAGAAAGAAAAAAAAATTCTCTATTTCAACTTCCTAAGTTTTTGTGGGGATCGAGTAGGGAAGATGGTTCAGGAAAATTTTTCTTTTCTTAAAACATTTTAACATCTTTGTTTATGGAAAACAGTATATCTCTAAACATACGTGCATCTCTAATCATGAGCCATCATTATATATATGGACCGTATTATTTGACTAACAGGAAAAAGTGAACCCTGGTGAAAATGAGAAATAAGTATGATTTGGTGGGAAATACACTGGACTCGGCACCACAAGACCTGGGTTTGAACCTCTCTCTGCCATTTATATTCTCAGTGACCTTGGACAAGTCACTTAATCTCCCTGAGTCTCAGTCTCCTCATTTTGAACAGCTGTGTCCATCCCATTGTTGAAATGACCCTACAGTTACATGGGAGACTTTGTCCTATAGTGGTTGCTCAACAAAACTTGAGTATAACTGATAATGCACTTAGAACCCACCCAGAGGTCAAGGTTATCTAAAAGTGCACTAATTCAGAAAGATAACATGTACCCCAATATTCACAGCAGCATTACTTAAAATTGCCAAGATGTCAAAGCGTTTGCAGCAACATAGATAGACTTGGAGGGCATTATGCTAAGTGAAGTACATCAGACAGAGAAAGACAAATACTGCATCACACCACTTACATGTGGAAGTTTAAAGATACAGCAGACTAGTGAATGTAACAAAAGAAGAAGCAAACTCCCAGCTATAGAGAACAAACCGAGGTTGTCAGTGGGGTGGGGGAGTGGGAGGTACAAAGCACTGGGTGTGAGATAGGATGTACATGTAAGGATGTACTTGTGCAACATGAGAAAGAGAGCCGATATTTTGTAATAATTATAAATGGAGTGTGACCTTTAAAAATTATATAAAAAGTAATTTTTTCATTTAAAAAACAAAATAAAAGTCCTTGGGGGAATTTTGCGCATTTCCCCCAATTTCCACACATCCAAAGACGCGTTACCTATAGTAGATACTTTGTTACAATCAAAACAATGGTTCTTATTGGTAATATAAGACTAACATTGGCAATTACTTATCAACACTTACTCTGTTCCTAGCATCTATTCTAAGTGGTCTATCACTGTGTTAACTCATTTAATCTTCACAGTAATCCTACGAGGCAGCCATATAGCCCCATTTTTCAATTGGGATAACTGAGGTTTAGAGTATCTGTTCAGACTTTATGTTCTTAGCCAGCATGCTATACTGACTCTCGAATGTAAAAGTGAAGACATTCCCTCAGCCTCCAACAAATTAAAAAGAAAACCGTGGTGGTAGAGAAAATGTCATGTAAAGCAATACACTGGTTTTTTCCTAGGTTGGCGCCCTTTCCCGCCACCCATCAGCTGGGGATCTTCTTTATTTCAGCTTTGCCTTAGCCATTCTAAACAGTTTTGAACTTGATGAATAACTTGGTTATCTGTTCCTATTGCTAAATGCCTGTGGTATTTGGGCTTGGCACCAACTTGTTCATTAATCCAAATACTGTGGGCTTCTGCTGGTTGGGAGGGATGCAGACGCACGTCAGTTCAAACAGTTGCCATTTGGTGGATAAATGGGTCCAAGCTGGTTCTTCTCCCAAGAACTTACTGGAATGAGAAGAGGAACATACTGGGTGGTCTGTTCTCCCTTATAGGAACCTGAGGCATCTTAGTATAGGCACCCCAAAGTTGTTTTAAAACAACAGGCTACTAAGTGTTTTCAAGGTGTGGTTTCAGGTATACGGTCATATTGCTGGGAATGACTGCTGAGGAATTTCATGCTAGCACTAAAACATGCAAAGTGGCACTTTTCAGATAGCATTTCCTACTTGCTCATCAACATTTCGCTTAGAAGAACCCAGAAGTGGTCCAGATGGGGCCCCAGAGTGGCTCCTCGGAGTCAGGTGTGGGTAAGGCCATTTAGTTACAGAGCTAAGACCTGTCACTGAATCCCTAGAGATACCAGACTGTGAAGCTGGGAGACACCACCCCTCAGGGGAGTGGGGCACCCAGGTCATGATTCTGTAGACTGAGACGCTGCGGGTCCAGAGATAGGATGGGACAGGGCCACACAGCTAGACGGAGAACTGCCCCAAACCCCAGGTCTCGCTCTTTCTCTATATCCACTTCAGTGTCTCAGAACTCTCGATCTCGGGCTTCCCTGGCGGTCCAGTGGTTAAGACTCCGCACTTCTGCTGCAGGGGGCGCAGGTTCGACCCCTAGTAAGGAAGCTAAGATCCCGCATGCCGCACCGTGCCGCCAAAAAAGGAAATAAATAAAAACTCCCAATCTCAACCCTGACAAGTAAGCAATTCACAAATGCTATTACTCCCTACTGACTTTGCAGGCAGAAATGGCAGCCGTAGACCAACTGGTAGGTGTGTGCTGGAGTCATGGACGAGAACTGGAGAGGAAAGTGAGGCAGACTTTCATAAATGAATCCAACTGTATGCTAGCTGACAATCCCATCTAGGGAGAAAGGGAAGATGTAGCAAAAGAATGAATGAAGCTACTCCAGGAGCTTACTGAGAGTCTAAGCTGTCAAGAAGGAGAGGTACAAATAGATGAAAGGAGGGGCTTACATTATGGAAATGTGACCCCAGAAACTCTTAGTAGATCATCTGAAGGCCTCCAGCTCAGCCTGAGATGAGACTGGGGCATCTCAAAGGGAATCCTTCCTTCTGTCCTGAGTAAGATGAGCACATATCAATAGATGGACAAGGGTCAGTAGAGGCAGGCAGAAAACCCACCATCTCTGTGCCTGGGCAGGAGCCAGTGAGCTCATCAGAGGTGGCAGGTGACGGCTGGGAGTCACCCAGACCTGCCCAAACCCCATCAGCCAGCTGGATGACCTGACGCAGATTACTTACCTTCCACCTAAGTTGGGGTAAATGTGGATTTACTAACTTAAAGATGAGAGAAGACAGAATAAGTGTTTTTGAAAAATGGGAATTAAATCCAGGAGAAAAAAGAGGATGTAATTTTTTAAAGGCAGTTTGCATTCCTCATGTGGACTATTTTATTTGTTTTCATTTATTTTTAAAGTGGGGTATAGCTGACTCTGCCGACATAGGTCCATATAGTCAAGGCTATGGTCTTCCCGGTCACATACAGTTGTAAGAGCTGGACTGTAAAGAAGGCTGAGCACCGAAGAACTGATGCCTTCAAACTGTGGTGCTGGAGAAGACTCCTGAAACTCCCTTGGACAGCAAGAATCTCAAACCAGTCAATCTTAAAAGAAATCAACCCTGACTACTCACTGGAAGGAGACTGATGTTGAAACTGAAGCTCCAGTATTTTGGCCACCTGATGCAAACAGCCTGGTGCATCATCACTGATGTAACGGACGTGAGCTTGGGCAAACTGTGAGAGATGGTGAGTGACAGGGAGGCCTGGCGTGCTGCAGCCCCCAGGGTCGCAGAGTCGGACACGACTGGACAACTGAACAACAACAGCAACATAGCTGGCATACAGTATTATATGTTACAGGTGTATGATATAGCGATTCACAATTTGTACACGTTATTCTCCATCTATACTTATCACAGAATATTGGCTATATTGCCCATGTTGTACAATATACCTTGAAGCTTTTTGATGCTTAATAAGTTGTATCTCTTAATTCCTTACCCCTGTCGTGCCCCTCCCCACTCCCCTCTTCCCACAAGTAACCCTTAGTTAGCTCTCTGTAAATCTGAGTCTGCTCCTTTGTTCACATGGACTGTTTGATATTTAAATCTCTCTCTATGGACATATATCCCCTTTGGCTGGGGAACTCAGTTCTTAGTCTCTTCAGCTCCTGCCATGAGTGGAGGGACTTACAGGGCTATTTCACTGAGAGACAGAATGAAACAGGAAATACCCACTGGGGAGGGAGCATTTGGGGGCTTGCTAATACTTTTTGGTAAAATGATAGCTAGCTAGCTACAGAAATCGATTGATTGATTGATTTTATGTGTGCTTATATGCATACGGAAATGTCTAGAAAGATACACATGAAACTGTAAATAGTCATGACCTCCAGGGATAGTGAACTGATTTCATTTAACAGGAAATTGACTTTTTTTTAACGTGTGTATAATACTGTTTCAGTTTCTTAAAATAAATTTGATGTTAGATTGAAGAACACAGAAAGTCCAGGAAATTTGCTCTCTCTGTTTTCTTTTAAAAAAAAATCCTTTTTATATCTTTCCAGCACCATGAATATGCACATACATGTCTACCAGCAGGGGTGTGCTTCTGGAAGGTTCAGGGGCAGACACTCCACGCAGAAGTCCCATGCCAACCTGGTCCTCCAAAGAGGACTCCTGAGCAGGGGTGCCACCCCACGGGGCAGTCCGATGTGCTTTGTTCACAGGGTGGGATTTTGGCAGACGGTGTTCCAGTCTTGAGGTCAATAGTGATGTAGCTGTTACCATACCTGGTGCTAATGATGCCCTGCTCTGCAGTCAGTGGTCCAGTTCCTTAAAGAAGCTACTGACAGAACCCCAGTTCTGAAAGACTCCCCAGCCTTGTTAAGTCCCAAGTTGATTTGTGGCAACCGAATGGGAAATAAATATGAGGCTCCTGAGACATCACACAAACACCCCCTCTCAAGAGTCCTCAAAACTAGAATTCTTCATCTCCACATCTGACTGCCCCCCTGGGGTTCCAGGAGGGGGTGCCGAACTGTCTGCTGCTCATTTGAGACCCCCAAAACCTGCTCAGAGCCCAGTACTCAGTAAGTGTTTGTTGCATGAATGAAACAGGAAAACCGATTAAAAGAATCTGCCTTGTAGCAGTGGAGGGATCTTACTAACCTGATCATGGAAGTTAAAAGACACATGAGGAGTATTAGTTGCTCAGTTGTGTCCAACTCTTTGTGACCCCATGGACCGTAGCCCGCCAGGCTCCTCTGTCCATGGGATTCTCCAGGCAAGAATACTGGAGTGGGTTGCCATTCCCTTCTCCAGGGCATCTTCCCCACCCAGAGACTGAACCCAGGTCTCTTGCATCATAGGCGGATTCTTCACCATCTGAGCCATCGGGTAGGCAAAAGACATATCCAAGAGCAAATAAAATCTGCTAATGTGTTAAGTCCATTGAGAGGTTTCAAAGAGAAAGTGAAATGTTTATTCAGTTTCTCAAGAGAGCCATTGGAATGTCAGGGAAAGGTGTGTTTCAAAATTCCATTAAAATATTGTAAACAAAAAAATCTGTGTGTTTTAATTAGTACGAATAAGCATCCCTCGGGATGAGAGACAGAGCTCAGAACCAAGAAAGCAGTGTGCACACAGAGAGAAAGGAAGCCTGAAGCAAAGGGAAAAAAAAAAGCCAACAAGATAAGCCAAAACGGGAACACACTCTAAGGCTTTCCAGAATCAACAGTAAAGAGGTTTCTTGATGCCAGAGTAAGGACAGTGAGACCCACACTTTGGAAGAAGAGAAGCAGAGAGATTCCTAAGTCGTCATGGAAACAAACAGGTCAAGGAAAGCCTGTGGCCCTCTACCCAGGACCATCTGGAGGAAAGGGAGAAGTGGCAATTAAAGATGGCAGTCATATCTCGGTGGCCAAAAAAGGCAACTTTCCTTCCACGCTGGCCCTCGCCCAAGGGCGTACGTGCCGGGCCTCCTGCCCACAAACGAAGCCCACCCATCCAGGAAGGGCCATGTTTAACAGTCACTTTGGTGGAACAGATACTAAAAAAGTAGTGTCGGCAGGCACTTTGTAAAGTCCAAATTAACTGGCCAAAGCACAACATACTTTCTGAAAAGAGAACATGAAACTGGACCAGTCATCTATTAGCCTTCCTTGAGGAGGCAGAAACAGGCCTGGAGACACACAGGGAAGAATTATGTTTAGACGTTCCGAATTCCTCCTGACAAAGTTCCGCCCCAAAGGTCATTTCCAACAGTAAGTTCCTCCAGGATGCAGGGGGAAATCGCTGTGAATCGGAATTGTCCTTAGAGATAGGAAACAAAAAATATGATAAACAGGTACTTTTCTAAATGAAGAATTATAAACAGTGGGGATCCCCAAGGATTGCCAGTGCTCCCAGACTTTAAGTGTCCATATATCATCTGGGGGAATGAATGGTTCCAGGCCTGAAGACGAAATGGTTCCAGACTCTGTGGAGAGATGGCAAACAAATGCTGATTAACTGCAGGACCAGTTTATGAGTTTACAAGAAGATGCATATTAAGCTTTCACAGGGGCAAGCCTCATCCAATGCATTTAGGGAAACATAATCCAAATTACAAAAATAACAGACTGTGTCCAGGCTGTTTATAGCTCCCAAGGAATCTTGAGGGTCTTTGCAAAATGTTTGTTTGCTAAAGGCCATGCAGGACCAAGCATTCAGAAATGGTATTGGACACTAAGCCAAAAATAGTGCTCTCCCTGGGCTCTACCCAAACCTGGCAGTTTTATGACCTTCTCCTAGAGAAAAATATCTCAGAACTGCAGGAAGGTGAGTAATCACCCAAACAGAAGGCTTTCCCTACAAGCTGGCGTGCTTCGTTCTTGAAGGATGTCCACGTGGAAATATGAAGCCAAAAAGGTGATATGATCAAAAGTCTATAAAACCTTAAAGGTTATGTACAGATTGAGCAGCTCTAGTTCATCAAATCTGAGATGGCCAGGCTCACTGTAGCCCTTGAAGTCTGAAAGAGGAATTTGAGCTGTATGATGCAGGGAACTTAAATCTGGTGTTCTGTGAAAACTTAGAGGGGTGGCATGGAGTGAGAGGTGGGAGGGAGGTTCAAGACGGAGGGGACCTATGTACACCCATGGCCAGTTCATGTTGATGTATGGCAGAAACCAACACAATATTATAAAGTAATTGTCCTCCAATTAAAACTATTTTTTAAAAAAAGAGGAATTTGAGGGATAATTACAAAGAGGATTCAGTTCAGTTCAGTCGCTCAGTCGTGTCCAACTCTTTGTGACCCCATGAATCGCAGCACGCCAGGCCTCCCTCTCCATCACCATCTCCCGGAGTTCACTCAGACTCACATTCATCGAGTCCGTGATGCCATCCAGCCATCTCATCCTTTGTTGTCCCCTTCTCCTCCTGCCCCCAATCCCTCCCAGCATCAGTGTCTTTTCCAGTGAGTCAACTCTTCGCATGAGGTAGCCAAAGTACTGGAGTTTCAGCTTTAGCATCATTCCTTCCAAAGAAATCCCAGGGCTGATTTCCTTCAGAATGGACTGGTTGGATCTCCTTGCAGTCCAAGGGACTCTCAAGAGTCTTCTCCAATACCACAGTTCAAAAGCATCAATTCTTCCACTCTCAGCCTTCTTCACAGTCCAACTCTCACATCCATACATGACCACTGGAAAAACGATAGCCTTGACTAGACGGACCTTAGTCGGCAAAGTAATGTCTCTGCTTTTGAATATACTATCTAGGTTGGTCATAACTTTTCTTCCAAGGAGTAAGTGTCTTTTAATTTCATGGCTGCAATCACCATCTGCAGTGATTTTGGAGCCCCCAAAATAAAGTCTGACACTGTTTCCACTGTTTCCCCATCTATTTCCCATGAAGTGATGGGACCAGATGCCATGATCTTTGTTGTCTGAATGTTGAGCTTTAAGCCAACTTTTTCGCTTTCCTCTTTCACTTTCATCAAGAGACTCTTGAGTTCCTGTTCACTTTCTGCCATAAGGGTGGTGTCATCTGCATATCTGAGGTGACTGATATTTCTCCTGGCAATCTTGATTCCAGCTTGTGTTTCTTCCAATCCAGCGTTTCTCATGATGTACTCTGCATAGAAGTTAAATAAGCAGGGTGACAATATACAGCCTTGACGTACTCCTTTTCCTATTTGGAACCAGTCTGTTGTTCCATGTCCAATTCTAACTGTTGCTTCCTGACCTGCATACAGATTTCTCAAGAGGCAGGTTAGGTGGTCTGGTATTCCCATCTCTTTCAGAATTTTCCACAGTTTATTGTGATCCACACAGTCAAAGGCTTTGCCATAGTCAGTAAAGCAGAAAGAGATGTTTTTCTGGAACTCTCTTGCTTTTTCCATGATCCAGCGGATGTTGGCAATAAACAACTGAGTTCTGCAAAGTGTGGTACAGGGAAAATTTATTCAAATGTGAGGAGTGGAGGAGGCTCAAGAAATTTTGCCAGTAAATGAGTTTTTCCCACTGAAAAAAAAAGAGAGTGCCATTTCCCACCCCAGGGGATCTTGCTGACCCAGAAATCTAACCCTCGACTCTTGCCTTTCCTGCACCTCCTCCATTGGCAGGAGGATCCATTACCACTAGCGCCACCTGGCAAGTCCAGTGGATTAAGAGCCATTGACAACACAAAAGAAACAGTGATAAACTATTTTCTTGGGCTCCAAAATCACTGAAGCCATGAAATTAAAAGATGCTTGCGCCTTGGAAGAAAAGCTATGACCAACCTACACAGCATATTAAAAAGCAGAGACATTACTTTGCCAATAAAGGTAGGTCTAGTCAAAACTATGGTCTTTCCAGTAGTCATGCATGGATGTGAGAGTTGGACTATAAAGAAAGCTGAGCACCGAAGAATTGATGCTTTTGTACTGTGGTACTGGAGAGGACTCTGGAGAGTCCTTGGACTGCAAGGAGATCTAACCAGACAATCCTAAAGGAAATCAGTCCTGGATATTCATTGGAAGGAGTGATGCTGAAGCTGGAACTATAGTACTCTGGCCACCTGTTGCAAAGAACTGACTCCTTGGAAATGACCCTGATTCTGGGAAAAATTGAAGGCAGGAGGAGAAGGGGATGACAGAGGATGAGATAGTTGGATGGCATCACTGACTTGATGGACATGAGTTTGAGCAAGCTCTGGAAGTTGTTGAAAGACCGGGAGGCCTGGCGTGATGCAGTCCGTGAGGTCACAAAGAGTCGGATACAACTGAGCGACTGAGCTGAACTGACAACACATCCCTGCACTTCTGAGCATGGCAAAAATGCTTCCCGGAACCAGTGTTGGACCTGAGCTTTCTCCTGATTGGTCGGGAATCTACTGAGACATGAGAAGACCCAAAATCAAACCAGCTTCAGCAAAACTAGGACTTTGTTGGCTCCCATAGCTGGAACAGGCTCTTAGGTGGCTCCGAGGAGCTAAGACAAAGCTTCAGGGAGAATCACACACTAAAGAGTTGTGTGGGGACGGTTACCCCTGAAAATCTCCATCAGTTCCTGAAAAGCTCACCAGACACAGTTCAAGTTTAATAATAAAGATATATATATGCCAACTGTGCAGATACAGCTTCAACCCACAGCACTCATCAACACTCATCTTCCTGTCAGATTACTATCCCCAGATCCATCTTAGGGAGGAATCAGAGATCAGAACTGGGCGCTTCGTCATGGCAGCAGTCTCAGGACAGGTTCTGATTGGTCAGCTTGGGTCACATGCCAGTCTCTGCTATAGTGAAAGCGGTCATTGGGTTCTCTGTCTTGCCTGGACTTTAAGTCCAAGAGGATGAGCTGATTGACTCAACCTGGGTCTTATGTGCACCCAAGGTTGATGGAGGGTGACGGAACTTAAAACTTACAAGTCCTTACACATTTGTCACCTGGGAGAGATCATTAAAAATGTAGACACCCAAGGCTCTACCTCCTGAGATTCACCTGCATGCTAAGTCGCTTTAGTCATGTCTGACTCTCTGCCACCCTATGGACTGTAGCCTGCCCGGCTGCTCTGTCCATGGAGTTCTCCAGGCAAGAACACTGGAGTGGGTTGCCATGCTCTCCTCCAGGGGATCTTCCCGACCCAGGGATCAAAACCTGCGTCTCCCAAGTCTCTTGCTTTGGCAGGTGGCTTCTTTACCACTAGCACCACCTGGGAAGCCCTGAGTGGCACCGGGCGTCTGTATTATTAAATCCCCTGAGATGGTCTCCCAAAGGAATAAATCCCTCTTCTTCAGGAGGCTTTGGGTGGGGCTCCTGATCTCTAAAGTTGCACACCCTTGCAGAGCACGTGCTGGCCTTGCAGAGGCTTCCCAGGCTCCTACTCTCTGTGGCCTCACCTCTTTCTCCTATAGCCATCATCAAGATCTTCCAGCTCCTCAGACAAGCCACACCTTGGTAAGTGGTATCTTTGGTGTTCCTTCTACCTGGAAGCCCTGCCCTGTGCTCCTCCCTTGCCCACCACCTTCCCCTGGCACACACCCACACTGGGAAAACTTCCCACACTGCACCCTAGACGGGGCTGGATGCTCCCAGTGCCCCTGTCAGAGTCTGTTATTCCTTATTGAAAGAGATTACGTTTATCTGTCTTGCCTTGACTTTAAGCCCAGTGTGGACTTGCATCATTAGCATAAAAGACACATACAGCATGTCAGGGATGGGGTTTGGTGTGCTTGGCTCTGCAGTTTATTAGCTAGTAATTGGGTGAGTACTTAAGTTCATCCAGCCTCAGTTTCTTCATCTGCAAAATGGGGATAATAATAGAACCTACCTTAGCATAAAGTGTCTAGAAATGTAACGCACTTAGCCGGCACCTGACATAATATGAGAGCATTTGAAGCATAAGCCATTATTATTATCATTCTTTTCTAAATTGTATCTATTTATTTGGCTGTGCTGGGTCCTTGCTGCTGTGTAGCCCCTTCTCTGGTTGTGGCAAGCAGGGACTGCTCTCTAGTAGCGGTGCACAGGCCTCTCATTGCAGTAGCTTCTCTTGCTGCAGAGCACAGGCCCTGGAGTGTGGGCTCAGTCATTGTGGCCCGCAGGCTTAAAATTGTTTTGAGGCATGTGGGATCTTCTCAAATCAAGGATCGAACCTGTGTCTCCTGCACTGGCAGGCGGATTATTTATCACTGAGCCACCAGGGAAGCCCCTGTTACTATCATTCTTACTGAAAATGAATCTTTGAAGACACCTCGCAAGATTTTGGATCAAGCCTTCCCCCAGGTAATCAGCTGTTCACTTCTGACCTCTGCTTTCTCCCCTCACCTTCCTCTAATATCTATTTCTAGCAGCAGTTCAGAAGACAGGAATTGCCTTATTGATTGCTTTGTCCCCCAGGGACTAGCATGCACTAGTCCTAAATATGTATTTTTTGACCGATGACTCAGGCCATCGGTCTTGAGAACACTGGACTTGAGAACACTCTGTTCATACCCCAGAGGTTGGGAAGCCAGAAGTCCCTGTCCCGGGAGGGCCTCAACTTTACGTAGACCTTGCCTTCCAGGAGCCCTCTGCCCATTCATCACACAGCACCACAGCCCCCAAGGTGGAAAGGGAGAGACGGAGGGATGATAGTTCAGTGGGGGTGCCTCCACAGCCAGACTGAGGGAAAGGGAGCCAAAGCATGACAAAGTCTCCAGGGAAAACGCAGAAGTGGTCAGAAGGCAACGATAGCTTATAGTCTTGAGTCAGCTACATGCAGAGTTAAGTGAATTTCTATGGCAAACGGAGTGCTGAGTTCCAAGCCCAACATTTCAAGAATTTCTTATTTTTGCAGAGTGCCGGGGAGTTGTCAATAATAAGCTGGTTGGTTTGGCCAGTATAGACAGATTCCTCAAGGTCAACACAACCCCATATTGCTCTATTTGTGGCTGGATTTCTCTTCATAGTCTTAGCTGTGTGAGAGCCAAATCTCTACTTTTACGATGTCCAAATTCAGCCTCACACATCTCTCCTTGTGAGAAGGAAGCCCTTTGTGTCCCCTGCCCAAATGATGCCCTTATGCTTAGGAATTGGATCTCCTCCCCAAATGGCGGCCAGGCCCCAGAAGGAATACTGGGGCGTGTCCACGGCCCAGTGTCCCTCCCGGGTTGTACAGGCACTCCTCATATCATTGCACTTCGCAGATACTGCTTTCTTAAAAAAAAAAAAATGAACGTCTTTGACCACCCTGCATCCAGCAAGTTTATCAATGCCATTTTTCCAACAGCATTTGCTTCACAGGCTTTGCGTCTGTGTCTCATTTTGGTAACTCTCTCAGTCCTTCAACCTTTTTCTTTACTGTTAACATTTGTTAGGTGGCCGGTGATCTTTGATATTACTCTTGCAGAAAGATTCCTGACTTGCTGAAGCCTCACTCAATGGTTAGCATTTTTTAGCAGCAAAGTATTTTTCTTTGTTTTGGTTTTTTTTTAAATTTATTTTAATTGGAGGTTAATTACTTTACAATATTGTGGTAGTTTTTGCCATGCATTCACATGAATCAGCCACGGGTGTACATCTGCTCCCCATCCTGACCCTCCCTCCCACCTCCCGTATCTCAGTGCTGGTGCTTAGGCGCTCAGTCATGTCTGACTCATTGTGACCCCATGGACTGTAGCCCTCCAGGCTGCCCTGTCCATGGGATTCTCCAGGCAAGCACCCTGGAGTGGGTCGCCATTTCCTTCTCCAATTAACAGAGTACAGTATAGTGTAAACAACTTTGATATGCATTGGGAAGCAGAAAAAAATTCACGTGACTTGCTCTGTTGCTTTGAACGTTTGTATTCAGTTGTAGTCTCCGGGTGACAATATTATCAGCCTGCCCCTTACAGATGAAGACACTGAAGTGTAGAGGCTCAAAGTCCTGCAGCCAAAGGCCGCCAATCTTGGGCAAGGACAGTGCCTGAAGGGCCTGCTCGCAGGCCTCCTTCTCAGCCTCCCTGCGGTCCCCGAGTCCCACTCTCTGACCTGGAGACGCTGCAGCTGTGTGGGGGTGGGGCTGAATTTACTGTCGGGGCTGCTGGGAATGCTAATGGACCCTTTCTCTCTCATTAGCGAGAAGCTTTAGAACTAACTTGTGAAAGGCAGGATCTAGCAGAGGGTGTTAATTGGTGGGCCTCAAAGGTGCCTCTGTGCAGTCTGGTTCTGGGCCCGCCTCACTGTGCTGGGGCCGCCCTGCGATTCTAGAGAATGAATTGTGGGTCTGGCTCCCAGTCGGGCCGGGCCTGAGAGGAATGCAGTCCGAGACATGGACCTTTCTTTGGACGAACCTCTAGCATTTTGCCAACGGGGGGCTTAAAATAAATCTGTGTGTGTGTGTGTGTGTGTGTGTGTGTGTGTGTGTGAGTGGGGAGTAATGATAATTAGAGCCTGTTGGACTGAGATCTGAGGGGAGTATGGTGGCGCTCCAGATTGTAAGGGCCAGCAGTGCCCATCATGGCATTTTGCCTGTTTTGTGGAAGCCAGGTTCCGCAGTTTGGCTGCTTCCGGTTGCATACAGACCCAGGGTCCTCTTCCCCCCCGCCCAGAGCTTTCTCGCTGGAGCTTCACTCCCTTGGAGGCCGGCAGCGTCCCAAAGGCAGACACGCAGCCCTGCGGCCTCGGCCGCCGCAGCGCTTAAGAGAAACATCAGAGTGGGATAAAAACTCAGAAATCTTTTTCAAAGAACCAGATGAGTGGGCTTGGAAGTGAGGTGAGGGGGTCACCGAAAGAGGAAGGGGTTTGACTAAAAACACTTGCTCTGGCCTACTTGTGCTCCATCCAAAAGGCCTTTCTCAGGGGACCTTGCCAGTCTCTTAAATAGCCCAACAGCCGCAAGACAGCTGCGAGGCCTCGGGAATCTTTAGGAGGAGACATTTTACTCCTGGAAAAATAAGTGACCAAGTTAAAGGAAGTCACCACCCTCATGCCCTCCCAGGAGCGGCCTTGGTGGCCTTGCCCTGGCAGTGCCCCGCGTCCGCCCTGTGCACGGGGGACCGCAGCATCCACGGGTCGGGGTGGGGGTGGTGGGCAGGGGTCGCTACCCCGACGCCTCTGTTGGGCTCGCGGGCCCCCAGCTCGGGAGCCATGGGATAGGGAGTGGGGAGATCTGCAGGGCCACCTACCCGGCCCACCCCGGACACATCAGAGGTGGACCTTTCAGCGTCCTGCACCCGGGCCACATCGGAGTGAGAGAAGAGCCCAGGTGTCAGTGGCGACTTTGGGACTGCAGTCTAGTTGTAAAGGGGTCCTGGGGTGTTTTTTTTCAAGCTCAGTTTCTACTTAGGTTGGCCACTTTTAGGGAAGATGGGGGGGCGGGGGTGCCGCGCGGCCAAACTTGCACGCTGCGGGGCTTGGCCGTCTCGGGAGGCTGGGACCTTTCCCGGGTGTACAGCTGCGGGGTTCCGGGCGCCGCGGCGAGCCCACAGTCCCCGGCTTCCCCGAGTCCCGGCGGCCAGCGCCAGGGCGCGGTCCCCGCCCAGCTCCTCTCCGCCCGCCCCCCGCGGGCAGCGCTGAAACCCGAGCTCGAGGGGGGGGCGGGCCGCGCGGCGGCGGGGCCGCGGGGCCGCGCGGGCATTGGCGGGGAGCCGGGCGATGGCTGGCGAGGGAGGGGCGCGCGGGGCGGGGGGCGCGCCGGGCGCCCGCGGCCGAGGTGGACCGAGCCTCCCGGCTCGCAGCTCCCGCCGGCGGAGCGAGGCCGCCCTTTCTCGGCAGCGTGATTTATCTGCTTCTTCTTTTTCTCCTGAACTCTTCTTCCAGGGAGAGGCTAGTGGTAACAGGCCGAGCTGGATGGATGGGTATGGGGAGAGGGGCAGGACGTCCAGCCCTGGGATTCTGGCCGACTCTCGCCTTCCTCCTCTGCAGCTTCCCCGCAGGTAAGGCACTGCTCCAGCCCGGGGACGGCCAGCTGGGCGCGCGGGGCCCGTTCCCCGGGTCTCCTCGCGGCGCCGAGCCACAGGTCTGGGCGAATCGGAGCTCAGGTTCGCCGGCGCCCTTGGGCCCTCGCCTCGCGTTTCCACGCGTCTTTGTTTCTCCCGCGTCCAGCCGAAGGGGCGATGGATGCGCGTGGGGACCGGGGGGGTGGAGGGAGGGACCCACTCAGGCGGTGATGAGAATGAGCCAGGCTGGGAGATCGAAGGCGCCGGGGACGTCTCCCAACTTCCCAGAAAAGGGGGTACTCGGGACGTGCCCCTTAGGGGCCCCGGAGAAGGGGGAGAGGGAGGCACGGACTCGGATCCGGGGGGCACTTTCTCTAGCTTCTCGTCCCGCAGTTTGCGGACCTGTCCCGTGCCCAGGGGTGGAGCCGGGGGCGCCCCTGAGGTCCCGGCCGAGCCCCGGACCGCCCCCTCCCGCGGGACCCCGTCCCGCCCCCCGCGGGCTTGCCCACGCGGGGAAGCCCACGGACTGGGCACCGCCGGCCCCTTGTTCCTGTGTGATAACATCCCGCGTCGCCCCCTGTTTGTTTTTATTGTGTCAGAAAGGGAGAGAATTTCAGAATTAAAGCTGAAAAAGCCCATCTGTTTCCAATGAATCCCCCATAGTTTTTCACAATGTTTTTGGCAGATCGCTGCTTTCAAATTCCTCCGAGCCGGGACCTCTTGTTTTTGTTGGGGGAAGGGAGACCAACTCCACAGAGAAGCATTTGTTCCTTCCCAAACGCTCCAGTTTCTTTACTTTTTTTTTTTCCTTTCGGGGGGGGGGAGGCACGAAACTTAAATCCCGGGTCTGTTTTCTTTATAATGTTTCATTAAAGTTTATTCCATTTTTGCCATATGCTACTCACAGCCTGGAAACGCCAGTTAAACCCTTTATATCCATTTTCCCCTTGCTAAAAAAAAAAAATACAAATAAACACAGCGTCACGGACCAAATGGTCCCCGATGCAAGGCGGGATTTCCCGGCCACTTCCATTGTGCTGCGGGGTTCCGAGGTGTCTTTTTGCAAAGAGCTTGCTTCTCTCGGCAGCCGGAACGAATCCGCAGCCCCCGCGCACTCCCGAGCTTTGCAAGAAAGGACTTGAGTTAGACCGGGGATTGGGTTGTTTTGTTTTGCTCCTCAGCCAACTGGGTTTCAGGAACTGGCAGAACTGGGCAGTCCGGACCCGGCCTGACTGTAAGTTGGGGCTCCCAGTGGGAGGACCGTGCCGCAGCGGTAAGGGAGAAAGGATCCGTTTACCTTCCCGCCCTAGCCGTGCTTCGGGGCGGGGGACACCCCTCCCCGGAACCCACCCGGCCCCGGGCGCCCCAAGGGCGTCCTGGGTGAGCCGCAACCTGCTCGTAGCCCAGGATTCCATTGGGGAGGCCCCGGCCAAAGACAGGGCGGAGGGTGTCAATGCCTCAAAGAGCCCTTGGGCCCACCCGGTGCACCCTCGCCCTGGAATATTACAACCTCCATACCGGGTCAAGAAGCAGGGAGTCCTCCTCCTCGTCCTTTTTTTTTTTCAAGGCAGTTTCCACCCCTTCACCCCGCCCCCGCTTCCCCCCCATGGAAGGGTCTGGCTGATTTGGTTCCCTCCTAATAACTAAGAAAATAAAATTTGAAGCGACCCTCCTCTTTCAAAAACAAAAGGGAAGACATCCCTCCTTTTTGCAGGAGCAGGAGTTTGCAGCGTGTGTGCATCTCGACTTGGTCCAGATAAAGATCCAGCCCATTGGAGGTTTTATCAGATGGGTTGATAAATGGCTTTTGTCCCTTGGCTGCCATGGGGGATGTGATCTCAGCTTGGAGCTGAAATCGAGAAGGGGGCTTAGAGGCCCTTAAAACAACACCTTCCTGCTCTTAAAGCGGCAGCAGTTGTTAGCTTCTTGGGCTGGAGGGAGAGGAAAGGAAAGGCTGGCAGGAGGTACTCAGAGGTAGGAGAGAGCTGCTAGGATGGTGGTGGAGGTGGGGGAGGGAGTTGCTGTTCCATTTCTCTGTCTTAGAAAACTTTAAACATCTCCCCCATAGTCTGAGGAAAGCTGGTGGGTTATATAATTCACAGCCCGAATTCCATCACTTGTTTCCAAGAAGCCCATTTCTTTTTGGCTTCAAGGCTGGTAACTAAAACCTGGCAGATAGAGCAGATAGCTGTTGCACTGTCATGCCAACTGGCTAATGTTTCTTCTAATTTGAGGCCTTGACAGGCTCATTTAGTCAAAATTGCCCACCTTGCTGAAAACTGAGCTTCCAGTATGCCCGCACGGAATACACTGGGGGGCTCTGAGAATGTGTGGGCTCCGGAATCCTGGGTCAAGAAGAGAGGCTCTTAAGAGGTGAAATGGATCGTTTCCACCACAAAGAGATGGACTATCGGTATTCCTGACCTGTCTGCAGAGGGGCTGCTTGGGGATAAAGTCAAAGAATCTGCAGGTCTGGTGAGGAGTGGGGTGGGCGTTTGAGAAAAAGAAAAGAAAGCGCAGGAGATAGTCAGGGGCCCTGTGTGCCGGCTTCTCCCTCCAAAGACAGGTGGAATCCGCTGGAACAGCCGCATGAAAGCATAGGCTTGTTCAGCGCTAGTCGACTTGAATGGCGTCCAGGAGTAAACCCCTAGGAGTGCAAATTAAATTGGACATAGTTATGTGGAGAAAGATGCCTTAACCTCTTGCGAGACTGAGAGGGCTTGTGTCTTTTGAGAGTGCTCACATGTTCTCAGCATGCATGGCATATCTCGTGCGGTCCTGACACACAGGGATGGCATCGGGGGGCCCTCATCTGAGCAAGGCTGGCATCCACCTCCAAGGCCTGGTGGAAGGACAGGGTCCCTTCTGTGTCCCTCAGCTCGTCAGGGTGTCTGTAAACCCGATGCTGTACTTTCAGCCAATGGACAGGGTGGCCACGTCTAGCTGGGAGGGGGCGGGTGGCGGGAGGCCAAGAAAGGCTTCTTAGGAGAGTCTTCTACTAATAACATCCACTTCAAAACACAATTAATAGATACTTTTTAAAACTTTGAAACCACCTTGATTTAATAAAACAGATTTCCAAGAGGAACTCATCAAAGTCATATATTGTAGACATGCTGGCACGCTTCCCGCTGGCTACATATGGATGCTGTACTCCAGCTCCGGTGGGTCTCAAAGTGTGGTCCTTGGACCAGCAGCACCAGCCTCCAACTGACTGAAGCTCATGCTCTGGGAGGGGGAACATGCCGTCTGTGCTGTGACAGACATTCCATGGGGCTCTGATGCACCTCACCTGTGAGGATCAGTGTTCTAAAAATTATTGCCCTGGGCCTTCCATGTTTCCTTCTGTCTTTTCCTTTCCTTTCAAACTGCAGTTGTTTTAGAAATTAATCCTCGTGGGGAAACTAAGGCTTGCAGAGACCCAGGCCCTGTGCGGTATCCAAGGACAGCTGTGCCACTCTAGAGTTGAGAACGTTTATCTGAGAGCCGCCATCCAAAAATGTGCAAGCAAGTCAACCCGCTTATCACATCATTGTCCTCCTAGGAGGACTTTGTGTCCCAGAGGGAGAGACTGAAATGAGTCCTGTTGCCAGAGCCAGGTGGCAGTAGCGCCAGCCTGCAGGCTGGTGCATGACACGCCAAGGGACCTGCAGGGCCGAGCCCTGGCTCCCAGGGAGGGTGGGATGTAAAGCCCTGCGGGTGGTTGGCCCCTTCAGCCCTGAGGATGAGCTGGGGCATAAGGGGAGGATCTCTGGTTGTCAGGTTTAGGAAGGGAAACCGCTGCAAGCTTGGAGGAATTGCTAGCAGTCACCCCAGGGCCAAAGGAGAACTGGGCAGAGACGATCAACAGGCTCAAATGAGGATGCTCCATGAGATGGAGCAGTTGGGGCCAGGTCTCTGTGGAGGTGAGGGAACCGCATGGGGTCCACTTAATGTGTTGGAGGTCATACGGTTCCTGCTGACATGTCCTTCTTGGGTGCAATGTGAACTGCCCTTGGAGCTGGTTAGAGAATCCAGGTTTTATGTTTGATTGAGGGGTTGGGGCGTCATACTGTTTCAATGCCTGGCTGCATTCAGCCTGCCTGAAATTGAGGGCACTGTTTCTTTAGGGTGACTAACTCATCCCAGTGGAGCCAGGAGTTTCTAGTTTTAAAGTTGGGAGTCCCATGTCTTTAGAAGCCCCCTCAGTCCTGGGTACCCCAGGATGGTCGGTCTCCCTGGACTCTCCGTGTCCTGGGACCAGGGCTTGACCTGTGTCTGTGCATCCTGCTGCCGCAGACGGTTCAGTCCTGGGTGTAAAGGGCCTCCCCTTCTGTCCGTTGGCCTGGCGCTGGGCCTCCTTCCTGCGCCCTGTCCTGCCCGTCTCTGCTGGCACCTGCCGCAAGCAGCTGAGCCGCCCCAGGACCTGCCTCTGGGGTGATCCTTGCCCCCGCCCCACTGTCCAACTTGCTCAGGAGCTCAGGGCTTTGTAATACCCTCTCCGGAGCACCCAGAAGGGAGAGCCCGCTGACACCGGGTTCCACACTCCTCTCCAGCCTCATTCCCGTGGCCCCTGGCACGCCTCTGGGCTCCAGGTCCCTGCTGGTCTCCATACCTGCTACCACCCACCCACGTTATGGGTGGGCAGCCCCCAGGCCTTGCTCATGCCATGCCTGGTTTGGAAAGGGAACGCCCACTGGCAGAGCCCAAGGTCAGTGCCGCCTATCGGGGCACAGTGCCGTCCCTCCCATGACCTGAGGACAGGCCACCGTGGCTGCTAACACCTGTGCTTCCTCGTGTCCTTGTGGCTTCCCGAGCCTTGGGTTTTTAATCTTCTAAATCACTGGATCTGTTTATAAGGGCAGGAACCCCATTTCCTGTTTCTCCGTGCACTTTTCTCTGATATGCACCCCAAACACACCTGGCACAGTCCCGGAAATCACAGGACCATTGTGTTTCTTTGTGTTTTTGTTTGTTTTTTGCTCCACGGACTGAGATCGCAGGTTTGGGGAGGGAGGTTGTCCAGATATCCCAATCATTCTTGCCAAAAGATGTTTTTCTGTTTATAAAGACAGTGCTCATTTTTAAACCTAAAGATAGAAAAAGGATAAATAAGAAAATGAAAATAATCAGAATTCCAGCCTCCCCCAGGCTGCCATCACTAGTTAACATTCATGAATAACCTTTAAGACACGGTACTGTTATATTCTCCACAATATGATCATTTGAAGGAAAACAACAGTTTTTTTAAATTTATTATTTTGTATTGGAGTAGAGCCTATTAACAATGTTGTGATAGTTTCAAGTGAACGGTGAAGGGACTCAGCCATACAAGTACATGTATCCATTCTCCCCCAAAACTCCGTCCCATCCAGGCTACCACATAGCATTGAGCAGAGTTCCATGTGCTGTACAACAGGTCCTTGCGGGAAAACAACATTTTAAAAATATATATTTATTTATTTGGCTGCATCAGCCTTACTTGTGGCCCTTGAGCTCAGCAGTTGTGGCACACAGGCTTAGTTGCCCCAGGGCATGTGGGAACTTACTTTCCTGACCAGGGATCGAACCTGTGTCCTCTGCATGTCAAGGCAGAGTCTTAACCACTGGACCACTGGGGAAATCCCCCAAACAACGATTTTTAAAGCTCTCCCATTTATCCAGTGGCCAGAGCATCCGAGGTATTCTGCTAAATGTTTGAAATATGTCACCTCATGAGATGGTCACCCCTCCCCCGAGCTTCATCATTCGCACTGTGTCGATGAGGAGACAGAGGGGTCAGAGAGGTTCCCGACATCACGCAGCTGAGTCAGCGGCAGAGCCAAGAGGAGAACTCAGACCCCTGTGCTTTCCCACAGGCCAGATTTTGGATAAACACACTCATTAAACGTGTTCTGTAGCATTTCAGACTCTGAGCGGTGTAGCATACAAGGCTTTATGATGAGACGGAAAAAATAAGAAACTTTGGAGATATGATTGGATAGCAGAATGAAGAGGGACCACACTTTCCCACGGCTCTCACGTTGTTGCCTCCTCCCAGAGACCCTCTCCGCTCCCTGTCCATCCCCGACTTAGCATTTCAAAGCAGATGCCACTCTGGCAGAGCTCTCATGGTGCAAATTTTCCCAAGTCAGATTTATGTCTTTGGGGTTTTTGCTTATTTATTCATTTCATGCACCATTTCGCCCAGGCAGTCGGAATACCGAAACGCCTATTAAAGTGATCCCTCTGCGCCCAGGTCCCTGCAGAAAGGAGCCATTATTGCTCCCCGTGCTAAGGAATGTTCTAGGAACACAGGCTCACACATGTGTGTGCACCAGCCGGGCCGGTGCCCTCCCAGTTCTTGAGGAAGGTGGAAGAAGGGCCTGACTGCGGAGGGAGGTGGGGGAGCAAAGCCACTTTACGTGGGTTTTGACCCGGGACAGCTGAGCAGAGGAGCACAGGGCTCCTGGAGGCAGGACCAGAATGGAAAATTGTCATCTCTGAAGCCAGCCTTACCTAGACTTGCTCAAGAGACGTGGGTTGGATCACTGGTTCAGGAAGATCCCTTGGAAGAAGACCTGGCAACCCACTCCAGTATTCTTGCCTGGAGAATCCCATGGACGGGGGAGCCTGGCTGGCTACAGTCCATGGGGTCACAAAGAGTCCAGTGCAGCTGAGCACAGCAGCAGCTACCTAGACTCAGGAAAAAGGGGTGTGCCTCAAAGCAGGAAGCCCAAACTGCTCGCCCGCAAGCTCTGTTTATACTAAAAGTGATGCTTGTGCCCCCAAACCACCCTCCCTGTGGAACCCAGGCTTGCTCAGCTCTCTGCCCTCCTGGCAGGGTGGTCTTGGCATGGGATCCTGTGCCAGGCCCCTGCCTGCTGTGGGCCCTTCTGACCCAGAGGAGCCCTGCTGACAGGCCCGCCATGGCCTTGGGCCTGACGGTGAGCACATGTGCTTTTTAACGCCCTCTTGGCTGGCTGCGTGTGGCTCCAGGGGAGCTGGGGGAAGGGGAGGGTGTCCAGTTGGGAAAGCTGAGGTGTGCCCTTTTCCTTGGCACTCAGCGTGGTTTCCTGCCGCGACTTGGCGTGTGTGGAAGCTGGGACAGAGAAGCCTGGCTGGGTGTGACGAGGGGGCAGAGCCGCCTGCCCAGCTCGGCGAGTGGCATTCAGCCACCTCTGCCCACACTTAGCAGTGAGTTAACCCCCAGCTCCCCTATGGCTCAGCCAGTAAAGAGTTCACCTGCAATGCAGGAGACACAGGAGCTGGGAAGACCCCCTGGAGGAGGAAGTGGCAACCCACTCCAGTATTCTTACCGGAAAAATCCCAGGGGCAGAGGAGCCTGGCGGGCTGCAGTGCCCGGGGTTGCAGAGTCAGACACAACTGAAGCGACTTAGCACAAGAGAATACATCTCCTCCTGCCTTCCCTCAGCCAGTACAGATGCTCTGAGAGGCTTCCGCTTGGCTTCATCTTTCTCAGGTCAGCCGGTCCCCAGAGGAAGTCCCCAGTGCTCTCGGCCGGGCCAAGAGGCAGGCTGGAGTCACGGGCAAGGGCGGTTCCTTGGACCGTTCTCAGGCTGAGCTGGGAGGAATACCTTTGAGGAAAGGGGATCATTCTGGCTGCTTGTGGGTTAAGGAAGGCAGGGTCCTCTGCACCTGGTGAAAAGCCAGTCCCTTACCTGGGTGTGTGCCTCTTCGGTGTCTGACGCCAGACACCTGCGTGTTTACACCAGGACGATGGAGCAACAAGCCTGGCAGCCCCAGGCACCTCTCAAGCTAGGAGACTGCGGAACACTGCCCAGCCAGAGCTTGCCAAACTCTGGCACTGTGTCCATCCCCTGTCCCCGCCCAGCCTCGGTGCCTGAGAACAGGAGGGGGTGGGGAGTGGCCCGCTGCGCCTGCCTGGTGCCACGGGGAGGTGCTCCCTGCTGCGCCCAGAGAATGGAAACAGGTTTCCCACCACCTTGGGGATCCGCATCCCAATTCGTTGCTAAGAGACGAGCCTCTCAGCATCACTGCTGCCCCGGGTGGGGGGTGCAGGGGGCTCTCAACCCCTTCCACTGAGTTCTCCTTGAAGCTGTCCTCTGCTCTGCCTGCTCCTACCCTAATTAAAGCCACCCTCTGTTACGTTACGCCACTCCCTAAAATAGCCTTCTCATCATGCCACGAGCATACTGAAAATTACTCAGTGGGCTTCCCGCTTTCAGCGGGATCTGACCTGAAATCCTTGGGCTGGCTTATCAGGGTGCAGTCAGGGAAACAGAAACCACACAGGGTGTTGCCACAGGGAAGCTATCACAGTGGATTGTGTCTAGATGGGCAGGGAGGATGGGCAAGGCCACGAGGGACCAGGGAGGCAGACGCAGCGTTGCAGGAGGCGGCTTCCACTCCTGGGGCTGAGGGGCCCGGGGCTGTGAGGAGGGCTGCTGCTGCTCGGCTGAGCTGGGTGCTGGAACAGCAGCAGCGGGGAGGGGAAGAAGGGGCAAGGCTGGGTTGTGATGACCGGGTCAACCTGGCTGGGCCTTGTGTAGCGCCGCCTTGTGGAGGAATCAGGCAACAGGGAGCTGGGTGAAGGGACCCAGGGTTTGCACCGGAGCAGAGCAAAGCAGTTTGAAGCTGAACCACATTCGCTTCATCCCCAGCTTTCACTCAGGGCTTCCGTATCTGGCTCCAAACTCCCAGCGCACTCTCACCATCCGGCATTTCGCCTTCCGGCCCGTGCCAGCTGTTTCGGGAGCCCCTTGGATTTCTGTACCTCTGCCCCACGTAACCTGGCGTATCCCACTGCCCTTCCAGACCCCGTGACACAGCTGCTTCCCGGTACTATCTGTCCCCCATCCTTCGATCTCTGTACACGTGAACCTTCTCCCTGGCACCCCGGTGGTTTTTGTAGCCGACTTCACTTGAGCTTGTTCCAGGAATGGCAGAAAGCACCTTGCCTGCACACAGTGGACTGAGTCCAGAACCTTCCGCTTGCATACGAACCCAGGCAGTTACCCTGCAGACCACAGATCTGGCCAGACCCAACCTGATGGGGGGCTCGCCTTCTAAGACGCCTTACTCCTTTAAGAAGAGGCAGGTTTTTTTCTCTTTCCGGGCTCACCCCACCCCTCCTACACCACCAATGAAACCTGATCTAATCCCTTTGCACGAGGGTAATTTATTGGTCTGTTGGGCTTTTCTCGGTGGCAAATTGCATTGTCTTTATTCCCGGGTTCAGGCGCAGGAGCAGCTCTGCATTCCTAAGACTCCTTTCTCAGGGCCGGGCCTTCGCACCCCCTCGGCACTCAAAGAAGTGAGTTTTATTGGGCTTCTTTGTTATGCAAACAAGCTGGTAATAATCAGGCTATTATTCTGAAAGATTGGGCTTGATTAACAGTTCAAAGGAGGTCTCCGAAAGCTGCTAACGCCGTGGTGGTGCATAAATATCTCCATCCTGCCTGGGTCTGTACAGCTGCTGCTCGCAGATCCCGGCACCCGGCCCCCCGCCCCCTGCCTTTCTGTTCCAAGAGGCTCTGGGTTGCTATTTAAAGGAAAAGAATTAAGTCAGGCCAGGCGTGTGGCTGTGATTTCTCACTGCTGTGTCTCAGACCTCAAGGAAGGTAGTCTGGAGCCCGTGCGTGCATGCTCAGTTGCTTCAGTCGAGTTCGACTTCATGACCCCATGGACTGTAGCCCTCCAGGCTCCTCTGTCCATGGGATTCTCCACGCAGGAATACTGGAGTGGGTTGCTATGCCCTCCTCCAGGGGATCTTCCCGACCCAGGGATTAAACCCGCGTCTCCTGCATTGCAGGCAGATTTTTTTTTTTAACCACCAGGCTGGATCCCATCTCCCCACAAAGTGAGAGGTTACAGATGTGAGTTGCCAGGGGAGGGGGCACAGGTGCTTTGAGTGACAAGTACAGGAGTCAGAGGATTCTCAGGGGATCTGTGGGCACAAGGTGGCACCCCAACTCGGCTGTGGATGGTTGACACGGTTCTGTGAGGCCCAGAGAAGGTGGCCCAGGAAAGCCGAGGGGCTATCTCCAGTATCAGCAGGGTCACTGTTGAGCCTTTTCCCTGTGAGCCCCCACCCATCTCCCTCAAGCCGGCAGACCTGGGGTCCACAGCTGGAGCTGCCAAGAGCAGGAGGGGCTGGCCTGGCCCAGCAGTGGAGTGCTGCCAGGCAGGGGGCTTTCCTGCCACGGGGACTGGCTGGAGGTGCAAACTGTTGACCTGTGGCCGCTCTTAGGCCCTGGGTTTTAAAATTCCATGCTACACGTTGGGAAGCTGACCTGGAGTTTGCCCACCAAGCAATCCGTAATTACAGTGATCTCGATGAAGCCAGTTGCACGGAGAAACAGAAGCCCTGGGCCTCACTGCACAAATTGGGAGCGAATGGATCCCGGGGTCCCCAAGTCCTGCTGTGGCAAGGGGACCCTCCTCCAGGGCTGAGCATGGGCTCTTGTCTAACACTTACAGATGAATTGTCCAAGGAGACACGTGCTGATAAAGCAAGAGACTTGACTGGGAAAGGTGGAGAGCAGGAGGGTGAGAGAACCTGGAACTGCTCTGCCACGTGGCTGGCAGTCCCAGGTTTTCCCGGGATGGAGTGTTTCCTGGCTGTCTCTGGCCCCTCATTCTGACTCAGTGTCCTTCCTGGTGGTACATGGATCCAGAAGGATGGATTCCAACAAGGATTCTGGGAGGCTGGTAGGACAAGAGACTGGTGTCTCCTGTCTCTTTTTGACCTTTCCCAAATTCTTCCAGTTGGTGGTAGCTTCTGAGTTCCTTGTTCCTTACCAGGACCTCCTGTTGTTAAGATAACTCATGCAGGTGGCTACTGTCTTCCTGGCCAGGGCGGACAATTTTGTTCAGTCAGTTGGTTCCCATAACAGCCCCAGCCTGCGCCCCACCTTTTGAGCCAAGTGTCCAGCATCGTGGGGCACCAGAGGGAATTCATGGGTTTCCTAGTGGTGACCTGGGCTGGCCAGTGTCTTTGCAGCCTCTGGATTCTCCTCTGTTTGTTTCTTAGTAGCTAATCCCCGAAGTCCTAAGTCCCAAGAGGCTTGAGTCAAAAATAAAACAGGTGTCCTAGGCTTCCGAGAAGTGTAAAGCCTGTGCATGGTCTTAGCCTTTTCCTGGGTACCTGAGATGGAGCTCCAGGTACCCAGGGTGAGCACAGGCTCCCTGAGAGCCGCCCCCGCCCTAGGACGGACACGGCAGCGTCTGAGATGGAAACAGGAGCTCAGGAGAACTGACGCCCTGGCTCTGCACTCTTCCGCTGCCTCCTGGCCGCCTAGCGAGGTCTGCAGGAGCCAGGCCTGAGCAGAGAAGGCCTCGCTCAGAAAGCTCGTCTCCTCCTTCCACTCACAGTAAGGTGTTTCAAACTCTCAGACTTGCCTTCCTTCCTTCCTTGAACACTCGCATCAGAAAAGGCTAAGGTTTACTGCCTGGAATTCAGGTGATTTTGGCTTTTTTAAAAGATACGGCACATAAAAATCAGCCGCTTTGGGCTCTCTCTGGCAGGTGAGGCTCCAGTGCAGAGCTTTTCCTTTTGATGCTGGGCCAGATTACATCAAGTCTCTGACCTGGGAGGTGGTAGTGGGGGAGCTTCCACCTGTAATTTACAGAAGTGGACACAGGGCTGCAGGATGGCCCCACAGGGGTCAAGGCGCCCTTGGCTCCCCACCTGTGAGGACTGTCCAGCTCTGGCATCCCTAACGCCTTTCCCTGGGACCTCCCGCCCCAGCCCCAGGAAATGACGGCAGCCAGGCTGGGAAGAGCTGCACGACCTCCTGGAGAGAGGGCAGAGGGGAACAGGGTCCCCCACCTCTGGCCCCGGCTCTCGTTACTCTCAGTGGCCTCTTGCAAGCCTCTCGCCCACCCTGGTTGGTAGCATGTCCGTTACCTGAGAGCTCCTGGGCTTCCTCTTAGGAGTCCCGAGGAGACCCAGGGCATCAGGGCTGTGTGGCCACAGGCATCACAGTCCTTGCCTGAGCCAGGTGGGGCTGGGCCTTTGGGCGTGAGTGGACCCAGGAAGAGCTGCCAGACTGATCTGAGTCAGGGTGGAAAAGCAGGTGCCAGGGCCCTGACCTGAGCAGGAGGCAGCAGTGTGGAGGCTGCGGGCAGTACCTGGGTTCCCGGGGAGGAAGCGGGGGAGGTGCTGGCTTCCTTCCAGGCCCCTTCGAGCTCTGGCATGTGACCTTTAGCCTCTAACCCCATGGGGGTTGTATGTGTCCCCCTCCCGAGACTGTTGGCAGGGACTCTGAGCTGGGAGTGCCCGCTGGTCCCAGGCACTGCCCATCCACCTCCTCCAGTCTCCAGCAGGCTCTGAGGCTGGAGCTGCCCCCACTTCACAGATGTGGAAACTGAGGCTAAGCCACTCCCCACAAGTACTAGGAGGGGACAGAGCGGGACCTCGGGCCAGACCCCTGCCCAGCACCACAGGCGACCAGCATCTCCTTCAGACTTCTCCACTTTTGGCCCAGTCCTGGGTGACAGCTTCGCGGATGTTCTCCAGACGGTTGAGAGCTTGGAGCTCAGCCCCACCACTACCATCCTGACCAGATGGAGGCGGAGAGTGAGCCCCTGGCCCCTGGGCACAGGGAGGTTGGGAGAGCACCCTCTGCTGCCACCTTGGGGGCTGGGCGGGGCTGCCATCCCCCCCGCTGTCACTCCTCGTGGCAGGTGAGCCAGGGGCGCAAGAGAAGGCGCCCGATGAGCTGGGATGAGCAGATGAGAGCTGCCTGCCACTGCCACTCCACGTTGGCAACTGGGCTCCCTGCTGGGCTTGCTCCTCATCGCCCCCCAGCCCAGACCAAGTGCCCAGCGCATATCCCAGACCTGTGCATGTGGTGTGAAAGGGGGTGGGGAGGAACACCCCTTTGAGGCTGTGACTGTTGACAAGAACCCGCTCAGGCCCCAGAGGGCCTGGCAAAAATGCAGATTTCAGGCCCACCGGGCCGGGGAGTCAGAGCCCACTTGTTGGGCCCAGGGACATCTGAGGAGCACCTTCTGAGCAGATCCTCAAGCATCTGAGGGACTCCGTTTTGGGGGCAGGGGGTGCCTTAAGGGGGATTTCAGTCAAGGGTTTCAGACACACCAGAGAGCTCTGAGCCACGGCTCTGAGCCTGGTTTTCAAGGCTGTGGAGATAGCAGGACAGCCCCCGACTACTGCATGTTTGGGGGAATGGAGCCACACATGATGGGGTGAGGAGTGCCCCCCAGCATGTCCAGCACCATCTGAGTGCAGGCTGGCCCTGCCCTAGGCACCTTCCTGACCCCAGCCTTCAAGTCCCTGCCTGCCGCTGGCTGCACCCTGAGAAACAGACCCTGGGAACCAGAGTGAGGATGCAATGCCACAGAGAGTGTGTGGGCCTCCTGGTGGGTGGGGGGCCTCTCAGCACCGCAGGCAGTCACCCTGAAGCCCACCGGGGAGTGTGCCCGAGAACCACCCAGCGGCCGCTGTGGGGAATCAGGAAGCACCAAGGTGTCTGAAGCCTTGGAGCTGCTGAGGGCCCAGACCCTCAGGAGCCTTCAGGCCCTTCAGGTCTGCGACTGTGCGTGCTCAGTCGGGTCCGACTCTGTGCGACCCCGTGGACTGTAGCCCCCAGGCTCCTCTTTCCATGGGACTCTCCAGGCAAGAGCACTGGAGTGGGTTGCCATGCCCTCCTCCAGGGGATCTTCCCAACCCAGGGATCGAACCCACGTCTCTTGCGTCTGCTGCATTGGGAGGAGGGTTCTTTACCTGAAGGGCCAAATTCAATTCCTTCTTCTTCCTCACAGTGGAACCTCAGGCAAAAGCCAGCCTCCCTGAGCCTGGCTCTGCTCCTCTAGGAGATGGGGTGCTGCAGTGCCTGCCCACGGGGCTGCCTGGAGCCCTGAATGGCGTGGGACCCACGGGGCCCAGACCACTGAGCCTGGGACACAGTCAGCTGCCTGGGACTTCCATCTCTGCCGCCCCCCACTGGGCTCTGGAGGAGAGCTGAGGCCAACGCAGGCCTGCGTGTGCCGCAGTGGTCTAGCTATAAAGGGACAGGCACTGTCTTTCGTGTCCTTTGGGCATGGTAGCGCCAAAGGGGGGCCGGGGCTGGTGGGCAGCAGACGGATCCACAGCAGCCACCATGCAGCACGAGGCTCAGTCCTTCCGGAATGGTTTCCTCCAAGATGCCTGTTCCGGAATTCTGAGAAGGCAGCAGGGCAGGGCAGCTCACCTGCTTCAGAATCACTGAGGCTACCAGAGTGGACATGGCGCAGACCAGAGGTGGAGGGTTGAGGGCTGCATTGGCTAGTTCCTCTGACCTGCGTTTCTCCACGTGGCTTGTTCTGCCCTCTGCCTCGAGGGTCTCCTTTACCGTCTCCCATGCAGGCCACGGTAGCATCTGCAGCCCACAGGGAGGTTGGGCCCTTGGGCCTCTTGCACAGGTTGGCAAATCATGAAGGTGGCAGGTCCCGAGAATCTTCTCACCACCTTGTTTTTTTAACTGATGACTGTACTGGGTCTCCCTCGTTTGCACTGGCTTTCTGCAGTCACGGAGAGCGGGGGCTGCTCTCTTGTTGGTGGTACACGGGCTTCTCACTGCACTGGCTCCTCTTGTTGCAGAGCACAGGGCTAGAGCGTGCAGGCTCAGTAGATGAGGCGCACGGTCCTAGCTGCATGTGGAATCTTCCTGGACCAGGGGTCAAACCAGTGTCCCTGCAGGAGGATTCTTATCCACTGCACCACCAGGGACATCCCTTCTAGATGCCTTTTAAAGGAGCCCTGGGCCAGGAACGTGCCTTTCCAGGAGGGTGGCCACACAGGGGGTCTCCCTGGCTGGGCAGCTGTTCACGGCCCTCACCACCTATCGTTTACCAGGTCCGCTGCTTTTGGTTGGCATGCTTCTTCAACTTAAAATGGGAAATCTGTAGCTCTCCTGTCAAATCTATTTTATTTTCCCCAATACATAAAGTAAATACATAACTCTCAGAGTTAAAAGAAGCTGCTCACCCAGATACCACCTAAAATGGCCTTGTTTACCAGCAGTGTGACAAACACAGGTCACATTAGAGGAAAAGCCTGGATTTTAGGACGTGCATCTTGTTTCCCAGCTGTGTGACTTAGGCAGGCCACATCTGCTCAGGAGCATGGTGTCTGCTCCTGCAGGGGTGCATGAGCGCCTCAAGATAGGTTGTCCAGGTGTCTAGGTTCGGGGCCGGGCGGCAGCCTGCACAGTGCTTTGGAAGCCTGCCCCCATGGACTTCTGCCTCTGCTTTTAATCCCGCTTGATTGTATAGGTAAAAGCCAGTTGTTCAGACGCTCAGTCGTGTCCAGCTCTTTGCGACCCCATAGACTGCAGCACGCCAGGCTTCCCTGACCTTCACTCTCTCCTGGAGTTTGTTCAAACTCATGTCCATCGAGTCGGTGATGCCATCCAACTATCTCATTCTCTGCCACCCCCTTCTCTTCCTGACATCAATCTTTCCTAGGATCAGGGTCTTTTCCAATGAGTCGGCTCTTCGCATCAGGTAGCCAGTATCAGAAAGTAAATAGACTTTTCCAAGGTTAAGAGTCAGATTAGCGGCCCAGGCAGGGGTGGCTGGAGCCAGAGGCCCCCTTCTCCTCTGCTGACTAGGCTGAGACACCAAACGCTGAGCCTCCGAGCTGGTCTGCTGGCCCCTTTGCCCCTGGAAGTCAGTGTAGGAGCTTCCCTTCTGCTGCCACGTGTAGTCTCCACGAGCTCTACAGAAGAACCCAGGAGGCTGGGTAGGAAAGGGGCGGTGTCCGTGTGTGGGGGGGTGCAAGATTCAGGTGTGTTAAAGTCACAGTTCCCAGGCATGAGGTGGGCGGTGGTAAAGCCTCCGCCTGCCAATGTCTGAGACGCAGGTTCAATCCCCTGGGTGAGGAAGATCCCCTGGAGGAGGAAACGACAACCCACTCCAGTCTTGCTGGAAAATTCCATGGACGGAAGGGCCTGGCGGGCTATCGTCCATGGAGTTGCAAAGAGTCAGGTACAGCTTAGTGACAACAGTAAAATTATCACTAAGGTCTCAAAGCTTGTGAATGACCTTAGGGGAAAAAGCATGAACTGGGACAAGGTTATCACTCTTAGTTGCTCCCCAGCTTGCTGTCCAGAGCAGGATAATGGTGTGTGGAGCTACAGGACTGAGAGGGAAGCTGCCCTTAGTCTGTAGAGGAAGCCAGGGGACCGGGGCTAGTAGAATAATCACAGTGGCCAACACTAATTGAGCTTCCGTTCTGTGCCCCATGCAGGGTAGGTCCTTTAGCACTTGGAGCAACCTCATAGGGTAGATCCAATTATTACCCCACATTCTAGATAGATACAGTGAGGCAGGCAGCCTTCCCAAGTGGCTCAGTGGGGAAGATCTCCTGGAGAAGATAATGGCTACCCACTCCAGTATTCTAGCTGAGGAAATCCCATGGACAGAGGAGCCTGGTGGACTGTATAGTCCTTGGGGTCACAAAGACTCAGACAGGACTGAGCACCCCCTGAGGCACAGAGAAGTCAAGTGATTCGTGCAAAGTTACACAGCGGCAGAGACCAGAACACATACTGAATAGTGGGGCTTCATTCCCTGCCAGATTGCTGTTGGTGTAAATGTGTCAAAGGCACAGGGGTGGGCAGAAAGCTTGAGGGGCTGGGCTGGAATAGGGAAAATAGGGGCATGCTCCCCCAACCCTTTAAGCCTGTGGAGGGATGGGCACCCAGGGTCGTTAAGGGTGGTAGGCAGGGCTGATCTGAAACTGGACCACCTACCACCTGCGGGACCTGGCAAGAGGCCGCCTTCCTCCTTTGCATGTGCCCGCCTCCCCGGCCTGTTGCAGGGTTCCAGAGGCCTGGGCTCAACATTTCCAACCTGAAGGCGCCCCCCTTTTCCCCGCCCCTGCAGCCTCCTCCTCGTGTAAGATCCTCAAGTGCAACTCTGAGTTCTGGAGCGCCACAGCGGGCAGCCACGCGCCAGCCGCCGACGACGCCCCGAGTTTTGCGCGGCGCTGCGCACCTACGCCCTGTGCACGCGGCGCACCGCGCGCACCTGCCGGGGGACCTGGCCTACCACTCGGCGGTCCATGGCATCGAGGACCTCATGAGCCAGCACAACTGCTCCAAGGATGGCCCCACGTCGCAGCCACACCTGCGCACGCTGCCACCACCCGGGGACAGCCAGGAGCGCTCGGACAGCCCTGAGATCTGCCACTACGAGAAGAGCTTCCACAACCGCGCGGCCGCCCCCAACTACACACACTGCGGCCTCTTCGGGGACCCGCACCTCCGGACTTTCACAGACCGTTTCCAGACCTGCAAGGTGCAGGGCGCCTGGCCGCTCATCGACAATAATTACCTGAACGTGCAGGTCACCAACACACCGGTGCTGCCCGGCTCGGCGGCCACTGCCACCAGCAAGGTATGGGGGTCTGGGGGGCGGGGGGTGGGGGGCAGTGGTGCGATGTCACCGGACTGGAGGGCCCAGACTTTCCCCCTAGACCCAGACACCTCCTGCACCCAACATTTGTTATTGTCAGTCAATGAGCTGATTATTTAGGCAGGAATTTTCTGGTAGCTCAGCTGGTAAAGAATTTGCCTGCAGTGCAGGAGACCCGAGTGTGATTCCTGGGTGATTCCCTGGAGAAGGGACAGGCTACCCACTCCAGTACTCTTGGCCTTCCCTGGTGGCTCAGACAGTAAAGAATCTGCCTGCAGTGCGGGACACCTGCCCTTCAATCCCTGGGTTGGGACGATCCCCTGGAGGAGGGCATGGCAACCCACTCCAGTATTCTTGCTTGGAAAATCCCATGGACAGAGGAGCCTGGCTGGCTACTGTCCATGGGGTCACAGAGTCTGACACAGCTGAGCAACTAAGCACAGCTCAACGCAACAAACCACCCTGGGCTTCCCTGGTGGCCCAGTGGTCAGGATCCACCAGCCAATGCAGGAGACATGGGTTCGATCCCTGGGTTGGGCAGATACCCTGGAGAAGGAAATGGCTACCCACTCCAGTATTCTTGCCTGGAGAATTTCATGGACAGAGAGAGGAGCCTGGTGGGTTACAGTCCGTGGGGTCGCAAAGAGTCAGAAACGATTTAGTGGCTAAACAACAAAACACCCTGGAACCACCTTTGCCCTTTGCCTAGAGTGGGATGTTTCTTTAACTGCCAGCCACCATCCACTAGGGGTCTTTGAAATCAGCACTCTAGGGTCACAAGCTAGCACACAGGCATAGATTTGTTGGGGGTGAGGGGTGGGCGGGCAGAGTGGGACAAGATAGCAGAACCTAGCCTTCCTTAAAGGCAATTTGTGACTGCTTTGTAAGCGGGAGAGCAAACTTGTAGGAAACTTACTTGCTGTTGTTCATGTGCCTGCACACTGGGTATAGATGTAAAATGGGAATTTTTTCCTGGGGTTAATAGTCTGGAAAGTTTAGAAACATTCCCAGAGCATTCAGTTTCGAACTTTGGAGTATTCTTCTCTTGCCTCAAACTGTATTTTGGTAGAAATCCTGTGTCAAATCCTGATAAAGAGGAGCTTCTATGCAGGTATGTTTCCGCATCGTCATCACTGCACTTTCTGTCCAATAGGGGTCAAACCCCACCCCAGACAAGTGGGCCTGACAGCCTCCTGGAGGGGACGGCCCTCCCCAGGGATTCCCATTGCGGCTGCATGTTTACAAACTATTCAGATTTTAGATGATAGTGGTTCTGGAGCCCCAAAGCCAGATATCTGGGTGGGGATCAGATGTGTCCTTTGTTTAAAGCTCCCAGTGATTCTGGGGCATGAAGGGCATTAAAGATGCTGGCTGGAGGACGGGGCTGCAGCATGCTGCCGGGGGGCACCGGGAAGAGGGGAACAAGTGAGGACAGGGCATCAGCCCACTGGGCACCCCAGGGGCCACCCAGGCAGCCTCCCCAGCCGGGGGGCCTCCATTTGACAAATCCAGAACTGAGGCTTCAAGAGGGAAAGCTGCCTCCCCACCCAAGTGGGTTCAGCTGGAAACCGCGCTAGGATTTCACCGGGCCAGGGGACTCCAGAGCCTGGCAGGCAGGCTCTCGCTGTCATGAGAGGTGGTTCCTACCTGGAAGCCCCCGAGGCCACCAAGAGCCAGTCGTCTTCTGATCCAGGGTGGCTTCAGTGTCTGGGTGGCAGGACCGGGGCGCTGCTCTGAGAGCCCCACCCAGAGGCAGCCCCAATGTGGCTGGAGCCCAGGCGATGGGACATTCCAGTCCCCTCCAGACTCTCCTCCCAGCCATTTGCAGGGAGGGTCTCCCATGACCTCACACTCAGACTTAGCCAGAGGACATGGTCTCAAGGCCAGGAAGCCCAGGGTGATCGGAGCCCAGGCAACAGGGACGCCTCTGCCTCCCCAGGGCCTGGCCCTCCGAGTCCCCGGGCCTTCCCGATCTGGCAGTGCGTCTGTTTTGCCAAGAAGAGCACGTTGCAGGGCAGTGTGTGGAGCAGTGCCAGGCTGGCCCACAAGGGTGTTTCTGTTCCTTCTCATCCCTCCACACCCCAGGGTAGGACACCGAGGTGACCTGGCCGCCAGGAAAATTCCTGCCACCTCCCTCTGCTGTGGTGGCCCCTGCCTGCCCACAAGGGTCTCCCCGGGGGACCGGCTGCTAGGTAGAAAACAAGCAGACCATGGCCCCGTGGGGGGCTCTTATAGGCCGCTGGCCCCAGGCCATGAAGCCTGGTAGGCGGCCTCCCACCTCTTCCCACGCCCAGCCCTCTGCAGACCAAGGGGGGTCCTAGAGGCAAGGTCCTGGCTGCTCCCTGCGGCCCCTTCCCCTACCCGCCTTTCTCCCAGGAGCCAAGATAAATGAGTGTCAGGAGCCTGAGGCTGTGGCTTCTAAATCCAGCAGCAAACATGCCGTGGAGGGGGACCCCGCCTCCCCGCCCCCCTCCTGGCAGGGGAGCAGAGGGAGGCTCCTGAGGGGTGTGAGAGGGCTCTGGGTCTCGAGGGACCTGACCCAGGGTGGCCCAGGGATCAGGGGTGATAACAGACCTGGGGCGGGGTTGTTCGCAGAGACAACAAGGTGGGGCTGCCAGTGCCTTAGACTGGGGCAGGGGACGAGGTAGAGAAAGAGCTTTTAGATCACTTATCACGGAGTCCTACAGGCCAGGGCAAGGTGCCTGGCTGTAGAACGCCTCGATGCTACCCTGGGCTCTCTGTGGGCACTCGGTGGGACCCTTAGCTCAGCGGCGGTTCATGCCTTCGTTCGTTCGTTCTTGCGTTCCATCCATTCGTTCGTTCATCTGGCCCACACGCTTCGATGCTTGCTCTGTGGCCGGCTTACTGCTGGGCACCGTGGCCAGCAGAGCTGCCTAAGCAAACTCGGGAGCGCATCCCTTCCTCTGCGGCGTGGAGCCTCCAGACAGGCCTGGCACTCTGCCACAGAGACTCCTAATCTAGGCTGCCCCTTTCTGCCGTGACCCAGGGCCACCTCGGTCTTCCCAGCAGGAGAAGCGCTTGAGCAGCACCCTCTCTGACCTTGCCGTCAGCCGGAAGGCAGCGCGGGCTCCGCTGCAGGCTCCCAGTCTATGGCCAAGCCCATCCCGGGCCGCAGGGCGGAGACTGGGCTGTGTGCGCCCAGGCGAGAGATGCCAGTGGCTGCTTTCCAGCACTCTCGGCCTGCCTCGGCCTGTTCTCTTGTGGGCCTTCAGTCCTCAGGTGTGTTTGTTCCTCCTCCGATTCATAAAACATTGGCCAGACGGCTCTTCTGTGCCAGCCTCTGTGCTTGGCGATGCCTCCCGCCCAGCAGCCCCTGGGTTAATGATGGACGGCCGAGATGAGCCCCAGGGGTGTTCATGATGGGGGGCTGGGGCAGCGGGATGCTGAGGGTCTCGGAGTCGGGAGGTTGGGTGGCTCCACTCGGAGCCCTGGGGAAGGCCTCCTGTTCGTCCTGGCCCTGAGCTTACCTCCCGAAGCAGGCGGAGTACCGGCTTTTATCCCCAAGGTAGTGGAGCCCCGGGTTCACAATCCCCAGTTCCCAAGTGGCACTAGTGGTAAGGAATCCGCCTGCCCAAGCAGGAGTCATAGGAGACGTGGGTTCTATCCCTGGGTCAGGAAGATCCTCTGGAGGAGGGCATGGCAACCCACTCCAGTGTTCTTGCCTGGAGGATCCCCATGGACAGAGAAGCCTGGAAGGCCACAGTCCGGACTCCGCGCGGAGTCGGACACGACTGAAGTGCCTTAGCACGCACACACGCACTCCCCCAGCCACCCTGCCTCACCCAGGAGCGTGGTATCCTTGCTGCCCAGCCCTGCTCTGCCCGCCCCCACCCTGTTCTCGTGGAGAGTCCGGATCTAGAGTTTTCCAGCCCTGGCTGACAGTTCAGCTTCCTATTCCCTTGGGACCTGCCTCCCGTTCCTGCCCACCCCCTGCACTGCCTTTCTCTTCCCTGCCGTGCTGGGGTCACCCCATTTTTGAGCCTCAGGGAGGAGAGGAACTCAGTTCTCCGTGCCCCTGCCCCATGCAGGTTCCCCAGAGCACCCGCATTCCCAGCATCTTTCACCCGCTTGTCCCATGACATCACCTCCTGCCCCCGCAGTGTGGGTCCGTGAGTACCGGGGTCATGGACTGCCTCCTCCTGCGTGTGGACACAGCCCCCAGCCCCAGGTCTGCCCCCCACAGGCCGTTTGATGACACGGGGCTCTGCCCGCCGCCCCGTGGTGGGGGTGCGCGGGCCCCCAGGGAGGGGGCAGGCGCTGCGGGAGCGGCGGCCGCGCCCGTGGCTGCGTTGGCAGCCGGCCGCTCCGCTTTCGACAGGCCCCCTTCATGCTGTTACTTGTGGTTGAGTCCCAGGCCCTGGTGCCAAGAGGAGGCGAGCAGCCTGTCAGCCTTCCAGCAGACTGTCTCCGTGAGCGACGGTGGGGAGAGTGAAACCAGCCTTTCCTGTTCCAGGGAGGCCGATGGCAGCAGGAAGGCTGGCCCGCTCCCCGCCCGCGGCCTCCGTGTGTCTGTGTGGCCCTGCGCACTGCACTGGGCATGGACCCCCGGGCCCACGGCCCCCCCACCCCTGGGACAGGACCACCCACTGCCCAGACCACCCTGGCTGCCCCCCCACCGCCCCCGCAGGCAGGCGGCCTCTGCATGGGGTGAAAGCCTTGGATGGAGGTGAGGCAGCCAGAGGTGGGTCCCCGTGCAGGCCTGGGTGGTGGGGGAGTGGCCGCGCCATGGACTTCCACGAGGCGCAGGGCCCGGGCGGAGTGGTGGGGCTGCAGCCCTCCTGGACATCCCTCAGTGAACCAGAGGGCTTCTCCCCAGACCAGCTATGACCTCCCAGGGGAGATGGGGAGACAGAACTCCTGGGCCCAGGGAGTTAGGTACACGGGCCCCCCGACATCGCCCTCTGTGTCTGGGACAGCGCCTCCAGCCTCAGCTTCAGAGCACCAGCCCCTGCTTGCGTCCAGTGAGGACCACATGGGGTGCCCCCTCCTCATCCCCCGGGCCTGCAGCCCCAGCGCCTCCGCCCCCAGATGGCCCATGAAAAGGCTTGCCTTCCTTTTAGAGCCCAAAGGGAGAAAACCCTGTGAGCCAGCCTGGACTATATTAGTTTTGACACCCATGCAGTCACAAGAGGTGGTTTTTAATGTTTATTTTTTTTATATTTCTGTATTGGTTTGGCTGCACTGGATCTTTGTCTTTGCACGTGGGATATTCAGTCTTTGTTGCCACATGGGGGATCTCATTCCCTGACCAGGGATTGAATCTGGCGCCCCCTGCACTGGAAGCGTGGAGTGATAGCCACTGGACCACCAGGGAAGCCCCTCATTTTTACCATTTCTGATGGAGGCAGGGACGCAGGAAGGCCCAGGGGCCTGGAGTTCCCCCTAAGTCATACTGTGGTCGGCCTTTCAGACATCCCCCTCATCCTCACATTTCTCAGGAACAGAGTGAGGAGGGCCGGGGTCTTGTCTATATTCCTCCCGAGGGCCCTCATCGGCCGCTGGTTACCCCTGGGCTTTACACTACGTGAGGGGACCTGCAGAACAGTGGCAAAACGCAGCCGGGGATGCCTCCACAGGCTCTCGCTGTTTCTGCCTTGTTGGTTTGCTCAGCCCAGAACCTTCTGTAGCCGCTAGTCTGCCCCCTCCAGTCCTTGGGGCTCTCAGCCCCTGCTCCCAAGGCCCCAGCCAGGACTCAGCTCCCCCTCGGGCTCCAGGCTGTGCCCCTGGCCACCCCCAAAACTGCAGGCAGACGGGCCCTAGCCTGTGCCCACCGCACACCCACAGTCCTGGCTGCCCCTCCCAGATTCTCGCTGCCCTGACACCGCCACTCTGGGTTTTCTCCTTGGTGCCCAGCAGGTCTGGGGCCTTGCTCCGTCGCATGCCCACACTTAGGCCAGACACTTCTCTCGTGCATTGCTGCATTGCCCTGGGCCCGGAGAAGGGGCGCAGACCACCACGCCACCCCCAGGGCCCAGGCAGAGAATTCCGCTGAGGCCAACCTCACATGGCGTCAGCAGCGCCTTGCCCTTTGCCAAAGCCCCTTCGGCCTGCAGACATCACAAGGAGGCGGGGTGCCAAAGCTGGTGAGGCTCCTTTCCAGGCCTAGTGAGGGTGACGGGGCAACACCTGAGAACGGGGCCGGGGCCCCTGCAGAGGTTGGAGGTGGGCTTTTAGCCAGGGACCCACAAGGCCTGGGCACCGTCTTGCCCCCATCACCCCTCCTCCCTGCCTGGCTTCAGGCTGTGAGTCCAGGTTCCAGCTGCCCTTGGTCTGGGTGGTGCCATGGCCGTCAAGGCACCCAGAGCCACCGGTGGTAAAACAACAGGCCCCTAGCAACAGAAACGGGCGTGGGGGCTTCCAGCTTCACTCACGTCTCCACCCCTCTCGGTCTTCCTGGTTGCATCAGGAAGGAAAGCACAGCCACGCATCTTCACCCTTGATGGCGGGGAGACAGGTCACTCCGTGGGCTGCTTGTCTCTTGTCCTTCTCCCAGGCCGCCCCGCCCTATGACTGTTAGGGCTAGAAATGTCCAGCGCATGCAAACCAAGAGACCACTCCCAGCTTCGCCTCCTGCTGGCTGTGTGACCTTGGGCCAGTCACTTTACCATCTGAATGAAAATGTCCTCGTCTGTAAATCAGGGGTATTGTCCCCTCCCCTGCAGCACCATATGAGTGCGTTAGTAATAAATGCGGCGAGTGAGCCTGTCTCTGTGTTCTTAGGAGGAGAGCTCCTGATGGAGCTTCTTGGCCTTCTGCTTCTCCCAGCAGCTCAGCGCAGCCCCCTGCCCCGGCTGCAGGCTCAGCAGAAATGGGCCTCCCCTGCTCCCATGGCCGGAGCTGCCCTTTCCACTGGGAGCTCCCGTCTCCTTTCTGCTGACCAGCACCTCCTTCCCCTCACCGCTTCCTCCTGCTCGCCAAGGCCAGGCTGGGAGACCCCTCCAGGCCAGCCCCCGCCACCGTGGCCACTGTGGCCTCTGCCTCTGTGGACTTTGCCTGGTTGTTCTTTCTGTGAACAGCAGTCTCTTCTGTTCTAGCTGCTGTCTTGTTCAGCCCGGGGCTTACTGTCCTTTGGTTGTGGACCATATCAGTTTCCTATTGCTGCTGTAACAAGTACCACAAACTAAGTGATTCAGGCAGAAACTGAGCCCCTGATACTCCTGAAGGTGAAAAGTCTGAAACAAGTCTTTAAAAAGCTCAAGATGGGGACTTCTCTGGTGGCCCAGTGGATAAGACTCTGTGCTCATAATGCAGGGGGCACAGGTTCAATCCTGATCAGGGAACTAGATCTCACATGCCAGAACCGAGAGCTGGCTCCACCTAAATAAATAAATAAAATCGCCTAAATTAAAAAAAAAAAAACCTCAACGTGTTGGCCGGGCCAGCCCTTCGGGCAGAGTCCATTCATTGCTGCTTCCAGGCCTCTGCTGGTTGCCGGCATCCTTCAACATGTGGCCACGTCCCTCTAGTGTCTGCCTCTGTAGAAACACCGCCTTCTCTTCTGCGGTCAGATTTCCTGCCTCTGTCTTAGGAGGACACGTGTAATTACGTTTAGGGGCCATCAGGATCATTTCTCCATCTCAGTGTCCTTAACCTACTCTCACCTGTAAATCCCATTTGCCATTGTTGTTGTGGTCCAGTCACCAGCTCTTTGCGACCCATGGGCTGCAGCCCACCAGGCCTCCCTGTCCCTCACCATCTCCTGGAGTCTGCCTAGCTTCATGTCTGTTGCGCCCATGATGCCATCCAACCATCTCATCCTCTGTCGCCCCTTCTCCTTCTGCCTTCAATCTTTCCCAGCATCAGGGTCTTTTCCAGTGTGTCGGCTATTCCCATCACATGGCCAAAGTATTGTTTAACAGGTTCCAGGTTTTAGGGCGTGATATCTTAGAGGGTATTATTCAACCTACCACAGTAGATAAAGACCTTTTATTTTTAATTAGCCCTGCTTGTCATTTTATGATTCCCCTCTGCATATAGTAAATGAGCTGCTTTTCTACTTAGAAAAGTAGTTTCTAAAGTTCCCTTTATAAATAATAAAAAGAAAAGCAAATTGTCTTTAAGAAAAATATTAAATGCATAATAGTGCAGGTCTCACTGAACAGGGACTAAAACTGGGAAGGGACAGTGTGAAGTGTCCTGGGGCCTCTGGCCTTCTGTCTGCTCGGAGCAGAGCGTGGTGATAAGTCCAGGGCTGGGCCTTGTCCCCCCTGCAGCCACCAGCACCATCTCACCCCCTCTCTGTTTCTGTACCCTCTGGCCCACAGCTCACCATCATCTTTAAGAACTTCCAGGAGTGTGTGGACCAGAAGGTGTACCAGGCTGAGATGGACGAGCTGCCGGCTGCCTTTGCGGACGGCTCCAAGAATGGCGGGGGACAAGCACGGGGCCAACAGCCTGAAGATCACGGAGAAGGTGTCAGGCCAGCACGTGGAGATCCAGGCCAAGTACATCGGCACCACCATCGTGGTGCGCCAGGTAGGCCGCTACCTGACATTCGCCGTGCGCATGCCCGAGGAGGTGGTCAACGCCGTGGAGGACCGCGACAGCCAGGGCCTCCTACCTCTGCCTGCGGGGCTGCCCCCTCAACCAGCAGATCGACTTCCAGGCCTTCCGAGCTGGAGCAGCCGAGGGCCCCAGCGCCCCCCAGCCACCGGCCGCCAGCCCTGCGCCCCCAGCTCCAGACACCTTCCCCTACGAGACGGCCGTGGCCAAGTGCAAGAGAAGCTGCCCGTGGAGGACCTGTACTACCAGGCCTGTGTCTTCGACCTGCTCACCACGGGGGACGTGAACTTCACACTGGCCGCCTACTATGCCCTGGAGGGGACGTCAAGATGCTTCCACTCCAACAAGGACAAGCTGCACCTGTACGCGAGGACTCGGGAGCCGCCAGGCCGGCCAGGGGCCGCCCCTGGGCCGCCCCCCAGCCCCCTGGCCCCTCCTCGGCACCCTCCTGCTCCTGGCCTTGCTCCCGCGCTCCTGGGGGCCGCCTAGGACGGACCGCGGGGCGGCCCCTCACTGCACGGGGTCTGGTGGCTTCCTGCTGGTCCTGTGGTCCCCGCAGGGGCCACCATTGGGCGACAGTTACCTCCCCGCCGCCTTGGGTTGCCTGCTGGTGAGGGCTGGGGGCATGGTATGTCCCCTCTCCGTGCCCCCCCAGGGGACCCCGCGACCGGGGAGTGGTGGCGGCGGGTGCTGTGATGTGTGTGACCTCCAGCCGTGCAGAGAACAAGCTGCCCACCCCTGGCCCCCCTTCTCCACGCGCCCTACCGTGTGAATGTGCAGATCAGAGCCCTAGCCCCTACGCGAAGCCCCCACCCCTACCCCTACCCCCAAGCCAGAGACCTTGGTCCGGGCAGCATGTCAAGCTGCTTCCACCCCTGCGATGCACTGAGAGGCCCGGATGACTGCTGCACACGCGCCCCCGGGGCCGCCTGCGCCCACCGCACGCGCACACAGACTCTACACACTCGCACACACGGAGCCGGGGGTCGGGGGTGGGCCCAGGCTGGACCCCCGAGCAGGGCATCCCTTCCTGCTGGGCCTTTAGGACACGCCCAGGCGCTGCTTAGCGTCTGTATGGGGAACCCTTTGGCCAAACGTTGCACCCTCCCCGTGTCTTACCGCGCGTGGCTTCCCCGTGAGCCCAGGAGAGGCCACCAGGCGCCCCCAGCTGGGCACGGGTTCGGGCCCCGTGACTGGGCCCCGCATGTTGGCACGCGCTCTGAGCAATGACTTTCTCTGGCCCCTTACCCCCACCACCCGTCCTTCCGTCCCCCTTCCCGTCTACTGTCCTTAGGAAGTCGAACCTTTGTTTCTAAATTGTCTACACGGAGAACGACAGCCTTGATGTCTTCTGGTCCTCCCAGCAGGTGGTAAGATCCGATGGGCAGGAAGCTGGGGCCGCAGGCTGTGGACCAGGGACCCAGCGGAGAGGGCTAGCTGGCCTGCCCTCATCCTCTGCTTTCTCCTCGCTTGCCCCCACCCCCAGAGACCCGCTTCCCACCCTGCCCACCCACACGTCTGCGTCTGCCTTCCGGGGGAGAGGAGCGGGAAGACGTCTCAGCCCTTAGCATCCGTGCCAGGGTCTCCTCTGACTCGGACTTCCTCTTAAGCCCCGCCCCACACGGAGACGTCCCCACTGTAGGTCAGCTAGGCTGTCCATCCGAGGAGCCCCAGACCAGTCCCGCCTCCGCTGCTGTTTCAGAGGCCGCCACGGACTGGGCTCCGCCCCCAAAGCCGTGGCCGTGCCCCCCACCCCCACCCCCGAAGGCCCCCTTTCCGCAAGCCCTGCAGGCCCCTTCACTGTTCCCCCGCCCGGCCGCCCTCTGCTGACCCGGGGACCTCTCATACACTGGCCCAGGAGGCTGCGGACTGGTCCCGCCTCCCCCTCCAAGAGGTCCCCTCGGAGCCCTGCCAAGCCGCGGGCTGGGGCGGGCGGGCGGCGGGAGTGTGGCCCCGGCCCCTCCCTGCTGGTTTTTAGATGGTCCCTATGTTGGAAGTAAAAGTGAAGCACTTTATTTTGGTTGTGTTTGATCACGTTCTGCTTGGAAGTGGGGGCCCCTCACTGTGTCCGCGTCTGCGACCTGTGTGGAGTGTCACCGCGTGTACATACTGTAAATTATTTATTAATGGCTAAATGCAAGTAAAGTTTGGGGGTTTTTGTTTTGTTATTTTCTTTTGGACTGTGTGTCAGAGTTTGTTTTCTGAGCGGACGTTGGTTCCTTCGGGGGATGGTGGGTGTCGGTGGTGGGTGTCCCCCTTACAGCGGGGCATCCCCGTGTATATACCTGGGAGGGCAGCATATGGGTGTGTGTGAGAGACCGAGTGTGGTGAATGCCTGCAGAAGGGGAAGCAATTAAACAACCAAAGCCCCCTACTTCTCTGAAATTACTTTCCTTGCTATGAGCTGTCTTTGGAGCTTGAGGGGTCCAGGTTCCCTTGCAAAGCTGGCATCATCCCCAAAACAGATGACCACGTGCTGCAGGAACATGAAGGGCAGTTGGGGTGGGCTGGCCTGAGATCCAGGAGGAGTCATCTCAGCTTCTCCCATCAGTGCGAGACCCAGGAGCGGGGGACTAGCTTCCTCTGTCCCCAGAGGTGCCCTGTTCACCTGCAGCCCAGGTAATGGGTGACGAGCGCTGCCAAAGGCCCATTGGCGAGCAGAGGACCAGAGCCTGCCGGGCCCAGCTTCTATACTGGCTGTGTGCACATTTCATCCAGGGACATCCTGGGCTTCCCAGGTGGCGCTCTGGTAGAGAACCTGCCTCGCAGTGTAGGAGACACAGGTTCGATGCCCAGGTCGGGAAGATCCCCTGGAGGAGGGCATGGCAACCCTTTCCAGTGTTCTTACCTGGACAGTCCCACGGACAGGGGAGCCTGGCGGGCTGTGGTGCATGGGGTCGCACAGAGTCTGACACGACTGAAGCAGCCAAGCACAGCACAGGGACTGACTTCACCTTCCAGGGTGTGGAGTGTGGGTTTGATCCCTGGTTGGGAGCTAAAATCCCCCAAAACATAAAACATCACAAAAGACATACAGCATCACCAAAAAAACATAGAAGCAATATTGTAGCAAAATCAACAAAGATTTTTAAATGATCCCTATTAGGAAAAAAAAAAAAACAAAAACAGTATCATCCCACTTTAAAAGCTATTCAGTGAATCAGGCGTGTATATGGGCATGTAAAATGCACGCCCATTTACAGACTCCAAAAGAGGCTCAGGGAGACTGGCCCAGGGTTCTTCAGCAAGGGCAGGGCCAACATGTACACCGAGGTGTGTTTGCCCCCCAAATCCCTGCCAGTCTATTATATCAAAGGCCAGGTGGCAGACGAACTGCACTGTGATGCCAGGCCACGTCCCAGCCTTCCCACTGTGCCAGCTCCATGACTTTGGACCAGTCACTAACCTCTCTGAGCCTCCATCAACTCCCTTATAAAGTGGGGGTGCCCATCCCCTAGGGTTGTTTGAAGAATCAGCAGCACATTCCTGTGAAGCACCAAGAGGGCAGGGCCTGGCCCAGCAAGCGCCCGGTGTTGGTGACACTGCTGTCCCTAAATCCAGGGGGCCGAGATGGTGGGGGAGGGGAGGGGAGAGCACCACAGAGCCCTGGAAGCAAGGGAGCGAGGTCAACCAAGACAGTGCGCATGCATACCGTCCCAAAACCGAAGTGGAAGGGGAGCTCTTTCTAGCCTCGTGCTTATTTAAGCAGGCTCCCAGAGAGAACCAAGGGCTTCCCAGGTGGCGCTAATGGTAAAAAACCCTCCTCCCAAAGCAAGAGACTGAAGAGAAATGGGTTCCATAGGGTCCGTGGGGTCACAAAGAGTCAGACATGACTGAAGCAACTTAGCACACTGGGGGGTGGGTGGGGGGCTTCCCAGTGGTTCTGCCGTAAGAATTCACCTGCAGTGCAGGAGCCACAGGAGATGCGGGTTCAACCCCCTGGGTTGAGAAGATCCCCTGGAGGAGGGCACAGCAACCCTCTCAGTATTCTCGCCTGGAGAATTCCATGGACAGAGGAGCCTGGCGGGCTACAGTCCACGGGGCCACAAAGAGTCGGACAAGACTAAAGCAATTTAGCACATGCACACCAGAGAGAACCATGAGTCTGGGCTTTGGGAGGAAGAACCAGCTTAGAAGGGACATGAAAAAGCTGGGACATCCCACACACGCCTTACTCAGTTACCTAGTCACCCAAATTGATAGGCTGCTCACCCTCACTAGAAACTGGGATGAAATGAACACTAATGGTGTGTGGGGGGAGTGCCACAAGAGCTGCTGGCAGTCAGCCAGCGCAGAGGAACTGATTATTAAGAAGCCAGGGCACACAGGAGAGAGGAAAAAAAGGAAAAAAATCAGGGAAAAAATCAGGCCATGAGATGAAAAAGGCTACGGCAGTCGCCAGATAAGAGGCTTGGTTTGGAACGTGTTCCAGGACCTTAAACTCTACCAGCTGGAATTCTTTCCAAGTACCATGCCACTTGCTGCCCTCCTGAACATGGAAATTTGCACTTCATCGGAATATGGAACACAGAGTCAGTTAAATGATTCCCAGGAAGCAGCTTCCTCTGGCTCCGCAGGCCGGGTTTGGAGCGGAGACGCTCCAAGGCCCTGAGCCTGGAGGTAAGTGCATTAGCAGACAGAGCTCGGGCCTCTCCTTGCCCCATCCCCACTCACCAGGAACTTGGACATCTTGCAAGGCAGAATTCCTAAGGATGGAAGACAGGAGAGAAAGGGCCGTTAAACACAAAGGAGCATGGGTCGTTTGTAATGAAGGGAGCAGATTCTGGGAGGAAAACCAGTGGAGCCAGGCCAGAGGGGTCTCTCAGAGTCAGACCAGTGTGCAGGGTGGGGGCGGGCTGGCACAGAGCTGGGGTGGCCTTGGTCCCGGGCGGCCGGCCGGCTTGGCATCTAGATTGGCTCTGCCCGTCGCTGACTGTGTGGTCTCCCTTGCATTTTTGAAGCTTGGATTCCTTATTTGTAAAATGGAATTATGAGTACCTACCTCCCAAGGCCATTACAGAAATCCAATGAGCTAACATTCATAAATCACCTTGCACACAGGTCCCGGCACCCTGGCGGAACAGAGGCCTCCAGACACGACCCTCGTTCTGCGTTTGCCACTGCGCATGTCCCTTGACTGACTGGGTTCCATGATCATGGGTGCTAGGGGATGCGACCGAGGCCAAACACTCTACCTTATGTTCTCTTTGGTGAGACAGGTCCCTAACTAGGCAGTTCGTAACCAGTAGCCATGCTGTACCGGGCTTCCCTTATGACTCTAACGGTAAAGAATCTGCTTGAAATGCAAGAGGCCAGGGTTTCATCCTGGGTCAGGAAGATCCCCTGGAGAAGGGACCAGCTGCCCACTCTAATATTCTTGCCTGGAGAATTCCGTGAGACAGAAGAGCCTGGCAGGCTACAGTCCACGGGGCCTCAGAGCTGACTGAGTAACTAACACTTTCGTTTTTTCTTTTTTTCAGCCATGTCTCAGTATATGTTCATCCATCAGTCATGTCTGACTCTTCACGACCCCATGTACTATAGCCCGCCAGGCTATTTTTAAAAAATGGTCTCAGATGGGCTTAATTAAGAAACTGTACCAGTCAGCAGGTATGCAAGGCATGATGTGTTGGGGAAGGCGTGTCCCCCAGCATCACTCCAGCTTCACCCAGAGTCGTGCTGGGAAGCCTCATGGATTCTTCTGCATTTGAACTCACTTCTGTCCCCTTCGTCTCTCCTTCCCGCAGGAATCAGAGCCCTCTCCAGGCCACCAAAGCAAAGGAATCTGGCCAAGCAGATCTACCTGGGGAAGAACACACTCGAATCATCTGCCGGGAAACAGGCTGGGGCCTGGGTCTCAGGTTTACTCCAGGCTCCTATTGCGCACAAGCCCAGCGTCAGCATCAGCTGTCTCTGGGGCTGTGGTGCTTTATGAACGTGGGCGAGCTGGCTTGGGCTAAGGCGATTGGACAGTTGGGGGAGAAGCATTCTACAGCTCACCGGAATGGAAACAGCAACAGAGTGTGGCCCACCCAGCCCAGGGCCAGGCCCTCTGGTCAGAGCAGGGCTTGCGCCCTGGGTCTGGTGGGCCCGGATGGCAGCTGGCATGGGGACACCTGGGCAGAGATACCCCAACCCTGTGCCCTCCTGACTGTGCAATAGGTGACCTGTGATGGCTCTCAGCCTCACCACCCTCACCCATAAGGGAAGATGACTGTGTGTCCTCTGCAGACAAAATGCCAACCTCTGCACCAGCCCTGAACTCACAATTGCTGTGAACATTTTCACAGGAGCCCTAGAAAACAGATGCCACCTGGTTTCCAGGGTAAACCCCGTGCCACCCACCTGCCCCTCCCTTGAGGATCCCCAAAGCAGGGGTGGCATCAAGCCAAGGTCCTGGTTGCTCTGGGGGCAGCAAGGAATGGGGCCAAACTCTCACCTGCAAGCTGGGAGCATAGGGGGACATCGATGGGCCCTGGAGAGAAAAAGGAGGGCAAAGAGGGTCCCCCAGATCTGAAGTCTGCGAGCCTTGGGGTCAAAGGTACCTGTGGATCCTCGGCAGGGTCACCACCGTACAGGGGCAATCATCAGCGCCCCCAGCTGGGGGACAGCCTTCTTGCAGCTGCCAGTGCAGATCCCACTCCCAAATGCATGGAGCCTGGAGCCCCCCACCCTACCCCAGCCAGGGCTACCTGCCACGTGCCAGGTACCCTGCCAACTGTTTGATCCAAGGACTGGTGGGTCACGAAGGAGCCCCGTCCAACTGTTCCTTCCTGAGGCTCAGGTGACTGGACTCCTGGGCCCCATCAGATGGGCCTGGCAAGCAGGCAGCCCTCAAGTCAAGGCTGGGGGGCCTGGACCCCCAGGGTCAATGCCAAGGCCCGCAGGACAGAGCAGCTCCAACATCTGCCTCGTTGAGTTGATGCATCCTTCCCGGGTGGGAAGAGGTGGGTGGTAGATCCCTCCAGGAAGTGCCCAGCCTCCTCCCTCTGGGGGCTCCAACCTTCCTTCTCTCTCTCATCTGCACAGAGCCTGGTGGGCATGTCCCCTGCATGTCTGATCAGGGACACTTCATTTAGTCCACACCCATTCAGTGAGACCTGATGACGTGTCCGAGGCTGGGCTGTCTGTTGGGGACAGCAGGGGTCCCAGGCCACCCGCCTGGGACAGATCACAGAGGGTAGAACCGCAAGGCGGAGATGAGAACCGCCAGGGGGAAACCACCGGCTCAGCGCTGGTCCTCGCATTGCTTGCCTTGTTCTCTGGCCTTGAGCCAGCCACATGCTGGCCCTGAGCCCCCAATCTCTAGTCCTGCGGAAGGTCCCAGACAGGTTCGCAGGGCCGTCAGGAGGATAAGACAGTACCCGTCAGAGGCACTTGAGTGACAGTAAGAGAAGTCACTGGACGGGCCGGGACCAGCTCTGCCTTTGGAGGCAGGAGCAGCTGGAATGGAATCTGAGCTCCACCTCTTCTCTTTGTGATCTCGGGTGAGTCACCCGAGTCTCTGGGCCTCCAGATCCCCAGCTGGAAAATGGGGGAAAATCCGACCTCATAACAATTTCATGAAGACTCAAGGAGAAAAGCACAATAAAGCAGCAGGCCCAAAGTCCAGCACCTACCTGGTAACTACCTTCTGTAGATAGGGGCATCTGCCCACCCACCTGTTGCTCAGGTAGCTTCATTCACTCACAAGTCAAGTCCATGACCAGCTCAGGGCTCCCAGACACACATGACATCCAGATGTTTTCTAGGGGCTAATATTTCCCTGGTCCCCTCCAGGGCTGGAGTTCATTTGATAATTTATGAGGCAGGGATAGAATCTTTATAATTATAGCTTCTCCCAACTATAAAATCAAGACACATTTATTAATTAAGCCCAAACAAAACTACAAGACCAATAAAAACACAAAGGGATAGCATTAATTTAAGCAAGGGGTGATGTTTTTGCAGAGGCTAAGTGGGCCCTCCCCATGTGATGGAGGCCAGAGGTGGGCCGCCTGGGCCAAGGTCTTGTCAGCTCGGCTGCCCTCTGCCTCCCCACCCCACCCGCTCCTTTGACTCCACAGACCTTAAGAAGCCTGTCGTGGGCTTGAGTCCCCTCGACCACCTGGAGAGCCAGCGTGGATCTCTCAGCTCCACTACACCCCTCAAGTCCCAGGTTCTTTTCTCCCTCCTGCCCTTCCTAATGACTGAAAAGACGTTCATCGAAATGGAAACATAAAAGATTTTATATTATTCTAGAGATCTCAAAGTCTTCCCAGGTGGCTCAGCGGTAAAGAATCTGCCGGCAATGCAGGAGCCGGGTTTGATCCCTGGGTTGGGAAGATCTCCTGGAGGCGAGCATGGCAACCCACTCCGGTTTTCTTGTCTGGAGAATCCCATGGACAGAGGAGCCTGGCAGGTTATAGTCCATAGGGTTGCAAAGAGTCGGACCCAACTGAAGTGACTTGGCATGCAGCTGATCCCAGCCAGTCCAGTGACTTCTCTTACTGTCACTCAAGTGCCTCCACTACTCTCCCTGTATCTGTAGACCCCAACTTTGGGAAACACTGAACTAGGACCCAGCAGAACAAGAATTGGCTAATCTGATTCCCATCTGCATCCGCTGAACCAGCAGGACTCAGGGAGTGAAGGGGCATTGGCTCCCTGCAGGGGATAGAGTGATCCAGGACAGGGTTCAGAGGAAGAGGCAGGGAGGCCCTGAGTGGGGAGCCAGGGGTCACAGGGGCCCAGAGCAGTGTGGGAAGAGGTGGTGCCCAAAGGAGACAGGGAGGCCCACGGAGCCTTCATCTCCAGCCTTCCCCAGGGCACGGAGGGCAGAGAATGGGCTGGACCTCACAACAGGTCACCAGGCCCAGGCCGCTCCGAGGAGCCAGCCGCCTTGGCGATGGCTCACCCTGCCGGATGCTTGGCCCGGCCGGGCATTGCTCCCCATCAGACGGGTAACCCTGGTCCCCACCCTGCAGAGGTTAACACTAGGCCCAGGCCATGGCAATCAGGGAGCAGCCTGATCTGAAGTTCGGGCGGTCTCACCAGCACCCAGACTCTCAGCCTGGTTGCTTTGAGGGCCCTGGGTCTCCTCCCGACTCTGCAGGCCCTCCTGTGTGAGCACACAGAGCTCCCCTCCCTGCTGTGGCCACTACCCTAGACCTCACTGCCTCTTCACCCTCCTGCCTGGCACAGGGAGCCTGGGGCCAGGACCTGGGTGCCTCCCTCCTGGGCTAAGGCAGCCAGGAGACCGTGAACCCATGTGCCTGCCCAGCATAGCCAGTCCAGGAGCTATGATGGGAGGATGCTTATCAAATTGCCGGTACTTAATACTTCCCCCTTGGTGGCTAAGACGGTAAAGAATCTGCCAGCAGTGGGAGAGAGCCAGGTTCAATACCCTGGAGGAGGGCATGGCAATCCACTCCAGTATTCTTGTCTGGAGAATCCCATGGACGGAGGAGCCTGGTGGGCTACAGTCTAAGGGGTTGCAAAGAGTCGGACATGACTGAGCAACTAAGGCAGCTTACCAAACTTTCCCCTAGTCCTCTCCTCATCACCCTTCCAGTTATTTCCCTGGACCGTCGTAAAATCCAGCAAATGAAGAGCTAATGGCACGCAGGCCAGGCAGCCTTGGGGAAATTGTTCCACCACCCAGAACTGGCTTCTGTCTGCCTTAAATGTCCCCCTGGTCCAGGAGCCCTGCCAACTGGGACCTGAACTCTGGTCTGACCCCCGGCCCGCCCATCCTCCAGGGAAGGGGGCACTCCAGGCCTCCTCTCCCCGGATTCCCTCTCTGGGCACTGCACAAGAAAGAGCTCCAAGCCTTGCACCCCCAGAGCCCTCATGGAATCAGGGCTCAGGACTGGAAGCGAAGGAGACCTGGGCCCGCTTGGAGCCCCACTTCTCAGCAGGGGGTATCAGCAGTAACAACGTGGGGACAGTGGATTACCCCAGGGGCTCTGCCAGCATCTGTGGGACAGGGAAGGGACAGACAGGAATGGGACAGCAGGTCAGAGAAGGCGGTGGAGGAAACCAAGCTCCAACTGCATCTTGGGGAGAAATAGAATTCATCAGGCACCAGGAGGTGAGTGAGGTGAAAGCCGCTCAGTGGTGTCCGACTCTTTGCGATCCCCTGGACCATACCGTCCATGGGATTCTCCAGGCCAGAATACTGGAGTGGGTAGCTATTCTCTTCTCCAGGGGATCTTCCCAAGTCAGGGATCGCACCCGGGTCTCCCGCATTGCAGGTGGATTCTTTACCAGCTAAGCCACAAGGGAGGAAGGGGGAAAGAGTGGCTGGAAGCCACTCTGCTGATAATCTGAGACTGCAGGGGCAAAGGTTTGCCTTTGGCTGGAAGGTTTGGGCTGGCTGCAGCCGAGGGGCGCTCAAGAGACGAAGATGAGCCTGGAGAGCTGGTCAGGTCGTGCAGGGCATCGGACCCCATCTAGCGAGCTTAGAGCTAAGGCGAGGTCACAGGGAACCGCAGAAGGATGCCTGGGCCTCAGGGCTCAGGGCGGCGCCGCTCGCCGCCGAGTGGGGCTGGGAAGGAGGACAGGCCAGCGCTGGCGGAGCCCGGGCGTCCCCGCAGGGTGGCGGGAGGTGGCCATCGTGCGGACCACCCCGGGGCCAGAGAGCCTGAGAGCTGGCTGAGGCCAGCGCGAGGATGGGCCGTGGCGGGGCAGGGCTGGTGGGGGACGGCGAGGCCGCGCCTCCCTGCAGCCCACACCTTCCTTCTCTCCCCCACCCCGCCACACGCCCGCAGGGACAGGGCGCCTCCAGGTCTCTGGCTCCGGTGCGGTCTCACATCCCCGGGACCCAACCCCGCCCCCATCCCAGGGAGCTCATTCCCAGGGCGGCGCGACAGGCCGTTTCTAGTGGGAATCTGCTGCCCTCTGCAGGACGGTTCTAGAACCGCGTCACTAGGACCCTCCAGCAGAGACCTGGTTCGGTTCAGTTCAGTTCAGTTCAGTCGCTCAGTCGTGTCCGACTCTTTGCGACCCCATGAATCACAGCACGCCAGGCCTCCCTGTCCATCAGCATCTCCTGGACTTCACTCAGACTCACTTCCATCGAGTCAGTGATGCCATCCAGCCATCTCATCCTCTGTTGTCCCTTCTCCTCCTGCCTCCAATCCCTCCCAGCATCAGAGTCTTTTCCAGTGAGTCAGCTCTTCGCATGAGGTGGCCAAAGTACTGGAGTTTCAGCTTCAGCATCATTCCTTCCAAAGAAATCCCAGGGCTGATCTCCTTTAGGATGGACTGATTGGATCTCCTTGCAGTCCAAGGGACTCTCAAGAGTCTTCTCCAACACCACAGTTCAAAAGCATCAATTCTTCGGCGCTGATCCCCAAAGCCAAGGCAGACCCCACCCTGCTGGTGCGGCCAAGAGCAGTCTCCAGGGGCGGTTCCCCACAGCCTCAGCTCACTTCAGTCGCTCAGTTGTGTCCAACTCTTTGCCACCCTCTGGACCGCAGCACACTAGGGCCTCCCTGTCCATCACCAACCCCCAGAGCTTATTCAAACTCATGTCCACCGAGTCAGTGATGCCATCCAACCATCTCACCCTCTGTCGTCCCCTTCTCCACCTGCCCTCAATCTTTCCCAGCATCAAGGTCTTTTCTAATGAGTCAACTTTTTCCATCAGGTGGCCAAAGTATTGGAGCTTCAGCTTCAGCATCAGTCCTTCCAGTGGAATATTCAGGACTGACTTCCTTCAAGATGGACTGGTTGGATCTCCTTGCATCCAAGGGACCCTGGAGCCTCAGGACGTGCCAACATGCCCCTTTGATAATATGGACAGATACCAAGGGACCCCGCAGGGACCTCACGCGGGTCAGCACAGCCTGGCCGGAGGCTCTCACATAGTTAGTGTTTGAGGCTTGGAGGGGTGGCAAACTGACGTCAGAACGCTGACTGGTTCAAAGCCAAGTGTGCCCACCTCCCAGGCCCATGCCTCCCTGGGTCGGCCCTCACACCGTCTCGGGCCCCCGTCCCTCTCTCCCCTGGCACGGGTGTGACATCTCGTCCTCCTACTGCATACTTGTCCAGAGCGTGCCCCCGCCCCAACCCCCAGCTAGGAAATCAGCTGAAAGAGGGCAGGGTCACAGAGCCTAGCACAGAGCCTGGTTCAGGGGAGCACCTCGCTCTCAGGATTTCGTCCCAACTCTGTCTCCCCCGCCGGACTGGGAGCCTCAAAGGAGCCACCCTCTGTCTCCATGTTTACCTGGCTCCAGTCCCTACTGGGCCTTCCTCCTGTGTTTAATCAGCCCGAGCAGAGCAGGCTTTGTAGAGGGGGCCCCTGCAAGGCTTTCAGGATGGGCGGCTCCCACTGTTGGGTCGGCTCCAGGGTGAGGGCTGTTACGCTCTGGCCCCCACCCCCAACCTTCCCTCCTAGAGCCCCTCCCCTCCCCCGCCAGCTGAGAACTGATGGATGCTGACTGTTCCGATGGTCCTTGGGGCTTGCAAACCTCTCTTTTCCATGGCCAGAGTTCTCACTCACAATCTGCCCTTAACCCTAGGAGCCATCTGCTTCCTGTGCAAATGAAGGTGAAAAGGCCACCTGTCTTACAGCAGAGAGGGGCCAAAGGGACGAGGATGGCTTCTCTGCCTGCCCCCAGACCACCCCTGCCCCCAAGGCCATCTCATGCATGGGGTCTGTGGGAACCTTGCTTCAGTGACGGTTTCCTCTTAGATCACAAAAGAAATTCAGAGAAAGGTGTGACCCCTCTGTGGGGCAGCTCTGGCCCCAGAAAGTGGCTGTCATTCTTGAAGGTCAGAAACCTGTAGGTTAGGGACTTGCCTATAGTCCCTAAAGTCCTGTCACAGGGCACAGGACTAACCAGGAGTCCCCAAGACTCAGCCCAGGGCAGGACCCCAGCAGCAGTAGCGGGGCAGCCCCACAGGCCCCGGTTTCTACAGATGTTTATCCAGATGAGCCATATCTTCCTCCCACTTCACAAAGCAGAACAAATGCAGGTTGGGAGATGAGCCCAGTGGTTCTCCAACCTCAAACCTGATGGAAGAACAGCCTCAGGCAAAACTGGTCTGCTCCTTTAAGAGCCACAGGTTGGAACCCGGAGCCGCAGGTCTGGCAAACTGTGGGGCCTTGTGTTTCAGTAAGTGACCTTTCTGTTGGCGCTAATTGAGGACTTGCCCGGATGCCAGACGTGCGGGGGGCCCTGCCAGGGAGCAGGGAGGGGCCTGAGCCTGCTCCTTCCAGTAAAAGGCAGGAGTTTTTGGCAGCGGTCAGTTTAGAAGCCTGGCTGCTATTGTAAATCATAAGCTGATTATTGCACTTGTTCTTAAAGTTTCCGATAGCGGTTCCAAGCAAGCTGTGAGTTGCAACACAATTGAGAGTTAAGTTTATGGTCAGGAAGAACCCTGAGCTCTTCCTCAAGTCTCTGGCTCCCACTCCTTACGCTGGAACCCCAACGCAGCCGGGCGAGGGAGGCCCCCTGCAGTAGTGTGTCCTGGGCGGGTGCCACAGGAGTTCACCCCAAGGCTCCAAGCAGACATGCAGGGCTTATTTGGGGTTGAGAATGGAAGACCTTCCTGAAGGCTGAAGTGTGGTTTCAAAGTCACCAAGTGTTGGTGAAACCCCTGGGGTCTGGCAGACCTCTCCGCCTCCTGTGCAGACGGTCTCCACTGCTGTGCCACCCTCCCTCCGTCTGGGCCTTGCAGGAGCTGAGCTGGCCCCTGCGCCAAATCGCTCGAGTTAACATTCGTGTCAGTGTTTCCATTATAAAGTGCTCTTTCCTCCTTCAAGAGTATACGGCCCAACTGTAAAATTACCCTCGAGGCTGCAGGCTGCAGGGAGCCCCGGGGATGGGCCCCACCCCGGGGATGGGCCCCACCCTGCGTGACCCCATCTGGAACTCAGAGGGCAGGTACTCCACATGGACTCTGGTGAGCGCAGGGAAGGGAAGACGATGGCAGCGGCTGGCTGGAGACTGTCAGCCTCTGCTTCTCGGGAGAGACGTCTAGAACCTGCGTGCGGTGTTAGGTCCTGGACCCAGTGACAGAACGGGGGCCCGGGTAGGGGCAAAGCTCCATTTCACAAGCTGTCCAAGAACCCCAATGACCCGGCACCCGGAGGAAGGGAAATGAGGTGATAAGTGCAGTCACAGGTCACGCCAATGCAATGCAACGTGTTCACCTGATTCTAAAAATCCTCAGTAACACTTTTTAATATACAAGAGTCAAAAGTACAGCAGTTTTACAATGTAGGAAAATTTAATACATACTATATAAACAACATTATTTACATCAGAAATCACTAGGACAGTGGCATTTTTCACAAATATAAATTAATTACTGTTTAGTCAACAGGTTTTAAAAGTCCACAATTTTACAATAAAGAAAAATCACCCGTCCCCAACCAAGTGGGGCGCAGATGGACTAAAGCAGCCTGGACCCCTGGCCTGGCTCTCCTCACCGACACGGCCGCCCCCAGACGAGCCGGGGCCCACCGCTCCTGCTGAGGAGTGGGTTTTGGTCTGTAGGATTTCCGTGTCGCTGTGTGAATTCAGTAACTGGGCTGCGTTTGCACCGCGCGCCTTGATGTGGCCCTCAGGTATCAGGTTAAGAGTGTCTGCAGCATGACGTGAGGTGTCCTGGGTTCCCATCAGAGGCTGTGAGGAAGGAATGGCTGAAAGGGGGAGCCGGGGCAGCAGCTGATGGGGGGCCAGTCTGAGGTTACCATGATCTTGGCGGGGACAAGGGCACACACATGAATCCGTGCTCCTGGTCAGGCTCTCGGTGGTGCTAACTCTTCCTCTTCCTCGGCTCTTGCTCTTTCTACTTAGAACTACATCCTTCAGAGCCAGTCTCCATGGAAAACTATCCTCAGAGACTCGGGGGCGGATTCTCCCATCCACGAGTGAGAGAATTCCTATCTGTGCAAATTTCTGGTTTTGACAGAAGCATACAGTATTCATACTGACGGCAATGAGGAAATGCTCTCTTTTTCCCAACCCACTCTGCAAACACACTCCGGCACCTAGAGAGATGCTCTTGTGAGGATACTGTACTTTCTGTAATCCATTTAACACTGATCTGGCTGACACTGCCTTTTGCTGCAGCATATGGCCCTAGAAGTCCTGAATGTGAACAAAAGGAAGCTCCTTCTTCCTCATGAGACATCTCTGGGAATAACTCACATCTCCCATCAACAACTTCAGAGGAAAAACCCAAAAACCTTGAGCTCTGAAATGCAGGCCCCACCAGTCCTCCCCCTGGCCCCTCTAACTGAAAGGGTCATGACTCGACCTCTTACAGGGGAAGCAGAGTTGGGGCCTGCTCTGCGGACCCCATGGCCCGTTGATGGCTTGGGGACCTGCAGGCCGGCCTGCCCTTCCTCTCCGGCCCGGGGAGTGTCAGTACTGCAGGAGGGAACCCAACCCAAGCAGAGGCACACTTTCCTATCGCCCCCACAGAGCACTCAGGCACGGCCCCCGGTGGGGTGACTGTGGCTGGGGCTCCGCTGTGGTCGCCCGGGCTGTGCTCCGGGTGTGCGCTCTACAAGCCCAGGCTGAACGACCCCAAATACCAGGAGGAGAAATGGACCAGGAGGTGCTGAGCCCATGGAGCTCCCCACACCAGCTGTGCGGACCCAGCCTCTCACGAGGACCTCAGCACAGGCAAGCAGAAGACGCTCTGGGGGAGCAGAGAGCAAGAGCCCCCAGAGCTGCGCCTGCTTCACCGTGTGAGGCCACAGGAAAGGCGTGAGTGGAGCTGCCCGGGAACCGCCAAGTGAGTGGCGGTGACTCATGGAGTCCCCCTGGAGAGGAGCAGTTAGTGTGGGGAGTGTGACCCTGTGTACACCGAGAGAAGGGGTTTCCGCCAGCTCTGAGCCGGGAGACTCACAGGCTCACTGCATGTTCAAGTCAGTTATTCTGTCTCTGTCTAGAAAAGCTTCTGGATACTCTAACAATACTGGTGAGTTCTATTTAAGGTGAACAGGACGGAAGGCCCCAGAACCAGGAGTTCTGAGGCTGCCTAATTGCTGCCGCTCACCTGCCTCCATCCCCTCTAGTCCAGCTCTTCCTATCTACAGCTAGCTCAGTCACCCTGTCCTTGAAGGCTTCCAGTTTGGGGGCAAAAATGAACTTAGGTTTAGACTTAGCTTGACCCCATTCTAAATGATGCTGAGCTCAGTACTAACGATCGCCAACTAGCAGTACAGCATGTTCGCCACGGGAGTAACTGATGTGTGTGTGGCCACCCACCGCAGGAGTGGCAGACGTGTGATTCCATGAATTCTCCTTCCTCAGGCTGTGCCAAGGGAACCAATGTGAGCTGCAGATGGCGACCACATCACCAACCCCCACCCCCAGGCTGGGAAACCCATCCACCCCTCCCCAGTGCCCTGCCCTGGTGCCGCCAGCAACCAGCCAGGCCCAGGCCTGCTCCCTCCCCCCTCCTCTCCATCCAGGTCGGTGGATTCCCCAGCTCAGACCCCTGCAGACCCAACCCAGCCAGCCGCTCCAGGCAACCTACCCCGCCCACTGCCCGTCTGAACTATTGCCTTCCCTGGTTGGGGGCAGGGCCAGGGGTGGGGGGTGGGGCGGGGGTGGAGTAAAGGAGGCCCACGCAGGAGACCACACCTCTGAGACACACAGTGTGGGGACATTTAGTGTTGCTGGGGAAGAGGCCGTGGAGGAGGTGGCTCCTCACCCCCTGCCCCCCACACCACAGCTGTCACACAGTGAAGCGAGTGTCACTTCTCCCGAGGACACGTCTGAGGGGGTACCTGTTCCCCTGCAAGTCCTGTGGTGTGACACCCCACCCACGTGTCCGCTCACCCCATCAGCAGCATCCATCTCATCAGAGTGCACTGGACCTCGTGTGTCCAGCGGGTCCCAGCAGCCTTCATGCACTCGTGCCTTCCCCGACCCCACACTGAGGTCCAGGGCGACAAAACATTCACGACTCTTAAGACCTCTCCTGCCTTCACTGGGAAACAGCCCGTGAAGCTGGTAGACAAAACCATCACCGCTTCCTCCTGGCACCCATCCGAGTGGGAGGCCAGGGCCAGGACCAGGCCAGAATGCGACGGGTGCCCAAGTGCAGGAGGGGGTGACCCAGATCAAAGCCAGACTGAGCCAAAGGCCCCCACGCTCTGAGTGCCCCTCAGCAGCAGGCTGACAGCAGCCCCGCGTCCAGAAACGCCCTCTGGGGTCTGGGTAACCGGCTCCTGTGGATCAGACCAAAGACGTCCAGGTGCTTCATGACGCTCGCGCTCCCCTGCTTTCCAAGCGGTCCTTTATGTTTTCCTAACATTCCAGTTATAATCTGGGTTGTTTTTCTGTTCTAGTGATCTCTCCAAAGGAGACCGATGATCCAGGGGTGACTTGGAATCGTGAGGAGATTTCTGAGAAGGGGGTGAGCGAGGATCTGAGACTGCGGGGTGCAGCGGGGTAGGGGCTGTTTATACTCCCCCAGTTTGTCTGTGTGGAAAGAGCGGTGATGGTCCGAAGGCCCCTGGCCGTGGTAGCCCATAGGGGGCGGTGATCAGACATTCGTCGGAAATCCTGCTGGTGGTAATTTTGAGGCCTAAATTCATCAGATCGCCTCCGCTTGGAGTCATGATGGTGCCTGAAATAGAGACATGAGAATCAGCTGAAGACAAAGGCTGGATTCCCACGCCTCCTCCGTCATCCACTGGTTCTTCCTCATGCTGGAGGACACTTCCAGGTACTCAGAGCAAATACTTACATTATTAGAACTCAAAACCAAAACCAAACTAAAGTAGTAACAAAGGGCTATTTTATACTTATTGGCAAAACACATGGAACGACATGAGCCCCATCAAGTCTGCAATGAAACGAGTACAAACGACTCACTGATGGCTTTGTAAACTCACATTCCCTTCAGGAAAACTGGCAAGATCTACAAACACTTCCGTGCTTCTCAACTAGCCCAGAAGAAAAAGAGCCACAGAAATTACTTTCTAAGTTATTAGTAAGAGCAAAAACTCAGGCAACCTAGATACTCAACAGTAAGTGCAGCATTAATTACTTTCAAACAGACTCAATGTGAAGAATATTAAGATTTTTAGTCGGGACTATGGCAAACTGCTTGTTATACTGTTAACAGAGAAGCTGTAAAAGTCAACAACAATCCCCAACTCAAGAATGGGCAAAGGACTTGAACAGACATTTCTCCAAAGGAGATGCACAAACGACTCCAAAGCACATGAGAAGACGCTCAACATCTTTAATGGGCATTAATCACTAGGTAAATGCAAGTCAAAACTACCGTCAGGATGGCTACCTTCAAAGCACTGAAAATAAATGCTGGTGATAATGGGGAAAACTGCAATGCTCATACATAGTTGGTTGGGACTGTAAAATAGTTCAGCTCTAGTGGAAAACAGTTTGGTGGTTCCTTAAAAGTTAAACATAGAACTACCATATGACTAACAACTCCAATCCTAGGTAAATAACCCCAAAGCACTGAGAACAGATATTCAAACAAACACTTACATACCACACTCACAGTAGCACTATTCACAATAACCAAAAGGCAGAAAAACTCAAATGTCTATTAATGAATGAATGGATAAACAACTGGAGAATGTATTAGGATGGTGCAAAAGTAACTCTGGTTTTGCACTGTTGAACTTTGCCATTTGATGTTGAAATACATTCTTAAATAAATGTGTTTATGTTATACATCATTTTAATGTGCATTTCTCACTTGACCTTTTTTGTTAATGACAGATTACTTGCTATTTCTGTTTATTTTAGACTACAGAAATGATGTTAAACTAAAAAGCAAATCTGAGTGATTTTCTTAATGAGTTCAAAATGGGTTGTAAAGCAGCAGAGACAATTTGCATCAGCAATGCATCTGGCCCAGAAACTGCTAGTGAGTGCACAGTGCAGTGGCGGCTCCAGACGCTCAGCAAAGGCGCTGAGGGCCTCAAGGTGCGCATGCAGTGGCCGGCCACTGGAAGCTGAGGGCGACCCACGGAAAGCAACCACTGAAGACGGTCCTCTTGTAACTATACAGGAAGATGCCAAAGAACTCAGCATTGCCCCTTCTGTGGTCATTCGGCATTTAAAGCAAATTGGAAAGGTGAAAAAGCTCAGTAAGTGGGTTTCTCATGAGCTGACCACAAATCAAAACAATAGTCGTTTTTCTATAAAACATCAATCCATTTCTCAGACTGTGACGTGTGATGAAAAGTGGATTTTTACAAGACAACCAGAGACAACCAGCTCGGGGGCTGGACTGAGAAGCACCTCCAAAGCGCTTCCCAAAGCCAAACTTGCACCAAAAAGAAGCGACGGTCACTGTTTGGTGGTCTGCTGCCCGTCTGACCCACTAGAGCCTTCTGAATCCCAGCGAAACCATGACAGCTGAGAAGTATGCTCAGCAGGTCAATGAGATGCACCAAAAACTGCTACACTTGCAGCTGGTATTGGTCAACAGAAAAATGACAATTCTTCTCCATAACACCATCTGACCACAGGTTGCACAGCCAATGCCTCGAAAGCTGAAATCAATGGGCCATGAAATGTTGCCTCATCTGCCATATTCACCTGACCTCTCGCCAACTGACACCACTTCCTTCAGGCACCTCAACAACTTTTTGTAGGCAAAATGCTTCCACAAATAGCAGGGGGCAGAAAATGCTTTCAAGAGTTCACTGAACCCCCAAAGCATGGATTTTTATGTTACAGGAATAAACAAACTTATAGCTCATTGGAAAACATGTGTTGACTGTAATGGTTCCTGTTTTAAGAAAGATGTGTTTAAGCCTAGTTACAGTGATTTAAAATTCAGTCTGAAACCACAATTACTTTTGTATCAGCCTAATATATACAGTGGAATATCATCCACCCATGAAAGGAACTGGAGTATTGACGCATGGCACAATGTGGATGAATCTCTAAAGCATCCTGTTGAACATCTGAAAACGCCAGTCATAAAGGCCACGTATCGCATGATTCCATTTATGCAAACTACCCAGACTAAGCAAGTCCACAGAAACAGCATGCAGAAGGCTGGTGGCTGCCAGGAGCCAGGCAGAGAGGACGGAGAGCAGCTGCCCAGCGGCCAGAATGTCTCTAAGGGGATGAGCGGGTCTGGGAACCGGGCAGAGGGGGTGGCTGCACAACACAGTGACTGTGCTCAATTAATGGCCCCGATGTTCACTTTAAAATGACTGATTTCTGTTACGTGAGTTTCACCTGGGTGAAAAAAGGAGGAGGGGAGGGAAAGAGAGACAGACTGCCGAGGTTCCAGCCAAGGTGGGGTAACAGGGACTATACCAACTGCTGAAACAGTCAGAAAGGGACAAAATGTGTGGACAACGGTTATCAAGACACCAGATGTCAGGAAAGAAAGAACAGCGCTCCCTACGGGATGAGAAACAAATGAGGTGAGTCTTACAAGCACCCAGCTCAGCAGAAGCCCAGGCTTCCTGGAGATGGGGCAGGGCATCAGCACAGCTGGAGTTCAAGGGTAGAGTGCAAGAGAAGAAAGTTCTGCAGAGAAAGGAGCTCAGGATCAGCAAAGGCGGCCCCTCGGGTGTCTAGCTGAATGAGGCTCAGGCTGTATGTGTGACACAGCTATCCAGGGGCCGGGTGGGGAGACAGAGAAGGACAGGAGATGCTTGTGCCCTGTGCTCACGCAGGGCTGGAGCAGTGCCTGCTCTCGTCTAACCAACCAGACTGGGACCCTCTGCTCCAAGGGGCACTGGCTGAGCACCATGAGGGGCCTCGCCTCCGCGAGGGGGACCATGTGTCCTCCCCCCAGCACTGCTCCAGCTCTGCCTCCTAAGTTCCACCAGCAAGATCTTAAAGAATCAAACTGTTCCCAAGTAACTAAACTGCTTCTGGACACAACTCCAGAACATTTATAGGAAGACAAAAATATCTAGCACTTAACTACCTATCTAATCAAAAATTATCAGGCATAGAGAAATAAAAGCAAAAATAAGCAAATGGGACCTCATCAAACTTAAAAGTTCTTGGACAGCAAGAAAGCCATAAACAAAACAAAAATCAACCTATGGAATGGAAGAAAATATCAGCAGACAATGCCACCAATAAGGATTTAATCTCCAAAATACACCAACGGCTCACACAACTCAGTAACAAAAAACACTCTGTCGAAAGATGGGCAGAGAGACTTCCTTGGGGGGTCCGATAATTAAGACTTCATGTTCCGATGCAGGCAGTGTAGATTCGATCCTTGGTCGGGTGAGTGAAGATCCCATGTATTGCATGGCCAAAAACCAGGACACAATAAACTCAATAAAGACTTTAAAACAATGGTTCATATTTAAAAAAAAAAAAAAAAAAAAAAAAACTTAAAAAATGAGTAGACCTAAATAGATATCTCTTCAAAGAAGACACACGGATGAAAAGATACTTAATGCTGCTAATTATTCAGTTCAGTTCAGTTGCTCAGTTGTGTCCAACTCTTTGCGACCCCAAGCATCGCAGCAAGCCAAGCCCCTCTGTCCATCACCAACGCCCGGAGTTCACTCAGACTCACGTCCATCGAGTCGGTGATGCCATCGAGCCACCTCATCCTCTGTCGTCCCCCTTCTCCTCCTGCCCGAAGCCCTCCCAGCATCAGGGTCTTTTCCAATGGGTCAACTCTTCGCATGAGGTGGTCAAAATACTGGAGTTTCAGCTTTAGCATCATTCCTTCCAAAGAACACCCAGGACTGATCTCCTTTAGGATGGACTGGTTGGATCTCCTTGCAGTCCAAGGGACTCTCAAGAGTCTTCTCCAGCACCACAGTTCAAAAGCATCAATTCTTCAGCGCTCAGCTTTCTTCACAGTCCAACTCTCACATCCATACATGACTACTGGAAAAACCATAACCCTCACTAGACGGACCTTTGCTGGCAAAGTAATGTCTCTGCTTTTGAATATGCTATCTAGGTTGGTCATAACTTTTTTCCAAGGAGTAAGCATCTTTTAATTTCATGGCTGCAGTCACCATCTGCAGTGATTTTGGAGCCCAAAAAATAAAGTCTGACACTGTTTCCACTGTTTCTCCATCTATTTCCCATGAAGTGATGGGACCAGATGCCATGATCTTCGTTTTCTGAATGTTGAGCTTTAAGCCAACTTTTTCACTCTCCTCTTAGAGAAACACAAATCAGATCTACTATGTATCAGCTGACACTGGTCAGAATGGCTGCCATTAGAAAGTCTATAAATAACAAATTGTTGGAGAGGGTGTGGAGAAAGGGTACCCTTGTTTACATTATTAGTGGGAATATAAATAGATACAGCCACTATGGAAAAAAGTATGGAGGTTCCTTAAAAAGCTGAAAATAGAGTTGCCATATGATCCAGCAATCCCACTCCTGGGCATATATCTGAACAAAACTCTAATTTGAAAAGATACACACATCCCTATGTTTACAGCAGCACTATTTATAATAGTTAAGACATGGAAACAAATGTTCATGGACAGATAAATGAATAAAAAGATGTGGTGCACATATACAATGGAATATTACTTTAAACTATAAAAAAATAAGTAATGTCATTGGCTGCAATATGGATAAACCTAGATAATATACTAAGTGAAGTTAAAGTCAGAAAGAGAAAGATATCATATGGTATCACTTTGTTTACATGTGGAATTTAAAAAATGATTCAAAGAAACTTATTTACAGAACAGAGGCTCAGATACAGAAACACTTCCAGTTACCAAAGGGGAAAGGGCATCGGGAAGGAGGAATTGGAAGTGTGAGATTAGTAGGCGCAAACTGCTATATGCACGAGAGAGAAGCAGTAAGGCCCTACAGGACAGCTCAAGGAACTATGCACAATATTGTATAATAAACCAGAATGGAAAAGAATAAGAAAAAGAACAGAACCAGGAAACTAAGACATAGAGTGAGGCAATCAATCAATCAATTGAAACTGACCCAAATGATAAAATTAGCAGACAAGGATAGAAAACCATTTTAAAATTGTATACCAGATTTCAAAACGTCAAAGTCACACATGATTAAAAAGACAAAGGAACAGAAACTATCCAAATGAAACAGAGAAAACAAAACTAAAAACAACACAGCACCAGTGAACTGTGAGACAAACGTGTAACTGGAACCTTCATAAAAGTGAGGAACAGAATAAAGTAGTCAAAGAAATAATCGTAAAAAAATTTCCAAACTTGATAAAATGATACATGTGCAGCTCCAAGAATTCCCAAGCATAAGCAACATCAGGAAAAAATACACCATGGCACATTATAATCAAATTGCTAAGAACCAGTGGTGAAGAAAAAGACGCATTATGCAAAGAGGAATAAAGATGGCAGATTTTCATCAGAAATGATACACAAGTAGAAAGCAGATGAACATCATTAAAGTACTGAAATAAAGTGTCAATCTATAAATTTATACCTGTCAATCTATAAATTTCTACCCAGCAGAAAATATTTCTGATAAGACAAAATAAAAACTTTTTCAGACATACAAACGCTAAAAGAATTTATCACCAGCAGACCCACACTAAAACAAAAGTCCTTCAGGCAGAAGAAAAATGATACAATATGGAAATACAGAGCCACATAAGACAATGCAGGGCAAATGCCCACTGGAGCCAGACAAGAGGAGACCAAAGCATGGGGGTGAGGGGCACAGACCGCCTAACAGAGGCAGCTGCTGCTCCGCCACAGCTGCTATCCTAAAAGCAGCCTGGGGTCACCAGCTCTTCCATAAAGAAGGTGGGACATGGAGATGTTCATATAAAGTTTCCTACGTTCAATTCAAGGTGCAGCCAGAGCCTGTCTTCAGCCTAGGGGAACTGAAGCTCCTAGGAAGTTAAAATATAGCTAAGTCCTGAAATAAAAGAGAGATAAAACCTCTTTAGCCCTTCCTAACTCTCACAACTACTCTCACAGAAGCTGGCCCATCATAACATGATATCTTGGCATCAGAGAAGGGATGACTTGGAAAGGCTCTGCAGCTCCTGGCGTACCACAGGCTGGGTCTCACTTGGTATAGCCAAGAGCCTTAGTACAGACCCTCACCATTCTGACGACTGATTCTAGCATTTTATGGCTACCCATAAAGTGTAGGCAAACTCTCCCTACACAAGTGTGATGATGAAACCACAGGTGGCTCCCTGGCCCCGAGAATGACACTTAAAACCTGTAACATGGCATTCGAGGTCCCTCCACCACCCAATCTGGCATTTTCGGGGTGGACACTCCATCCTAGGGGCCCATCCTTGTCCTAGTCCTGTGACGTCTATTCTCTCTCTGCTTAACTGACTCTTTACAGCACAAATCAAACCTCCCTGCTTCCTCAGCCCTCAGGAAAAACTCAAAAACCCCTTCTTTCGTCCATCCATCCCACGGCACTCAGCATCGGCTGCGTTGTTATTTCTCCCCAGCACTCTGAAGACGCTGGGATGGCAGAACAGTGCACCAGACTTGGGGCCATGCCCGGTACACAGTGAGGATGAGCATCTGGCAGGGAAGAATGTTAAGTGTGTGCTGCTTGCCCCTCCCCTCACGAGACCTGAAGCACCAGGCAGAGCCTGAAGGCCCCCCACACCGGTCATAGTAGTCCCTGTGCCCCCGGTGGTCTCGGTCGCTGCTGTACTGGTCGTACGGTCTCTTTCTCGACAGGCTGTTGGGGCGGTAGCTCCCTGAGCGGTGAGCGTCCATGTGCCGCCGGTCCCCATAATGGTGCTCCTTGTACCAGTGCTGCTCATACTGATGGTGCCTGTCGCTCCCCCAGGGCTGATTGCTATTGCCACCACCATAGTTGAACTTTCTCTCCCTCTGCCAGTCGCCTCGATCTGCAAGAAAACAATCATCTCATGACTGCCAGAAATGGCTGCATTTCACTTTCACTCAGTTTAAACTGGAAAGCGCTGACACATGCGGCAGACAGACGTTCCACTTCCTCCTCCTTGGCCTCTGTGCTGCTGGTTATCAAACAAGTAATGAGTCCTAACATTCTTTGCCAAAATGTTTAAGGCAAAAGAAAATTTAACACCTTTCCCCTTCTGCAATCTTAAAAACTGCTGCTTTTTGTTTTTCCTTTCTTTTTTCTTTTACTGCTTTTCATTTTCTATCTGCTTACCTTCCAATCCAGGGCAGACGCTTAAATGAGATCTCACTAAAGCAAACAAAACCCAACAACAACAAAAACCCAACACCAAGCAATTATTTGGGAAAAGGCACTGCTGAGTTTCACGGCCACAGGTAATACTTCTATACCTCTAAGGTTTATTCACCCGCTGGTACCGTCGGCTATGCCTGGCCCCCGGACACCTCGCCAGACCATACCTACCGAGGCTACTCTTCTTCCTCAGCCCACACCACTTTCTTGCGTTCTTCCTGTAAAAGCGATTCCTCTATTCTGGATTCTGTAACTCTGAAGGATGGGAGCCAAACTGCAGTTTGTTTTACATTCTGTAAGCCTCCCTTTTTCCTGAGGTGAAGAATCACACTTATGAATCATAAAGGCAGTGAAAACACAGAAGTCCAGGAAAGGAGGCTCAACTGGGTTGAAATGTGGTCCCCCAAACATACAGCCGCTTGGAGCCTCTCAGTGTGACTTTAGTTGAAAACAGGTCTCTGAGTTATAATGAAGGATCCTGACTTGAGATCATCTTGGATTTACACCGGGCCCTAAATCCAGTTTGGGACAGAGACACGTAGAGGAAGGCCACGGAGAGAGGGGAGAGAGACTGGAGCAAGGCAGCCAAAGCCAAGGCGCCGTGGCCTGCTGGCCCGCGCCGCAGGCCGGGAGAGCGTGCCGAGTGGGCTCTCCCTCAGGCCACACACAAGGAACCCAGCCTGTGACACCACGATCTCAGAGTTCCACCTCCAAAACTGACACAACACATTTCTGTTCTTTTAAACCACCTAGTTTGCAGTACTGCATTACAACAATCTCAGGAAACTAACACAGAAGCTTAACCAGCAGGACCTCTGGCCTCACAGAATACCCATCTTCCTGCAACAATTTGTTAAGATCAAAGATGTGCCACCAACTAAACCTCTCTCTACTCATTCTGTTGGCCTTCTAGTGTTTTTCTACAAAGACAGAGAATAATTCCATCAAGGAACCTGTTTGGCTTAGAAATTTAGACCATCAAAATAATACACAGTCAACCAGTGGCTTAAATTCATTGCTGACCGAGGGTGGAGCAAGCCAGGGGACCAAGAAGTAAAAAACTTGATTATTCAACCAAAGAACCAACAAACAACAAAAGACACACCTTCACAACATGAAAGGATTGTTTGAAGCCATCTTCAAATAGAAGATGAAACCTTCTATTTTGAAATAGATGGTTTCAAAAGGGTGTCAAGGTATGTGGTATAGTAGAGATGCTTAAAATTCAAGCCAAGTCATTTATTTCCAGAGAAAGTAAACAGTGCTTTTCTTCCTTCTTGAACCCTCCATGGGGTAGGGTCACTGGCTGGGAAGTACTGACTATTAAGGAGAGGCGTGAGAAATACAAAGTTTTAAAGACTATGAGTTAGTTTAATAAGAAGAGTTCTTTCTAAGGATCAGAATATAAAATTAGTGACCTCACAGTCTAACCCCAAGAGGAAAAGAAACCCAGTAAAACTAGTAAGACTGAATCTAAGAACTTGGAAATATTTTCCAACCATGTTATTGTATAGTCATTCCTTACCTCACCAATAAAATGGAGATCAATTAACTGAACTAAGATTTTTAGGATTAACAGATATGGAACTTCTGCTTCTAGAAGAGTTAACGGCTGCAGAATTATACCCTGCCAAAAACAGTTAGAAAATGCCAGATAAATAGAAATAATCTGCTTGAAGACATCAAAGAGCAGCCCAAGCAATAAAGACTAGAAGGGATAAGATTCCGAAGAGCAAAAACCCAAAGAGGTAGCGAGAGTCGACTTCTTCGGAAGTCACTGCAGTCCACGGGGAGATCTGTGATTATTGAGCCTGAGCAAGAAGCTGAATATCTGGGCTTTTCCCAGCAGAGAACCACTGCTGGAGAAACAGAGCCACCAGCAGAGCCCTTGGTAGTCTTTCTAGGCTAAAGGGACACTGGAGACTTGAGGGACTCCAAACACACAGCCAGTTTTCCCTTACAACACTTGCTGAGTCTGCAGGGAGCAGAAGGCTAAAAAGCTAAGCTGGAGGCCCAAGTGGAGCAGCTGAGGGTGCCCAGTGCCAGGTAAACCAAGACCCGAGTGTAAGAGCAGCCAGCGGGGAGGGGCAGTGAGTGCAGCAGGGCCCCTGCCGAGAATCCCCAAGGGCCAAGCCCCAGAACAGGGGACCAGAGGAGGACCAGACCACTCAGCGGTGGCAGGGATCGCCTCCCACTCTGCGTGACGGGGTAGGAAAGAGTCATCCTCTCTGGGGCAAAGTGGCATCATCTGGAGCTTGTACAATTTTTAAAACACAGTGCCTGCCATTTAATCAAAAATAACTAGCCAGGCTAAACGACAGGGCTGCATGACTGAAAACCAAGGGTTAAGAAAACACACAAAATGGCTCACAGTAATTCAGATATTAGAGTTAGTGGACAAGAATCTTTAAACATCTACAGTTAATGTGTTTCAAGTAAGAAGAAAAGATGGAGAACATCGATTTTTCTAAAGGCTTGAGAACTTTACTGGAAGCTGAGAATGTAGTTTAAAGAAAAACAAACAGTCAAATGCAAATCCTAACACTGAAGTTTAAAAAGAAACTACAATGAAATGAAAGTTTACTTCATTTTGATTATTATGGAACATTTTACTCTCTGTAAAATGTAATACTATGCTTCCATATATACCAGTGGCTCCCAGTCTTTTTGGCACCAGGGACTGGTTTTGTGGAAGACAATTTTTCCATAGACTGGGGAGAAGATGTGGTTTAGGGATGATTCAAGCGCATCACACTCATTGTGCACTTAATCTCTTTTTTAACATCAGCTCTACCTCAGATCATCCAGGCATTAGATCCTGGAGGTTGGGGGCCCCTGATATTTATTTATTAAGATTTTGTTCTATATGCTTTTTCTTTATTATTTTTATCTTTAAAAGTAATTCATGCACACTGTAACCAGTTAAGTAACAGATATGGAGAAATTAATTTCCTCCAATCCTCCCACATTTTACCAGCCTAGAAGAAAAAAAAAAAACAAAGAAAAGGAAGTGTTAACTGCTCAGTTGTGTCCGACTCTTTGGGACCCCATGGACTGTAGCCCACCAGGCTCCTCTGTCCATGGGATTCACCAGGCAAGAATATTGGAGTGGGTTGCCATTTCCTTCTCCAGGGGATCATTCGGACCCAGGGAGGCAACCTGGGTCTCCTGCACTGCAGGCAGACGCTTTACAGTCTGGGCCACCAGGTCTAAGGTGACTGCTATTGTGTATGCTTTCACATCTTTCTCTATGCTCATGCAAATACATTATTCAAATATTTATGATGGGAAACAGCTTGGTGGTTCCTCAGAAAGGTAAACACAGAATTATCACATAACCAAGCAATTCCACATTCCTTAGCTATACACCTAAAATAACTGAAAACAGGCACTCAAATAATTGCATACAAATGTGCACAGCAATACAATTCACAACAGCCAAAATGCAGAAGCCCAAATGCCCACCAACTGATGAAAGGACAAACTGCAGTCTAACCAAACAACGGTGTGTTATTCAGCCACAACAAGGAGTCACGCACCGATGCACACTACAGGGACACACCTTGAAAACCAGATGCCCAGCGGAAGGCCCAACACATACTACACAGGTCTGTGTGATGCTATTAACACAAAGAATCCAGAATAAGTAAATCCACAGAGACTGTGGTCGTCGTGAGCGGGAGAGAGGGCAAAACGAAGACTGTTTTCTCTCTGGGGTGATCGAAATGCTCTGGCCCTTGACAGAGGCGGTGGCTGCACAACAACACTGTGAATGTTCTAAGTGCCACTAAACTGTTCATTTAAGATGGTTACACTTCTTTACGTTATGTGACTTTCACGTTAGTAAAGTTAAACACATATGCCACAGAGATTCTGTGGTTCTTGCTGCTGCTTCTTTTCCTTCCAATTTTGACTTTTATCTATAAAACAATTCTTTTTTTTTTAACAACTGCTAATAATACAGAGTATAAATGCCCTATTATTCATCTAACCATCTTTCTATTAGTGGGAAGTCAATTTATTTCCAGCTTTTTGCCATTATAAGGCTACAACAGCACCCTCATCATATACATACGCGTTTGCATTTCTACAGGACAGACTCCCCAGAAATGGGCCCCTGTATTTAGATATTTCAGACTATTTTCTGGAGTAGCAAGTCACACTCAGGAATTTGTGTGTATTTTACCCTGTAATTTTTGCTGATCTGAATGGGTTAACTTATTGTTACTTTAATGTACATTTCCTTAGTAGTGATACTATTCATCTTGCCCTACGGGCCATGTGAATCTCCTCTTCCAAATGAATTCTCCATTCCTAACCTTTGCCCATTTTTGTATTTGGTCATCCAGCTGTTATCGATTCATAAGGGGTTTTTCAACATTGGCAGTTTTACCATTTAACTCTCATATACAATGTAAATGGTTTCCCTCAGTCTCTCATTTGTCTTTTGTTTACTTGTGTGAGTTATGCTCTTCCTGAAGTTGAATCAAGTCTTTTGGATCTTTATTTCATGTATTATTTCACTGAGAAGAAAAGGAAGACAATAAAGCGACAGAAAAGAATAAACCACAAAGGTCAGGCTACTGTCTTCAGAAAAGAAAACAGTTCTTTTGTCACCTCTTCTTAAACCTTCCCTAAGGACTCACCTGCATTACTAAAGTGTCTCTTGTTGGGGTGACTGTAGTTGTCTCTCGGGTGTCCGTGCATCTGTGGGCCATGAGAGGCAGGCAAGTGAGGCTTCTGCGGGTGAAGGTTGTGCGGGGGTGTGGGACTGAGACATCAGGGAGTCACGGCTGGAACCCGAGGCCTCTGGTCGAAATGGTTTCTTACCACCAATCACATCCTCTTTCTTCTTCTGCTCCTGGAGAGTCAAAGAAAACCAAAGACCCTCAGGATCCCAGGCACAATTCCCAAGAACAGTATAAAGATCACCATCACCTTTAAACATTTCCCTCTTGATTTCCGACAAGTCCCTCTCAGATTCCCTGCTACTTAATACCTTAAGAAAAAAATGCTCATAAACTGAGCTTCAGCGCATGAAAACCCTCACAAAGCCCCATCTGCTGCTGCATCTGCCAGCCCTGCACTGTAAGGAACCAGTCCCCATGACCTGAGGCTGTTAGAACCTGGGCTGGGCTGCTGGCTGCTGCTGCCTGGGGTGAGGAACAGGTGCCAGGCTGTCAGCCCTCCTGGAGGCTGCTCCTGGGCCACGTGAAACCAGAACCACCAACCCCCAACTGGCCCAGTGGAAACTGGTTCCCATGCCAAAGTCATCACACTAAACATCTATCTAAGTAATATCACGTCTCTACCACACAAATGAACTACTCAAAATAAAAACATCAGAAAATATAGTAAGGAAAAACTAAGAAATGTGCAGTGACGTAAAACCTCACCACCAAGGGCATTACTGTTAGTACTCTGGCCCAGTATGTGTTTATAGACATATACACAGTAGTCCCCCAGTCCCTGGGTGGCGCAGCCCAAGGCCTGACACTCAAGGCAGCGCTGGACCCATGTGCACTGTGTTCTCTCTAGCGCATCCCTCCCGTGGCACTTTACGTCAGGCACAGTAAGAGGACACCCAAGCGGCCCGGCATCACTACGCCCAGGCTTCGTGACTATCATCAAATAAAATAAGGGCTACGTGAACACAGCACCGCAATGCCGTAACAGTCGATCTGATGGCCAAGAGGGCCCCCGATTAACTAACACACAGGCAGAGTAGTGTGGGCATGCTGGACAAAGGGATGGTTCACGTCCCACGCAGGACGGAGCAAGATGGCACAGGGTTCCACCACGCTGCTCAAACCCGTGCGTAAATTACAACTCACGGATTGTTTATGTCTGGAATTTTCTATTTAATATTTTAAGACCATGACCAACTGTGGGTAACCTAAACTGTGGAAACCAAGACTGCAAAGGAGGAACTCCCATCTTTGTGTCCGTGCACATTTGTACATGCGTTTTTTTTAAACAGAAGTATTACTTAACATCCTTTTTTAAGTTAATGTACTGTGAAAATCTTATGTGAATACTTACTGAATATTATTATAATATTATATTTATGGCTGAATAGTCCCTGATATGGATATATGATGTCATTTCCACATAAACATATTTAAATCCTTAATTATCTTTTTCAACTAAATTCTTAGAAGAACTGCATGTTTTTAGTCTTTCTGTGAATTTACTGAATTATCCTCCAGGAAGGCTGTGAAGGTATACAATATCCCCAACTAGTAGGACCACTAGTTTCATTATCACCTTAATCTAACTTCTGATTACCTGATTAATGAAGCCCTTTACCCTTTACATCGTATGTCCAACTTAAATTTATCTTAACTTCCCCTCTTTCCTCAAGTGCCTTGCCCAACTCTTTCATTCCTTACTGGGGCTTTTCCTGACTAGTCTTTCAAAGACTTTTCACAATGCATAAAGTTCATGCTAACATTAAGCAAAAATATTACTATAGTATTCCTGAATATTACTGTTCTAACATATTTTTCCATGTGAAATTAAAGTATAAACCACTTGACGGTGCTGCTCCACAGTTCAAAGCAGTGCTGGCACAGGATACGCGCATGGAACAGGAGACGCTTCTGAGTGCCAGCCCTGCGCCTGGCATGACTCCAGGTGCTGACAACCCGGGAGAGGATGGGCGCCCTTTAGCCTGCAGGCCTCCACAGAGTGAACAGGGTGGTGAAGGAGGTGCTGAGCGTTCCTAGACTGGCCCTACGTGGCTAACTGGGGGGAGGGCCCACAGGGCAAGTCAGCAGATCTGCAAATGGGCACACTTGAACAAGGAACGCTGCCCTGCAGCATCAGCCAAATATCTTCGTGCCCATTCCCCCTACCGGGTGGCATGTCCTGGGCACCTTTTGTATCTGCTCCTTTCTGCAAGTGGTTAGGACCCTGTGTGCAAACGCTGGAGGGACACCAAGGACACACAGCCCAGAGAGAAGAGAAAAGGCAGGCACTGCCCATGAGGTCACCTTTCAGGAGCCACACTGACAAGCCACCATTAAGACATGTGCATATGGAGGGAAGGGCCTGGTGAGTAAACCCCTCCAGGACATAAGAACACAGAGGAACAGGCCCTCGTCAGAATGTCAGCCCTGTCTGGCTCCTGTACACTGGCGCTATCACCCGTCAGGTCTCAGCCGATAGTCTGACTACTTGAGGAGTATGTGGACAAACTGCATGGCTAAGACGGCGGAAGAACCCAGCAGGCAAGAACCGACCCACAGCCCCTCTCGGGCCCAAGCCTTCAGCTGTCAAGTAAGAGCAGAGACCCCAGGCCCTTTCCAGACCACAACTTACGATCATCTCCTGAGGCAAAAATAGTAATGAGGGAATTTTTGGCAGAACTGGTTTTTATCTTGTTTGTATGAATTAGGCTTAAATTTGTATTTTTACCTCTTCTTCTTGAGATCTTTTCTTATGAGCCATCTTGTATAACTTGTGCAATTTTCGAGCATCAAATTCTGTAAACTTGGAAACAAAAATCCATAGGTTCCTAAAAATAAAGAAAAGAAATTTTTCTGGTAAACTATAGAATTTTTAAAATAACCATTCTCTTTATGGATGGCAAGTTAATTAATTTTGCTATACTTGGAATACTTTCCAAGTATAAAAAATAGAGAAATAATCTTTCAGGTCTTGGCATCAGTAACAAATACACCTTCAGAAGCTAACTAATGTCAATAGAATTTGACCGAGGGATCTGGAGACAAGGGTTCTCGCAACTAAAACTCCTCTAACTTACTTCCTGACACCTGTGGCCTCAGACCTAATGTCTTGCCCACCTCTGCTCCCCGGGGCCCTCAGGCAGGCTGCATCACCACCACCTCTGCAGGGCCCCAGGCGCAGGCGGGCGTCTCTGCACTGCTGCCCCTGCATCAACGCCACCTCTGCACGGGCCCAGGCACAGGTGGGCATTTCTGCACCGCTGCCCCTGCATCAACGCCACCTCGCAGGGACTCAGGTGCAGGCGGGCGTCTCTGCACTGCTGCCCCTGCATCAATGCTACCTCCATAGGGACTCAGGTGCAGGCGGGCGTCTCTGCACCGCTGCCCCTGCATCAACGCCACCTCCGCAGAGACCCAGGTGCAGGTGGGCGTCTCTGCACTGCTGTCCCACCCTTCCTCCCAGCTGTCACCACCACAGCCTGTCGTCCCTGCCTTCACAGCTCCAAGTGACTGCTCCACTCCAATCCCACTGTGCATGGCACGACTGTCAACAGGGGAGTGGCTGGAGAGGAGGCACAGGTACCCTCATGTACTGGAAGGAAAGGCGCGCGTCCTTGCACACGTCCTGGAGAGCAGTCACACCACGCCACGCAGTGCTGCTCAGAGAACCCTGTCCAACTCCTGACCGGTAAACCTGCGGCCGCCTACGGAAAGTCATTTACCCTTCTCTCCTAACCCTTCTATAGCAGCACTTCAGTCATCCTAACAACCTGTTTTAAACCCTAAGAGACACTTTCAAGGCTTTGTTGAAGCCTGAGAACTCTCCCATCTAAGCAAGTCCACTCTGCTCTTCCACACTGGCTCGGTCTACCTGCCTGCCCCTTGCAAGACTTCCCTCCCTGACTGCTCCTCTGCACGGGTTTCTACCTTCTTTGAATTCCTACTAGACTTGATCTTCCAAGCACTACTTCATGAGGGACAGTTTCTCATGAGTGGGCAAGTAATTACTTATGAACCACAGCAGGCCAGGACCACAGTACCCAGCGCATCTGAACACAGACTGGCCACAGTGCCCAGCACCCAGCCGACCCTCATGGAACTATATGCTGGGATGATAAGCTTTTGTTATCTTCCAAGAGGGGTTAAGCTGGGTAAAAAAGAGAGCCAGATGGCTAGATACAGGGATCCAGAAGCTGGGAACAGTCTAAGTGGAAAGTCAAGTCACATTTCAAAACTTAAACGTTCTTTTTCATGGCTGTGAAGCACGCTATGAATAGCATCATGACAGAGGTTTTCTTAAATCTCCTTTCACTCAAAAATCCATCCACTGATGTTAGGCATATTACACAAGATGATTAACTGTGAAGTGTATGAGTTCAGTGTAACTGTGGAATATAGAAAGGGACTTTTTGAGAAATTGCAGGCACGTTTTATAAACATCAGAAATGAATTATACATGAATCTATGTAAGTCATGATGCCTTACAAACTGAAGGTCTGGATTAACCGCATTAACCCAAATTACTACTCAAGTTCTTCAAGTATATTAGAGAGAAGAAAACTCACAGCTCTGGTGGCTTGAGCCTTTGCCTCCTCTTATTAGTTGATACAGAACTACCCAACTAGTTATCTCTATTAACCTGAAATGGGTACAGTAGTGAAATTATAGATGATTTCTATCCCGTCCAGGTTCAAAGACTGAGTCTTTATTCTAAGGACAGGCCAGCAAATCCAGTATCACAGTATTTCTCTCATAAAATAATATCATCACCCTACCCAGTCAAGACTGGTCTCAGAGGAATAGGCTATTTCAGGAAAAGAAAACTGAAGCCTGCCGGTATGCTGCCAATCGTCGGCTTTTGCTGAGAAAACATTTTTTCATTAGGTGGCTGTGTCATGGTGTATAAAACAAAAATAGAATCCCTAACACACACACTCTGTCATCAAGTCAGAACAGGCAACGCGGCAGGCGTGCGAGGCCACGGCGGGTTACCTCCCTCCACAGCTTGGTGTGCTCCTGGTCTGAGTAAGCTTTCAGGCACTCGGCTATCCGGTCCCCGATCTTCAGTAGGCAGCTCCGCGTGTGTTCCAGCTGCTCCTGCACGCTGAGCCCCTTGTCAGGCTTGTCCAGCTGCTTCAGCGCCTTCTTCACGGGCCGCATCCGCTCCTTACACTGAGACAGAGGAGAGACATAAGCCCTCTGCACCCCACGCTTACTGTGCCCTGCACTCCCAGAGAACACACAGCCCCCTCAGGCCACATGACCACTTGTGGAGAAGCAGGGAAAGAAAGGCAGGGCAACAAGGAAAAATGTTACAGAGTCGGAAAAACTTCAGGCTCTGGTTTCGGCTCCACCGCTCAGAGCAGTGGCATCCACACCTTACTTGGCCTCCAGAACACTGCTGCTTCCTCATCTGCCAGCGGGGCATTCATGACGAACATCAAACGCAAAGCAGGACTACAGACCTAAGCTGAAAACCGGGCACCACAAACCACCTAAAACTGCAGGGTAAGATATTTACAAGTCCTTCAGGCTTACCAGAAACTGAGGGAAAGGCTTCCAGATAAAGACAGTGGACTGAACACAAGAAACTTTTTCTCCCTGTCTCGATCCACTAACACGACAGTAAAGGAATTGACTTCAGAAGAGACAAGCCCACAAAGACAAGGGATATGCCAGAAGACAGCAGCAGCAAACTCTCACAGCAAGTGAATCACTTAGGAGACAGTTAACAGAGAGCTGAGAGCCAGCCAGATTTATGCTGCCAACTTATTCCCCCAAATGCTTGCTAAGTATCACTGGCAGTAGGGGTGAAGGCTGAAAATAAGAATTTTTTTTTTTTGAAGATTGCCTAAAAGGAATAAATACTCAGATCCATTATAGACATGCACATCTCTAACTGGGCTACACAGGCACAGTTGAGAGGCAAGGCTGCTGCACTGAAAACAGCATTATATGGAATACATGCGTAATATATGCATATTAGATGAGCCACCAACCAGCTCGGTTTTGCTTTTTTTGCCTCTCAGATTCTAGAATGAAGAAAGCCAGGTCTTAATCCTCCATCAGGAGAATTGGAGGATTCTTGTGCCTAAAACCTGACCACCCAAGAACAAGAACCAAAAGATGCTGACCACCCCACTGAAGTTTTCTGAGGAAGCAGCCCAGCCAGATCACCCTACGAAGAACACTCTCAGAGTCGATCAAGTGCCACCCACATGCTCAGAGGTTCCATTCAGCAGCTCAGTTCTTACTCTTAAATATAAGAAGACAACCCAGGAGCACCAAGCCATCTAAAAAAATCGAACACAAATGATGGAAAACAAATCTAGGAGAGATACATGGGGGAAAGAGCTTGGAAATAAAATGGCAAAAGAGGTGCAAGCCTCAAAAAAAAAATGGCATTTCTCCTCAGAAGAAAGCCCAGGAGATCACCAAGAACGTAGGATTGACTCAGTGGAAAACATCTTAAGATAATATCAGGGACCACTTCCAGAGTCCAATGTCTGAAAACCAGGATAAAACTAAGAACTGAAGAGGAAATCACCACAGAGTAAGTCAGGAGTATTTCTCTGACCTGCAGGGTATGGTTGTCAGCCACTAAGTATCCAGCATAAGGAATTAGTAAGGCACACGTCCATGTAACTGCATAACAACAAAAATCCAACACACTCCCATCATTTCATGATAATCTCCATAGCCATATACCTAAAATCTGCTTTTCAGTATTATGTTTAAAGTTTTTAAAAGGACACAAGATAAACTGGAAGATACCTGTAATGACTATAACAGACAAAAGATCAGTATCATGAAAAGATTCTTATAGAAAAGGTAATGACTACCCGTAATCACTTTTAAAAATCCAGATGCATAGGACAATTATCTTGAAGTTTTTTGAGAAATACAAATGCTCAGGTATTGGGGGGGAGGTATGGATATAAAAGTTATCTAGAATAGGCAAAAGATATGAACGGGCAAGTCACTGGAAACACAAATACCTGGTAAATACGAAAATAAATGTTCAACACCACCACTAGCCAATGTTTTCATACCTCTTAGATTTAGGCAAAAATTAAGAAGTCAGAAATTACCAAGTGTTTCCAAGACTGGGAAGCACCTAGAACTCACACTCATCATTAGAAAGAGAGCAAATCTTTACAATCACCTTGAAGATGAATTCTACAACATCTAATAAAGCAGGAGATGTGCAGACCCAAAGAAACACCCGGCTTTTCTGCACAAGCTACACTCTAGAGAAGCTATTACACACACGTATGACGATATATTTACAATTCCACTGTAGCCTATTTGTAGCGGTGAACGTCTGGAAAACCCCAAGGTCCATCAATAGAATAAAGAACAATTGTGGAAATCATAAAACAGAGTTAATAGGAAACACTGAAATAAGAGACACAATTAACAACATGAATAAATCTCAAAAGTGTGCATGCTGAAGCAAGGTACAAGATATATGGAGTGGCATTTATCAGTAGGTTCCAGACCTGGAAAGTAGCAGTTCATGCAGTTTATGGACGCTTGGGAGGATGTGCAGTATAATGGGAAGAACCCAGACTCTTGGGTCAAATTGCCTGGGTCAGATCTTAGCTCTACATCTTAACTATATGAAAAAGGACAAGTTACTTAACTCTCCTCACATTACTTTTTAAGGGGTAAAACAGAGATAATACTTACCTCACAGGTTGTCATGGAGAAAATACACAAAAGCACACTAACAACGCCTGGCTGATTGATTATGTGAGCTATTACTGTCTGTAAAGATACTAAGTAGTAAAACTCTAAAGTCACTCATGGGAACTACGACACGTGAGAACTGCATCAAATTTAGAATTGTGGTCACTTCCGGGGAAGACACAAAGCAGGGGCAGTAGCTTCAACTTAATAGTCTGAGCCTTAAAAATTCACACCTGACAAGACTTTATGGCACCTCTATCAATGCCTATTATATTTCTGAAAATTTTCTGCATTTTTAAAAGATAGCATAATATAAAAACAAGAGTAAATGAGCTGGAATATATAAATGCGATTTCCTTTTTTTTTTTAATTCAGGTGCAGTTGATTGATGCTTCCTTCGTGGCTCAGTGGTAAAAAATCTGCCTTCCAGTGAAGGAAACACAGGTTCGATCTCTGGGTCAGGAAGATCCCCTGGAGAAGGAAGTGGCAACCAGTCTAATATTCTTGCCTGGGAAATCCCAGGGACAGAGGAGCCTGGAGGGCTACCATCCACGGGGCTGCAGAGTCGGGGATGACTTTAGCGACTAAACAAGAACAACAAACAGCTGATTTACGATGTCGTGTAAAAGCCATTTTAAAAATAGTATGGTACCACAGAAGCATTAGTTAATGATTTTCTCCTATAAATATTGGGTTAAGGAAGACCGGAAACAGATAAGAGAGCTGGCTGTGTGATTCATTTATTCATTTACTCACTGAGATACTTCTATCATCTACACCTACTTTAGAAGACATAGTACTTTCCCTCAAAGAGCCCACAGGAAGAAGAGTAAAGAGATTTAAGGAAAATGAGATAAGCGTAAAGAGGAAAAGAAAATACACACATGTATATAGGTTTTTGGGAACACAGACACACAAAAAGTGTAAAAAGAGAGAAGACTCTTACAGGGCGAGGTCACTGCTGCCCCAGAGCAGGAATATTCTGAGAGTTGGAAGACCACTTTTTCTTCCTAAATGAACATACGCTTACATCAAGTGAACTGTGACGTGTGGAAGTTTGGGAGAGGAAGAGGCGTCGAGAGAGGAGGAGAAGGGGGGCAAGTGCAGCTTAATAAAGCGCACACCCGCAGCCCTGGTGAGGGCAAGCCCCCAAGGATGCACGGGCTCACCACCATGCTGGGCAGGGCCTGGTCCACAATGCTCCCCTCAGCTTCCTGTCTCTCAGGAGGTGGCACACCGCAGCTGGGACCACACCCCAGGCCATGGCTCCGCTCCTTGCACCACAGCACAGGAGCCTGTGAGACAGGCCACGCTTGGCAATGCTCCAGCTCACACGGCCAGGACCCCACCCCAGTCTGTCATGCTGCTTATGAGACCAACGAGCTGGGCCGCAGGAACCAGGAGAGGCATCGCAAGCACAGCAGCTGCAGACCCCGCCCTCGATTTCAGGACTTACTATGCTGAACGTCTCCTGGTCCAGATCATCCTCCTCATCCTCTCCAATGGGGATGGGTTCGCTTCCCTGCTGTGATATGGACAGGGCCCTGAGAGCGCTTGGATTTACTTGAAGATTTGGCATCACCACCTTTAGGCTTTTCAGAGAAGAGTTACAAGGAGTCATTGTCACTTGTGTGCACCTGTCTTGCAATTCAGACTTCTTTGCTGTGTCACATCACTATAAGTGGGTACACTAGATGGCCTCAGTTTCGAGGTATCATGAAGCCAAACATATTCAATTAACAGTTTAATCATATATCATTCCCATTCCTGTCTCTAAACAGAGCCAACTTTAATTTTAGCTTCAGCAGTGCTATTCTGGCTTCTATCCCCTAATCGATGAAATGTACAAAAATGTCATTAAGAGGTTAAGACTGTAAACTGAAGAGCTCCAGCAGAGGAGCAAGAAGCAATTTTATTAACAGCCTAAGAATGAACATATGCTTCAATCTAAATAACTAAAATAGTTTAAGTGACTGAATTTATATGAATCCAGGTGGATGAAGCTCATTTATCCATGAAAGGGTACAGAATGATGGAGACACAGATACAAATAAAAACTAACTTTAGGTATGAACATTTGAAAACATACAACAACACTATGCTTTGCTTACGATTACATAATATGTAGGAAAAGTATAAAAACATGGGTAAGGTGGTTTCCTACCAATGTCAGAGTAGTGTTACAGAGGGGAGTAATGAAACTGGGAGGAGGAACAGAGGGGAACTCCAGCTGAGGGGTGTTTGGTAATGGGTATGTGGAACACCAAACACAGCAGCCGGACAAAAACCACTTGAAGGAAACAAGAAAAATGTCAACAGCTGCAATATCTGTTGCTGGTACCAATATCTGGTACACGGTTGCTGGTTAAATCGTTCTCTGTGCATCTATCTTTTTTCTAATATTTCATTTTAAAGGTATCTTTCTTCAGAAGCACATATGCAAAGAAAGATATCTGTCACAACAAGAGTTTATAACATTAGAAATTTGAAAGCAATGTCAATATGGGAAACTTAAATTACTTCCAAAAGTTATATCAAACAAAATCTTCCTTATCTACTAAAAATGACTTTAACTTTTATGTATCTGCTTGGAAAACTATTTGTGATATATTGTTATGTGGGAAGAAAAGGCAATCCAAATAGCCTGGCCTAATTTTTGTAAAAATTTGTTATTAAACAAATTTTTATATTTGTTCTTATATGTACATAATAAAAAAGTTTCATATGTCCTCATTAAGAAATCTGTTAGACTTATAAGTGGTTGGTAGAATTCAGTTATTTGCATGTTTTGATTAAAGATTAACTGAAAAGTAACTTCATCAGAAGTCAGCAAGATGCAACACTGTTCAGAATTCTAGGTTTGGAATCAACTTCATAAAACCCCAAATATGAAGATTTCACAATAGCAAGGCTTTTAACCCATTTCTACTCTTGATAGTATCTGGTTTGAACTCTAAACCTTTCATGTATTCAGATTCATCTATGGTCGGTGCTTTTCTACCATGAGTCTGAGAACATGTATCAGTAACTCCCTATCCCATCTCATCCTAATACCCTCTCTGAAATGTGCAATAAAAGAGCAAGTAAAGGCTTCTACATTGAAGAATACTGCAACTCACACACTGCCCCCTCTCTGCAGGCATCCCGACAGGAAGCCCCATCCTTCCTCCTGGGATACAGTCATGAAATGACGATTCTTTAAGGGCCATCAAACCCCGTTTTATTTCTAAATCCTAGGAGGTAATCCCCAAAGCTGTGGGCATCTTAGGAAGTAGAATGACATCGGTACCTTCTCTTTCTTGTCTTTCGACCTCTTCCTTTCCTTGTCCCCTTCCTTGTCTTTCCTAGAACTCATTTGTTTCTCCTTGTTTTCCTTGTTCTCTTTCTTCTTCTGTTTCTTTTTCGTTGGACTTTTTCTACGCCATCGTCCTAGAAAACAAATGGGGCTGTGAGCTTTGCCACAAACTTTTATTTCCTCATTTACTTTCTAGAAAAAAACAACTAAAAAGCACTGCCCTCAATGGTTCATCACTGCACGCACAGAAGTGTGTCCTCAAGCACACAGCCTTAAAGCCATCTGCTTCAACTGAAGCCTAGAGAGGCAGACGCTCTTCACTACATAGGCGTCATTATTCCCATGGAAAAAACTGAAGACCAGAGATTACTGCTAGGTAGTAATTGGTAAGGTTGCTGGAATCTGAATTTAGGTATGCTTGACTCAAATCCATGCTAGTCCATGTACCCACTGCTGAGCCTCCTGGAACTAACCTCAAGGTGCAACAAAATGAAATCCCATAGTTTTCAGCCCCTGATTCAACAGGCTGAATGCTACCAAGTTACTTTTCACTTTCCTTAGATCAGAGGTTACAAACTGACAGATCTGGGCCAAGTCTGAACCACAGGAGAGATTTCTGGCCCACAGTGAACCGCATCACAGGTGCCCCATGCACGAGGCACACGCTCCCTGATCAGCCAGTCTCCACACTCCTCAGCCCAGCAGTAAGGCTGGGCATCAGCTGCCATTCATCACTAAGTTTCGTGGCTCCCTTTATTTGCTTTCATTATTTCAATCACTGATTTTACAGGAACAACAGGTTAAGCAAAGATACATGTATTTTCTATTTCCATTTTACCTACTCTGGTATATAAACCAAACACACTTCAAATGGTTTTACACCAGCTGGCACAATAAATGTAATAGAAAATCATCTCAACCGAAACCCAGCCTCGCACCTTTACTTCTCCCTCTTCTGATGGATTGTCTGAGTGTCGAGGAGATGAAAACTCAATTCCATGCTCATCTTTCAGCCTCGGTGCTTTGTTTTCCTTTTTCACTCGAGGCTTCCGCTTCTTTAATTTGGCCTGGAAACGAGAAGAAAATGATGATAAAACTACAAATCAAGTCCCTCAAAAGCATGACCACATAACATTATGATTCTTTGAATAGTAGCAGCCACATAATTCAAAAGAGGAAACTCAAAAGAAAATTCAAGGTAGTGCAATCAATTTTATCTGAAGGAGAAAAAAAAAATCATCCTGTGCCTCACAAAAATGACCATATTAGAGAACCCACTGACTCCATTTTTTGGAGTTCAATCTCAACACAAAATTCAAAAGAAGGAAAAACACCTTATACACAAATACAAAGAAAGATAATATGCAAAGATAGTTACAGGAACATAAAAAAAAAATGCAGAAGCATGCTGTATCCAAAAATAAGGAAAATGTGTTTAACTACTCAGATACAGTACTATCCAAAAGTAAAAAAAAATGGTCCCATCTATCTCTCCAGAACCTAACTTACAGAATATCCTCAACACAGTATATTGTCTATGAAGAACAGACATGAAGAATGACATTACTTAAGTAATGGGACTTTGTTAAGGACAAAGTATGGGATTGGGATTTTTTTCCCTAAAATTTGCTTTGTTTATAATGCAGGGAAATGAACACAAATGGCATAGCTCTACGAAGATCACAGCATCCGGTCCCATCACTTCATGGGAAATAGATGGGGAAACAGTGGAAACAGTGTCAGACTTTATTTTGGGGGCTCCAAAATCACTGCAGATGGTGACTGCAGCCATGAAATTAAAACACGCTTACTCCTTGGAAGAAAAGTTATGACCAACCTAGATAGTATATTCAAAAGCAGAGACATTACTTTGCCGACTAAGGTCCGTCTAGTCAAGGCTATGGTTTTTCTTTTTTTTTTTAAGGCTATGGTTTTTCCTGTGGTCATGTATGGATGTGAGAGTTGGACTGCGAGAAGGCTGAGTGCCGAAGAATTGATGCTTCTGAACTGTGGTGTTGGAGAAGACTCTTGAGAGTCCGTTGGACTGCAAGGAGATCCAGCCAGTCCATTCTAAAGGAGATCAGCCCTGGGATTTCTTTGGAAGGAATGATGCTTAAGCTGAAACTCCAGTACTTTGGCCACCTCATGCGAAGAGTTGACTCATTGGAAAAGACTCTGACGCTGGGAGGGATTGGGGGCAGGAGGAGAAGGGGACGACTGAGGATGAGATGGCTGGATGGCATCATGGACTCGATAGACGTGAGTCTGAGTGAAGTCCAGGAGATGGTGATGAACAGGGAGGCCTGGCGTGCTGCGATTCATGGGGTCACAGAAGAGTCAGACACGACTGAACGACTGAACTAAACCCACAAAGACTACTGGCACTGGCTGTAACCTGTACTATCTCCTAACTGTGATTTGCCTCTTTCTAGGCTTGAAGAGAAATGAAGTTGAGGAAATAAAAGGTAAAGCTCAGAGGAGCCCATTAGTAATTCAGCTGAAATCTTTTACTGATCAGGTAAGGTCACTGCAACTGAAGTCCACTTTCTGAATAAACTGTGTATCCTAATCACCCATTTTATCCCTGGGGCCTGTGACTACACGTCACCAGTGTTAGCTGGAACAACAGGCAAACCCAATGATATAAAGACAGTAACAAGATCTATGCTCCACCATTAACGAAGCGGCATAAAGCAACAGTGACAGCCTATCTAGACCAGCGGCACTGGGAGAGATGAGAACTATTCTGAGGCAGTACTCTGGGAGAATGGGTTTATGCCAAGGTGTTTAGGTGTTCCATTACTACACGAACATTCCTACCATTACCAATCAAACCACTACCACTGGACAAGCTGACAAGGAGAGGACAGCATTCTGTGCTGCACCCGAAAGGGCATTCTCGCCCACCTAACCCTGCAGGGCAGGAGCCTCAGGCTCCGGGGGACATCCGGCCGGCAGCTGCACTCACCTCTTCCCCGCCCGTCACAGCGCCCCTCCTTCTCCAGACTCTTCCTGAGCAGCTTCAGCAAGTAGTCTGCTCGGGTCTGCAGCTGCTTCCCCTGGGGCTTTTTATCTGTCTCCACGGGCAGAATCTTCAACAGGAAAGGAAGAGAAGCACCCGGCATGGCCCACAGCCCGGTTAGTGGATCAGGATGAACAGAGATGACACACAGCTGAACGATCCTTTCCCTCCCCAACCACCCAGAACACAGATAAAGCCTCAGATCCTATCTCATGTCCATGGCTCCCAGTCACTGAACATCCCTTATGAGCCGTTCTCATTTTACAAAATGGGATGGAGAAATCCAGCTCTCCCACTGGCTCCTACCTGTGCTGTTAACAGGGTAGAACAACTCAGGTAGGAGGGGGCTTGTTGGCTTCGTCTGCTAGAGCATCCCAGCCGTCGTGGATTTCCTCCTTCCAGGAGCAGGGAATCCCTGGAGCTAGGTTAAAGCTTCATTTTAGATTGAAAATGCTTCTTAGAGCATTGCCGGAGAGCACTGAGCTACGCCAGGACGCAGCTGGGCCTCCTGGCCAGGCTGGATGTGGTCTCAGTGCTTATGGCAGGGTGCCGGCACCCTCTGAGAACACCGCACCTGGGATGAGCGCTGAGGGACGTGCCAGGAAAAGCCCTGCCGGGAGCCCAACATGGAGCGCATCCTACGAAAAATTTGAGCCAGTCAGCTTTCCCTGCTTACAGCTCTGAGCACGGCCTCACTACTAGGCAGCCTGATGTGCAACGGATAGGGTGGGAGGCTTGATTTTGTGGGAGAAGTATAGCCTGTGTTTAACTCCATTACAAAAAATACCAAGGTATGGCTCATTCTTTCTCCAGGTGGAGAACTGATCCAATATCGTTTGAAAGAAAGTGCCAACAACTCAGGCTGAGGAATGCTTTTATTATTAATAATCCAACCCTGGTATTTGTTGCAATGAGATCTAACCTACGATAAATATCAGAATTTTAAGATTTCTCCTATTATTTCCCCAAAGTTTCACCTGGCTATTATCTTCAGCTCTGAAATAGTGCCACAGTCCACTAAAGACGGTAATGTTTTCAAAAATAGAAACCCCAGGAATTTACTGTTGTACTAATCTTCAATTTGATCCCCCACCCCTCAGAAAACATTTAAAAGTAAGCCATTGATAAAAAGATATACAACAAATCTTCTAGAAATCTCCAGCACCACAGATAATCACTTACTTTGTCAGTTAACTTAAGCTCTGGATCTGTTTTAATTAGCTCCCAGTTTCCATAGCCATGTTCATAAATTCCCAGCAATAGACGAGAGTCGTCCTCTACTCCCCACTCAACATCAAAATGTGCAGCTTTGACACGACAGGATAAGCAATATCTGAAAAGATTTCCAAAGCAGGAAGACATGAGAGGAGAGTCCTTTCTGATTTGTAAATAAACACAAATGAACATAGACAAAGCATTCTAGTACATCAGAGAAAAGACAATGAAAGTGCTACATTGTAACTTCACATCTGTTTTCTAATGGCACAATCACCTGTGCATAGGTACATGTTATACTCACTTTTTTTTTTTCTTCAGGGTCTACAGGGATAGATTTATGCAGCATCTCAAACTCTTCTTCATGTTGGATAATAGATTTCACATTAACTTGAACCCCAGATATCTTGATAGTTGGGCCTCTCTTTTCCCTGGTCCTTTCCCTAAAGAACATCAATTGCATATCTGTTACATGAGAATTCACTGTTTCACAGAAAACGTAAGTGAACAATCCTAAATGCTCTCTTATTCCCTCAATGTATATCTCTGGTTTACTGTTAATCCAAAGATACAATCAATAAGGTAAAAAAATTTTCTCAATTAATGTTTGTAAAATAATCTTTAAACAGTTTGGTTTTTTAAGATTGAGAATTTTTGAGTCCAGCAGTGTTTATAACTGTATTTTAATCTTCCTCTTTGTTTTATACTTTGGCTCTAAAATAAATGAAAGATTTTCAAGGAGTAATACAAATACTTAAAGAGTTTTCTTTTGTTTTTCTAACCCATCAATAAATTTTTTTAAGATGAACTTCTTGACTATAAAAGCCTGAGATCAAGTTAATACCTAACACATTTGAAAGGATGAACAAAGTAAGTCGTGGGAAAGGTTATCCCTAGCTCAAGTTTCAAATTAAAGTAATCCTAGAGGCAAAAACAAAGCAGGTCAACTCTAACCACAGACCTTCTGGCCAAAGTCGAAATCCATGAGATAATGACGTGAGAGAAAAGACAGCCCTGGGGACAGGGATGAAGGCAAGGTTCTCCATGAGCTCCTCGTTTTACAGTTCTGACTTGGGGCCATGCAAATGGTTTACATAAGTAAAACATAAAACCTTTCTTAAAAACAAGAAAAGCAGTCCCTAGAAACTGAAATGTAAATAAGAGATACTAAATGACTTACCGTAAGTTATAACCACACAGAGAAAAGAACAATATCAAACAATTTTAAAACATGGTACTTTGTATATTGCTAATGCATGTATTTTAAGGACAAAAAGAAGTGCAAAGGAATCAGACTTTGCACTGAGAAGTCTTATTGTTAACAGTAACACTGGGGGCGTTCCCTGGCAGTCTAATGGTTAGGGCTCAAGGCTTTCACTGCCATGGCCCAGGTTCAATCCAAGGAACTAAGACCAAGGAAACTGAGACAGAGGCAAAACAAACAAACAAACAAAAAAAAAAAAAGAAAAGAAAAAACCAGTAAAACTGGATATTAATATTTGGAAATATGTGTAAGACAAATACATGATTATGCTAACCTTTCTAGGAACAAAAATTTCTTGGCTTGAGAAAAGAGGTATCAATAATCTTACATTAGAATTGGAGACTAGATTCAGGAAATACACTAAGTGCCAGTTTATAGAAAATACAGGTATATGGAAGGGGCTTCCCTGGTGGCGTATGGGTAAAGAATTCGTCTGCCAATGCAGGAAACCTGGAGTCAGGAATATACTAAGTGCTAGTTTATAGAAAATACAGGTATATGGGAGCAAGTTAAGTAATGCCCAGAGGAAGTAATCCATCCGATTCAGACTGTGAATAAGCACAGAAAAGAGGTATGTGGGCGGGGGCACCTGTCACAAGGAAATATTCCCAAATATGCTGTGAGGTGGACAAAGTAAGGTACAACAGTATGCATGCTACATCACCAACTGTGTTAAAATAGTATCTATTCCTTTTTGAACATATATGTATATTTTACATTTCTAGAAAGAGACAAGAAACAGGGATAGCTGGTTTTCATTTTTGAGCCATATGAGTGTAATACTTATTCAAACCGATTACAAAGAAAAAAAGAAAAACATTGTAATGCTAAGGTTTACTTTTGAATGAATTCTGGGTGCTATAAAAGCACAAATTTGGATCATTTGTCCATACCACTCGAGTTTTTCTTTCTTTCATGGGGGGAAAAACCCAAAAACCACACCTAAAAATGTTTTTGACTATATTCAAGCTATTTTAAAATTCAAGAAGAAAATTTCGGAGCACAGATAATGCTCTACTTGATGAAACAGCTAACACTGCAAGGCAAACGTGATGACAAGCACTTCACGTGTATGTGTATGAAGTTATTCAAATGGCCATCCAAGCCCGCTGACTTGGGGCTACTGCTCCATCCTGCCCCCAGACCCTTGAGGCTATCACTTGTCTCAGATCTTGCAGCTGAGAACTATCAGAACCAAGATTCCAGGTCCACTGGCTGCCTCCCTACGTGTGAACCTCTAATCACAGCTGACAGAGCCTCCTGTGAGCAACCTCAGTGAAGGGAGACACAAGATTGGAGGCAACTGCACAGACAGACCACAGTCCAGGGAACTGGAATGGTCACGCCTTCACCTCTTTGAGGCACATCTATAAGGGCGTCCTTCAACAGCAAGGACTTCGGCTCTCTCCTGACGCCTCCTGCTTGTAGAGGACAGGAAAAAGCACTTTTGGTGTGTCAGAGAAAACATGCTCAAGTCAAATTCAATCATGACAAATTCTAGTGCCAAGAAAGTCTCACTCTCACAAAGAGTGTTACAGTGTTCAGCTACTGCTTTGTCTATTCGGATTAATTCTCTAAATCCTTATCACAACAAAACAACACCTGTATGTGCATCCAAGATAATTCCTATTGGTGGTCTGTAATGTACTCACTTGCAGCCGCAATACAAACGTGCCCAGTCGGGCTTTACCTCCTCAGATCTTTACATCATTCAAACCAACGTGAACTTTCTACAGAAACATTAAAAAATCATTCCGCTTGTTCAGTGCTCTGCACCCTGGGAAAATCAGCTTCATCTGGGAGTAAATCTTTGGCATCTAACAACTGAGTTCACATAAAGGCAGATGAGAATACTTCAAAAAAGGAGGGAAGCACAGGATACAAGTGTGAAGAGAGAAGAGACCCCTGAGCAGCAGAGATCCCAGTTCAGGTCTCTTAGCATCACTAAGGCAGATCTGCTCACTTACCCTCGCTGGCATTTTCTTTCAGCTGCTCTTCATATTCCTGCATTGCTGACACACAGCTGTTGTGAATCAGTTCCCCCAAGCGCTTCAGATCCGCCACAGACTTATCTACCAGCTCAGCATCACGAGCTATGCACTCCAGCCTGAGGAGAGACAAATACCGAGACACACCTCAAGGCCCTGTGCCCATGTGAGCTACTGCTTGGTTTTGCATAAGCTTGCTCCTGCAAAGATTCTCTTCATTCCTCAATTGACTGTTCCAAGGCTCCAACAAGAACCCTCCAGCAGTGACTATGCCTAGCTTACTTTCCATCATAAAGAATTTGACTTGGAATAGTCCACAAAAACAGACTAATTCAGGAAACAGGGGAAAGGGCTTGGCTTGCTTTATTGGCTAAATGGGCCGACGGCTGAAGTGCCCAGAAGCTATCAGCACTAGTTTGCTTCTTTGTGCTCACTTTCCTTTCTCCAGCCTACTTCCACTCACTGCAGTGTTCCTAGAAGCAAAGTGCAGTTACATCTGCAACACGTTTTGTTGACCTCCAAGTCATCTGGAGCATGTCATGTCTAAAAATCAGACTGTCAAAAGGTGCCAGACCTTAAAAATGGAAAATAGAACCAAAAAAAGAAACTGCTACATAATAGAAGGGGAAAAGAGCTGGATAAGAAACTATTGTGTTACTAAGCTTACCGTTCAAGAGGGAGACCAAACTTCTTATACGCCTTGATGAACCTAGGAAAATGATTAATAAATCACATTTAAAAAGCAGACTTCAGCTAGGCTGGTGCAAACACATCCTGTGATGAAATAAGAGCCATAAAAATGGTCAAAAACGTAAAACGGTCAAAAAGAGATTTTGCCCAGTCCTTGCAACTGCCACTAAACAAATGAATATTGAATGCATTTGAAAATGGCCAACTTAAAATGAGTGCTAAAAACCTTTTCAAACCAAAGATCAACTTTATTCTCAGTGACTGGTCATGAAACTGCTTAGGGATGTAACTGAGTATGGGGGTTAACTCTAGCACTGTAATTTTTAGAAGGTACAAGTTTATAGGTAATAGGTAATAAATGATTTAATAACCACAACTTTATGATAAAATCCAATACAGTTTTACTGGTCTAGTCAGTCCACTGCTGTTACTTTCAATGCCATACTACAATATTTTCCATTATGTTCTGGTCAATAATACATCTAGAAGAGTTTTAGGACTGCCTCAAGTACTTATTGTAATAAGGCAAAGTAAAATAAATATATGATTTTAAGCTTTTTAGGCAAAACTATTTTGGAAACTCTGACTCCTGCCAAATGGTGTCTCCAACCTAAAACCTAATCATCCTTCCACAAGTCTCTAGTCTAAACTATGCTAAATGCCAATAAATATGTAATCTGTTCGCCTCCCTAGAGCCAATCACTAGCACTTTCACTAAAAAGAAAGATTCACAATATATGAAGGGCATCACTGTAAAATGCCAAATTATCTGGTTAGCTAACAGTGAAAAAAGAGATACCATGGAGAAAAAAATGAAAAGAGAAGGCGTAGCAATTCTTAACAACGGTGATGAATATGACAATAGCTAAGAAACAATATTAAAGGAATAGCATGGATATAAGGATTAGGAAAGTACTGTATGTGAAAGCAAGCCTACGGGTTATTCCTCAACTCTACATTTCTTTTTCTTGACATATACTGAAATATTTTACATCTGAAATAATATGTCCTTTGAGCCTACTTCAAAATAATAGTGAGACAGAGAAGCACTCTAGGAATGATGGAGTAATAACGACCCCTGAAAATCTGCTCCTTCACAAAAGCAAGAAGAACACTGGCAAAAACTGTCCAAGTCAACTTTGTTGGAATGCTGGAAATTAATCAAAGGCTTGCAGCTAACTTATAAGCATACATTCAATAAAACAGCTGAATCTCAGTATGAATGGTGAGCTCTCTGCCATTCTGACTTGCTCTATTTCCTGTGCCCTCTCCCCAACACCAAGACTGCCTTGAAAACCACTCTCCCAGCTACAGCAACACAGCAGCCATTACAGGGAGCAGAATGGGCTTGGAGCTCCACAGAAGCCCTTCCCCAGAACACAGTGCTATTGGGCCTGACCGACGGCACCCTGAGAAACTCCATTCTCAGGCTTGTCTTCATTTGACTTGGGTCTTAGTGAAGACACTGTCCATAGTTCATCAGTCAAAAGTTGATTAGAGACAAAGGTTTAATACCATGGCTGCCTGAAGCAGCATTATAGATGAACAAGCTGATCAAAAACAGCGATGGAAAAACTGGGGTGAAAAGATGTTCACAGGTATCTTTGAAAAGCTCAGACCTATTCCCAGGAATCCAGAAGGCTGCACATGTATAGGGCTGTGTGCAGGCACAGTGAAGACACAAGAAGCTGTTAATCTCTCACCTCTGACCAGTCCTCAGGCTCCACACAAACACGAGCTGAGGGATAAGGCAAAGTCGTACACTGCCTGCCAGAGCATGAACACATGCCTCAACACTCACAAGGAGTCCTTCAGCAAAGGCTGGAGATTCACTGTTTGGTAGACTTAGGGTGCTTAAGTAAGTCTCTGCCCAATCATTAGCTGAGCTCTAAGCTAAACAAGCAGACTTCACAGAACTAGTCCCTGAAAGTTACTAAATAAGCAAACAACGACAACGAACAGCGAACACAAAAAACTGGCTGGCGGGGGGATTCTGATGTCCAGACTAGCCGCATTGCACTACTTAAAATGTCCAGCTTTCAACAAAAAGTTACAGGAAACAAGAAAGTATCATCCATATACAGGGGAAGAAGGCAGTTTTCAATGGAAATAGTCTCTAGGATATCCAAAAGTTGAACTTAATAGACAAAGGATTTAATCAACTATTGTAAATATATACAAGAACTAAAGGAATCCATGTCTGAGGAATTTAACGAAAATTTGAGAATGATGTATCACTAAATGGAGAATATTAGCAGAGATGGAAATTATATAAAGGAGTCACATATAAACTGGAGTTGAAAAGTACAATAACTAAGATTAAAAAAAAATCACAGGAGTAGATGTGAACTGACAAAAGAAAAACATCAGTGAAAAGGTAAGTCAACTGAGACTATTCAACGTGAAAGAGAAAAAGAATAAAGACTATCCTTCAAAAACAAAGGAGAAATTAAGACATTCCCAAATAAATAAAGACACAACTTGTTGCTGCAGACCTGCCCTTAAAAGAAATACTAAAGAAAAGTACTTGGGGCAGAAATGAAAAGACATAAAACGATAACTCAGATCCACATGAACAAACAAGAGCCTCAGGAGGATACCTGAGTAAGTAAAAAAACACAGTGTGTACGTATTTTTTCAGTAACTTTTTACTTCTCCTGAATGATTTTAAACCTGTTTGACAATAAAAGAAAGAAAAGGGAGAAGGAATGTACCTAAACTGGAGTCAACTTTTAGAATACCACTGAAATTAAGTTGATATTAGTCCAAACTAAATTGTTCTAAGTTAAAATATTAACTATAATCTCCAGGGAAACCACTGAGAAAATAATTTTTACAATGTAAAAGAAACAAGAAAATTACAATAGTATACTAAAAATCATTCAATACAGAAGGAGGCAGTAATGGGGGAAATAACGAAATGAAAAGATACAAGACAGAAAACAAACAGAAAAATGCAGACATAAATTCTATTTTATCAGTAATTGCATTAAATGTAAATGGTTTAATGTAAATGTAAAATGTACAAGGTTAATGTAAATCAAAACAAAGAAATCAATAGAATGAATTTTAAAAAATCACCTAAATACAGCCTGTAAGAGTTAGATTCAAAGACACAAATAGATTGCAATAAAAAGAAAAAATACCACACACAATATCAAAAGATTTAGAGTATCTACATGAGTACTGAACCAAAATATAAGCTTTTAGACATAAACTGTTGCTGGAGACAAAGGACATTTTATGACGAGAAAAGGGCCAGTCCATCAGCACAGCATATTATCAAGGATACGCACCTAACAGCAGAGGCCCAAAACACAGGACGCAGTACCTGACAAAATAGGAAAAACAAGCAACGCGGCAGCAGCAGAGATGCCAACACACCGTTTCCAATAATGAACAGAACAATCGGGCAGAGGGTCAAAGAGCACAGAAGATCCGAACAGCAGTAAGCCGACAGGCCCAGCAGCCACCGTCAGCCCAGCCCACTCAGCCACAGCACAATATACAGCCTTCTCTGTGCGCCACTAGGGCAGGGGACGCGAGGAGCAGGGCCACACACCAGACAGACCACCGATGCACCGCGGTTACAATGATGCCCGAGGGAAGGGGCGCTGGCGTTTTACCAGTGTCTGTATGTATTTACGCTTTTCCATAATAAATAAAGAAAAGAACAGATGTAACACTTAGTGGGAAACCACCTCATGGCTTCAAATACTGACCTACAAGGACTACGTGATATAGTTAAGTTAATAATATGGATTAGATCATAAAGCTAACTATCTTCAGAGTTTCTACTTTCTTCACCTGTTTAAAAAAGATAACATAGGAACTAGGGGGAAATGGTTTGTATGCAACAATGTTAGATTTTTCTGGAGGGCGGAGGGATGTGAATCAGACACCAACAAATATGTAGTAAGTACTGACATAGAAAGATGCCTAAAACTGACTGAAAGTGACAAGAAGCAAGCTGCCAAACAATATGCTGTGTATAACAACATGTTGTGTGTATCAGTAAACCAAACGGATACCAGTATTAACACTAACAGAAAGCAAACTGGGGTTATCTGTACTCCTTTAATTTTTTATATTATATCATTTCTTCTATATACATTGTTAAATATGCATGTATGTACTCAAATTCTTCAATAAAAACAACAACAAAAGTTCCAGCCAGAGGTGACCTCCAATAGCTTCTTTCCTCTTGGGTGGACTTTCTTCATCATGGAATGTTCAGAGCAGAGAACAAGTAAACAAAGAGCTCAACTAAGGAAAAGCTTGGAGAAGGCAGAATCGCCCTGGGGTCTTGGGGCACGACTCCTGTCTTCCTGCCGTCCTCCGCCTTCCTTGTCACCCAGGTCAGGGATGCATCACCTGAGGCTCACAGCATGCCCACCCAAACATGAGGAGAGGGAGAGCAGGCCTCCACCAACCTCCGGATCTCAGCGTCTGTGAATCCCTCCACCAGGTCCTTCCGCACACTTCGGGGGCGTCCTCTGCGCTTGGGCTTCTTGTCGTCATCAGAGTCATCCGTCTCACTCTCAGAGGCAGAGGACCTCTGGGCCTGTCTCTTAGACTCAGTATCAGAGTCACTATCATTTGTCTGAGCCTGAAAACGCAAAGGTACACTGTAGCAAATGCCAGGTCCAAGTGATCTAAGGACTAAGACCAGCCCATCTTAACTCCTTAAAGCTCCAAACTTCCTATTTTATCAGCAAGTCAATCTGCCTTTAAGAAAGAGGAGGCAGATAGCATGCGGTGAAAGATCTGCTTGTGTATTCACACTGCCAGAGGCAACTGTCTCTGGTCCATGCTGCCTCTGGTCATCTGGCCCTCACTAGGGCCACTGGGATAAAAATATTTGGATTGTAGGTTCATGTTTACTTCCTTGGCCAAATTACCTCTCCATGCCTTTGTTTTCCATTTGTAAAATGGGGATAAGAGCACCTATAATATAGGGTCTTCATATGAATTAAATGAGTCAATTAGTGTAAAAGCACTGACTTATTATGCCTGGTATACTGTGAATACTCAATGACAACTACTGTTAGCTAATATTGACTTACTAGGATCTTAGGCAAACCTGAGTGTGCTATCACCAACAAACTGATTAATAAAAACATAGTTTATCTATTTCTATGTTCTTACAAAAATTAAATTAGATAGTGCCTATGATGGTGCTTTGTTAACTAAAGCACCTTTATATAACCTCTTACTAAATATTTATATCAAGTGCTACGAACCAACATTTACAGAGGAAGAGACATTTGACTCTGAAAGCTGAAGTCCTTGCCAATCAGAACCAAACTGTTAGAATTACCACTTCTGGTCTCAGGTGCAAAATGCAACCTTCTGTCAAACTCAAATCATGTTCAGCCATCTCTCAAAGGGCCAAGTTGCAGTGATGGAACGTCTCCCAGGTATGCTCCTGGGCCCTGAGCACGCTTCTGCTTCCCTCTGCTAAGCTCCCGAAACTCTGCCCTGGAACCCTACACGTCAGAAGCGCTCAGTCTCTTTTGTCTCACTCGATCACCTTTTTAGTGGAACTCCGAATTCGAGGCAACATGTAGATCTCTTCCAGCTCCTTCTGCCGCTCTTCCTCCTCCACTTTCTTCCTTTGCTCCTCTGGGATGATCTCATCCCAGTCCTTGTGAGGACGCTCGTCAAGCTCTTCTTCATCCTCCATCGTGGCAAAGTTGGCAACCTTACAACAAAAGGACTTCACTGTGACCGACATTTCACTTTTTTCCCAAATACCATCTCCTAAAACACCAACTCAGGCAGTGCTTTGAATCTAAAATGCTATGAATGATAAGAGGACTTCTATGATATTACATAATCAAAAAAAAATCAGTTTTATACTAATTTCTCCCTTATCCCCTCAACAAAATCTACTTGCTGAGTTCTAAAGTTCATCAGGAATTTTACTGCAGAATAAAGATAAAAAGATACAAACTGTTTTATGTTTATTAAAAGATGTGCTATTAAATCATACACATTTTCTAATATATTAACTAGAACTTTTAGATTTATTTAGATGATAATATTTGCAGGGAGTTCCCTGGTGGTCCAGTGGTTAGGACTCCATGCTTCCACTGCAAGAGTGCGGTGGACACAGGTTTGACCACTAGTCAGGGAACTAAGATCCCACATGCTGTGCTGTGTGGCCAAAAATAAACACAGATCATCACATCCGAATCCCTAATGTTAGCGCAGTGCTGACTGACAGGCCTGTGCACTGTAAACTGACACTGAACAGAGCTCATCTGAAACAAAGCACAACTCAAAGCAGTAGCTGCTGTCTAGTCAACTGGTTGCCTTATTCACTTTCATTAAAGGTATAGAAGCTAACGGTATTTGATAATTTCACATGCTCAAAACTGCGTTAGTCTCAGGAACAAAAACAAAAACATAAAATGCAAAAAATTTAGGCAACCTTGGAAGAATATTCCATTTACTTCATGTTGTAGTCTGGTCACTAAGTCACGTCTGACTCTTGTGACCCCATGGGCTGTAGACCACCAGGCTCCTCTGTCCATGGGATTTTTCAGGCAACAATACTGGAGTGGGTTGCCATTGCCTTCTCCAGGGGATCTTCCCGACCAAGGGATCAAATCCCAGTCTTCTGCACTGGAGTCAGATTTTTTACCAACTGAGCTATCAGGAAAGCCTGATATCAGACATCTAATATCTATTATACAGACATAGTATGTATCCCAGATAGAAAATCATCTGCATGTATGTGTTTGAAAGCCTTAGACTATGGCTACAGAGAAACATCTACCAACTCTGGCCACTTCTGAGCAGCAGTGGGCAGGCCCCAGGCCTGGACTGAAGTTAAAGAGTTTTAGGAGGTTCCATTCCTCAAAATAACTTAAGAGCTGACAACTCTAACTCCCAACACGAATATCATGTCTTCACAATCAGAATTTTAATATCACAGGACAAAACCAGAGATGTATAATTTCTGAGATTTAAAATTTAACATTTTTCTGTCCCATGAAATGAATTATCTGACTGATCTCTCAAGTTAAGCACTGTTTATAACTACTTTAAATCTCACTTTTAAAATAGTATTAGTTGATAAAAAACCAATACTACAGATACATCACTGGTTCATGCAGCTGGGAACTTTACTTTCCCAAGAGTGGTATAGCAGTCAAGGGCCAGACTCTACAGGTCAGATGCCTGTCTAAAGAAGTAATAACAACTCCAAACATGTGTGACTTTAGGAAATCTACTTAAGCCTCCTTGTATCTCAGTTTCCTCATCAATAAATGATGGTAACAGTGACTTCAACATAACATTGTTGTAAAAACTGAAAGACTGATGTACAGAATGCACTTAAAACAGTGCTTATAGTATACTAAGAATTTTCTAAGGACTGGTTATTACTACTTCAGAAACTTGTAGTCATAAATATCTCAAAAAAACATTTGTTATGTTTCCAACACATTAAGTTACTTAGCAAAAAGAATTGTTAGGAAAAGAAGGTCAATTCAGTGAAGAGTCCCTACTTAAGCAGAATCCTACCTAACCTGATGCTGAAACATAATGGCCAAAAGGGCTTTAGAAAGACAAGTGTCACCAATAATCTGGCTTCTGATCAATCTATAATATGCAGAAATTTTTCAGATCGAAATAATCATATAATATTTTGACCAGGACACCATCATGAAGATTACTTCTGTGTAAGAAGGGAGCATTAGTCACGAGTGAAATCCAGCTGAAACGCTAACAATTCACCTCCATCTTCTGCATCCTTAAGACACATTAACTCTGATCCTAGAGCTCTGTGATCCACTCAACCCCTTTCTTTTTCTTCCACTGAGACAACTTCTACCTGTGGCCAACCCTGGACTTCATCACAAAGTACTGCTTCCTCCCAAACACTTCTAGTGGGCCTACCACACATAATCATCCATGTAATCTCTCACCCTCTTCACTAACATGCTCAGAACCAACAACGATGAATCCACTCAACCACATTCTCACTTGAATCTGGGCAACTTTCTGCCACTTTGATGACTCTTCTGTGCCTCCTAAGCCAATCTTCCACCTTGGGATGAAAAACTGATCCAGTTTTTCTGACCTCAAGTAATGCTGGAGAGTCATCTGATCCTGCTGACTTGCTCTAACATGAAGCCCCACCTTCTAAATTCAGCTAGTCCCTATCAAGTCCTCCCAGCACCTCCTGGCCCCTAGATGGATCTATCCCAAAACTTCTCCACTTCCCAGCAAACACCTCACTTACTGATAAGTAAGGTCACCAACTGGAGCACCTACATCTTCTCTCCCCCTCTCCTTCCCAAAGGGGATGCTTCTTTTGTCTTTCAAAGGCCCGTTCTTCCATCTGTGCTTTTGATTATATCCCTTCCAGTCTCCTCCTGGGCAATGTGTAACCAAATTATCCTTCTTTCCTTAGAACCTTCATTGTTTTCCTATGCTCAAGCTCTTTCCTCAACCTAGAAACACGGTAACACCTTTAAAAAACCTTACTTTGCCTGAACCTTCCATCCTTATAAATTACTTTCACCGGTTTCCTTACTTAGCTTTTTAATAAAGTCTATATTCAATGCGGTCACCTCCTACTCATCCGGTATCCAGCTTTTGCATTTAGTCCTGATCTCATTTAATTTTCTATCAAATACCACCAACCATCCCACAACTTCCCTAACGCCACAACGTCATCAAGAGCTCCCCCACCACTGTCAGCTTCGATTTTCACACCTCTGATCTCTCTTTGTCGCGATTCTATTAGCGTCTCCCCCAGAGCCCCACATTATCTAGTTCTCCACCTGTCCCACTGACAGCGCATTTGCAGCCTTACTCACACCAGCTATTTTTCTTCTAGCCACTGACTCTGGGCAAGATGGACCACTTCAGTGGTTACCCTCATGGGAAGGACTGTACAGTCTATACTCACACCATACTTGGAACTCTAGAGAATGATTTTAAGGGCTATGAATCAAGTCAGGTAAAAAGAAAAGCACAGAGTGTCTTGCACTAACAAAGTACTGACAGGCACTGCTAATTATTGGTTCACAAATCAATGCCAAGGACTTTCTCAGACAATGATTTTAATACCTTAAATTGTGACAGAAGTTCATCTGTTGCACTTGTTGAGACTTCATTCTCTCTGGTTTCAGCCAAGCGCAAAATCTCATCTATATCCATTTCCTGAAAGCACATGGTAAAAGGCAACAGCGGTCACCATTCACTGGGAATACTGGTGCAAATAAACCAGCCCTCTTCTCTGATACTCCATTTTCTTTTACACCCACAGTTTTTATAATGTTTTATATCCAACGTTTCAAAACTACTATTCATACAAATAAGATGACACTTCAGAAATTACAAGAAATAAAACTGGAATAGAAAAGAGCAAAGACAAAACCCTCTATGATTTTCTCATTCTTTCCCATTCAATTCTGTAAGCACTTTCAGCCGTATAAGGAAAAAGAAACTGTGTTCTGCAAGTAACTACTCTTTCTTTAGAAAAGTCTCAGGCTCAGAATGTGCTTCCAGAAAAATTTAGACTCTCACAGATGATACTTATCAAGACATTCTTTCCCCTTGTTGTTAATTACCTGAGGCTCTGATTCTTCCCCTTCAAGCTCTTTGAAGAGATCCTCTGCTCCAAATTTCAAAATCGCTGTCAGCTCTTCTTTATTAAAAGGATTTGAACTGTAGAAGTAAAACGTAGTTGTGATCTCTTAGGGACATCAAATAACCTCTATTGAGTTCTAAATATCTATTCTTCCTAAAGAGATCCAACTACTGGTGAAAACAGAAATTCCGCCACAAGAAAAATGACCTCACAAATATTTCATGGTTTTTAATCCATAGGATGAGTCTGCAGTGGTCAACTTAACAAAAGACTAAGACAGCAATTATTCTCCAGGAGGTTGATATATTTACATGGGTAAGCAAGAAAGATAATTAGCAACACGAAAGAAGGGAATCCTCTCTTCATCCTTTAATTCAGAAAGTTATTGTTCACCAAGAATTTTAAAATACCTCCTCTCTGGTCCAAAATAAAAGAACAAGCTTTTTCTGTCCTAGTTTTCTTTTTAGTGGAAAATCATCATCATCTAATTAGAAAGGGCTCATTTGATTTAACCTGTAACACAAACTGTAAGACTGCCACAGAAGGTACTCAACAGTTTGGTCAAAATGTAAACTCCGTAAGAGAAACTGTGGTGCTTCCAGATAAAGCCAGCTGAAGCTTAACTATTTTCCTTTCATGCCCTTTTGCTTTCAATAGGAAAGGCAATCTCCACATAAACACTTTTACCAATAATAAGGAACGGCTGCCAATTCAACCTGCTGCAGCCTCGCTGCTTAGAAGTCCAAGGCAATACAGCGCCAGGCAGAAAGCCTGACGGCGAGCACACAGCTTGCTACTGCGGCTGCTGCGTCGCACGGCACAGCAGAGCCAAAAGCAAAAGGCCAGAGAGGCGTGCAGGAAGACAGGAGGGTGCATGAGGAGCACTGATACACACCCCAAAAAAAAATAAAAGAGGAAGGAGAAACAGGGAAAGCAAAATAAATCAAAGGGTCATCTTGCAGTTTTGGCTTGGTCTTTTCCAGGTAATCAACGGATTAATGTCTGTTGTAGAGCACCTCATGAGAAGAATGAATGAATTTCACAAAATGACCATGTAAAATTGACATCTGCTACCTCTCCCACCTTTCTGGCACTTACTTGGACCTCCCAGAGTTGTTTTCCAAAACCGTTCGGCCAGTGGTATCCATGCGCTGAATCACCAGGTGGTCCAATACCATCTTCTTTTTGGCCCGTTCTATGATCTCTTCCTCCACGGTCCCCTTTGTAACCAAGCGGTAAATATTTACCTGTAGGAAAAGGCAATGTTATGCTTATGCCTATTCACACACTGAATAAGCCAGAAAGTTACTGGTCATACACTTTATAAACGGTGAGAAAGAACTGGTCCATAACTATAGGCTCATCTCATCTCAACCCTACAGACAGTGTCTCTCTACTAGCTAATTAACAAATAGATATCTACCCATAGACAATGACCTCCCCTCTAAGCCACATCCAAAGGCTTCTCCACTGACCTGCTTCTTCTGACCAATTCTGTGGGCTCGGGCTTGTGCCTGCAAGTCGTTCTGGGGGTTCCAGTCAGAGTCAAAGATGACAACTGTGTCCGCTGAAGCCAAATTGATTCCCAGGCCACCAGCCCTTGTTGAGAGCAGGAAACAGAAGTCCTGTACACAATGCAATATACTACTTTATGCAGTGGCCTCTCAGAAACAGCCGCACAGCCCAACAAGCCCTCACACCTGGAGACCCCTGCAGATGCGAAGAAAAGTGAGACACGATGGACAACCTTTACAGAGGCTACGAGAATGTCAGGGTAGGGACTTGATGGCAGAGTGAATTCTCCTTTGATTGAAAGGTAAGAGTGGGTGCAATGAACTAAGGGAGTCAAGTAGAAATGGATAAGGCAACAGGAGCAAAACAATTAGTGGTCTTGCCCAACTAAAGCTAGTACACAAGCAGTTAACAGAAACCAGACACACTTAGTTATCAACGGATCACTTCAGTAAGTTGCCTACATACTTATTTCCTGGGTAGAGGTGAGTTGTGCCATGTAAGGCAGGCAAGCCCATACAAGCAAGGAAACTTTATTGAGCAAATGTCCATTCATTTATTAGGCTGCTGAAGAATACAGAAACACTGTACTAACAAGTGACAGGACGGAGCCACTGGGCAGCACAGGACCCTCAATCATCATGGAACACGCACCAAGGAAACCAGGGAAGGACAAGCTGAAGAGCTGCACACGGCAAAGAGCCAGGCCCTGACACGTCCCAGCTTCCATAGCAACACATAACAGAGACAGGGCAGGCACCCCACCCCCGGCTGCATCTCGTGAAAGTGGCTCTCAAACACTGGTAATTCTGAATTATCTTTTGATAAAATGGCTGTATTTAATACATATACATAAACGCAATGAAAGGGTCTCCCCAGTCTAAATAACAGTCATTCACCAACACTGTCGTAGAACTAAAAAGAGACAGAGCTGTTTCACAAGAACTTTAAACAGTTCCAATAAAGAACTGATCATCAGGGGTGTTGAAGCATTGAGTCTGTGATCCTTGGTAGAAATGCCCAGCAGTTCCACACTCTAGAGCAAAGCCCACTGGTAAACACTTGAGAATAAGACGTCTAAAACATAAGCAAAATCTGAGCTCTGAATGACCATAAAAAGTTATTTTCAATGTCATTCTTTATCAAAGGTAGTAAGCATTATATTAAGGTATTAGTTATGTCTATTACCAAATAAATAAGGTTAAAAACTATGAAACTAAAGGGCAAGGTAAAATAGAAGTATTCAGACATAAAAGTATGAATATAGGGACTTCCCTGGTGGTCCAGTGGCTAAGACTCCATGCTCCCAAAGCAAGGGCCTGGGTTTGATCCCTGGTCAGGGAACTAGATGCCACATGCCTCAGCTAAGACTAGGCACAACAAAATAAATTAATACATTTTAAAAAAAAGTATGACTATAAATTGTTTGGAAAAAGTGATTCAGCAAAAGGCACTAAAAACCTTTTTACATGCTCACATCCTCTTAGCTAAACATCTGACAACAATAAAATGGTTAAATAAATGAGGGAACAGGCATGAGAAATATTAGAAACCATGATTTTTTAAATCTTTAAATGATACGGAGAAAATGCTTAGAATAGAATTTTGAATGAAAGGTGACAAGACTATATGCAGCCTGATTCCAACTGGGGCAAACATATAAACAAATAAAGGGTTTCCTCTGGGATGAATGAAATGGACCCAAATGATATGAATAAGAAGCTGGAAAGGGAGTTTGTACAGCTTTTCTTCTTTGTACTCTTCACCAACTTGCAAAATTTCAAAATGGTCATATAATCCTTTCCCCCAGTAATAAAGTACGTACATTTTTGATTAATTTAAGAAAGACTCAGGTTTGCAGAAAATGGTAGAGAAACCATTTTCTCCATCTAGCCATGGGGCAGGGGGATGAGCGGAGAACTACGTAGAAACCGACTTTGGTTTTTTTCTGACACAGAGCAGTATAAGACATTTAACTCATACTGAGTTTCAAACTAAGAGTAGGGCACGAAAAGCCAATCCCAACACAGTCTGAATAATAAAAATAGCTCACACTGATGGCACGCTTGCTCAGGGCTGCGTGCTGATTGTTACACTGAAGTCGCCACTGCAGGGTTATGAAGCAGGGAATGAAATCATGTGAAATTTTACAGGTAATGAACTAGGAGAAGGAAAAGGAGGAATGGGAATTAAATGGTTATCAATATTTTTAATAATTCAATTCCTCTTGTCCTTGACTATTCAGAGCCTTGGTTCTGAAGAGATTAGTGTCTAAAACTCTTCAAGGAAAACTAAAATTTTAGGCTAGAGAAGAAGCCAGAATATCACAGTCTAATTGGGCTAGTGTACAATTCGGAGGGGCAGGAGCCCTGCTGTTCTGGAATGACAGACACAGTGCTTAAGCTCATGAGAAAGCAGAAAGTGAAGTCTGGTCTTTCTACACAGAAGAGTGGCCTGGACTTCAGAGGCTCCCAGGTTCTCTCCACAGACTGCTTAGTCCCACCTCCAGCGCTCTCCTTGGCTTCCTCTCCTCCTCACACCACTACAGCCCCCCCATGCTAAACCTCTTCCCCCTCCTTCTCTCAAATCCCACGGTATTTTAACAGCTTGACAGGCACACATTACAAGGTTACAAGGCTTCTAACTTGTCCTAAGGGCTTTTCCACATATGCCTTAAAAACAAAATACTTCATATTGCCAAATTCAAGCTGAACACCTAACAGATGAACCGACGCTGCTATGAGCCCAAGCAAGGGAATTAAGCCACATCCCTACCAAGGTCCAACAAATCTGAGACACGACAAACATACTTGTTAAGACTCAACTCACCAAGAGTACAGGTCAGAACCTTCACGACAAACATACTTGTTAAGACTCAACTCACCAAGAGTACAGGTCAGAACCTTCATGACAAACATACTTGTTAAGACTCAACTCACCAAGAGTACAGGTCAGAACCTTCTGAATTAGCACACGTCAAAGTTAATCCTATCGGTCAGCCCTTCGCAACCTGGCCTTGTTTTTCTTCTAGGCCCAGAAATTTGCCATCTGGGAGCACCAGAGCGCACTCTTTTGATATCAGAGCTACTGTGCCATTAATTCAGCCCAGGGAAGAGAAACAAGCATGGATATGCTTTTCCGGGGTGACAAACAACCAAGTTAAGAGGCGCCTTTTACATCAGTGATTTCTCTTATCAGGTAGGACAGCTGCACTGTGAACTGTTTCTGAAACAGAGTACATTCAGCTAGAAAGGCTTCCCTCTTGATACAGAGCCCAGACTGCCCAGGTAGCAAAGCCATGCATGCTGTACCTCAGACCCATCTGCGTTGAAGTGGTCCAGCGCCTGTTTTCGGATTTCTCCCTTGATGGAACCATCCAGACGCTGTAAAAATAAACCACGAGAAAATCATAAGGTAGGAAAATCAGCTGCACTCAAAATAGAACAGAAGACTTGGAACCTTCCTCACTCCAAAACCCTCTGAGTAAAAATAACCAGAACACACTGGACAAGTGCCGTCCAGGGGCTATGCTTGAGCAGCACCCCCAACATGCCCCAAGCTCTCTGGTTACACACTCAAGCTCAGAAGCTTCTGGTTCTGAAGGCCTCCTAGGCTCATCCAAGGATCAGAATCGCTGCTAGGACATAAGGAAAAAGACGGCAACCGTGCTGTGCTTAGAGACGTTGTCTGATTCTCCATCTGTGGGTACTCAAGAAACTAGAACACACTACCGCTGGTCACCTCACAATTAGCTCCTGCAGAAAAGTGATGCTCCTAAGTTAATATGGCTGAAAGCTGCCCTGTTACTAACTGCTATATACATCAAAAATCCCTTTACATAATTTTGTCTGGAAGACATTTCCCCACAATATCGAAAACATTAAGCTGGTCATATACCCCAGCTTTCCCAAAAACTAAAGCGTTCAAGCAGCCAAAATGTATCCTCAAGAGAGCCTCTGGCATTTCCCAGCACGTACAATTCTTACATTAGACTGTATGTCAACTCTAGGTCCAAAACAATGTCACTGTAGACATACCATATAATATGGATACTGAAGAATTACTACCTGGGACTGGGGGCAGGAGGAGAAGGGGACGACCGAGGATGAGATGGCTGGATGGCATCACGGACTCGATGGACTCGAGTCTGAGTGCACTCTGGGAGTTGGTGATGGATAGGGGGCCTGGCATGCTGCAATTCATGGGGTCGCAACTGAGCGACTGAACTGAACTGAACGCTGTATATAAAGCATTTCTCACTCTTTAAAATCATTTCCATATTACAGCCCTTTAATCACCACTTGAGATCAACTACCTCATTTTACAGAGGGCAAAACTGACCAGACAGATGTTGTCCGCTAGCCGGTCATCAGTGGCGGGGCAAGGCAGCGTCTGCAAGGATGCACAGCTCAGCACTCTGCCCACCAAACCCAGAGCCACCTGAACACAGGCAGAATCACACGTGGGAACCCTCCTTCTTTCTGACTACCAAGTCTACCTGACAGCCCTGACCTAAAGATACGTTTTGAAATCAGAAAACCCAAATGCCCTCTTTTCAGTATTCTCACTAAGCAAAGGCATTAGGCATGATAACCTGAGCAGACACCTAACTACTCATTCTCTAGAGAAAAAAGTTAACATATCCTTATTTAACTGGATGCCAAAGGATGAGCCAGACCTGAAAGCACCCGGGATCAGATGTACTGAAAGATCACTAACTCCTTCTGCTGTGCTACTTCTGATAATAACCACAGTTTCAAAGACAGCTGCTGAAAGACCACACCAGGTATTACGGATATAACTAGGCCTTTCAGGATATTCTGAAAGACAATCTGCACTGAGTTTTAAAGCTTGGTCTTCTTAGAATCACTAGCTTCAAGTATCTTCAGTATCAGCCTAACTGCATTAGTCCATCTGAAACTAAAGAAAAACTTATTTAATAATTTTAAGTCATGCCTTAAATAAAAATCAAAGGATTAAAAAATATTAGGCCAAATGAATTGCACACATGCCTATACACAGATTACAGATCAGTTTTTGTTTTTTTATTGTCTAACATGCAGAAAAATACTATGCTAAAGAAACTCCTTCTTCCTCCTTATTTTTCTCCTAATCTTACTGGAGATTAATGAATGAAGACAAAAACCTTTAATTTTACAAAAGTAAAATTAAGACCCTCCTGGACTCTTAATCTCAATTTGTTTCAAACAAGAAAACTCTTTGTCTTCTACCTGAGGATAATTTAACAAGCAAAGCATACAACCTGGGAGGGAGGGAGGGAGGGAGGGAGGGAGGGAGGGAGGGAGGGAGGGAGGGAGGGAGGGAGGGGGGAGGGAGGGAGGGGGGGAGGGAGGGAGGGGGAGGGAGGGAGGGAGAGACCCTAAGTACGGAGCATCCTTACCTGGAAAGGGTAGTGCTTAATAGTCAGGTACTCAGCCAGGATATCCAACATCCTCACCATCTGAGAGAAGATAAGGACTCTGTTTCCTCTTTCTCGAAGTCTTGTCAACAGTTTATCTAATAGAATCAGCTTCCCACTGCTCCTGATCAGGGACTGAAGAACGAAAAGACATGATTATGATCAAAAGGATACTTCAGTCTGCCCTTCACCGCTTAGAGTCCATATTTCTAAAATCATCCTAAAGCTTCTGGAAGGCTTCTGCAATCTAGCTGACAAGCAACTCCTGAAATGCTCTTTACCTGGTATCTGTGACAATACACTTTCCAGATTTTCCCTAGCTATTTGGTTTTCCTCACCTGTTTTTAAAGCTTCTTTTGATGCTCCTTGAAGAGCCATCAAGGAGGAAAAGCAGTGTTCTGAGTAAAAGCATCTACAGAAATTAAACTGTCTGTAAGAAACTAATTACAAACAAGGTAGGCACACACCAGAAGAACTTCCTGTCCGTTTTCCCTTTCATTTTCTTCAGGGGGTTTAATCAGGTGACAGTGGTTGCAGCATTTCTTCAGTTCCATCACAATATTAAGGAAACCAGATGTGCTGCCTCTTGTTCCTTTCGCAAGAGCCTTGTAATTCCTGGTTAGAATCCATCTGCAAATTAAGACAATAATGACATTTTAGATGCACAGAAAGAAAACAGGGTATACCAGAAGATTATAAAAGGAAACACTATGACTGAGGGCATGGGGGCGGAGGGGAACTGAAACCACAAGGAAGGGTGCTTTATCTTCTGCCTCCTGCGACCTCAGCAGGAGCCCTCACACGTCTCCAGAGTTAGACCATTCAACATTCTATCGGGTATTCACCGTGGCTGAGCATAGGAATATTAAGAGAGGATAATAACAGTAAAAATTTGATGTGGGATGCAGGGAGCTCAATGATTAAGGTGCTCTGGGACAACCTACAGGCATGGGACAGGGTGGGAGGCAGGAGGGAGATGCAAGAGGGAGGGGACACATGTATACCTATGACTGATTTACGTTGATATATGGCAGAGACCAACACAATAACCTCCAATTGAAAGTAAATACTTTTTTTTTAATAAAGCCAAGGCAAAAATATATATATATATATATATACACACACTAGAACATATATTACATTTATGTATTTTATATAAACAATGACTGTCACTGAAGCTGTCTTTAATATAGTATAAAAGTGGAAATTAAGCTATCACAAATTAGAAAATCAGTTAAATAAATGAGATATATCAAAGACAGAAGCTACATATCCATTTAAATTGTGTACAGAATACAGTGCTCATGATGAGTATGTTTTACAACTCAGTTTGGAAAGAAGGGAGGACGGGATGGATGAATATTCACACATATTTCCAAATAAGCTCTAACCACAAACCCCAAAATATAAGAAACACTTTTCTTCTGCACTGTGAAATTTCTTTACACTTTCAGCAATCACATGTTTTAAGAACCCATCTCAAAGAGGGACGCTCAAAGACTATAGCACTATTTATAAAAGGCAAGTATTCGGAACTATCCAAATGGCCATGACTAGAGAACGAGTAACAAACTTTCCCACAGACCCACTATGCGGCTGTAAACAGGAAGGGCTGTCTGCCTCTGCACACTACTGTGGAGGGTCCCCAGCATAGCTGTCTGGCATCACTAAGTGAAGAAAGTAAGGTACATAAAAATGCATAGTGTAAGAAGAGAAAGGCCAGAAGAAGCTAGCGTGGATCTGCTTCTATTTTAAACATTAAAAATAAAGCAAAAGATAAACATTAAGTCTTTTAAATATAACAGTAATCATTACCTAAGGAGAAGAGAAACTGGAATGGCAGAGATAAGAACGGAAGGCTGGTCTTTGAACAGGCCAGACATGGCAGTCTTGGCTTTGGAGTTCTGCTAACTGTTTTAAGTAATCATCAACAACATTATACAGAGCAATTCCTTAAAAATAAATTTCCCTCTCTCCAACCATAAATAAACTGCTATTTAAATCTGTGTTGAGACTTCACTAAAAAGGCAGTTTACCTGTCAGCTCTCTCTCATGTCTTCCTGGCACTGATCTTAATCCCATTTGGGCCTGACTCAGCCAATGACTTACTTGTAATACTGTTTCTGAAGGGCTGACATCTCCACTCTGGAGAATCTGTTCCACTTTGGCAGGAAGAGATTTCTCCACATCTTTCTTCACTCTCCGGAGAAGGAAAGGCTCTAGCACCTTATGAAGACTCTGATAGCCATTCTCTCTCCCTTTCCCATGGTCTTCTTCAAAATCTTCCCAGAATTCAAACCTAGAGATAAAACAGAACAGTGTTACTCAATTACACAGAAGAAAAAAAAATTTTTTTCCCAATTAAAATTTCTTTCTTAAGGAACCAACTAGAAAAAAAAAAGTCTGTTAAAATAAATGACTCTTCTCTATAAGGATGAATAAATTTTATCTTTCACGAGCTCTTGAATGCAAGAGCGAGGAAAACAAAAAGGCAAGGGAAAATCAACTGAATCAATTTTGTAAGTCTATACTGGATAACAGCAGGTTTCCGATTCTGAGACTGGATTCGGGGTTCACAAAGTATTTCAGTAAATCATGCAATTAGTACATAAGTAACAAGTTATTAGGCAGAAAATTAATCATAAGCTGTCATTTAATAAGCTGCAATTTACAGGGAAAACAATATTCAGAGACAAAAGAATTAGTGGTGATATCAGAGCTGTCACCAAATGTAAAAATATGTCGTTTCCATCAGTTATCCTTACTGCCCACAGATTTAAAAGTTAATAGATCACAATGACAATCAACCACACAACCCCTAGACGAGAAGAATGATGTTAAGTGATACAAATTTAATACTAACAGAACTTGGAGGCACAAAATTTATTAATGAAATTTAAAAACATGTCACTCATAACAAATTCTGCCTGAACTCTACAGATCAAAGTTTCTCCTGTGTAAATATTAATTCAAGCACCTTTGGATCACTAACGGACCTGTGGCAGAAATTCAGTATGATGAAAGTTCTTTCAAAAATAAACACTGAAAGAAGTTTCTTTCATGGGGCTTAGAAAAATATACTCTGACTTGCCACATGAAAGCCAACAAAGCCTTGGAAGAAGCTGCTTAGTTTTGCATACAGGCTGAAGCTCAGTGGATGAGATGCTGCCCACAGTCTGCCTTCCGACACCAGGATGCCCTGCTGTGTTGAGGTCAGTCGAGTCCCAGAATTATAAATTCAGGACTCAACATTACCTAGAGCTACCATGTAATGAGATCTCTGATAAGAGAGAAAGTCAAAGACAGCAAATGCCAGCTCTGCCACTGGGCACAAGGATGTTAACTGTCTGCTGCCATTTCTGATCTCAGGAATGGCCAAGCAGGTCATCAGGCACCAGGAGCATCAGTTTCAAGCCCAGTGACACCTGGTAATGCCTGAAACAACAACAATGTTCAGAGAGGTAGAGAAAACAACCTTTAGAGGTAGAGATCTGAGAATACCATCAAAGCTTCTCCCTCAACATACCAAAGACACACTGTATTTTGCCATACTGCTATGAAAATACATTGAAGAATTAAAACTGATAAGAAGATTAAAAGAAACAATGTAAAAATGAGCTATCTCAACAGCATCTCAGGGCAAAATATGAGGCAACTGGAAATGAAAGACCATTCCCACACATCAGGCTATTCTGAAGAGTTGGGAGATAAATAATTTCAAGAGAATGTTTTAATCTATATAACACATTATAATTAAAACTACACTAGTCTAAAAACTTTTAAATAATAAACATTTTTTAAACAAGACTTACCGATCCTGTTTTAGGCAACAAATATTTTCAGCCACCTAGTGTATTCTTACTGCATTAAAGGAGTTAATATGAGGTATTATTTCTTAGATATATACTAAATTATTTACAAATTGCCCATGGCTGCTTTCTGTCTATGTGGCAGGTGAGCAGTTGTGACAGAGACCATACGCCTAGCTGAAATGTTTGCTACCAAGTTCTTTAAGAAAGATTTGCTGGTCCATGCACTGGACAATTGTCAATCTGTAATACCATGGATGTAACAGGTGAACTTACAATGATACCACAGCACAGCCTAAAGAGTCACTATTTTAACTATTCCTCTGCTAGTCAACTTCTGTGCTTAAAACATGCCTCTCACCAAAGTAGAAACAATTCTGCATTTTCCAGCCCTTGGGATTTTGGATAAACAGAAGCTCACTCTAGTGAGGAACAACAAAGAAGAAAATTAAATCAAAGCAGGGAGAACAGTATACTAGAAGTCCTGTGATAAATATGTGAAAGGAAAAGTGCAGAATAAAGTCACAGACTGGACGAGACAGCAGAAGCAAAACAACAGCAGCAAAGCACTGAGAGGTAAAGCCTCTGAAAATACTCGATCAAACTGAGGTATTTTGTAGGGTGGGTATGAGAGACACATTTGCACATGGTTATGTGTATACGCTGAATTCTTTGATGTAGTCATAGCTCTTTCTCACTTTAAAAGCAAGCCCCATACTTTGCAAAAACACTACATACAAAACACAGTGGCTCAATGATGCATATCTCTAGGAAGGGCAGCAACCACACACAGTAAGGGTGGGCTCCTGGTCAGAGCCACCATGCAGAAAAGGTGATTGGATGACTCTGCACAAAGGAAATACCATTTCAGGTGGTTAAAAAGAACACTAACTTTTGGATGCTGAGAACAATGGCCTATCACAGTTGAGGAAGGGGGGAGTTTTGAAGTTATGTGAGCAAACCTCTATTCTGTACAATTATGTTTCCTCAGTGGATCACCTCCCTAAAAGGAACAAACGGTTGTAGAGAGCCATAATGACCCTCAGGATCCACCACAAAGGGTAGGGGAAAAGTATCTCACAGAATTTGTCATCCACACAGCAAGCTCAGACGGAAATAAAAGAAGATCTAAATTCCTTCTTCCTTCTTATACATACACCTTCATGAAAAATGATTTTTTAAAATGTCTGAAAATAATAATGTTTTAAAAACAAAGTTTACAAAGAGAAAAAGCTCTTACATACACATGTTGTTACACACATGCATACACACACACACAGAGTGCATCTCTTAACTCCAATCCATCCTCCAATAATTATCCAACTGGCCACATGGAAAACTTTGGCAAACACTAAGTGAATGATCATCTCTAGTGGAAAAAGTAATTCAAAGTTCCTCTCTTCAATTATAAAAACAAAACCATAAAACTTTTTTCCAAAATGTAGCCCATGCTGTGTAGAATGCTGCAGTTGCTTAAGAGCAACAAAAAATTAATTATAACCATTTAAGAGTCGAAATCCCTACCATCCACTTCACTAGCCAAGTACCAAAGGACAAATCTTAGCTAGCCATTCACGGGAGGAAACTAAGCATCACATTTTTCTCTAGAAAATGAGCACGTTAAGTTCCCACAGGCCTCAAGGCTCCTACTATGCAGAATACTTCTACTTCATATCTATGGTTCTATGAAGAATGCACTATTTCTCTTTAGAATTTGAAGTTTCAAGGACAGGGGCCTGGATCACAGAAGACCAGAGACTGATCTCAGTTTATCCACTTATTAACCATATGATATGAGACACATCGATCTCAGTCTATCCACTTACTAACCATATGATACAATCTGAGGCTACAGATAGACAGTACATCAAAAGTCAGATACAAGAAAACAATATTTCAAGTAATACACTTGAAAATTTTCTTATCCGTTTCAGAAAACAAAGATTACTAGTAAGTGATACCCTCACTGTTTCTAACTTTCATTCATCATCTGTTTTATAGCACGCACATTTTGAAAAACACACTGTATAAAAACATGGGCTTCTGCTAATACATGATGGACAGGGTATTCATTACAGAATGGACAGCAGAATGTTTAAAAAGAGAAGGGGCAAACTGCCTCCCTCCTCAAAAAGGTGACTGATACTGACTTACAGAGCTCTGTGGGAGGAACAGCATCCAGGTGAGCAGCAAGTGAGACAGGCGAAAGATCAGCAATGAGATGGGGGGGGGGCGGGGGGAGGCGGGCAGAATGAGCAATGCGGGGAGACAGCAGGAACTCTCTCACACAGTGCTTCTCAACTGGTGGTGACTTCACCCCTCTGGGGGACACTCGGCAATGTCTAGAGACATTTTTGGTTGTCACAACAGAGGAACTGGGGTCACTCCTGGCATGGAGTAGGTAGTGGCCATGGATGCTGAACATCATAAAATCCAAAGGAGAGCCACCCCCCACTTTGCAAAAAGAATTATCCAGCCCAAAATGTCAACAGTGCAGAGGTTAAGAAACTCTGTTACAAGAGAAGGCAGAGGAAGGAGGGGTATAGAGGGGGGCCTCCACTCTCACAAGCATACTATAGTGAGGATGCCTGCAAAAGAAGGAAATAGTCTAAGCCTGTTCTACTAACTGCTGTAGTAAGAGCATATTCAGAGTAGTCAAGTTTCTCCGTCTTCTGAGGAGTCTTAAACTATTCTTCCAAACTAAAGGTGAAAAGAGAACAGCACAGAAAAATGAAGACAGAATTTGTGGGTAGAAGGCCTGCTTTACAAGAAATACCAAAACGAGCCCTTCAGGCTCAAGTGGCACTTGACGGCAACTGGACTGCATAAGAAGAAACAAAGATCATTAAAAAATGATAAAGTAAAATGGTAAATATGTAAGACTGTATAAATATACTCTCTTAATTTCCTTAAAACACAAGCCTGAATAAAGCAAGCAATCATTTATTCACTGTATTCTTGGGTTTACAACAAGGAAGGAAAACAGAGCTATATGCAGAAAAGTTGCTATATTTTACCAGAATTAAATCAGTATTAATTTTAAGAATATTTTGATAAGATGTATACACTAAAAACCTTGGAGCAACCACTAAAAACTATTTGTTGCAACAAAAGATGTCAGCAAGGAGAAAAACAAACAAACAAAAAAGAAATAAGACAAATAGAGGGAAAACAAAAGAGACCTAAATCCCACCATATCAATAGTTCCATTAAATGAGAATGAACTAAGTACTCCAATCAAAAGATAGACATTATCTTACTAGAGAAAAAGGAAAATCCAACTGCATGCTGTCTGCAGAAGACACGTAGACTCAAACAAAGAAACAGGATGACAGTAAACAATGGGAGATGGTGTGCTGTGCAGACAGTTACCAGGAGAGCAAGGGGCTAAAGACCAGAACAGACCCCAAGAGCGACGTGACAAGTATCCAGAGAGGAAGAGGGCAGGCTATGACGGTAACAAGGCCGATAAATCAGGAGCAGAGAACAAATACTGAGTTTGGCTAAAAAGTTCATTTAGATTTTTCTGTACGACGTTATGGAAAAACTCAAATGAACTTTTAGTCAACCCAACTTAAATGTGCACACATCTAACAACAGAACCCCCAAACTGACAGAATTCAAAGAAGTAGGTCATTCAACAACTACAGTTAAATATTAAAATACTTCAATTACTGATAGAACAACTACACATGGAGTCAGCAAGAGTCAGCAAAATACACAGAAGGTAGACTATTGACAAAGTTGACTTAACAGACAAGAATTCTACCCAACAAAAGCAGAACAAACATTATTCTTTTCAAGTATACATGGAACATTCTCAAAAATAAAAACATACTAAACTATATAACAAATAATTCATTAAAGCATGTGCTCTAAGGCAGAAGTAAACTACAGATCATTTGGAAAATAACACACTTTAAAAAAAAAAGAAATCCATGCACAAAAGAAGAAATCAAAAGAGCAATTAAAAAACAGGTGAAAATTAATTAAAACAAAAACAGAAGATAGCAACATTTATGGGCTGCAGCTACAGCAGTACAGGGAGGGAATCTATATCTTTAAGTACCTAAATTGGGAAAACGAAGAAAAGGTCTTAAATCAATAATCTAAACTTCCATCTTAAGAAGATAGAAAACAAGAAAACTAAATGAAAAGCACAGGGAGACAACAGTAAAAATGAGAGTGGAAATAAATGAAATTTTAAATAGAAAAAAACAAAACAAACCAATAAAATCCAAAGCTGGTGTCTTTGAAAACATCCCCAATATTGGTAACTTTTATCTATTATAAAAAGGCCAAGATACAAGACACAAACTACCATAATCAAAGATTATTTAGATCAGTATTGATCCTTGAAAAATTAAAAGAATTATGAGGAAATACTAGCTTTATGCCAACAAATTAAACAATTTAGATGAAATAAACTAATTCTTAGACACAAATTAACAAAAACAAAACAAAGTCGAGATGAAACAGAAAACCTGAATAGACCTATAACTAGAAATGGAAATATTCATTAAAATTTTCTCACAAAGAAAAGCCCAAGCTCACAAGGCACTGGTGAATCCTATCAAATATTTTTAAAAGTAACGCAAATCTTAACAAACTGTTTCAGAAAATAAAGGAGGGAATACTGTACAATTCATTCTATGATCCTGATATCAAAGCCAGAAAGACATCACTAAGACAAAAAACAAACAAACAAAAAAACTAAGTACCTCAGAAACAAAAACGGAAAAACCTTTAACAAAATATTAGCAAATTGAATCCAGAAACATATAAAAAGGACTCAACATTATGATCAAGTCAGATTTATCCCAGGAATGAAAGGCTGACAGTATCTCAACAGTAACTAATGCTATACACCACATGGGTAGAATATGGAACGAACACCATATGGTCACCTCCACAGGCACTGAAGAGCAACACATGGCAAAACCCAACACAGCTCAAGAGTTTGTAAAGACTCTTCAAAAACTAGCAACACAAGAAAGTTCCTCAGCCTTATAAAGGGTACCTACCTGAAATTCTGTAACATCCTACTCCCACCACTCTGCTCAACATGGAAAATTCTAGCCAATACAATAAAACAAGAAATAAAAGGCATCTACCTACACTGGAGGAATGAGGTACTACAGCCTTTACTTAAGAGAAGATGTCAGTCTAGTAAAGAACTTCAATCTAGACCACTTTTAAAAATTAAAAACCTCTTCAACTCATTAAGGGTGCTACATGGCAGAGTAGAAGGATGTGCACTCGTCTTTTCCCCGCGAGAACACCAAAATGGCAACTAGCTATTGAACAACCATTCACAGGAATGTGCTGAAACACAGATACCCCATGTCCAAGGACAAAGGAGAATAAAGTAAACGGTTTAACTTAAAATGGATGAAAGACTGAATAGACATATCAACAAAGATACACTAATGGCTAATGAACACATGAAAAGATGTTCAGCATTATTAGTCATTATAGAAACACAAGTCAAAGCACAATGAGCTATCACTATTTACCCACCAGAATGGCTAGAATCCAGAAGACTGACAATACCCCACAGTATCAGTGATGATAGAAATGAAAACTTCAAACATTTCTGATGGGAATGTAAATGGCACAGTCTCTTTGGAAAACAGCCAGTAGCTTAATACATACTTTATGAATAAACCAGCAATTCCATTCCCATGTATATAGTTATTAACAAAATAGCCCCAAACTGAAGCAACCCAAACATCCATCAACTGGTGACTGGATACGTATAGAATGGAATATGATTCCATAATAAGAGAATAACTCCTAATAAATTCTGTAACAGGCGAATCTCAAAATAATCATAAAGAAGCCAAAAACAATCTTATTAGGATTCAAGATGAAATTTTTAGAAAAGGTACATCTCTATAGAGATGAGAACTGTTTAATGACTGCCTAAGGCTAGACGCTGAAACAGAGATTAACTACAAAGAGGCAAGAAGGAATTTTCTGCGGTGAGGAACGTATTCTAAAGGTAGACTGTGGGGATGGCTACACAGTTCTATAAATTTACTTCAAAAAAGTTGATTTGTATACTTAAAATGGTACATTCTACGGTTGTTGCTGTTCAGTCGTCATGTCTAACTCTTTGTGACCCCATGGACTGCAGCACGCCAGGCCTCCCTGTCCCTCACCATCTCCCATACCACTTTCTATGGTACATACATTATATTCCAATAGGCTGCTTCCTTGAGCCATCCAAAACACGCCTTGCTCAGTTTACAGCACAGAGTAAGCTCTCAAGTCTTCTCCAAATTAAAAAAATTTAAAAAGTGGAGCATTTATCTATTAATTTGACAATTCTTAATTGAACTGTTTACTGCATGCCATATACTATTCTAGGTCTGTGGACCAAAGATGAATAAACAAACAAGATCCCTGCTACTTCTGAATGCATAATTTAATGGCATGCGATCAGTGAGGAAATAAAGGGGGGGAGGAGGTACCATATAGAAAATCAAACAGGGTATAGAAGATAAGCACGTCCGATAAGGAACTGCAGGTTCGCTGGTCATATAAGCTAAGGCAAAGATATTAATAAGTGACTTCTCATCTGAAGATGAGGAGAAAGAACATTCCAGACAAAAAGAATAGCAATGCTTGGACCCACACGTATATGTGCACGTTATCTTTGACAAAAGAGGCAAGAATATACAACGGGAAAAAGACAGTTTCTTCCACAAGTGGCGCTGGAAGTGGACAACTATGTGCAGGAGAATGAAATTAGGGCACTTCCTAACACCACACACAAAGATAAACTCGAAATGGATCAAAGACCTAAATGTAAGACCAGAAGCCGTAAACTCAAGAAAACACAGGTAGAACGCTGTATGACATAAATCATGGCAAGATCCTTTATGACCCACCTCCTAGAATCATGGAAATAAAGACAAAATAATTAAGTGGGACCTAATTAGACTTAAAAGCTTTTGCACAGCAAAGGAAACTATAATCAAAATGAAAAGACAACCCTCAGCATAGGAGAAAATAATAGCAAATGAAACAACTGACAAAGAATTAATTTCCAAAATATATAAGCAGCTCATACAATACTCAATACCAGAAAAACAAACAACCCAATCAAAAGTGGACAGAAAGATCTGAACAGATATTTCTCCAGACACACAGATGGCCAATAAACGTATGAAGAGATGCTCAACATCACTCATTATTAGAGAAATGCAAATCAAAACCACAAGGAGGCATCACCTGACCACAGACAGAATGGCCATCATCAAAAAAATCCACAAACAAGTACTGGAGAGGGTGTGGAGAAAGGGGACACGCCCGCACCGCTGGTGGGGATGTAAGCTGATACAGCCACTGTGGAAGACAGTATGAGGATTCCTTTAAAAGCTAGGAATAAAACCACCATGTGACTAGCAGTATCATTTCTAGGCATATACCCTGAGGAAACCCAAAACTGAAAAAGACACATGTACCCAGTGTCCACGGCAGCACTATTTACAACAGCCAAGACACAGAAGCAGCCCTGATGTCCATCGACAGATGGACAAAGCAGCTGTGGTACACATACACAACGCCCGTAAAAAAGGAGCACATGTGTGTCAGTTCCAATGAGATGGGTGCACCTAGAGCATACTCTACAGAGTGAAGTAAGCCAGAAAGAAAACCAAATATCGTATCTTAACACATATCCACAGAATCTAGAAGGAAGGTACTGATGCATCTGTTCGCAGAGCAGCAACGGAGAGGCAGACACAGAGAACAGACTTATGGACAAGGGTGGGATGAATGGAGAGCGCAGCATGGAGGCACGTACGCCAACATTCGTAAATAGACGGCCAATGGGAATGTGTTGTATGACTCAGGGAACCCCAACTGGGACTCTGTGATAACCAAGAGGGGGCAACGGGGAAGAGGTGGGAAGGAGGGGACACATGTACACCTATGGCTAATTCATGTTGACGTATGACAAAAATCAAACCAACACTGTAAACCAATCATCAATCAGTTAAAAACAATAATAAAATTTAAAAAGAAAATAGCAATGCTTGGCTTGTTAAAGCAATCAGAAGATAGCCAGAATGGCTGGAGCACAATCAGTGGTGGAGAAAATGCTAAGATGGGTCAGATGCTGAGTAGGGTATTCCACATTAGGTTAACAATTTAGATTTCAAGTATCATCAAACACCAATGGATAATTTTAAGTTTTATGAAATGTACATACCATCTCTCCCACAAAAATCTTTTCAGAAGACATCTCACAATTCTTTAATTAGGTACTTGTAACAAATCTGAAGTTGATGCTTTTATTATCAAAAGCTTAGATTTAAGATATTTTATTATGAGATTGTATACCTTGTATGAAAGTGAAGTCGCTCAGTTATGTCCAACTCTTTGCGACCCTGTGGACTGTAGCCTAACAAGCTCCTCCGTCCATGGGATTTTTCCAGGCAAGAGTGCTGGAGTGGACTGCCATTTCCTTCTCCAAGGGATCTTCCCGACCCAGGAATCGAACCCGGGTCTCCCGAACTGCAGGCAGACGCTTTACTGTCTGACCCACCAGGGAAGCCCTTGTATAGTCCATTCCAATTATACTGATGATGTTATAGCTACCAGGAGGTCTGAAATGTTTTCTATTTATCAATTACTTACTCCAAAGCATTAAACAATTCAAATGCTTGGTAGACAATATGCTTTCTTCCTTAATAGACTGATTTCTGAGCTTTCTATCATTTGATATAAAACATTTCACATTTTTATTGCTGCCTCAGTTCAATGCTTTGCTTTCCCCAAACCATGCCATCTGTTTTCCCTAAGGTCTGCTAAAAAGTTAGAAAGCATCGGCATTTCAGACATTCTAGCATCTTTTGAAATACATAGGAAGGAGCTTACTTCTCCGGCATAATAAAGTGCAGCAAGGACCAGAGCTCTTTGAGGGAATTCTGAAGAGGGGTCCCCGTAATCAGGAGCCTATGGTTGGACTTGAAATCAATCAGAGTTTTATACAATAAAGAGTCATCATTCTTCAACCGATGGGCTTCATCCACTCCCAGAAAGGCCCAGTTTATACTGCCCAGCACAGTCTAAAGTAAAAACAAAACAGAACGAGCCACCAGGTCAGAAGGGAACCTAAAAATACTTTCAAGTGTTAATTATCTCTGTACAATACCATCACAAAGGTTTACACATAAACATTTATTCTTCACTGACTTAAAAAGTATTTAAGACTCTTGTTTATTCTGTTAGTTGCCAGACTGGTGTTTACTCAAAAGAGCAGGTCATCCTCTAAAACCTACATGGGGTCTTTTAGGTATCGCTGCATGCCTCAAAGCAAAACACGAAAACTGGTATGCTGGGCAAAAACACGAAAACAAAAACTCAAGATTTTGCAGTCTCTCCTTAATTAAGATTCTTCTCCACCTATTCTCCATCCCAACCCTGAAGCACAGAAACACCAAGAGCCACAAGCTTGTTAAGAGGCACAGCTTGTAGACAAGCTGAACTTGTTTACACCTATCATCATGAATGGGTCACTTGGCACATCCATTTCATAGTAATGGTAGAAAGGATAAGTTAAAGAGCTTCATTTTTCTGTCCTCTTCACAGAGACCATTCACAACATCTGTTCTGGAGAAGTGCTTAACAGTAAGATGGCAAACTCCTGAGAGGCACTCAAGACCAACTTCCAGTGACTGACTAGAATCTCCTATCAGGTATGGGCCTCAATACCCTTTTATCTTGTCTTATTCAATTGCCTTAGGTGACCCAAGGTCCCCTTCAACTGTAAGGTTCTAGGGTTTTATATATATATATATATAACCTTAACATTCTTCATGGATTTTCTGTTCTTCATTTGTTTGCTTTTTTAAATAAAAACAAAAAATAACATGGCAAGGGGGAGGCAGAAACCGCACCATTTGGACAAGTCACACTCCTGGGTTACCAATTACATACCTTATCTTTTAAGAGGATCTCATATGTTGTTATAAGTGCATTGAACTTTAGCCTTTTGGTCTGAGAGTGAATCCATTCATATTCTCGTATCTATAAGAGAAAATAGAAATTAAGACACAATTTCTACTTTAAGCTTTCTATATCATCACCAAGTCTTATGACAGATGCAACAAAATATGCAACAAAAACTAAATCTGATTAGAACTTAATGAATACTTTATACATTCTAAGCTGATCTAAGCAACCAAAGCACAGAGCAATACAACTTAGAATTAAAAGATCTATTACGGAGCAGCAAAAACTTTATTGACAGAATTCAGTCTTCTCTCCATATTCCCCTGCCCCAATACGTTTGAGAAAAAAAAATGCATTTCATGAGCAATTAAACCCTGGTGACTTGAACTTATCTAGAGATCTTCCAGAATGAGAATTTTCTTAAGGAAATATAATTTGATTATTCTTTGGGTAGGGCATACTTTTATTAGTAAATAAAACAAATTCTAACTTCTGACTTGGTCAGAAATTTCATTAATCATACAGCAGTAAGATGTGGCCCTGAAGAAGAAGGAAAGGGAGGCTTACAGGATAAAAATACAACCTAATAAGAATGAAAATAACATCAATGCAAAGAAACAAAAACTAACACATTCATACCAAAGTATAAAGTACATAACTGGACACCCAGCAAGCACAGCGGCCCATGACAAAGCTCCCGCAGTTTGGTTATCAAGTTAGGAATGGAAAATGGGTCAAGGAGAGCTTGAGAAAATCACCATCAAGTGGGAAGGAAGAACAAAGAAAAGGAGTACTGGGAAGAAAAGAAAGTGTCCCTGACCCCACAATTATTTAGAGTTCTTTTCTTTGTCCTCACCTTTCAGTGCAGTGGTGTTTAAAGCAATTCTACATAATCTAGATTTTCTTTTTAATGGTTAACAGATGGATCAACAAACTGAGGAACTATTATGTACTTAGAAACTCAAAATTAGACCAATGAAATCTGCCAGAGTTTAGGTTAGGCAATTTCAATGAAACTATCTGATATAAATAAATTTGAGTTAGCACAATAATACATGGTGAGGATTATCAGCAACTCCCTAGAAACAGTTCATTCCAAAATACATCCAGTGGTGAAAAAGCCCAGGTCTGGGATTGGACACATCCTTGTCCCAACCCCAGCTCTGCCACAGTCCAGCTGGCCTGAGGACAAGTGTTAACCTCTCTGTCAATTTTCTTCATCAGTTGATTAGAAAGAATATCATCTACTTTAAAGACTATCATAAGGATTATAGGTAATATATATGAAGTACCAGCAGAGGGCCTGGCACATAGTACCTTAAAAATGTTAATCATTATCAAGAAAAGATCTGTCAAACAAAGATAAACTTAAGCCCCTGTGTTCCAAGTTCCTGATGCTCAAGTTAACTTTGATATCAGACAAATAATTCTCATGTCTGCTGCTCTGAAATAGCTATCCTTTTACCCCTTTCTTATAAATTATACAACTATCTCATTTTTTTAAAGTTAGGAAACAAATTCTAAGAACTAAATTATTTTCAGTAGTACCTGTCGAATACTATTAACATTTCATAAGGCATAAACTCTATCACATAATCCTTTATAAATAAAGTGGTCTTGAAAGTACACAGAAAAGAAAGAAGAAAAATTTAATACTGTAATCCAACTAGGAGAGGTTCCCGTTCATGCACTGCTGTTGTTTTTCTTTACAAAGTAAACATACATTTTTAAGACTATCAGAATTGTATTTTTGTGATACAGAAATCTAGTATCAGGGGCATAGCACAGTATCAGAAGCACAATTTTTACTAAAGACTATAATAGCTTTAGGTCAATTTCCAAAATACATTTATAACACAGATTCTATCCCAATTCTTTTTGTTTACACACCGTATTTCTGCTCATCAGGTCACCTATGTAAACCACTACGTTAATCTCTGGTGCCCAGATTTCAAACTCCCTCTGCCATGAGGTGAGGGTGGATAAAGGGACGACTATAAGAAAGGGGCCATACAGCTGGTGTTGGTGGAACAGGTAGGAGAGGAATGATATGGTCTGGATGGTCTTTCCTAGGCCCATTTCATCAGCAAGGATTACACTGTTACTTCTGCAGAAAGAAAAAGATAAAAACAGAAAGATCATCAGTTCACACACAAAACACAAAACAGTACATGCACAATCAGCAGCGGCATCAAGGCCTCACGACATCCCTCAGCAAGACATAGGTTTCGAGGCTCCAATGTCTCTCCTCGCCTCTGCAAGCAAGTCTCCTACATCGGAAGACAGCAGGGTAACAAGTAATCTAAGTATAATCGAGGTCTGGATTACTGTAGAGCCATTTAGATCATGTCCTTTATCTTGCATTTTGGTCTTTTCCATCGACCTCTTATGACAGAAGGCAGGTTTGTAATAGTGGTGTAAAGCATATGACCTGGGCTCCACCAATACAGACAGCAGAGGCAGGCAGACTACCCCACCGCCGGTGAGCCCTTCAGCCTTACAGTCACAGGCCCTTGTTCAGACTGCCCACCCATTCCACTGCCTGACACTAGGCTGTTTAATGTTGTGATCACTACTCTCCAGACCTACATGCCACAGGTGCACAGAGCTTCTTTTAAACATGCTAATATCTAGCAGGAGTAGGCTGCAGATCAGGTCTCTGAATCCCACCCCAGATCTGCAGAATCAGAGTATCTGGAAAAGGGCTCAGGACTCTGTATTGTTGACAAGCACTCCTGGACACATTGTAATGTGGGTATACTCCTTGGACCACACTTTGAGAAACACGGTTCTGGGAGAGAGGCAGGATTTCAACAGGGTGCTAATAGGAAAAGACTATCCAGACACTAGGAAAACTTAATTAATTTGAGCTAATTTAAACTTAAAAAAATAGCCAGAGTTAGGAAGTATGTTCTGGAAATAGAAAAGAGTCCATTTGGTAGGAAACCAGGGATGCATATATGCCATAAGGTTCAAAATATAAAAAGGTTCTTGAAAATCAGGCCATGGGAGGTTTACATATGTACAATACACGCTTAATCAGTAGACCAGAGAGAACAAAAACTAACATCCAAGTTAAAGAAAACTAACTGATCAGAAAAACAAGACACTTAATTCACCAAGAAGACATCCCTTTGAGTGATTTCCCTCTTATTTCTCTCACCTTTTCACACCACTGTGGAGGAAACAGCGTTAATTTTCTGCAACATTTCCTCTCCCTAGCAAACTGCCACTGTCCATTTATACACATGAAAGGAGGTTTGATCTGCCTGTTTTTCTGGAACTAGACCAAAACAGCAGGTTACTTAATGTAAGGTTCCCACAACCAGGGCCCAGTAGCTAACTGGGCCTTTTTCAGCTGATTCTGAATTAATGAGTTTAAAGACTCTACAGGGTGTGACTCTGGACGAGGGATCCTAAGAGTCCTGAAGTGTAAAGCAAGAGGGTTAGTTACACAGCTTCTAAGGCTCCACTTAGCTTATAATTGTCCTTTGGGAAAGTCACATCTCACTATTCTCTGAAACAAAAATAATTTTCCAGCAATCGAGAACAGTAGCTACCTCAGACCTCCATTCTCAGATCTCCATGTTAAATATTACATAAATTTTAACAAGACAAAAACAGATGGCTCAACTGGGAAAGTCACATAAACGCATCTCTGGAATGAAGAGCCATCTTTTCAGCTTTGAGAAAAGTAGTTCACATGTCTTTGCTTTCAAGCTGTAGTCTAACTCTGAAATAGGAATTCTTGCTTTGCCACCATATACTGACGAAATTAAGAGTTGACATCCGGGGAAGGAATGTGCAGACAGACACAAGGTGCTTCCCATCCCTCCTCCGCCTCTCTGTGCCACCATGATGCTGCACGTGAGCGTCCTGGCTGGCGCTCTCAGGAACACCAACAGTGCGGAGAAGAGAGGCGAACACCAGGCACCTATCAGACCGCACCCAAAGCCACTCTCAGGCTTCTAACCACGATGATGAAGCCTGGTTACTCTGGCAAATGTGGAATCATCCATGATCACTGTGCTGTAAAAGTTGTTGAGAGCCTCACAGGCAGGCTTTGTAAGTGTGGAGTGACCAGCCCCAGATTTGATGTGCAACTGAAAGATCTAGAAAAATGGCAGAATGAACTGCTCCCCGTCCCGTGAGTTTGGTTTCATTGTACCAACAACCTCAGTGGGCATCATGGACCATGAAGAAGCAAGATGAAAACACAGGAGGGGAAACTTTGGGTTCTTTTTCAAGAGATATAATACATATGTGCAAATAAGACACCTTAAAGGGGTTAAAAAGGTACTTTTCACCCTGTGTGTTCTATGAGGACAGGGAAATCCTGTCTTGTCTTGTCTACATGGGTTCCTAATGCACAATAATTAGGGAATACTTGAGTCTGCAACTGAATTTGGTGAATAAAATTCATGAGTATGGTCCTCATTGTCTCACCTCTCTCTTTTTTTCTAAGACTATGGTAATCTTATTACAAAAAGTGAAGGATAAATTTACAACTTCAACTGTCAAAAAACTTTCTCTAAATGGGATGGCCTATATAGCAATTGGGGAGTGGGGGAATCACAAGACTCTTTAGCACCAGTATGTAAATTAGAGAGCTTCTCTCGTCTTGGAATAATTCCTTCCACACCAAAAATTTGGGCAAATTACCTTGCTATTTATGCTCATGAATAACATAGCATGACACAGGTTGCTGGCTATTACCCTCCCAATAACTAAAGAACAAAGTACTTTTTACTTCAGGCTAAAGTGGTAATTACACATACAGGAAAATTCCCAGAAGTGATTTCTCTTAAACACACACACACACGATTTCTTCTCTTAAACACACATACACGATTTTTTTTTTCTATAATATACAATGGACTTCCCTTGTGCTCAGTGGTAAGAATCCACCTGCCAACCCAGGAGACATGGCTTCTGGGTCAGGATGATCCCCGGGAGAAGGAAATGGCAACCCACTCCAGTATTCTAGAAAATCCCATGGATAGAAGAGCCTGGTCGTCTACAGTCCATGATATCCCAAGAGAGCTGGACACGACACAGTGACAAAGACCAATAATAATATACAGTGGGGCTTCCCTGGTGGCTCAGATGGTAAAGAATCTGCCTGCAACACAGAAGACCCAAGTTCAATTTCTCGGTTGGGAAGATCCCCTGAAGAAAGGAATAAAAAGGAGTAATCCTTTGCATCTAACAGCCAGAAACAGTAGAGAAAACATCAGACATAGTTTTCTACGTACTTGCACCAGGAGTGAGCAAGCCAGTTGAGACCTTCCAGCTGATAATCTCGGAGCTCCAGATTTTCTCCTCCTAAATATGCCGGTTGTTTCTTTAAAGCCACAAATCGTGGTCTCTGCTTCAGGGCCTAAAATGCAGAATTGAGCAAAGAGCAGGTGTGAAGAAAACCTTCTTTCTGTTCATATGTTAAAATGCCAGCCATGATTTCTGCATGCTACACTAAAGCGTAAGAACTGAAATTTCACATCTGTGTCACCAACCACACCCAACCGACCATGAGCTCCTGCATCGCTGTCTACATCCGGAAAGCCAGACTGCGGCCTGGGATGATGTTAGTTACTGCTTCCTCCTGAAGTAAGCTTGTGGACATCATTACACAGCACTTACTCTGCATCATCTCTGCAGCGGGGCAGCGAGTCACTATTTTCCTCCTGGCGTTACCTTACTCTATAAGCAGCATAAAACAACGCCTCTGGGAAGGTCTGTCTATGCCACCACAGCAGCGTCTGTCAATTCTGAAACGTGGCCCACCTCCCAAGCCCCAAGTCTGTGATTCTGGCTTTCTGAAGGAAAAGATGCTGCTCTCACCTCCAGAGGTGTGAAGATCTGGCAGTCTAGTAAAGCCATGACTCTATGGTTTGCACAAAACGTGGATTCTACAGCCAAATCAATTTGGGAAACACTGGGTTAAAAGTTACATACATCCCATGGCTCGTGACTTTTCAGAGTCTACTGTGTTCGCGGATGTCGTGAGCTTACAGGAGCAGCTCATTCAGGAGTGCGTCCCAAAGTGACTTGCCCACAAAAGCCTTTTTTTGCAGGGAGCATTTCTCTGAAGATGAGCACTCTCTGGAATGAGTGTCATCCTACTAAAGTATTTGATAAGGTAATTAGTGTTTGTCTCAGCTCTCCTCTGTGAGCAGCTGGCAGTCAACAGAATCAGATGCCTTACTCACAGCTGTCCGCTCCCGCCAAGTCTCCCCACAAAGCTTCTCCCGTCTGACCCTTCAACCACTGCTACTTCCCCTCATCCTCACAGCAACTCTCCCTTCAGGGGCTTATTCTACATCTTCCTGGTGGGACCTTCTGGCTTTAACAACTACTTATTCTGGAGTCTCCAACACAGAGTCGTTAGATTAAGCTTTCTAAATGAAATACTGTTTCTGGCCTGCTGCTCTGCTCAAGAGGGCAGGCTTATCAATACCCACAGGATAAAGTCAACATATCCTTCAAGGTATTCAATACACACACACTTTGATTTGTCAGTATCACCTCCCTCTTCCAACCCCAAGGCCCAGTGGTCCCCAAACTACATGACAAGAACATCTTTCTGTTAGTATCTTTCATGAAAGGGCAATAACCTGGGCCTCCTTTTATTCTGTCTAACCAGCTCCAAGCTATCCTTCAAGGGAAAGGCACTTCACGTGCTGCAGCTTCCTCTAGCTTTAAAAGCCCTTCAATGGTCCCTGTGGCTCACTGGCTTCTGCCTCTGGACGTCGTCACACTCACTGACCTCCAATGCCACACTGCTTTTTACAGGGACAGGTTTGGTGCCATGAATCTGAAGACAACCTCTTGGACAAAGAGGCCATGTCTTACATATACTTTTATTACTGAGGACCCAAGCATTCCACTTCATACAGGGAATAAATACCAACAAAGACAAGCATCTGTACAACCAGTCTAGCAAATAAGAGAGCCTGTACAGATCCTTGTCTTTTGTAGAATTCAGAGTCACTTCCCTTTCCCATCACTTCTTTCAAGGAGTCTCCACAATATCTCTGAACTAGATATATCTAACTGTATAAATAAGATGAAATGAGTCAGTAAAGCTATTATAGAACATATCCTCCTCTCCTGTTTTAATGGTTTTCCGCTGATACCAAGATTAGGTCATCTTCCACTTCAACATGAGAACTGTCCTTTACTTCTGCAGTCTTTTCTCTTCCCAACATCTGTGTGTGTGGCCAGACCTTTTCAGCAATACACCTTTCCCCTGAAAACTCAAAAGCCAGCAGTCAGCACACCTTGCATTCTCTTGTGGGGATCGTTTTTGAGTTGTTGCGACTGTGGAAGCTGTCGATGCAGCTCTGGAATTTCTTTCCGATCAGGGCTTCATCTTCCCAGCTGCACTCTGAATAGGGCAGTCCCATCCACTTGCATAGATATTCAGGTTCGTTGGAAGGGGCCGGCTTCCGGCTGTGAGCTATTTCACATATAAAAATTTACAGATCAGCAACTGCCAATTAAAGGAGAGGAGTGACATTCTGTTTTATGTGTACCCAAGGCAACACCACGTGGCAAAACATGAGCTGCTCTTAGACAATATTTATAAACAAGATCTCTCACTTACCTGGAAAGTCTGTTTGACCCAGTGTAGATTTGCTTGTCTTCACAGCTAAATAAATGGAAAATTAGGTAAGTTATCACCAAAACCAAGAAAACAGTGACATTTCAGGTCCTGTGAGGAAGAGGACAAATATACTCTACACATCCTAAAAAAATAGAGACAGCCGTGTTGTTCTCACGACCCTGTCTGGCCCCATTTCTCTGTCTCCCCACCCCCGCCTGCGGCACCACCACCCCTTGGATTCATCCCCCTGGGCCAGGCCTACTGCCGAGCTGAAAGGACCAAGCCCGAGTCCTCCCTGACGGGCAACCCCACCTATTGCCCGAGCCACGTGAGTCACCTGGTGCTTGGCATGCCTACCCTCTGGCTGCCACATCATCGGCAGGCCTTTCTCACTCTCCTCTGCTGGTTTCTTCGTGACTTCCAAAACTGGAATGCCCTCAGACTTCTGCTCTCATCATGTATACATTTCTTGATGATCTCATTAAACCTTAGGCTTTAAATGCTATCTACACACAGATAAATTCTCCAGCTAAGACTGAGTTCTAAACTCCAGATTCACATACTCTACAGCCTTCACAATAGTATCCACTTAGATGACTGTGAAGTATATAAAACTGACAAACTAAGCTCTTGATTTCTCTTCCCTTAACCTTGCTATTTCAGTAAATGGTGCCTCCAACCTCCTGTTTGCTCAGGTCAAGAACACTGACACCACCCTTGCCACTTTCGTCTTCCCCCATCTCCAAATCTACCAGCAAGTCTTGTTAGTTTTTCCTTCAAAATAAATCTAGCCATCTGACTATTCTCCAAAATTACACCTGCAAAAATGCATTTTTTAATATCTATACATTACTCCCAAAAAGAAAGTTCCTTTATTCTTGGAACTCCAACACTGCTTAAATGAGTTTCCATGTACTTACCTATTACTCTTTCTACGATCTGATACTGTTTGTTCAGCTCCGAGGCCAGCTCTTGTTGGCAGTTGAAATATTCCACATCTTCAGGAGAAACCTTCCCTAACCTGGCCAGAAGTCAAACAGGAAAAGTATGTACTAATTAGATCTGGAGAATCCATACTCATCTATCATTGCAAAGTCAAAACAGGAAAGCAAGCTTAGTCTTTACTTACATATGTCCCTTTAGTAATCTTGTACTAATAATTAGGCCAGAGATTTTAAGAAAAACATGTAAGACTTGTAGAAAACACTGAAACCTCAGACTTAAAGGACACACCAGTTGTTCTTGCTAATGTGGCCTGTTTATAAAGAAACCTAAAAATAACTATTTTGTGTGATGAATTCATGTGATCTGTAATAAATTCATATATCTTAACAGACAAGATTTATAAGAAAAGATGTCTTTTTTTCATATATGGTGGACTTGAGGAGTGATTAAATGTTGACATTTTTAGAAAATCAATTATTCTCAGTTATAAAACAACACCAGCAACTTGAAATTAAATACTACTATAACTTTCAAGGACTTTCAAAATTCTAATAATTGTTTTACAAACTACCCATACCTCAGAGATACATATTTTCGATTTTGACTCAAAGAAAAAAGCATCTGATTTACTGAAATAGCATATTCTGCACAGTAATAAAACAGGAATTGGAACGCATTTGTCCCTATTCCTAACACTAAATAACCTGATCACATGATACTGAAGCATTTGTCTCCAGGGGGACCTTACACTTATATCAGTTTAGGGGTGTGGGTATTGTGGCCCCACGTTTCTTGTACAACTTGATATGTTCAAAGCTATAAGTAAGCTAAAAACCACAAGGTTATCACAGTTTCAGAACATTCCTGTCTCATCATTTCTATAAACTGTAAAACCAAGATCAGTTTTAAATATACCATATCCCTGAGAGTTCTAGAAGACTAAACTCCTGACAACCAGGCTATGCCAGCACAATCAGAGAGAGTAGCAAGGTGCTTAAGGACATGAGCCTTGGGCTCAGGCTGCAGGAGCCCCAGTCCGGGGCCCACAGAGCTGCTCTGTGGCTCACTCTGCCAACAAACAACACTCTACAAATCTCACAGGCTTACTGTGAGGACTGACGACAAGATCAGGTCTGAAAAATGCCCCATTAACTAGTTGTTATTATTAAACTCTACAGACTTCCTGGCTATACATAAAAATATGTTTTATCTTCAGGTTACAGTTTTATAAAAGGTAACCATGGATGCCTCCACATTCATTCAGGTGACAGAGGCAGAATTTGATATTCTAGACAGTCACGTTCTCCACTATTTAAAAACTCTCCCTTCCCCCAGGCTGCAAATGTATTTCTTTTATCTAGGAAAGGTAATGTACCATTGCTTGATTTCATCCTCTTTCTTCTTGAAGTTCTCTAGTTTTTTTAGGCCCTTCACTTTCTGTTGCTGTAAGGACTCTTCACTCTCCCACGTGCTGTGGATATATGACCAGCCCTTCCACTTGATGAGGTACTGGACTTCGCCTTCATCCTTTTCAGGGTCAAAGTCGCTACTAGGGTCTCCATTAGCTTCGACTGCATATACAGTGGTAGAAGCTCCAGTGGCTACAAAAAGATTCAGTTAAATTTTAAGAGGTCTATGAAACCAGACCCTGAAAAGCTTCCCAAATACACAGTTGTCTAAAGAGTCTCTTTTCGGATGAAGTACCAAAATCTTTTATCTTCAAATATGCAGAAATTAAACAATACAGAATGAATATGCCCAGCAATTTCAAATGTTTTCAAGATGCAAGGCCAATTTTTCCCATTTAAACATTCTAAAATTTGCTGGTGAAATCAAAGAAATCTTTGTGTTCAAACACAATAAACGTGGAACAGCAACATCCTTTTGTTTTGGTCCCTACCAACTCAGGCTAAATACGTAAAATTTGGGCCTTCTGAGCAGAGAGAAAAAGTAATCTGTCAGCTTCCAATGGCAGGGAAGTGGCAGCAGGAACCACGTCTAGCCGCAAAGGTGGCAAGAAGCAGGCTAAGGAGATGGACAAGGAAGCAGCAGCATTCAGGCAGGCACGGAAGAGCGGCAGAAGGAACTCAGGAGCTGAGAGCAGAGGCACAGGGAAGGGCCCCGGCCGCAGGGGGAGTCATCTGCATTCCCTGCCCTAACACTGGTTGCCACCTATAGCAAGAATGAAGCACTGTCTTTGCATACCTCCTTTCTTTCCCAGCCTTGAATCTAAGACCTTTTCAATAGTTTCACTATTATCCTGCTGTTCATCAACTCCTTCTCCAGTCATTTCAATGAGGTCATCTGAGTCAGTCTCAAAGTCATCGTCTTCTTTGTAACTGTATGAGGAATAATGCCGAATAAATAAGAAATTATTTTTTCAGATCCAAAATCACCATTCAGGCAAAACAAATACAGTATTGTAAATAAATAAATAAAATAAAATCACCATTCGTAAGATCATTAGGACAACCCTTTTGGCTCCAACATGGTGTTTTGCAGATCAGCCACGATAATGTGGGCTCAAAGTTCATTTTTGTTCCTGCTTAAAGTATTACTGCATGTTCATAGATAGCGGCAGGAAGGGCTAACTCATATTTCAAAATAAAAACTGACTAAAGTGATTTTTGTAAGCAAGACACAGAAAACTACAAGGACATTCTTATGTTTTCATTTTTTAATGACATCATTATTATTATAAACAAAGAAACAACTACAAAGAAAGAAAATGCATAATGAAAAAAATTGCCTAATGAAAAAACTGGTTCTAAGATTAACACATCAACCCTGCATTTTGTCTCCCAATAACAAGAATATGAAATTTAAGTCTTCAAATCACTGACCATGCTTCCTGGTACTAAAAATATTAAAACATAACCTTCCACCATATTAACAACAAAGGGTTTGGGAGTTACAAAAGAGAAAAACACAATGCTGGATGCAGTACAGCTAGCTACAGGGGGAAAAAAGTGCTAAGCTACACGTTAGTATATTCAAAACCCAGTCTTAGCTTTCAAATTATTAACTGGATTCATTTAACAGGTTATTAACAACCTCAGGATTCAGCTTCACCATCTTTAAGTAGACCAAAAGAAAACTATGTACCCTCTAAAATGAAATTAAATGCTCTCTGACTGGCATAAAGTAAAATATGTATGTTTTATATCTATTCCTTTATTTCATTTTCTATTAATTATTCATATACTATCATAACCTTGTTAAGATTATTACATCCAAGTAACATTATATAAAGAAAGTGAAAGTCGCTCAGTCGTATCCGACTATTTGCGACCCCATGGACTATACATCCAGGGAATTCTCCAAGCCAGAACACTGGAGTGGGTAGCCTTTTCCTTCAACAGGGGATCTTCCCAACCCAGGGATCAAACCCAGATCTTCTGCATTGCAGGCAGATTCTTTACCACCTGAGCTACAGGGAAGCCCAACACTATATAAGCTGAAACTCAAAAGAATTTATCTGATTGAAAGTGCAATTCAAAAATAAGACTGCAATCCAAATGTCTTTCCTAAAAAATAGTACTATACCTTTATTTTTATCATTTTCTTGGCCAAACCACAGGGTATGTGGGACCTTATTTCCCCAACCAGGGATCGAACCTGCAACCCATGCATTAGAAGCATGGAGCCTCAACCACTGGACTGCCAGGGAAGTCCCAAAGAATGGTATCAAATGAAGACAATGTCACTACCACTCAAGCAAACGTGACCTTGAAGTAGTTCTCTTCATAGGGATGAAAGCTTGATATGATTTATCACTATTTTTTCCATTTTCCTATTGGCCAGGACCATTCTTTTTGAAAGAACCTTTCTGAATACAATCTCAAGACAAAGGTCATTATTTTCATCTGTCAAAGGCCTGATCCTGGACTTAGCAAAAGCAAGCTCTAGTCAGTTACACTACACCCCTTCCTCTCACTAATGAAACCCTTCCGGGACATCACCTACCTCACATTTTTAGCTGCTCTGCGGCGCGTCTGCCTTTGGGAGCTTCATCATCTTCATCCTCGTCATCAGAAGAATCTTGCTTTTTCCTCTTTCCACGCTGAGTCTTAGGTTGCTTTTTAACACGAGGTTTGGGCACTGTTCTAAAGTGAGAAAAGGAAAAATGGCCAAGTCCTTATTTCATCATTTGGTGTCTACTTCAAATTTATATAACTGTACTTCCCAGAGCAGGGCTCACCATAGAGATTAACCAAGGGAATGTTAAGACACGAATATTCCCAGGCCCTGTTCCGTGTGATTCTAGTTCATGAGAAACCCACTTCACTAGGAACATGAAAATGGTTCCACTGCTGACGCCTCCAGCCATTTATAGGAGACACCCTCGGCCCACTGTAACGGCAGGTTCCACATCCATGGACTTAACCAACCATGGATCAAAAAACTTATCTGGGGGAAGAAAGTCCACAAAGTTCCCAAATGCAAATTTTGAAACTGCTGACCGTTCACAGCAGTTTACATAGTGTTAACATTGGAGCAGGTGTTAAAAGTAATCAACAGATGACTAAAAGTACATGGTGGAGAGGCCCCGGCTACACGGAAATACGACAGCACAGCATTTCATGTAAGGAAGGGACCTGAGCATCCACAGATTCCGGCATCTATTTAACTCAAGGCTCCTGGGACCCATCCCTGGCAAGGATGAAGGGAGGACTGCACTGGGGGTTCTCGGGCAACGACCCTCCACTGCTCCTCAGGACCACCTGACACAACGACACACACAGCCTGTTGCTGAGGACAGCTCTCTTCTGGGCAATTTGGAATTATCTACCGAAGTTACTAATGTAACCATTTTAATTCTGGGACTAAGTAAAAGATACAAACAGATATAAACCGATACAGGCACAGTAAACTATTCACTGTGGTATTTGCAATAACAAAAGACTAGAAAAGTGGAAACTAGATCAATAAACGGAATACTTGTTATTGTTGTTCAGCCACTAAGTTACGTCTGACTTTTCTGCAACCCATGGACTGCAGCATACCACGCTCCTCTGTCTTCCAGTATCTCCCGGAGTTTGCTCAAATTCATGTCCCTTAAATTAGTGATGCTATCTAATCATCTCATTCTCTGTCATCCCATTCTCCTTCTGCCTTCAATCTTTCCCAGCATCAGGGTCTGAAAACAGAATACCATGCGACCATAAAAAACAATGGAGGGAGGAGATTTTCTGCGTGTTGGTAAGGAAAGATTTCCAAGAGAGAGAATGAAAGAAAAACGCAGCAGAAGATGCATGGAATGTTATCATCTGTATAAAGAAGTAAAGGACAAGAAATAACTACACACATTTTTTCTTCCATGTACATAAGACACCTTGGAGACCACCTGAGAGACTGCGCCCTGCCACAGACCACGGGCACAGCTGAGGAGACCAGCCCTCTGCAGGCGGCGCCTCCCCTGCCACAGACCACGGGCACAGCTGAGGAGGCTGGCCCTCTGCAGGCGGCGCCTCCCCTGCAGCCCAGACTGAGAGCTACAGACTAGGAGCTCTCACAAGGAAATCATGTACTCCAGCAGCGGCGAAAGGTGAGAGGAGAAAGACGGTGACGGAAACTCAGAGTCACAGCTGTCTCTTTCTCTCATACTTGCCATAACCAACACTGCACAGACAGGTGGCCAGAAAGTCAATAAAAGATGAGCAAAATCTAGAAGACAGACCTGGAGTGGGCCCCAGGGCTGAGCGCTGAGACTCAGATGAAAGGAGACAACACTCATCAATCTCTCTACAGGGATGGAGGGGTAGGGGGCAGGGACAACATCTTAAGCCATGGACAGACAAATATTTCTGCTGTAAATGGCCAGAGGATAAATATGTTTTACTTTCTCAGCCAAGAAGCAAAGTTGAGGCTACCACACAGGTACTTACATAACAAAATAAATAAATTTCAACAAATATCTTACTGAAAAAATTCAAAATAAAATAATGATCAAGTGTATTTTTTGTGATACAACATCTACTAATGAGAAGAACAGAATTCTTTTGAAGGGATGATAGCATTTCACTTAATTAGGGTTCAAATTTAGTGTTCCTTATCATGAAACTACAAACGTTCACCAGAAGCTATACTGAGGACTTCTCCAGTAGTCCAAGGGTTGGACTTTGCCTTCCAATGCAGAACCCTGGTCAGGGCGCTAGGATCCCACATGCCTAGTGGTCAAAAAATACCAAAGCATAAAACAGAAGCAATGTTGTAACAAATTATTTCAATAAAGACTTTAATACCGGTTCACATCAAAAACTTTTTAAAAACAAGCTATATTGAGCTCACAGTTCACATAAAAATGGAGGGGGAGTGGGATTTGGCCCAAAGACGACATATGCCACCCACTCCTAACATTGCAAGGAGAAAAATCTTCCTGGGGCCTCACTGCCTCCTGTCTTCCTCTCTCCATCACCAGCATCTTTGTTGCCATCTGTCTGATCAGAAATTACCAGTTTCCTCCCACTTCCACCTACTTCCATCTCTGGACAGATTCTTTGCTTAATGTCATATAGATTGTACAAACAGGGTAATAAAAACAGTCGAGTATGTTTCAATCAGCCAATTAAACGTAGGAAAAATTAGTTCTCCCCAAAAGAACCTATATCCTGGTCAAATACACAGAAAGCTTTCTTTTAAAGAGTGGAAGATATATTTGTTCCTTATAACCAGTCCACCTGGAATATGAATAGATTCACTCTCTAGCTATGTACCGTGAAAACACACAGAATCCACAGCAGCTCAGTCATCTAATTACTTGCTAACAATGCAGATGAGCAAGTTAATCAGGCATTCAGAATCCAGAGTCACAACACACTGCGGCTCGTCAACTGAGGCCCTCGTGCCAGCACTGCACCATTGTCCTCAACCTGACACAGACCAAGCTCAGCCAGAGGCAGAGACGCTCAAGCACACACTGCACCTTCTGGGGACAGGTCTTCTGGCTTTCACTGTTTGCTCTGGTTCGCTCTCTGCACTGGAGCCTTGTTCCTGTTCATCTTCTGAGAGCTCCCATTTCCACTTTTCTCTGTGATCAAAAGCAAAGCAAAAATTTTTTTTTCTAAAAGAGTTCCTCAAGATCGTTTCACTTGAAGAATGTGACAAAACCAATTTCAAGCAGAAGAGCCAAAAAGGTAGAAAGCGCGTATTTTAGATATTATGCTAAAAGATTTGTTTTAGCTCCAAATTTTGGTTGGGCTCCTTCCTGCAATGTGTAATATCTATTCCTATTTTCTATCTGATATCAAAATAAATGATGAAGCTAAGGCTGTATTTTTTGTAACTATTTGTTCAAAAAAAAAAGTTGCCAATTCTCTAATATTTTATTTTTATTTACTATTATCATAGACCAGACTGAAGCTATAATATATACTAAATCAGGTTTTCAAATTTTAGTATGGATCTAAACTATATAAAGGATTTGCTGAAAGAGTTTTCTGGGCCACAGCCAGTTTTTGATTCAAGAGATCTAATGTGAGGCCTAAAAATCTAAATGTTATCAAATTCAGATGATGCTGATACTATTGAGAGAGCTCTCTGAGTACTACACTAGCTATCTTCAGAATATGTTGATTAAACAATCCCTAAAATTATGTTAATAATGATAAACCTACCACCTACTAATTAACCTGTCCAGCTAATGAAGTAGTTTTAATAATCACTAAATATAGTAGGTGTTCTTTTGCTTATCAAGATAACAGATGACGTGGGACAGCCATACCCTATAGGTGCCCTGCTCTCCCCCAGCAGTTTCTGAAGTCTACTTGAAGACCAAAAAGAAATCACAGGAACTCAGCTCATTTCCCACCTGCAGCAAAGAAGGAAGGAACACACATAATAGCAACTGGTCATGAAACATCTAGGGAAACAAAAACTCAACAGGCAAGAACCTGGGTTTAGAGTTTCTGTCTAAAGAAAACAATTACCATGTGCCTCTGGGTCTCTGTATAGAAAATGAGGTTATGTTAAAGACAACTGCTGTCAAATTCCAAAGTCAAGTCAACATTCTTCATGGGAAAATAAGTCAAAGTAATAGTGGAAGAACCTTTCTAAACAGTCCTACACTTGATTCAGCAGAAACACCAGGGAAGAAAATGTTCTCAAGCCTCCCATGAAAAGGTTATAGAGCACTTCCACATACATTACTCAAGTTCTACTGGCACAAAGGCAGGCAAGTGGAGATACATCTTTGTTCAATAAAGATACAAAGAATGAACCCTATCAGTCTGCCAGACAGGTAGGGTGCTTATGGACAGTGACTGGTAAAATATTAAGGTCTGCTATTATCACCTAATATCCACCCCTCCTTCTTTAAACCAAACCATACTTTGGGCACCCGCCTTATTCTCCTTTCCCAGAGCCTCATATAATAAATGTGTTCCTAAAGGATCCACGGAATAGATGGTGATGGCCAGGAGGAAAAAAAGATGTCTCCAGCAATGGGGAGACTGGCACCTAAGGATCCAGCCTTCCTTAGCCAAGACTAGAACAGTTTATTTACCCCTTAGAAGGAGCTTACACAAACTGGAGAGCAGTGGTTTCACAGGAAACAAGCTTGAAAGAACATGCACGTAAGACCCAACGAAGAGCAGATGAGATGAGAAAGATCTACAATCAAGTGTTATTCATAATTTTTATAACTCTGCCAGGCACTGAGACTGTTATATCAGAGTAGCTAATGAGGTCCCCTTCAACAATTTTAGAGACTAAAGTGGCAGTAGACACTGAGAGAATGGATGTTGAGAGTTTTCCAGTTAAATTGCAGATCTGCAGACGTACAGATAACCAAGAGGACTTCGAATCTTCCAATATGAGAAGGTACAAAAACTTAGCCAATCAACTGGTACAAAGTCCTCTTCCCAGAGAGAGGGAAAATCAAGCCCAGTGGGAACAAGCTGTTTGGTATATGTCAAACCCACATTTCTGCTACTCTCAACAGAACCCACTGAAGACCATTCCAGGAGGAGCTAAACAGTTAAGAGGCTTAAAAGGTCAGAAGGAGTTTTATGTGTATGTATCTGAAACTGGTGGATTATTTCAAATTTCATTTTAATTTTCAAGAATGGTGGGGAGGGGGCAAGTTAGGACCAGCAATACTGTTAATTCTGTATAAGAGGTGAAGTAAAAAGGGCAAATCAATTCCTAACAGATTACTGCCCCAACCCTGGCTCTCCAACAGGGGAAACCAACGTCCACCCCTAGAGTTTGCTGGCTTCTCAAATAATGTAGACTGTATGAGGAAGACTCCATGACTAAGTCATACATTATAAGCTGGGCTACAAATAGAAGTCTCAAATATGAGATCATTATTAAAATATTTTTCATCTTAAAGGAGACTTGAATTGCCAGATTCAGTTCTAAGAAGCCACCAGTGGGATTCCCTAAATGGGAATCAATGGAACTTTGGTCAAAATTTGGGGAACTGGGGAGAAAAAATACCAAGATTTGACCACTGAGGCCTCAAGGCCATATAAATAGATAGGAAAAAGTCAGAATGCAAGTTAACTAGATATGGTTTTCTTTCTTTACTGGGAAAACGTGGATTCCTTTTTTCTTTACTGGGAAAAATCAAATCTTAACAACTATAAAGAAGGGAATGAACAAAAGCTATTTTAAAATAAAATAAGCCTAAAATTTGGCCAAGAGCCACTGAGTCTTCCTAATTAACTGTCTTTAAGAGCTCAAAGAAGGAACTCCTTTCTCCTCCACTTTAGAAGGCAGATAAGGAAAACAGGGAACCAACTGCTTCAACATCACTGATTTTCAGTCGATTTCCCCAAAGAGGATGGTGCTCAGAAGCAAGTCTCACTGAAGAGGGTGAGTCTGCTCTACCAAGGACTCTCTTCTGTCATGTCGCAGGACTGTGGCAGGCTTCCACTTTACAGCACTGGGAAGGAAGAGACAACTATAACCTCAGCTCTAACCTCAGGAGAACAACTGCAGTGACTACAGGCAAAATCACGTTAATTCCAGGCGGGAGAGAGGGCTCAGTGGAGCTGAACACTACTGGGACTGCAGCGAGTCAGCGGAAATCCTACCCAACATTTCACAAATTAGGACGGCATGAATAAGGACTGGCCTACCTACCTCCTGAGAAACCTGCATGCAGGTCAAGAAGCAAGTCAGAACTGGACATGGAGCAACGGACTGCTTCAAACTTGGGAAAGGAGCACATTGGTTACATGTTATCACCCTGCTTATTTAACTTCTCTGCAGAGTACATCCTGAGAAATGTCAGACCGGATTAATCACAAGCTGGAATCAAGACTGCTGGGAGAAATATCAACAATCTCAGATATGCAGATGATACCACTCCAATGGCAGAAAGCAAAAAGGAACTAAAGTACTTCTTAATGAAGGTAAAAGAGTGAAAAAGCTGGCTTAAAACTCAACGTTCAAAAGCCAAGATCATAGCATCCAGTCCCATCACTTCATGGCAAATAGATGGGAAAAAGTGGAAGCAGCGACAGATTTTTCTTTTCTTGGGCTCCAAAATCACTTCGGACACTGACTGCAGCCATGAAATTAAAAGATGCTTGCTCTTTAGAAGAAAAGCTATGACAAACCTAGACAGAGTATTAAGAAGCAGAGACATCTCTATGACAACAAAGGTCCGTAGAGTCAAAGCTATGGTTTTCCAGTAATCATGTATGGATGTGAGAGTTGGACCATAAAGAATTCCAATTAATCTAAAAAATGTTTTCTTCCTCTAAGCTTTTAAAATGCTAACTCACATGACTCCAGCAGAGTTAGTCCCTTCTAAGACTGTAGTCCTTAAAGTGTCAATGTCACAAAAGCAAAGAAAGTCTGTGAAAGTGCTCCAGACTAATGAAAGCTGACATCTAATACAATATTTGACCTGAGACTGGGTTCTGTACTGCAGGTGGAAAATTATAAATGAGATTGTTGAGTTGAATGACCAAACTGGAATCCAAATTAGACAACAGTATTGTAGCAATGTTAAATCTATTTACCTTAAAATTGTATTTTGCTTACAAAAGAGAATATCTTTATTCTTAGAAAATACATACTTAATATTTAGCGGTTAAAGACCATGCTGTATGAATCTTAGTCTGAAATGGCTCAGAAAAATATTACCTTGTGGTATACATAAATAAAGAGAACTCTCAATGATAAAGCAAATGGGGCAAAAAAGATACACAATGGTGAATCTCAGTATACAGGCATTCCTTGTACTGCTCTTACTCTTAAAATTTTTCAACTCTTTGAAATTAATACCCCCAAAAAGTTTTTAAAATGGTTCCTTTTAAAAGCTTTAAAATCTGTGAGACCATCTGCAGTGCCCTGTGCTAATATCTCACAATGTCCACTCCTCTGAGCGCATCTCACTCAGTTCTGAAGCCCATGTGTGCACATGCTAGGTTGTCGTCCTTGCTGAGATCACAGAGGGCCCAGCAGTGCAGTCTCTCACAACCTGAGTCTCAGCAGCTGCAGGACCTCCCCTAATCCATGTTACTAACTAAACTGACTTGGAGCTCTCCACAAACCCCAGTGCCCTCCAGCTACCCAAAGGAGGGCATGGCGTGAGGCCAGTCCAGCGCCCAAACAGGCATGAGGAGAACCTCTGCTTATGGTTAAGTTCCTAAGGAAGAGCCCAGAAGTAGACAAGCAGCCTCACAGAAGACATCCCCTCCCTCCTCTCCCCGTTCCCAACAAGGAGTGGAAAGGTTCTACTAGGGCAAAGAACGGTCACAAGGGCCTCTGAGAGTTGCCTACTTTGGAGAGCTCTCAGGATTGAAAGGAGAGGGAAAAGCAAATACATAAATCACTCAAAATATCAAGTCTGATGCATTACACAGGGGCTGAAAGCTGGAGGGATTCTCACACCCAAATAAAGCTACATAAATGAGGTGTTCAGGGACTTTCCCTAGTGGGTCAATGGTCAAGACTCTGCGCTCCCACTCCAGTGATGACAGGTTCAGTCCCTGGTCAGGGAACTAACATCCCACATGTACAGTGGCCAAAAAAAAAAAAAGGAGTTCAGGTTTTCAAGTACAATACATTTAGACTCCTGCCAATGGACCAGCAGAATGTAGCCAGACGGTGGAGGAAAAACACATGCATGGACTTCCCAAAAAGCCTCCAAAGCCTTTAGCCTGGGAAACTGAGATCTCTTGAGCAAGCCCTGGGATGGGAAGGCCCAGAGCCTTCTGAGCTGCCATGAAGCAGGGGCTTGCCTACAGTTATCATTTCCGCAACTCTAATGAAATATTTAAAACACAAATGGAAACTGTATGCCCTCTGGGCAGGGCAAAATTAAATACTATGACTTTTCTTAGCATAGTTTCTAATAACTATGTTAAGTTACCAGAATAAGTATTACCCTATTTTAGAGATGGGGAAATTTAAAGACTCTCGTTACTGTGCCTCAGGCCAAATAGTTAAGAATTATGCTGTGCTTAGTCACTCAGTCGTGTCTGACTCTTTGCGACCCAATGGATTGTATAGCCCACCACGCTCCTCTGTCCATAGAATTCTCCAGGCCAAAATACTGGAGTGGGTTGCCATGCCCTCCTCCAGGGGATCTTCCCAACCCAGGGCTCAAACCCAGGTCTCCCGCATTGCAGATGGATTCCAGATTCTTTACTGTCTGAGCCACCAGGGAAGCCCATGAATACTGGAGCAGGTAGCCTATCCCTTCTCCAGGGAATCTTCCTGACCGAGGAATTGAACTGGGGTCTTCTGCATTGCAGGCGGATTCTTTACCAGCTGAGCTTTTAGGGAAGCCCAAGTTAAGGATAACTAATGCTTTAAAACAGAGAAGATATAACTGGGACTCTCAACAAGAGCCAAGGACAACCGTTTACCATGAGAAACCCCTCAATTTGTGTGCAGGGTGTTTTGAGTAATTTTCTGAGAAGACAGGCTATAGAATTCTGTTTGTCAAAAGGATTCCTACATTCCACCCCATAAAGATTTAATTATTTCTCAAAAAAAAAGGTCAAAATTTTTTTTACCATAAGTAGAATCTTTAAAGTTTTACAATAACAAATATATAATCCGTATCATAAAGGAATTTCACATTAACCTCATGAATTAAAAGTTTCTTGCTTAGGAACTGCCAACAGTGAAACTACATAGACACAATAAGGTATTTCCTATTAAAATGGTGTCCAATCAGTATAACTTTATCACACCAGCACAGAGAACAAACGAGCAGGAAACAAAGCCCATCTAAATGTGCTCCTTGCTTAACTGCAACAGAACACCAAATGCCTCTATGTTTGGGATTTGTGCACATTTTTAGAAAAAAATAATAATGGGGCTGATAGGTCAAATCAGATGGAATAGCTGTGGTGTGCCCTGAAAAGCAGCCCAACATTTAACATTTGAAAAACTAAAAACTTCAAAAGCCACTGCTGTTGCAGCAGGCTGAGAGAGACCAGGAAGCCAAGATAGCAAGAGACAGAAGCGGACACTGGGGCCCAGGGCGCACTGCACACCCAAGGCAGGCAGGCCCAGAGACAGCCCCACGCGCCAGCGCCCAGGTGAGGACCACCCCAGGGGAGACTTACTGTTTTTTCAGCTGCCTCTGGCCTCTTCTCTTTGGGCTCCCACTCTCAGACCCGCTACTTGCCTTCAGGGTGTGAGGGGGAAAAAGATCAGACACTTTAGTTCACAGTTCTCAGAGTCCCGGTTCCACAGCGTACTCAATGCGACGTTACTCAATATGAGCTTTCAGACAGAGACATCTAAGCCTCCGTTTGGTGGTGTCCATGCTTTTGTTTTGAAAATTAATTTGTCTCTTACTGCTGAGTTACCTGTAACGCCAAGAAGTATTTCTTTCAGCTTGACTTCTTAAAGAACACAGTCTAATAAAATTTTGTGATGAAGGAAACATCCCATATCTACAGTGGCCCACTGAGTAGGCCAGCAGTCACACGTGGCTGAGCCCCTGAAATGTGGCTGCTGTCACTTAGGAATGGACTTCTCATTTTACCTAATTTTAACTAATGCACATTTTAAAAGACCCATGTATAATGGCGACCATACTGGGTCCCGATAGAATGTCTGGCACAAAAACGCCACACAACATCTAGTGTGCCTTTCAAGGCGGTGACTACGAACCTGCTTCATGTCAGACTCAATAAAGCGCTTTGTTCAATCCTGAGCCAGCTGTACTCTGCTGACAGCAGCAGAGCAAGCGATTAGTCACAGACGTTTGAACAACTCTTTTCCCCCATGGTGAACAAATCGGCAAAATACTCCCATTTCTGTTGGTCCTGTGACCTACCAACAATGTGTTAATTTATATACAAAAGGGAAAAGGTATACACACCATGTGCTTGGTTATAACAAACATGGGAAAAGAAAGCTAACTAAGGTTAACCAGCTCAGCAGTCACTCAAAACAAAACACCATAAATGCTGTGCACGTATTATGGTCAATCACACTTTTAAAGTATACTTACTGCCCCAAACTCATTAACCTTTGGCTACTAATATTTAACACTAATTTTTGAAATCAATCTATTCAATCTCAGAAAGTTTGATCAGAAAGTAAATAGGCATTCAACATTTTATATTGCATATTAAAAATGAACTCGGAAACTAAATTTTAACAATTCAGGTAAAATAAAATAAATTACGTAAGCACTCTCCCTTGCTCAGCAGTAAACCTGAAACGACTTCCACTGTCACCTTTGGTTAGTGACCTAGTTAACAAAATCTAGAATTTACAAACTCGAGGCTTTTAAACAGTAAACTTCTTGCTATAATCAACTGTACTATGAGAAACAAACAGACAAAAATTCAACGGCAGTTTTATACAATACTCTACTAAAGCACACACTATGACATGATTTTTCTGATAATTTTTAAAGCCACACGTGGCTTTTCCGGCTGTACTAGGTTAAAAATTGGCTTTCCGGTCACTTAACTCCCATGCCTGAAGTTCATGGTAATACAAACCAGTCAGAAACGAGGTAAGATAAGGAGTGTGATCATATCCCCTTAAAACATTGTTTTTCTTACCTCCTCCTTAATATTAAATCGTGATGGTTCTTGTCTGCTTCGGTTTGACCGCCTAACCCCATAAACATCAGGATATTCTTCCCACATCTGTAAGATTAACAGACTACACATGAATCATTTTTTCTTGACCCCCATTTATTATTTACATTATTGGAATATATATTTCAATTTAAGTGAATTCAAATAACTAAATATCAAAGGGGTTGTTTTGTTTAATGAGACAATAAAGGACCATCTTTAAAAAGAATAAAGCACATTACTCTAGAACTCATTATAAAGTTGCGACAATGCCTCTTCGTCACTACATGGCTATCAAACTAGAAAGTACATTGCTTACCCATTGTCAAAATTTAAACTTACAGTTGAATAATATGGAGACATAAGAGAACTGCTTCCACTAAAAAAATACTTACTTATATAAAGTCCCTAATGCTTTCAATTTCAGCTTTGACTGCACAAGACTCATCTGAGAAACTTAAAATCAATAGAGCTCCACCACTAACTTTCTGTTAAGAATCAGTTTACTTGTATATATTTAAAAATTCCTCAGGATGTGCAAGATGCCAGATACAGTCAAAATTCAGTATTTCGAACATTCAGCTTGAGTTCTCAGAATGAGACCCACTGGCACCCTTGCTCCAGCACACTCCATTTCACTCTCTAACAGTATTTAACCCTTTGCCTTTCAAGACCTGATTTTGGCCTCTCCTGCCTTCCAAGATGGCCTACACTCTTTCTATGAAGTGTATATCTCCCCAAATAATCCTTCTTTCACTTTAAAAGACTCAAATTAACAAATCAAAAGGACACCCTTTTCTCCCTGCTGCTCTAAGGATTCGTCTAATCCCCAGCCCTCTTTTCTTCCCACAGGTAACGGCTGATAAGTATGTTGTGTGAGTGAAGTGAAAATCATTCAGTTGTGTCCGACTCTTTGCGACCCCTTGGACTATATACAGTCCATGGGATTCTCCAGGCCAGAATACTGCAGTGGGTAGCCTTTCCCTTCTCCAAGGGATCTTCCCAATCTAGGGATCGAACCCAGGTCTCCCATATTGCAGGAGGATTCTTTACCAGCTGAGCCACAAGGGAAGCCCCAAAATACTGGAGTGGGTAGCCTCTCCCTTCTCCAGGGGATCTTCCCGACCCAGGAATCACACCGCGGTCTCCTGCATCGCAGGACTCTTTACCAACTGAGCTACGAGGGAAGCCCATGTTGTGTGTTCTTGTAATAAAATCAATCACCTATAGGCAAAAGAAATTTAAAAGACTGTGGAACACTGAAGTGAAGATGCACAACAGAAGAGATGCTTGAAAGCCAAGATTAGAAAGCTGGATTTGCCACTGAAATATGGGAGGCAGCTAATGTCATGAAAATATTTGGAGTGAGGCAAGAGAAGCCTCGGGCTGTGGCTCATCACAAAACGTGTGGAAACTGGACCCCTAAAAAGACAAAAATGATGAAGGACGATTCAGGAACACAATATGTCACAAAGTCAAGGGAAGACATAATCAACACTATCTTTAAAAAAAAAATTCCCAGGAAAGCCGAAGAAAAACAACCCCTCCAAAGGTAACAAGCATGGTTCTAGGAACAGGCATTTTAGAACGAGAAGCCATATAACCATGTAGGCTCAGTGTCCTCAGTTTACCAAAGAGAAGAATCCTTAACCTTAGAATATGAGTCAGAGGACAAAAGACCCAACCAAGAATTAGTAACAATCAAGCAGCAGGAAATAAAGGCAAAAAAGGCAGCAAATGTCCACAACTCGAACCAATGGGGCAGAGAAAGAGAGGCAGCCAAGAGCGTTGCTCCAGCCCTGCCAGTCAACCCACATCCACTCTTTCTTGAACCTGAGAGCTATGAAGTGGCTCCACAGGAATTAGTGTTTATTAACTGGGTGGCTCAGTTCTTTAAATGGTACTACATTAATTAGTTCTACCATTTTAAAATATTAGGCATTCAGGCTCACCTGTTGGGACTTATTACAACATACACTGTAATGTGTATGTACATCCTAAAATCGTCTTGTGTTCCCATCTGTCCTTTTGAGGCCTGCTGCTGCTGCTGCTAAGTCTTGTCTGACTCTGTGCGACCCCATAGATAGCAGCGCACCAGGCTCCCCAATCCTTGGGATTCTCCAGGCAAGAACACTGGAATGGGTTGCCATTTCCTTCCCCAATGCATGAAAGTGAAAAGTGAAAGTGAAGTCGCTCTGTCATGTCCGAACCTTAGCGACCTCATGGACTGCAGTCAATGGGATTTTCCAGGCAAGAGTACTGGAGTGGGTCGCCAGTGCATTCTCCCTTTTGAGGGCTAGTGATACCTAATTCAACTCTTCAATAAAAGCTACCATGTGAAAGAGAAGAGTGCACAGAAAACAAAGAGTGTTCTTTACAAGCTCGTTTTAGAATAATTATTAGTCATGACCTAATCATTCTAACTGGCTAGTATATCCATCCAGTATCTATTAACTTCTTAAAATTAACCACCTTAACTTTAATATTTCTGCCTAAACCTGTACTTCCATGGTGACATGCAGTCTTAATCCTGTCACTCTTTAAATTTTTACATATATGTGTATCTAAAAATTACACACACATATATATTTGGCCTTACAGCTGATTCCCAGAATCCCAGTCAACATGACTTTAGTACAGTTTTAAACACCCTGTGCAAGTCGTGGTTTCTACAGCTTGCTTTACTCTCTGCAAGTAAAGAACTCGTCACTGTACAGAATAAAGTTTAAAAAGATGGGCAAACAAGGCCTTCTGCAGGTAAATTTCTGAGCTGAATGACACTCAGAGAAGATACTCTAAGTGGTACCTTCCATACACAAGGTCTCTCTGAAATAAGTCACCACCTGAAATGTCTTTTGTGAAAGGTCTCCACATACTGAGAGGCAACATAGCACAACCCCTGAGTGTCTGAAAGTCCCTTCTTTGGTGACGAGTTAGCTAGTAAGGGCAGTTTCCACTTCCCTGTCCCTAACACTACAACACCACCAGCATTCCCCAACCTCTCACCAATCCCTCAGGGCCATTGAACCTGAGCAATGACTATACTGGGAACAGAAGAACTGAAATAACAGTTATTCTCAATTCTGCCTACACTTAAAAGCCACTTTGTTTTTTTAATTTCAGGATTGCTGAAGCTATTGTATGGAACTTGCAGGCAATTTAAAATCATTTGTCCTCCTGGGGAAGATCTCTTGTGTGCAGACACAGATTTGTATCTTAGAAGAAAAACTGATTTCCCCTAAAGCTTTCAGCATAAGACATTTTAAAATTTCTAAAAGCAATTTTTAAATATTTTTAGTGATTCTAAACTTAATTCTCTCAAATTAGAATTTCAAAAGATCAGCTGCATATCAGGACTACCTAGACCAAGTCATTATTTTTCCCCAAAAGGAATGCATCCCAAAGTGTGGACATCAGTGAGAAAATTCTATGCAACTCACTTTCCACCTTTTGCATTCTCTGCTGGAAAATTCTTGTTAGGCGAAGAATATCTACATTGCCTAGGTAAAGATAATTTCTTTTCTGTGATGAGTACTTCTCCTTCTATTCTTTAATAAAACATCCCTTATTCTTGGACTGGAATCATCCATCAAACTACAACTGTATTTCACAATCATCTGTGAATGATTTTCTCTGTTATTACTCACTATTGAGCTAAATATATATATATATATATAAAAATCATCTTTTTAAATGCTAAAAATCAATACAACAAAAATGTCTCTCTGCCCTGTATGATGATGGTTCATGTAATTATTAATATTTCCCTCATAGCCCTGTGTCTGACTAGTAGAGCAGAAAGCAGTTCCAGAGAGATCCAGAGAGAGTGAATTACTAGAAAAGGCAGCTGCAGATGAATTTTCATTATCAAGACACACTAAGGAGCTTCGCACAGGAACACAGAGGTCTGCTCTCTGGTCCTGGCTCACGGCACACTTGCACTGTTCAACAAGGCCAATACCTTCTTCACATCAGCTATCCGTTCCTTCTTAGAGGCTGGTTTCTCTTTGGCTTCTGGAAGGACTGGCTGGGACTTGGAACCTGCCGATTCACTCTCAGACTCCGACTGACTCTCCGAAGATTCAGAACTACTATTTGACTCACTGCCATGGCCACTTCCTGGGTCGCTGCCCTGCTCACTCTCCGACTGGCTGCCTGAGTCTGAACCCGGCTTCTTCAGATGCGGAATGACTTAATTTAAAAAAAAAAAAAAAAGATTAAAAAAAAATTTAAGAACTGCTACATAAATCGGTTAAAAAAATCTTAGCATTAATATGACAGCAGATAGGAATTTGGTAATACAAGATCAAAAATTTCAAACATGCTTCTATATTATTTGCAAATAATGTCACTAGTGCCATTCTCAACATCCCTGACACTTGACAGCTACCATTTCCTGATTTACTCATATGATGCTATATGCCACGTAATTTATACAGATTAGCTCTTTGAAAAAGTAAAACGGGATATTATTTTGTCCTTCACTCAGATCAAGAAAAACTGAAGCTTAAAAGTAGTTAACCTCTCTCCTCCCGACCTTCTCCCCGGCCAGTAGCACAGGAGGGAGGCAGAGATGGCAGGTGAGATCGATAAGGCTCAGGTCACCCAGCCTGGCGGTGACACCATCTTCGGGAAGATCATTCGCAAGGAAACTCCAGCCAAAATCATTTATGAGGATGACCAGTGTCTTGCTTCCCATGACATTTCCCCTCAAGCACCAACACATTTTCTGGTGATACCCAAGAAACATATATTCCAGATTTCTGCAGCAGAAGAAGATGATGAAAGTCTTCTTGGGCATTTGATGATTGCTGGCAAGAAATGTGCTGCTGATCTGGGCCTGAAGAAGGGCTATTGAATGGTGGTGAATGGAGGTTCAGATGGGTGCCAGTCTGTCACGTTCATCTCCATGTTCCTGAGGTCGGCAGATGAACTGGCCTCTTGGTTAAGTGTGCTACAGGGATAATTTTGCCTTCTCTATGCAGTGCTCAGGTTTGCAAGTTCCAATATGCTAAACAATTTTTTTTTTTGGCCTGTGTATGGAGATATTGCAAAAATAATTTTTAAAACCCATACATAATAAAAGACATTGTTGCATGGCCTGAAAAATAAAATATAAAGTAGTTAAAGAATTCTCCAAGATGACACAGGTAGGGTTTGAAACCAGGTACATCTGTCTGAATCCACTTATTTGTTCATTATTCAGCCCCTCCCTCCTTAAGACAAAATCAAAACAAAACAAAAGGAACAAACAAACAGCAACCAACACAGAACAAAACCAAGGCAGAGTCACTCAAACAGTAAAAATGCAATCTTGCAATCATCCAATCAATGGCTCTCAAAATCAGGCACAAATTAAAAACATATACACAGTAACCCCAAACCAGAGCTCCTGCCCTGAAATTTCCTGCAGGCGAGTCCCACACCCGGTAGACTTAAAAGAAAAGGAGAAACAAAGAGTCTAGTCCAACGAAGACTGCCATTGGACTCCCACACAACCCCAACTTCATCATTCCAAGCCCCCTCAGGAAAGCGCAACAGGTAAATGACAGCAGCAGGCACACCAAAGAATAAAACAGAAGGCGTGCTCTTCAGTGCTAAAGAGAGAACCGGGCATGGTGGCAGGAACGAGGACACTATAAAGAGGAGAGACCCAAATCTGATGGCCTCTACAGGGGGAAAAAAAGGTGGACAGCTCCCCCAGCTCCTCTGCTTGGAAACTATCTTCATTTAGGAGAGGCCGAGCAGAGGAGGAATCACAGCAAGCCAGAACCTAAAGTCATGCCAACACAAAGGACCTCAGGCCTAGCAAGCAGAAGACAAAAGGCACGTGGCGGGAAAATCAGAAAGGGCCGTTTTTTAAAAAAGAGTGACGCTTTATCTACCACCACTCCCTTCCAAACCAGAAACCGTTTGACAGCCATGTCCACAGAATGAACAGGACAGTACACAGGAAAGGGGCATTGGCCCAAATATCCCGTGTGACCCACAGCAAGCAAAATACAGTCAGAGGGGCTTCAGTCGACAGGGAGGAAGCAATGAGAACACAGGGAGTGGAGAGTGTCTGCCTTGGGAAAGGGAGCAGAAGAGGAGAGCAACTTAACATTTGTCCCATCATGGAATAGATGCTGAGTACCTTACATGTCTGTTTGGCTTATAGGTCCACCAGCACAACACTTTTAGGCATTACCTCCCTCGTGTGGAGGATGAGAGTGCTGGGGTGGGGGTGGGGGTGGGGAGTAAGACAGAAATTCCACCTCAAGTGTGGCTCTAAAAGCTCGTGTTTTATTTCATCACAAGAGTTCAAAGTCCTAGAGGCTCAGTTGATCACCCTGAACCCTATTAACAGTGACTCAGTACCTTCAAGGCCCCACTGCCCTGACTCACTCCTGGGTCCTTGGCACAGTCAAGTTAACTAGTCCAGGCGACTAACACATCTTAACTCACTTATTCTCCACCTGTGACCACTCAGAAGGTGCTCAGCAAGCAAGAAGAAACAAGAGGAAGTAACCAGTTAGAAAGTGCAGGCTCTGGCCCTCCTGGCGTGGGTCTCCACCCTAGATCACCCCAGGCCTGCGCCTCTGGCAACCTATGCCCTCAGTCACTGCCAACATGATGGAGACAATTCAACACCAGTTCCCACATCAGCGTACACCTGTGTCCATGAATACCTCCTTCTCTTTGAATGGCCTCATAGGATGAATACACATTTAAATTGTTCCCTTATTAAAGGGACATTTAGGTTATTTTAAACTGTCCTCTTAACGAATAAGCTACAAATATCATTGATATCCTTCCATTATCTCTGTACTCCTGAGCAAAATACTTAGATTCTCAAATTGTTCACTATAAACACTGTTTCTATATGCGCCTCATGTACATCTGCATTTGTGTTTGTGTGGGAAAGTGGCCTCTGGAAATGTGAGCAGGCGGACAACACCGTTCAGGTAGAAAAGCACATCATGTTTCTGCCAGTACACAGCTACGTGCAGAAAATCATTTTAATCACCACACTGCTAACACTGGTTTACTCTACGGGGCGGGTTATTTGAAGTTCCTTGTGGATTTCGTGCATTACTTACTTATGCAATTTAAAAATAAAAATAGTTAACTCTGAAAGTCAAATCCAAGAGAAAACATCAAATTTACAACCATATTTACTTGTGGGGGTTAAGGGAGGCAGATGTATTCTCCAGGAGTTGCCATGCCCTCCTCTAGGGGTTCTTCCCAACCCAGGAATTGAAACCAGGTCTCTCGAATTGCAGGTGGACTCTTTACCAGCTGAGCCACCAGTGACACCCAAGAATACTGGAGTCGGCAGCCTATGCCTTCTCCAGGGGAACTTCCTGATCCAGGAATCAAACTGGGATCTCCTGCATTGCAGGCAGATTCCTTACCAGTTGAGCTACACAGGAAGCCCTCAAAAATAGTTAACTGTGACAGTCAAACTCAAGAGAAAACATGAATTTTCAACTGTATGTCCTTCTGGGGGTAAAGGGAGGCAGATGTAATCAGAAAATGATATGGACAGGTTTTAGGACTTAGGCTGAGTGGTTGAGTTCATAGCTGTTCACTACGTATCAATCTTTTTAGTCTTTCAAATTGTTCATAATTCAACTGAGAGTCAAATTCAAGGCAAGGGGTGTAAGAATCCCCAATCCTACACAAAATAAAATAAAGATATGAATGAAAGTAAGACCAAGGTTTTGTTTTTTTTTTTAATCATTTCTGAAACAAGTCTGATTTAAGCGATCTAAAGTAATATTCGGGCGGGGGTGGAGGGGAAATTTTTAAAAATAAGCCTCAATAAAGATATAACTCAATTAATTTGCATACTACTTCTAGGAGAACAAGTTCCTAAATATTGAATTAGAAGAATATTTAGGAAAAACTATAAATATCTCCACATTTAAGATACTGATGACCTAATTATTAATTCAAAGGACAAGAAATTTCCTGAAATATTATGAAGATTCAGTATTAATGCCTAATGATAATACAACATACTATCAATATTAAACTGTCGCCTGAGATGTTTAGAGTAGATGTATAAAGTGCACAAGACTAGAAAAAGGACAAACCAAGTTAGAGAGTAAGTAGTCCTTTAACTAAGCTTTCACCTAAATTAAAGCAATAAAATTACCTAATTTCCAATGGCATTAATAGCTAGCTATAAGGCAATGAAAAATGGAATTTGAGAATGATTATCCACCATACATACAGAATTCTCATGAAAAACAAGTTTACCTAAAAATTACACAAAACCTAAGTTGCAGACAAGTTTTCTAATTTCTGATTGAACAATCACAACAATGGAAATACAATGTATAAATAAATAAAGGGGACTGAAGTTAAAATTGGGAATTGTTGGACTCCAATAGAAAAATACTTATTTAAAAAAGCTTAACACTTCCTGTCACTCACTGCTTAAAAATTTGATAACTCTTCAAAATCCCTTTCAAGCTGGCAAAAACACAGAGATTAAGTGTCTTTACAACAGCTTGTGAAAGCAAGCTGTTCCCTTTTAATCACCACTTTGGCAAACGACCACAAGAAGGCAGCACAGCAACACTCGACTAAAGAGCAAGCCTGCTGGTTGGCCCAAGAACTGCTGTTCCAGTGCTTGCTGGGTTTATTTCCCTAAACTTACAAAATGGCAGAGCTGTTTGGCAGAGCTTGTTTTTTCTGGCTGGTGGTAGTGAAAGCAAAATCTAGTAAAAACACAAAGGAATCTACACTGGAATTCCATAAAGCTTACTTCCAGACTATGCACTACCAATAATAAAAATAACTAGCATGTATGGGGGCTTCCCTGGTGGCTCAGGGGGAAGAGCATCTGCCTGTGATGCGGAAGACCCACATTCGCACTTCCGTGTCACATGTTAACATTCTCCTCTAATCCGTACCCTCATTTTACAGGAGTTCTCGCCCAAGTATGTGTCTATGTCAACCCCATCCCCACAGTCTGAATTATAAAATCCACAGTACTAACCTCTAAGTGGTATTGCTGACCCTGTTATAATCAGTTAAAGAGATTACTAAATCACCCAGCAAGAGATCAAGGCCAGAACCATTTCAAGGGCGGTGCAGGACAAGTCCTTCTCAATCACTCCTTTGTGTCGTAAGAGGATAGAAAGGCAAGGATCAGTCACAAGTTTCTTATTTGTAATAAAAAACACTAGATATAGTTTCTCTAATAAGTTGAATTGTATCTTTAATACCTCCTCCACCTCTGGTTCAAGTCCCATGATTCTGAAGAATAAGCTACATTTTAAGTCAAGTTCAAAGACAAGAGACTGAAATTTCAATATACACACAACAAAGGATTTATACAAACACAGGAAGAATTACATAATAAAGAAAATTTCAGTAAAAATATGGGCAAAGGAAATGAACATGCAATTACAAAAACAAAACAGCAGAAGCCAATAAACATTTTTTAAAAAAAGGTAATTAGGCCTCACTCGTAACTCTGAGAAGTGTAATTACAACACATTAAATTTACACTCATCTGTTCTGCAGAAATCAAAAAGTCTGGTAACATTAAAAGATGATGAGAAAGTAGGGAAAATAGTACTCATATATGATTACTGGAAAAGTAATCAGCAGCAGCTTTGGAAACCTACTTTGTGTTATCCAGTTGAGCTAAAAATATGCATATGAATCATGTGATTCGATCAGTGGGTATATAACCTAAACAAATCATCAGATGTGTGCAAGAGGTGGAAAAGTATAAAAATATTCAGAGATCTGCTCACAAGATTTTTAAAAGGAATTAACTTACATGTTCATATGTGAAAATGCAAAGATAAAATATGAAAGTCATCAGTTCAGTCACTCAATCATACTATGCAATTAACTACAGCAGTTAAGACTAGGGATGTGTCATCCATAAAAATATGACAATTTCAAGGCTATATTTTCTACCACAAAATATACTGCACGAGTCATAATTTTTAAAATGCCAAGTTTTTCATATGCCAAGTTCACAAGAGTGACAAGGGGAAAGGGGTAAATAGAATTTTAACTGTATCTATCTTGTTTAAAAGTTCATTCTTTGAACTTTTCTGAACTTTTCAAAAAAGAACTGTTTCTAACATTTCACAACTAATCAATATTCTGACGCAGATCATCCTCGGATTCAGCAATTCTTTGGGAATATAACACTGGGAACACAAAGGATTCTCTTCTCAGAAGAAGGTACTGGGTTGGCTGAAAAGTATGTTCAGGCTTGGGAAAAGCCAAATCAACTTTTCAGCCAACCCAGTACCCATATGAGACAAAATGCACACCAAAACGCCGTGTACAGTTTCCAGAAGATAAAGGGCTAAGTCCTATTGGTAACCACCTCTTGCTTCCAAAATTATAAAGTGGGCTGGGGCTGGGGGTGGGGGAATCTGCCTTCAGTAACCATGCTTCTAAGATTCTCAGCTGGTGTCAGGCAGAAGGCACCTTCATCTCTATTATGCTACTTCTGCTGCCCAGTAACCAGGAAACACCGGCGTGGTCCTCAGTAGTTTAAAACAGCATAAAACAAATGGAACCCAGGCAAACAAATCACTAGGGAAAAGTGAGTTATAACAAGAAGCCCAGGTAAGGCACAGATTAAATACCCATTTCACAAACACCTATCCCAATCCGGATCTGATAATGCCCTAACTACACAAAAGGGAAGCCTTCTACCCAGGTAATATGGAAGACCAACCCTTCATGCAATGAAAGGCAGTTACAAGTAAAACTAGCCCTATAAACCACCATGGGTTTCTCTGGTGGCTCCGCCTGCCAACTCCTGAGACGAGGGTTCATTGCCTGGGTCAGGAAGATCCCTGGAGAAGGAAATGGCAACCCACTCCAGCATTCTTGCCTGGGAAATGCCATGGACAGAGGAGCCTGGCAGGCTATGTAGTCCATGGGGCCACGAAGAGTCAGACACGACTTAGTGACTGAACAACAAAGGCATAACCCAGCTATCAACTGATGTATTTACCCCTACTTAAACCCTGAGGCTGGACGGACTTGTTTGACCAGGAGTTCCTTTCAGCCCTCTGAGTCTTTTCTTTCCTTATTAATAACTTTCAGGCAATTGTGTTTTAGACTTTTATAAGACAGTAACTCCAGAGTTCAAAGGAGATTTAAAGTCCTGGCTGCTAAGCTCAGTAGTAAATGTGGAACTTACGCCTACACTGTCACAGGAAGTGAGGCCCCTGAACCAGTCCACAGAAAAGGTGAGGGCTCCCAACTGTCTTAAGAACAGCCAACAGTTTTTGAGGCAAAAACTTTACTGTTTTAGACCAGTTTCTCACACTCACCATCACTGATGTTCTGGGCCAGACAACCCTATTGGCCAGACAATCTCGTGTATGGTAGGATGCTTAGCGGGATCCCTGGCTGCTACCCACTAGATGTCAACTGCAGTCCAACCACAACCAAAAACACCTCCAGACGCTGCCGAAGTTTTGCAGGGGTGCAGGGAGGTGGTGTCCTTAATTTCAAAACTAGCTTATTAAAGCATTATTTAATTCTAACTTCTATCAAAGAAACAAGCTCAGAGCGTCCTGTCTGCAATTCAACAGCTAAAAAGAAACAGAACAGACCCCAAATCCTGTCCCATTAGCCCCTATTTCCCAAACCTGCCTGCATGCAGACATCAAGGGAGTCTGTTGTCAACACAGATTCCTGGGCACCATCCCAGATGATGCTAGTGGTAAAGAACCCGCCTGCCAATGCAGAAGACGAGAGAGACATGGGTTCGATCGCTGTGTTGGGAAGATCCCCTGGAGGAAGGCATGGCAACCCACTCCAGTACTCTTGCCTGGAAAATCCCATGGACAGAGGAGCCTGGCCGGGCGTCCACAGGGTCACAAAGAGTCAGACAAGACTGAACTGACTGAACACACATACATCCCTGAACGACTGAGGTACAACTTCCAGGCAAGAAGCCTAGGAATGTTTAACAAGCAATGCAGGTGATTCTTAGCAAGTAGATTTGGGGACTTAAATGCCTATATAAAGCTAAATTCAGAGGGAACAGACCTTTTAATCAGGCAAGAGTAAAGGAGCACTGCAAGAATTTGACCCATCACCCACTTCCCTCTCAAGGACAACTTACCAGCCATATGCTACCTCCATGTGAAGGTCAAACAACGTATACCGGAGTGGACTTTTGACATCCACCATCAGGAACTCCTCTCTAGGGCGTGCACAGAACAGCTGTTCCAGCCCTGGCTTTTGCAAGGCCACACCTGGAGCACAATTCTGATTACCTGACCCCTCCCTTCCACTCCTCCCCCACCCTCCCCTCCCTTTCATCCCCTCCCTCCCTTTCATCACTTCCCCTCCCCTTCCATGCCTTCCCCTCCCCTCCCCTCCCCTCCCCTCCCCTCCCCCTCTCCTCTCCTCTCCTCTCTCCTTTTCCCTCCCTGCCCTCCCAAAATCCAATCAGGTATGGGCCTTGGTGTTTTGAATTCACAAGTGATTCTGATGCAAAGCCTAAAGTGGGAAATTAAGCTTACCAACAGCAAAAGACAAAAATGAGAAGCTCTATGTCTACAAACTGGCCAAATTCAAAGTGCACGTGTGGCTGCTGCAAGGTCACTTCAGTCGTGTCCGACTCTTTGCGACCCCATAGATGGCAGCCCACCAGGCTCCTCTGTCCCTGGGATTCTCCAGGCAAGAACACTGGAGTGGGTTACCATTTCCTTCTCCAATGCATGAAAGTGAAGTCGCTCAGTGTGTCCGACTCTGCGACTCCATGGGCTGCAGCACGTGTGGCTGGAGAAGGTCAAAGCAGACAAGGGCAAGGTTCCAGAGCAGGGCTCCCTCTCCCCAGCCACCAGTACCCCCAGGGCAATCACTTGACTCCTTTCATGTAAAAGTATGGCCTTACAGCTTTTTGAAAAGCAATGTCTCTTCATCAGTCACACGATCAGTCAACAAAAGGTGATTTTCACCTTTTGGTTTCTTAGTAAGTTTAAGGTAAGCAGAACACAGACTTATTCTACGTTTTCAAGCACCTACATGCTCTCCGCTTACCCATCTATAATAATTCATCCTGGAGCCAAACTGCCAGTACCTGAAGCCAAGTCTACCCTTTCCTCGCCCTTGTGCCTCAGTTTTCTCATCTACAACAGAGGAGTGTCGATCATATCTACCTCACAGATACAATGGGAGGACGGATGGCTCAAATGAACACATATGCAGGATTTAGAACAAGCGGCAGGCTCACGGCAGCCACTATCGTTAGCAATTACTGGACCTCTCCAGAATAAATCAACACAGCTGTCAATGAAACATCTCGAAACAATCAGATCTACTGGTTTGACATTTAACCTAAGTGTAACACTGTAAGCTAAGTCACCAAAAACGCATCTGAGAAGTAACTAGAAACCCTCTAGCTAAGTAAGCATCCCAACTGAAGGAAAGAGATGGCAGGTTTTGTATAAAAAGCTCAGCAGGATGTAGGACCACCCACACAAGTTCAAAGGCAAGCTCTGGGGACGGCAGACCTGGGAGAGCTAGCAGAAGGAGGTCACTGGCAATCCTGCTACACTAACCTTTGCGCTAAACAAAGTATACACTCGAAACTCCTTAAAACAGTGCCTGACACAGTGAGCACTCCATAAAATGTAAATCGACTGCAGTATTTTCTTATAAAATGTTCACCATATACGTTATTTTCCTTCATGATAAAAATCCAGGACGAAAGATTACCAGCCATGGCTGGACTGGGAAATCACTCGTATATATGCGATACCTTGAGGTTTATTTTCATATCCTACTTTCTCATTCCGTTTTTAACGCTGGTTACAATTCACAACCCACCAATGGGTGACAAATATCACCGTAAACAACTGCTTCACAGGACAACCCAGGGCAACTGCTCCAGCCCTAAGTTACTTTTCCTCAGCTGGGGGAGGGAAGGAATTCTGAATGGAATGTAACTGCATTCAAAGTCAATTATGAAATCCAAACTTTTAGAGGTCTCTAAAAGGGTCTCAAGAATCCCTTGGACTCCAAGGAGATCAAAGTAGTCAATTCTAAAGGAAATCAGTCCTGAATATTCATTGGAAGGACTGACGCTGAAGCTCCAACACTTTAGCCATCTGATACCAAGAGTCAACTCATTGAAAAGACCCTGATGCTGAGAAAGATTGACAGCAGGAAGAGAAGGGGACGACAGAGAATGAGATGGCTGGATGGCATCACCGACTTGATGGGCAAGCAGGCTGCAGTCCATGGGGTCGCAAGAATAGGACATAACTGAGCAACTGAACAAGAGGGTTTAAGATGACAATCACAGTAAGGAAGAGAGAGCTAGAGTTTAAAGCAATTGGGGACAAGGGGAAAAAAAAGCCCAATACTATAAACAGTTTAAAGGTATGCTATAGCAGGATCTGGCATGCCACTGAAACTTTCCCTCTTTTCCATACACCACTTCCTTATTAGCGCCCCATCCCCCACTGCTTCCAGACCAACTGCCAGTTGCCCTAAAAGGGAACTGAAAAAACAGGACAGCTAATGAAGAGACGAAGGGTTAGAAAAGAATATAACAAGTGCGCCATCGAAGATTTGAGACACATGGGGAAACACAGGCAAATCTGAAACACATGGAGAGCTTTTAAAACCGAATCACAAGGGCTGGGCTGGACACTGGTATTTTTAGAAGCTCGCCAAGGTCTGATGTAGAAACAAACTAAAAAAAAAAAAAGAACTCAACACAGTCATAAACCAAGAGTAAAGGAAATGAAGGAAGTAGTGGAAATGCGAAACGCAAATCATGAGACTACAGGTCTAGCAGAATAAATCGGACACTACACATTACATTAAACGAAATGAACGCCACTACGGGGAAGACGGACTAGTAAAAGCAACCTACAGCCAATTCGATACTTGTAAATATTATAGCAGGTACATTTATATCCAAACAGCACTGCACCTTGGTATGAATAATTCCCTCTGGCACAGCCTGAGATGGAGACAAGGCAGAGGGTAGACCAGGGCAATGAACACCAGCTCAGGGAGGAGACAGGGCCTCTACTCAGAGTGACTGCCAAGAGGACTATGACTCAACACAAGCTGGTCTAGTCCAGAGAGATTCACATGCTCCCTTCAGAAGGCTGGGTTTCTCAGGAAAAAGAAAAAGAAAAAATCCCAGGATGAACTACAAAATACACCCAAGTTTTCAACTAACTAAAAGAGATCTTGCCTTCTAAAGTCATCTTAACCTCTCTAACTGGCCTAAACTGACGCCTGTGGGAGGCCTGGCCACCAGCCTCAGGGGTAACCTGGCTCTTAAAGGGGAACCTAGAAAGTATTGAAAAGAAAGATGAAACATGAGGAATAAAGTGTTACTAGTAGCTTGCAGTTATTGAGTACTTTCAACCTAACAGTGTCTCTGCTAAGCACTTTATAAGCATTACATAATTTAATCTTTGTAACCCAATGAAGACTGCCATTATCCTTTTTTTTTTTTTTTTTTTTTGCTGCACTGTAAGGCATGTGGGATCTTAGTTCCCTGACAGAAATTGAACTCACATCCCCAGCGGCGGAACTGAGTTTTAACCACTGGACTGCCAGGGAGGTCCCATATCAACACTTTAAAAATCAGAAAATTCCAGCAATTCCACTGGCCTAAACTGAGAACAGTTGTCTGTACTAAAGTAAAGGCTGCACCGTGCCTGTGTGCCCTGTCGTGTCCGACTCTTTGTGGCGCTATGGACTGTAGCCCACCAGGCTCCTCTGTCCAGAGGACTCTCCAGGCAAGCATACTGGGAGCAGGTTGCCATGCCCTCCTCCAGGGGCTCCTCCCCACCCAGGGATGGAGCCTGTGCCTCTGTGTCTCCTGCATGGCAGGCGGGCTCTTCACCACTAGCACCCCTGGAAACCCTAAATGCTGAGCTACTGCCATCACTGCACCCAGCCCTCGACAGGCCAGGCGGAGAAGGACTGCTAAAGACGCCACAAATCACAAAATCACTCGTCAGGAGCTGACATAGGTACAAAATCACAACTAGCATTACAGTGATGCCTTATCACTCTCCTGCAACATTCTCCTCATAAAGAGGAGACCCCCCTAAACTGTGGGGTCTCTCCAAAGTTATCACTAATAAAAGGGTGACCTTAGCCAACCATCTTAACATAATGCTGTGTATCAATTATATTTCAAAAATAAAGTAAATGATAGAAATAGACATGAGATTTGAGAACCAGAGGCAGGGCTTGGGAATGGTTCAGGGGAGGGGAGTGAGGAGTCTGGGCGGGACAGGGAGTTAAATGAAGGTAGTTAAAACGTATAAACCTCCAGTTATAAAACAAATATAAAATACATGCTCCAACACTGTCAAATCAGTGATAACAAACATACGACACTCACTGGCATTTACTGAACTGTGTCAACTTTTGTTGTTTTGGCTTATACTAATAACACTCAAGTTCCAAAGAGGTAGTAACAGGCAGTTTTGGTGATATATGAATTCGAATTCAATGTGCAGTCAGGCTGAAACGCAGGAGGGAAGTAGTCTGCTATAGTAACAAACACCAGCATAAGTAAAGCACACAGTTGTTAACTGTATACAAAATTACTCTAGAGTGATTAAAAACAAAACTGTTTCTTCCCTAAAGAAAACCTCTTCAAGAAATCCAACCAAGTTTTAAGAACCCCCTCCACGATCCAGAATAAAATTACCAGATGTCACAGAGCAGTCACTTAATATTTATGTCAGGAACAAGCTGGCTATGCTACATTTTATGTGTGAAAGGACAGGAGTCTAGAAATAGGTGGGTTTTAGGAGGTATGTCTCACAACTGTCAGGAGTTTACTGCGTATGGAAGGAGGTAAATAAGCCAACCAATTATAAAATCTGTGAGTTTCATATACTGTCGAGTAAAATGCAACTGAACTTCCAGATCACTTCTCAAAAAATAACTTGCTGAAAGTTTTTATAACTAAAGTTCCTCATGAAATAGTTTGCCCACCTTCCCGCAACTGCTTAACCTTTACTAAAGATGTTACACTCAAAAGCCAAATATCAAACGGAAACTGCAGGTTTTCAAGACAAGAATCTAAAAGAAAGAAAAAAGATTAACCAGCACTTTTCTTGCCATTTCATGACATTCTGCACACAGGAGGAAAAATTAATAGAAAGCTCAATGAAGAGACCTAATTCTCTGCTTCTTCAGTAAGTGAATTGGCTCCAAGTAGCAGCAAATAGTTCACAGAGATTAAGGATGTATCATAATATTCATTTTAATTCACACAGTAATATCTATGACATCTACTACAGAGCAGTTTACACCCTAGAACTCAACTGGAGTGTTACTTCTCTTTTAGTTTAGGGCATTTAGTAAACAAAATTTAATGTAACCAGAATTCAATCACAAAATATAGGAAGAACAAACCTTTCTTCTTGCTTTATATTCACTTTAAGTTGCTAATATGTTCAGTCAGTTCAGTTCAGTTATGTTAATGATCTTCAGATTCTAAGTACTTGTCCCTAAGGCTGTTAAAATTTTCATCATATATATTTGAGCATATAACTGAAATATCATTTAAAGAATATTTGATGAACAATTTTATAAAACAAACTGAAAAGCCAATTTCACCTAAAAGTTTCAACAATTTCTCCTAAAGAACCAAGACTATGCAAATCTACAAAACCAATTAATAATGTAGTGAATTTTACTCTACAAACTTGATTCAGAAGAAATTCACAATATGCCCCGATAAACATTTCTACCTGCACTCAGGAGTTGCACATCTCTGTGGAAGTATCATATTTTACTCTATAAAAAAAAATCTTAACTATTGCCAACAATCTGATATTCCACTTACTGTTAAAACACTCCCAAAAGCTTGGAAAAATACTATTCACCGGAGTACAATTACAGTATTGATTACAGACCAATACTGTCTTTCTTCTGTGCTTAAATTCATTACTTGTGACTAAACTATAGTCATGGTTGGTAAGCTATTGTTTTTTTAACCAGAAATCCTTGCAAGGGTTACTAACAAGGCAGACCATGAGCATCACTGTAATATTTTAACAAGTTTACCAGGACTGAATTAAAATTTCCAGAACGGGTAAAGTTTCCTAAGATTTTACCAAGGAATTCCACCATTGCACATGCTTCGTGAGTCACTATTCCTTAGCAACTGCTCTAACACTTATAAAGACTTGTCTCCTAACATTTGTTTTATAGTAATGAATGGCTACTGATGTATTCGTTTGTTAACCTAGTATTAGTAGACTAATAGCTACCAAGAAAGTGAAAAATCTCTTGCTATTTTCTACCTAATTATCCCTTAAAAATAAATCACTTTCCACATACTGACCTGAGGTTTTTCTCCATCAAATGTCAATTGAGAAAATGTTTGGTACCAAGTAAAAATGCACGGGGACAAGTTCAAATAATCTTCCCTTTGTTTATGAGCCATGTGTTAAACAGCAGCTGTAACACCATTAACAACTTTCCATTAAAATATCTATTAACAGTGAAACGCTTTTGGTCAATGGTTACAAACTCACTAATTTCACAGGAACCACACACACACACGAGAGAAAAAAACCCTCTAGGATATGAGAAAGGAAAACGAAAATTGTAAAACACGCAGGCCCTCCACTTTCTCCAAAAGCAGAAGCCGCTTCTATAGCAGGAAAACCATTCCTAGGGTTGGGCAAAGAACACACGACGCAGGGTGGAGACAGCCACGGACAGGGCGGAGGACGTCGCCGGGAAAGGCCGCCCACCGGAAAGTCCCAGCCAGCGTGCCTGCCCCTCCCCACCCCCGTGCCCCTCAGCTGGCGGCTGGTTCCGCGAAAAAGAACGACTCAGGCTGCGCACGCAACCTAACGTCATTGCGTACGCTCCTCCCTGTGGCGAGGGACCTGACGTCACGAGGCGGAGCCTGCCCGAAGGCCGCCGCTGTTGACCCGCTGTTGCCAGGCGCGCGCACAGCCAATCAGCAGTCGGCGCCGGCGCCGGCCGGCCTTTGAACTCCGCACGGCAACTTCCTGCTGTTTGGCGAGTACACAGTGCAATGCAGTATGTCTGTCAGCGCTGCGGCACAAAGGAACAGCCATTTTGTGACTGAGCTGGACCTGCACCAAGATGCCAAGGACTCAGAGCTGCTGCCTGCGCTAACTACCAAGCTGCCCTTTATTTCAGTACCAAAGAACGAAAAAGGGGGAGAGGGGCAGATGTTTTGGTAATTCGGGTTTTAATTTGCTTTATTTTCAGTCTTCTCAAAAAAATCCCGACTCTTAAGAATTATCAGCATCATAAAATGGCTGCCACTTAAAAAACTCCGTTTCAGTTCACAAGCAACTGCATTATGCCAATTTCTAACCATCACCAGCCTTTTAAGAGTAACAACTAAAAGGCTGATTTAAAAGCAGATTTTGCCCGCAGCTCAGCTCATCAAAATAAATCTGGTTCAAAGGCAGAGGGTTTGGAGATAAATTTTAATAAACTTTTATGATAAAATCAAAACGCAGCGTCCTAGAACACAGAGCTCTTTGTGAGCACACTTGCACTCACTTTCCCTTCCCTTCCCATTATTTGGTATTACTGAAGTCACCTCCACTGAGAATTATTTTGTGTGATGCTCATTTCTCTGTCCATCCCTAGAACTTTGTTTCAAATACTTAATACTTAGATACCAAATCAAAACATTTTTGAAAGTGAACTTTTAACCTTCAAAAACCATGATACACAAAGTGTAACATTATACTTAAGCATTAACTTCTAAAGAGTAACAAACTTACATAATGACTATTAAGTATTGCCATTATTTCCCAAAACAGGAAAATACCAGTTCACATTCAATTCTCCCAGGTCCTAAAGTAATTTCACAGACCAAAAAGTTTACTTGACCTGCAAACTCCTCCCTTCCTCTGATGGCTCAGGCTGCAAAAGTGATTTTTCTAATATTTCCCAAACACTAGACTTTGTGCCATTGAAACTAGGTCCTTATGGAGAAATTCTGAAGCATTAAGGAACCAAGTACTAGCTATGGTGTAAGTCAGTTTTGGCTCACTTAAAAATAACAATTTACTACAATAAAACATCACTAACATTCTCTTAGCTTTACAATTTTGAAAGGAAGTGATGTCATAATTATGTACATGTATTAGTATGCAATTTAGGGGAACAGTAATTTAAAACTCCATCTTTTCAAAGTGTCTCAAATATTTGACACTCATCAGGTGTATGAATCAAAATATACTTGACAAAACATTCAAAAGTACAGTGCATGCTACTAGTTAAGCTGCAAATGCATGGCAACCTGCATGTCGTTTTCCAGGTCAGAGTAAATTATTCAAATAACTAAACCACTTTTTTTTTTTTTAATTAGAAAGCAGAATCTGATCAATGATGTTAACCACAAACCTTGCATGAGAAAGCCAAAACCCATGTGAGATATGCAAATCATACACTCAAGGGAGTACCAATTTTAGGTATTGAATCTTTAATAATTTGTCAAAGATTCCTGGGGATTCCTATGTCTTCAAGTCACCATCACTTTTCAGAAAAATCAGTTTAGAATCAGTAGAGTTTTCTGTCCTAAATCTTGCCTAGATAATTACACGGATAATTCAATTTCAAAGACAGCAATCCAAACTGTGTGACAATTCAATTTGCAAAAGAATTTGGAAAGGTATTTTTCAAAGCAAGGGTGAAAATATTTTAAGACTTATAACACAAATAAGAATTCAACATTAGAAATAAACCATGTTCAAAACTTTCAAATCACTAACCTAGTAATATATATTGTTTATAAAAAATTATAAAAGTAAAAGCAAACTGGGGAGGGGGAAAAATTCATATAAACCAATCAGATTCTTGTTAAATACATTAATTTAAAATTTGTAATGTGACAGTTCATAGAACACACATCAAGAAATATATTCATACATACTTTAGAAAATTAATATACAGATGATACAACAAAAATCTTAGAGGATTTTCATACAACAAAATATCTTAGAGGCTTTATTACTTAGTCACTAATATGGTGAACTCCAACAAATGTGAAACAAATCATGATTTGAACAAACAGTAACATTTGTAAGCTTCAGAAGATAAAGCATTCCAGACGACTCTGTCGAAATAAATCAATAAATTTAAAGCACCTACAACTGAGAGGATAAAATACATCTACCAACCAGAGAAAATTGTCTAAATATAAGCATACAAATGCAAACCTTAAAGTATTTTTAAATATAAAGTAAACAATTAGAATCACAGTCACACACACAAAACCGAAGCATATTAATCGTGCTCCAAGATTTCTGTGATCACAGGTTTGATTTCATAAATGCAGGAACTGTAACCATCGAGTAAAGGTTTTGATTAAATCTTATCAAAATTTCCTAAAATGTCAACAGTATCAAAAGAAACATAGAGTCAAATAAAAATATAAACTGAGAGGTATCAGTCAAAGGGTCCTTTTTGAAATTTCATTTTAAAATGTACATTTTTTCATTCATATAACTTTCTCAAATGTCTATTTACTATAATTTACTACCACAAGGCTCCTCTATGGCCTTCAGTTACTAGTTTGGGTATCCTAGATTCTTCAAAGAAAAAAATTTGCCTTGTATGTAAAATGGTGCAATGCAGCAATGGCTAAACCGACAAGGTCATTTTTCCCACAGCACGAAAACCTAAAAACTGAAATTTACTGTCAAAAAACCTGTGGTTTGCAGGAAAGGCCCCTTGAATAAAGGTACCTTACCTTTTGACTGCTGTAAGAGGCCTTAAGTCACAACTTAACTTTCATAAATTGCTACCAAAAAATTAGGGTGTGGCATATTAGCAATCTCAAGGTCACGCTTTAAAAAACGAACTCAAATTAGTAAAATACTTAAAATAAAACAGACAGCTATCCCTGTCTGTCAAGGTAAACAATGTAAGCTGAGGTTTCCCCAAAAAAGAAAAAAGGAAGAAAGTTGATAGCTCATACCTCGATGCATTGCTGTGTAGCGAACTGTCCTCCTCTTGGCTTTTGTCCTTATTTCTCATCATCTTTAAGTCTTAAATATTAAGGGGAGGGGGAATCTGTGTTTGCTTTGAAGTCCTGTGCCCAGGTATTTACTGTCAAAAGTTGAAAGAAAGGTAAGGTCCCAGCTTCTATCGATGGCTTTTATTATCAGGAACAAAGTCCTGACTATGTAACGATATTGTTATAACACAACGGCGGTAAGCAGCAAAAAACAAAGTATTTCTATTTTTTCCTTTAAAAGAAAAAACATGATAAACCGAACAGAGGGAATCATCATATCAATAAGCAAAGTTTCTCAAAGTAACACACTGGATACAAATAACAATCTCTGTATCTTATTGCGTCATCCAGGAATTTCACATATTTACAGAAAACAGAGCAAACTTAAACATGTAAATCTTTTAAATTACCACTAATGATCGTGAACTTACCTGATCCATGTAGTAGGTCCAAAGCAAGAGTCCTATCTAGTAGTAGAAAAATAACAGATCCCAAATAATTAAAAATAAAAACGAAATTCCCCGTTAAAAAGCAAAAATAAATAGTATAATCCTCAAATAATGTTAACTGTTCAAAAAAATAAAGCAACAATTAATCCTGAAACGGGTCCGGAAGAAAAAAACCTCATTAGGAGAGCGCACAAAATGGAGGTGCGCCATGGCTTCTAAGCTGGAAAAACAACGACCTGGGCTCTCAGTACGGCTGCTTCTTTCCAACAAGGCACGAAAAGAAAGCTCCCAAAAGCTGCTTTTCTCCCTAAAAAGGTTCTGAATCGACCCCAGTAAGTCACTAGGAGAGGCTGGGGGCTGTGGGGGCCCCCTGAGGCTGCCCGAAAGTTAGGGAAAGTTGCGTAAAGTGAGGCGAAGGCTGGGAGCTGAGCGCGCTCTCTCTAAGGCACAGCCGCCATCTAGAGCCTCCTTCCCAGCTCTGAGCTCTGCCTTTGATTGACACTCTCTACATTTACCCCACAACTCAGGTGATGTACCATAGACCCACCCCTTCATCTCCACCAAAAAAAAAAAAAAGATCCTCCATCCCAGGGAGCCTAAGGACCCCTACCCCCACCCCCTCCCTGCCCCTCCAGACCACCCCATCAGGCGGAGGGGGAGGGTTTCTTAACCCCCTCTGGCTCAAACACCCTTTTAAGCCAGAGAGAAATGTAATTTGTTCCTTTTGTCTAAAGATCTGCTAAATATTTCAGTCCTTGAGCTAAAATAACTTCCTCTCTGGACAGGAAGTCGTGTTTTATCAAGCCATTTTGAAAAAGGGATAATTCTTAGGAGAATATAAAGCTCAGCTTAAGTACTAATCTTTTTAAAAACTACCCCCACCATGGTAAAATGGTTTCTAAATAAAAGCAAAACCTCAATTTCATAAATTAAAATTCAAGTTTTGCCTTCCTTATGAAGCCAAAAAATTATCTAAGGATTAAGTTTAAGGGGGAATTTTCCATACCAACTGAAAGGAAGGGGCACAAGAGCGCCTCCCTAGTGTTCAGTTGCTTTAGGGCAAAAATTAATGCAACTAGTTTTTATTCAAAATCTCAACTTTTCTTTGTATTTTCACAAGATTCTTTAACCCATTATACAACCTTGCCAAAACCATACCCCCAAAATTCTCATACCACACTGATTCAGGCAAAAACAATGTTATTAAATTCAAGAGCATGAAACTACCAATGAAAAAACAAACCCAAGAAACTCCACCTCCAAAACCAACACATGTATTTCAACCATCCCCTCGTATTCCAAATCAAATTCTAACTATATACCCATTTCAACAATGGTAAACTAGTAACAATGTCATATTTGATGGAAAAGTTACCAAAGTAATATCACAGGGCAAACTCTCCTACATATCAAAACCATGACATCTACATAAAATCACTAATGCCAAAACCAAATTATTCATCTTTCTCAACAAGCACCCCAAGAAAACATTCACACATCCAAAAATAATCAACTTCCTTACTCAACATTATCTGTCAGAACAACACCCTTCCCTCACTGAGAAGCCAACTTCAGATTTATACTCAACAAAAGCAATAATTTGCACCCAGGTAAATGTAAAATCCATAACCAAAACCCAGTCTCAAATCCACACTTTCTACAAAAGATAATTTTGTACCAAAATCAAAATCCAAAATTCCACTTTTGATCTATATAAACCAACCAACTCAAATCAGCCAATGAGAATGAATACAACATTTCTATTGATCACTGACTTGTATATCCTGGTATTTGACATTAATTACAAATATGATGTGATTAACATTTCTCAGCAAAACAAAAACAAAAGCTGAACTATCATTTGTTCTCTATATAATGGGAAAATATAATCAACAACTCATTTATAAAAGTCTGGCCACACCCCATGATAGTAACTGAAAATAATTTTAACTGATTATCAATGAATGAAACTGCAGCATTCACCCAGAACTCAAACAAAAGTTATCAATGACAGTGTAAGCAACCTTATCTTATAAAATCTACTGTAGACATTATTGACACCAAAATGTTAAGTTCTTCTGAGAATACCCTTAAGGACCTTCCTATAAACCCAACACCTCTTCACCTAATATTAACCATTAAGCCAAAAGGAGGATTCAGTTTAAATATTCAGATATTCTACAAGATGTTTTATTCATAATATTTAATAGGCATAGGTAAAGGGACCATTTCCATCAAAACATACTAATTCAGAAAAATACTCTATCATTCATGCTTAATTTTGAAGCAAAAGGCATTTTTTTAAAAAGTTCATTAAAGTCTCACAGCAAATCAAATATCCTTGACCCACTGGTTAAGCAAGATGCTTTAAGAAAGTATAAAATAGTATTTTACCTGAACAACAATTTTTAAGGCACAAATAAATTTCCAAAACTTTGTAAAAAGACAAATCTTAATCAACCAAGTAAAATATTTTCCAGCACACTATTTCCATTTTACCAGCTTTATTCAGTACACTTGACTGCTGGGCAAATGTAAAGGTCAAAGTGTTATTTAAGGCGACACTGAGTATTTAATGAAACATGAGCTTAAAAAAAAAAAACCCAAACTGAGAAATTTTAAAGTGTTAGAAATTTTATTAAAGTTAACATTCCACAAGGTCATACTCATACAAATCAAACTGAAAAATTCCAGGCATACAAACTATCATCTGTTAATAACGTGCCATCTTTTTCTCCAAATGTCAAAAATATTAATGATACAAAGTCTCTAGAAAGTCAAATTCACTGTCCATTTGTGCTGTTAAGAAACCTATATCTTCATTCACTTCATGAAATCCATGTTAAAAGAACCCTGTCTTGGTTGTATATTATCACAGCACTCTTGTATTAATCCATTTTTCTCAATTCCCCATACTGGACTGCCATCTTGATTTCTCAGTGGTAGGGTCCATTTGAGACTCTTCAAGCTGACTGGGTGCTTGATGAAAACATTAAAAGAAAAAAATGCTGTTGGAATATCAACAATCATATTCCTTCAAACAGACAACATCTACCCACCTTGAAGATAAGCTTACCATACATATGCTTTAATAATTTTTAACAACTTTAAACTCTAAAATTGTATTAAGTTGCACGTGCTGCACAGACAACTTCTCCTTTGACTTCTCCTTTGAGAGAAGGATGGCAAAAACAGCACACCAGTAACAAAATTCCTTTACTGTCACAGATACAGAGTAACCATAAAAATGTGGCAGTGAAGAGTCACATTTTTAATAGTTAAATGTTGTTATACTATCTACATGAGAAATAGAAACAAAAATTCAAATCCAAGAATTCTGGAAAGCTAAAGTACAGCAACACTATGGATTCTAAATCTCAATGCAGACAACTTTCCAAGCTTCTTCAAATAAAAGTAAATATGGAAAAGAATCTTAAAGAATTAAAAAAAACAAAAACCAAAGCAGTGGATCATAGCAGTTTTCTGGTGCACCAGATCTTAATTTTGCATAGGTAACACAAACGGACATGGATAATCTTGAGCTACATACATGAGATGCAGGAAACATACAGTCACTAGAAAACAAAATGATCAAAATGCAGAGTGTCTGCCTGTCTTATTTGATGTATCAGATTTCGAATTCAATACAAATAAAATTCTCATTTCAAAAACATCAAATATTCCTCATTTTAAAAAATAATTGCTTAAATAATTTGAACTAAAGCAATTAAGGGAAGTCAGGGGATTTTACCATTAAATAAATGGCCCTAATTCATCATGATCAAACATAACTAGAAAAATAAGCTTTAACTCTGATCTTCTCTATAAATTTTGCAGCTCTCAAACTAAATTTATAGCACTAAAGTCTGGATGACTGACTTGGAAGTTATTAAATACAAGGGCATTTTTTGCTCATTAGGTAGTTAATACATTCCTTCCAAAACTATAAGGATTCATTGTTGCTGTTGTCTACTATATACAGTACAAAAATCTACTGAATAAATCACATGATTAACCAAGAGATATCACCACTCATTAAACAGATACTGAAAATGAGTGTCACAAATATCAATAAACACCAAACGAAAGATATTTCTCCCAAATGTTTTTGCGGATCTCTCTCCAGCCTAAAAGGAAAACTAAAAATAACTCATTTATTTCCCAGATCAGTAAAATAGCTTCCACTTGAATTGTTCATTCCTTAAAATTAAGGGATATATATCTCTATATTAAAGTAAAAAGATAAAAACCTTCAGTCCTCTTGATTAGTTAATGATAAACCAATTTCTCAAACTCTGTTACAATGAAGAATCAAGCTCTAAATGAAGTTTGGAATGTAAATACTATTATGATGAACAATGACATTAATGCATTGATATCAAGTTACAATCATTACAATAGCAATAGGTGCAATTTATTTAATCTAGTGCACTAAGTGAGAAACTCAGTGCTTCATACTCTCCTGCCACAAGGCAAGAGGCAAAATCCATTCTTGACACTATGTAAAATATTAAAGCCTTATTAAACAAAAATTAAAACCATAAAGATTCGCAAGGAAGCCAAATGATATTAAAATCATATCAAAATTAAATAACAGAATACATCATCTTGTGTGACAAAAACAGAAATTAAAAAATACCAGCATATTGGTTGTGCTATCACATATACTGTCATCATATTTAAGATGGTAAAAAGTTGGGGGAGGGTGAGTGGGATGAAGAAAAAGATTGGTACTAGAAAAGCCATGATCAATCGGCATTCTTATGAAGCCAATCAAAAGCCAGAAAGTGAGCATTCTGTTAATAAGCAAAAGAGCTAAGTCAAGCATTCAAAGCACTTAAAAGAACAGTAAAGGATTTCAGTATGAGCCATTTAATTTCATGGAATTTCAATTTCTTACAGAAATTAAATTTGCACATAAGTGAAAGTTAAAAAAGTGAAAAGGTATGCATGAGTTGAGCCTGGAAATTTCCTTGGTAACTAAATCCAGTTCTTCATCTGTAAAACAGAAGTAACAGTAGTACCTACCTTATGTAGCAGTAGTGGTGAAGATTAACATTTATAGCTTTTACATTACCTGGCATATAGAATGACCTCAATAAATATTAGTTATTACTCCAATATACCTGAGGACCTACAGACTAACCTTAATGAATCAAACAATTTATATTCCAACGGTCATGGTATCTCTGAAAAATCTATAGGGTCCTGGGGTCAACTATTTAAAAGACAAAAACAATTTCTGCTTTAAAGAGAATTAAATGTCACATTTGGAGAAGGAAATGGCAACCCACTCAGGTATTCTGGCTTGGAGAATTTCAGGGACAGAGGAGCCTGGTAGGCTACAGTCCATGGGATCATGAGTCTAATGTGACTAAGTGACTAACACAATGCTAATGTTGCATTAAAATAAGATCAGTACAGAAAACTGAATAGAGTTTAGTATTAAAGCTCTACTACTCCATATCTTTTCAGTAATTTGTGGATTACTGCAAACATACTGAAGAGATGATAGTTTGATCCAGAATTCCATTATCAAACATACAAGCTTCAAGCTAATACTATGAAAAGTTAAGAGAATTTTCCCACAATAACGGTCACTTATACCTTTTTTTGGTTTTTAATTGCTTGTTCTAAGTCAGTTCTAGACAAACTTTTATGGTAAGAAGGTAGTAAGTACCTACTATCTCTTAAAATCCCCAAATACTGTACAGCCAGAAATTAAAACCATAATATTGAACAAGAAAGTTTTAAATTCTAGTTCGGTCAATTTGTTTAAAAAATATTGGGATACTGTAAAATGAGTTGTTAGTTGAAATGCAAGCAAGTGATTCATTACTGATGTGTTTTAAGAGAGGTTCCTCTAAAATAAGCCATTGCCTTACCTCTACTTCTTAGCAAACCCCATTTTAAAAGCAACAAAAAATGTGGGGGACACGGAGGAGCACAAAGAAAATGATGAATGACTCAATTTTTTAAACAAGTGGTTCTAATAAATGCTACAGTTTGTTAAAATTCAAAGACTTAATGCAAAACCAGTGGGACAAATGGGTACAAAATTACAGTAAGAAGAAGAAATTGATCATTATCATCACATAATTAATCTTCTTGGTACTTATGTCATAATTTCAATCTTCTTTGCACAGCCTTTAAATTTGAAAATATTTAATAGTGAATTCACATATTCTGTCTTATTACCAAAAACAGCTTGACTCCTCAATAGGATTAAAATATATTAACATGTCTGGGTCCTAAATAAGGTGGGCATTCAAGAAAGAAAAGCAGCCAGCTGTTGTTCACAGTGTTAAACTATGCTGTTCAACTATGAGGGCTAAGAAAATCATCTTACTTAAAAGTTTTATTATCAGATCTTCCCCATTATCCCTATTAGTTTAAAAGTTGACTACATGTTCATGAAAGATTGAAAGTTGCAGTTTCTTGTAACTTTTAAGCTTTTATTGAGTCAAAGTTTAGTATTCAAAGCATTATCTAAAAGTTACTATTTAAAGCATTATAAACTTAATAATGAATCTCCCTTCCTTTTTAGTTTAGACTCAAAACACTAGTTGACAAATGTTTAACAGCAACTATATACATTAAATTAACAAGTATTTACTGAGCACCCACTGTGTGCCAGGCAATTAAAATAGAAGGCATGAAGTCAATAAATTATACTACATTAGGTAAGTTTTCATCTTTGTCCTCCACCACTCCCTTTAAAAAAAAAATGCACTATTTTACAGGTCCTAGTCACCATTTATATAATAGAGGTTCAAACAATAATGAGAAACAAAGATTATCATATAGAATCTAGATACGCAAATGTGATTCAAAAACCTTTTAATAAAACAATTACTAAATAATTATCATACTAAAAGTTTTGTCAAAAATAAACATCCATTTGAGAATTCATCCAAATTCATTTATACAGTCTCACCACTCTTTTCCCACTATTTCTCAGATGGTGAGTTAGAAATTCCATAGTAGTAACCAAACCTTCTACACTATCAAGGCAATACCCCAGTGTAAAAAGAACTTTTGCTGGGCTTTCAAGTTTAAGGAAAGCTCATGATTACTTCATTTACTCATCATTACTTCATTTGAATTAGTAACAATGAAATCCAGTAAAAAGTATGCTCTATTACCAAGAGAATCCAAGGGCTTCTGAGTTCTATATATGTAAAGCTGACAAAAAACAAGGATCCAGAATAAGCTAAGTTTCCTTACACAACAAGATACTAAATATTCAATGGTTTGTGGCCATTAGCTACAACTACCCTCTACTTGGTAGCTCTAAATAAAGTAGACACAGAAAATGTGTAAATGAATCAATCAGCATAGCTGTGTTCTAATAAAGTTTTATTTATAAAAACAGAGGGCAGCTTACATACACCTAGATCTACGGTGCAGGTTTTTTATTTTGGCTGCACTGTGCATGTGGCCTCTTATTTCCCTGAACCCTTGCACGCTGCAGTGGAAGCCCAGTCTTAACCACTGGACCATCAGAGAAGTCCTAGGTATAGTATTAAAAACATCTTCAAATATGATTTCTTGCCATTTAAACTTTGCCTGAACCTAAGTTAAAAAGCAGAAAATAATAAAAGGTTGGAGTAAATTAATAAGATTTTAATAAACTTGGTACACATCTCAGAATATGGGTTTATTTTTGTACTGTGTTGAACCTCACTAAATCCCTGTTTTTATATTCATTTACTTAAAATTTCCAAAGTCATATTTAAACTTAAAAAACAGATTAAACATATAAATTGAGTAAAAACTTACTAAATGCTTCCACCAACATCTATTTCACTTCACTGTAGAGGCCCCTTAGGTAATTCAGCTTCAGGATTCATATTCCTGCAGAAAGCAAAAGGAATATAATTTTATGTACAGAAACACAAAAATAGATTTGGAAATTTCAACATCTTATCAGAATCAATTACCAGACATGTATTTATAAAGACAGTTCCAAAGATCAAAAGTTCTAATCCAGAGAATCTTAAATCTAAATGCTCAGAACTTCAACTGTAGAATGTTACTATAAAAACACATATTAAGCCTCAGTCCCCAAGAACTTCCTAGGTAAAAATTTGGGCTCCCTAACAGGCAGTCATGGTTGTTAAAATAGCTGTTTTACAGAGCCAACCTCACTCCTCAACAGAACAGAAGCACTTTACCTTCTGGTCCTTCATCTACCCTGCTTTCAACATTTCTAAAGGAAAACTTCCATTTCCAACCTGGCAAGGCCACGCTCTCACTCTTCAGTATTACTATAGCATCATGAGCCTTAATCAACACTATTCTTGGATAGAAACCTTAAGCATAATTTCCAACTTTTCTTTACTACTAGTTAAATGGACCTACTCAACACTTGTTCAATCACTAAGTCTTGCTGGACTCTGTGAACTCATGAACTGCAGCATGCCAGGCTTCTCTGTCCATCACCATCATTCTGAGTTTGCTTAAACTCATGTCCATTGAGTTGGTAATACCATCCAACCATCTCATATCCAGTCGCCCCCTTCTCTTCTTGCCCTCAATTTTTCCCAGCATCAACACTAACCCTCTCTAAAGTATGTGGCTTGATAAAAATACCATATCCATACTTTTCACTGGTTAGACTGAAACAGTTCACCAACATGGAAGACAATGTTTCTCTATCTCAAGTAAATTTTTGAGAATACAGGTATATACTTTTTCCCATTACTCCTGTGCCAAAGTATGATTAATCAAAATAATGGCAAGAACTATCCAAAATGCTTTGTTTAAAACTTCAATTATGAAAAAGTACCAATTTAAGAATTTTTAGAAAGTAAAATAAAGTTTAAGATTTAAGCAACAACTAAGCTACTTAAATGTTTTCCAGCACCAAGGTTTCCAATTTTCAAATTATAAAGCAAGTTCCTGGTAACTTTACCAAAACTCATTAATTATTTTGACTATTCATATTCAATATTGCAAACATCTGCTTCAAAAAATGTTCCTAAGGTCAAGATGCTGAAGTTTCCTCCCAACAAGTTAATAAAATGAAGCAGTTAACAAGAAACACAGCATTATAAGCTTCCAAATTTAACCTGACCTTGTATAAAGAAGGCCGGAGAAGGCAATGGCACCCCACTCCAGTACTCTTGCTTGGAAAATCCCATGAGGGTTGAACATGACTGAGCGACTTCACTTTCACTTTTCACTTTCATGCACTGGAGAAGGAAATGGCAACCCACTCGTGTTCTTGCCTGGAATCCCAGGGACAGGGGAGCCTGGCGGGCTGCCATCTATAGGGTCGCACAGAGTCGGACATGACTGAAGCAACTTAGCAGTAGCAGTATATAAAGAAGGCAGTTACTGAACAAAGCTAAATCCTAAATCAATCAAGTAAAATAAACTGATTTAGTCCCTGAGAGTAGGGCAGGAAAGACTTAAGGGAATATCCATGAAAGAAATGTCTGAGGAAAACTCATCAGCTTATTTAAAAAAAGCTCTCTACCAGTATAAGTATGTGGTTCAGAGTGCTCCATGAAATCCAGATTGAGAAGCTGGATCACACTTTGCACCACCACAAAGAGTACTGACACTAATGTAATCTACCACTCGATCTCTTCTCCAAAATCTGACAAAGCCTCCCTTTATATGGAGACCTGGGATTGACCCCCTGGGTTGGGAAAATCCCCTGGAAAGGGAATGGCAATCCACACCAGTATTCTTGCCTGGAGAATTTCATAGACAGTGTAGCCTGGCGGTCTACAGTCCATGGGGTTGCAGAGTCAGACACAACTGAGCCACTAACACAAGCTAAGTTCACCTTAAGCAGACTACAAACTTTGATCATTTTGCTCATATTCCTATCTATCTTTAATATTTTGCATTAACAAAGATCCTCATTTAATATGAAATTAAAGGTATATTATGATTGCTGATTTTATAATAAAATGCAAAGATGACTTTAGTGTAGTCTTACATTAACATTAGACCATCTGTGTTTTTCTTACATTTGATTATCATCTTTTGAAGTCCTCAAAACCACCTAACACCTTTATTAAGAATAAAACTTGAGAGCATTGTGAAATACAAGAAATTTTTCACAAATATAAGGTACTAGTGGTAAAGTCAAGAAATCCTTCACAACTCATAAACCATTAAAGTTAAGCAAAATATTTAGCTTGATAACCTAAATTAAAATGATTTTGACTACTCTGTAATATATATTAAGGATATAATTGCTTGTTTGGGCAATATTCAATTTCAAATAAACTCAAAAACAAAGGCTTATTTTCCAAAACAGTGGATTATCTAGCTTTACACAATGTATAAATCAAATTGTTGAAGTAAACATGGTTCTTGGAAGTTATATAAACATTCAAATCACAGTTTTTATCTGTGAAGTTCAGAATACCCTTGAATTTAAATTGTCATGGTTAATTATATTCAGAAATAATAGTCAATTTGATAATCAAGTGTGCTGAGCCACTTAACCTGGAAGGGAAAGGTAGCTGAATAAGAGAATATTTATCTCTGAACTACAGTTGTATTCAGAGAAATTATATAGGTTATGCCAAGCATGTAAGCTTCATAATCATGATGGTCAGCTGCAAATATTACATTAAATACATTAATCTTTAAATTATTTAATGAAATAATTAGGAAAAAAATTCAAAACGCTTTCATTACAGCATTCTAAATCTCTATTTTTTAAAGACACTTCTCCATTATGTCTGCATTTTTACTATTTATTAATAGTTTAGAATGCCTAAAATTAAGAAACAGCTTCCCTGGTGGCTCAATGGTCAAGAATCCTCTTGCCAATGCAGGAGACGCAGGTTCCTGGGTCGGGAAGATCCCCTAGAGAAGGAAATGGCAACCTGCTCCAGAACTCTTGCCTGGGAAACCCCAAGAACAGAGAGGCCTAGCAGGCTATAGTCCATGGGGTCGAAAAGAGTCAGACACAATTTAGGAACAAAACCACCATCAAAATTAGGAAAGTCAAGTATACTACCGGTCCAGGTCTCATGTTATTCAAATAACTTCAACACAAAATAACATCTACAATTTGCAATGCAAAAATTATAAAAACTGCTCTCCAGTTTAAGAGAATTAGACACACTATTATTTTTACCACACAATTTAACAGCAAACTGGTATGAGATTGGAAAGCTCCAAATATTTTATACAAATGAGGAAGACTAAAGCCCACAGTGAATAAAAATGTCACGATTACAGAACTAATTCACATGAGAAGCTGGGTCTTCTCTCTGCTGAATCAGTTATTCTTTCCATTCTTTCACACACCTCTCATTAATGGAGAAGATGGAGATATCCCAAGTTATCTTTTTTTTCCCTCTCAACAAAGAAGAAAATCAGAGTAAACAAGGCAATTTAATTGGTTGTCCACAGTCCAAAATTTTAAATAATCAAGAAACTGTGAACAATAGTAAAGTAAGCTTGAAAGAAAATTTATATTCAGAATTACTATTGCATATAATCTAGCCTCTAATTATAATGCAGTAGTTCATGAAAGCCTTTTGTTAACTATGGGCATGGCTTCCTTCATTATCTGTGGAACTCCAGGAATTTTTTAAACAGTTGCCACAATGATAAACACGATGGAATTCAATCTTGAACCTGATCAGGTTATTTTGATTCAAGAATTCAAAATGTTAAAATAAAAGCAAAATATTTAAGTATTTGTAACTTGGACTCAAACAGAAAATAGTAATAAACTAAAATTTTTTTATGAAATATAGTAACTTAAAAGAATGGAATCTTTGTTTTTATCTGCTCTCATGTATCCATTCTTTTTGTCTACCAGAAATATTGCCAATTTTACAAGCCTGGCTCAGCAGCAGATTTCAAAACACTGACCGTATTATTTTGAAGGTCAAAGGACATGCAGATCTGTTTAAAATGTGACTTATTAAATCTTTTATTTTGTTGGTGATAAAAAGGAAAACTGAACTCCATTATGTTAATTTAGGAATTTCTACATCATTTAAAGTATTTTTATGATTAGACAAAAAAATTAAAACCTCCATTTAACATTTTAATCTTAAAGTCTTTTTTTTCTTAATTTTATGGATTCAAATTACAACTTTGGTAGTCTATTATTAGTCACTGCCAATTTCTACTTAAACTTACCCTAACCTTCATACACATTTGTGTCTTAAGAAGCTCAGTTTTCAATTTTTTCAAGTGTCCAAGCACGTCTGAATGCCAAAATAACATCCTATCATTTACAAGAAGGAATCCCTAACTTTGATATTTGTATTAAAGACGCTTGGGATGAAAGATGTCTTGACTCTACATATATGACATTTTTAAAACATTACTGTTAAAGGTCTAACATTTGGTTTCTTTTGTACATTGTAATAAACACAAATTTGACCAAACTGCAAAAGGACCAAAAGCAAAAATTAAGCTAAATTAAAAGAAATACAAATATTACCTCTATCATCTATTTGAATCAACAGAATAAGCTAACACCAACGATAAATTATCCACAAGAATTTTAAGAACAAATGCAAACCTGCCCTTATATAAATTAATCGGTTATTTGACTATCCTTAAAACTTCCCAAGGTATCTCATTATATTTCATATTTCCTCTGGTAAATCTCTTGCTAGTATCACCTGACATTAATTTCCACATTCAGTGTTAAGGAGTAAGAAATTATTCCTGAAAATTCTGTACATATTTAATTCATGTATCTAATTTTAGAATATCAAAATATCATATACATGATGAAATTATTCCTTCCTTTCAAGCTCTAAAGACTTACTAAGCTATAGGTAACAAGTCTCTCTAGTCACATCATTTTAGTTTCCTGTAAAATAACTTATTTTTCTACCTGTTTGGGAAGAAAGACTCACAAAAATAGGTTAAATGACTATTTTAAATCCACTAAATAATAACTAGACTATGAAAGGGTCTACTTAATTTTTGAAATACAGTTCTTTTAAGAATTTTAAGATCTGCAGATACAAAATGCTACGCCATTTCTAAAACATAATCTGTATCACCAAAAAAATGGCTGAGGAATGTACATTTCAGATTGTAAAGATGATGACTCAACTTCTGATTTAACCATAAATCTAAGTCACCATTTAACTGAAAAGTACTGAATGTCTCTACAGCTGATATAAATTACATGTGTCAACTGTTTAAACATTAGCACAAAACTGCTTTGATATAAGGAAATGCATTTGATGGGCTTTTTCTCATCCCTTTTTCAAGATTAAGCATACAATCTATGTCATATTGACAACCTTTACTGATATTTTCCTGTTCAAATGTTGGTAGCTATTAGACTTCATATGTTGGGTAAAAACATTTACTTACTTGCTATATAAAATACAAACTATCATAAAGATTTATCCTCAAGGATAAAATTCCATGGTCTCAGTCTTCAAAATGGCATACCTTTTGAGGGGGGAAAGAAAACAATATTCTAAACAATTTATTGATGGAACCACCAAAAGCCAAGTAGGAATACATGTTTTTAAAGTTCTTATTTCATGAAAGAAACAAAAACTAAAGTCTATGCTCACAAACCCTAATTTTTAAAACATTCTCCCTAAAATGTTAATATGAATAGTAACTAGATTGAATTTTCCAATGAACTTATTTAATATTAAAGATTAAAACTGTTTGCACAGTATATTAGGCAGCAAAAAAGAAAAAGCATATCTTTGGTTTATGGTTTTCCTGAAAGTATAATCAGTCTTTTTCTTGGTCCCAAAAATTAAACAAAGGCTTAAAGGACCTTCAATATTTTAAACTATTCAAAAGGCACATTAAGTTACAATAGCTATGCACATAATACTTCTCAATGAAAAGGTTTAAAGATTTTGTAAAATTATTTCAGATACTTACTCATAGTATCAAAAATACAAATTATCAAAATAAAAACCTAATAAGCTTACTTTTATGTCAAAATAGTAAAATTTACCCATTCTTACCTCAAATAAAACAGCGTATTTGTTCAGAATCATCGTCAACCAAATTTAATTTTAATCTTGTAAGTTACCTAAAAAAAAAGAAAAGATAATATCAGTGTTTTGATTTTTGAACAATTCTTGGCCAAAGTTTCAGTGTGATGAAACAATGAGAAAATATTCCAGACATGATCACTGGGTAAATTCAAGAAGATAGCTTATCAACATGCTACCTGTACACTTAAGGTTGCAGTTATTTATCATAGTATCTATCACTCTGTTTTCCTCATCTTTTGGTTGCACGCATAAATATTAGAGATAAGGCACTGAGATTAGAAAAGAAAAAAATTCTCATCTTTGTCGAGGTTTAAGATTATGACCTTGTTTTCATTTTTATTTTCCTTTGATGCCAAGCAATACACAAAAACAACGAAGTTTACCATTTGTAAAGGTTGAAATCATCTTAAATTTTCTTTACCATCTAGAACTACCTTTTACAAGAAATGAGCAATTAAAAATTAACTTCAGGAGAAATAAGTGAAGTTAAAATGGCTACTGGTTACTTTAAATTTTTAAACCACAAGTTATTTGATCTCACCAAGTGGGATATTAGCTTTGTCTTTAAGCAAATCTAAAACATGTACTATCTATGATCTTTATTCAATTTCAAACTGAGGTCTCTCTAACATTTTCAGTCTCCCTTCCCCCATTTCTCATGTAAAAAGATCTTATGAGGTTAAACAACTAGCAATTATTTTGCATTTTGCTAATTAGAGGATTCTGAAAAACTAGACTCAGAATATTAATATAAAACGACTTGCTGTGTTCAAAAATTTCAAAAACGTTGATTTGAAAAACCAACACGGTTAAAACAACAGAGTCTGTAAAATCAAGATATGCGCAACTGATGTAATGAGTAGCAGTACATGAATGCTATTCGGGAAATAAAACAATTTCACTAACAAAAATACCCTCAGAAACATTAAAAAATACAACAGTACCTGTGATTTTTACAAGTACTACGTAAATCTGCACAACACTATGTTTATGTAGATCTTCACCTCCACAACAACACACGACCTACCGCAGGACGAAGACAAATATATTCTAAAATACACAAAGGTTTGTGCATCTGTGGTTTGTTCTTCAAATCACTAAACTTAAAATTCCCTCTCAGACGATGTTTCACATTTCTAGACTGTACAGGGGACTCTACAAATTTTTTAAAAACCATAATACACTATTAAAATACTGTTCCATTTTGAGCATAACTGGATTTTTATGCATGCAACAAATATGGCTCCTCTTCATCGCCCATTACCGAGCAATCCTACTTTAATATTTACACTACGAGAAAGTAACTTCACAAAGGGATTTGGTGTCTGAATATTCCTTTGCAAAAGTTTTGTCGATCACAGCTTGTGAGGATATACATCATTTTTTAAAATAATCAAACGACGAACTTAAACTTTTAAAAGTCTAGGAACTGACCCAAGTATCTCCTAACATTCAGGTGTGGTATAACGGCTCCTTATGACCTTTTTAAAAGTACCCCAACAGTAGATTTAATCATTGTTCAAACAACAGAATGTCAAACAATCTTGGCGTAATTACTCAGTAAAATAAACTACCTTAATCAAACGTCATCGTCTAGCACCATAATTATAATCTGTTTCCATTAAACAGCCCTGACGACATAGTAAACTTGGCTTCTTAATTTTTGAAATACCAGAAGCACTCCTCCAACTTGCATTTTAAAAAGACAATCTTAAACGTCAATAAAGGGTTGAACAAGCAGCAACTACCTTTTCATCTGTAACACTGCAGCCGTTTTCAAAATCGGCTTGGAAAGAGTTAAAAGCCAACACCCAAAGGGAAAAAAAAAAGCACAAGTTTTTATTTTTTGTTGAAACGTAGTCAGGGTTCCATTGTTCTTTTAAATTCAACCACGAAGATGTGTTCCCACCTCACGGGAAAAGGGTTAACAAAAAACTCCCCAGTTGGAAGGACAAGAAAGGGGATTCTTTTTTCCTTACCCTGAATATCAAAATAACTCACCAGGACAGACGGGGCTCTCCTCGCACGGTCGCCGCCGCCGCCCCTCTCCCCGCGGGGCCGGTCCGGGCAGCGAGAAGGGCCCCCGCCCGCCGCGGGGTCTGCAGCGGGGCCCCGCGCCCCCAGCCCCCGGCCCCGCGGCGCTTCCCGCCCGGAGAGCCAGCGAGCGGCGCCGCCGGGGAGAGCCGGCCCGCGAGGCCCTGCCCGCCGCCCCTCCTGCTCGCGCGCTCAAGGACATTTTGCTTTTCCTCCCAAGGACAAAGGACAATAAAAGGAGCCGGGGAGCCACTCACCGGGTCCGAACGCCGCGGCCGACCCCTCCTGGTCGCCTGCACCCGACTCCCGCGCCAGGGCGCCCGCCCGAGCCTCCCGCCCGTACGGGTCGGGCCGCCGGGGCCCCGGGAGCCTCGGCGGCCGCTGCCGCAGCGACGCTCTCCGCGTCGTGGGCCCGGCCGCCCCGGGCGCCTCTGCCGCGGGCTCCCAGCCTGGCGCGCGGCCCGCCTCGCCCCCCAGCCACGGCCGCTTTGCTCCCGCGGGTCTGCGGGCCGCCCGAGAGTAGGTCCTCGCCGGCCGACGGGCCCCGTGGCCGCGGCGGAACGCCTGACAGCTCGGGGTGCTGCTGCCTCTCCGGCCATCTTGTGCCGTGTGTGTGTGGTGTCTCTCTCCCGTCTCCTCTCTCGGCTCTACTCCCTCCCTCCTCCTCCCCCCCGCCCCACACACCACACAACATGGCCTCTTCGCTGCGGCGGCGGCTGCTGCGGCGGCAGCAGCTCCGCCGCGTTCCTGCCCGCTCCCCTCCCCCACCCTCCCCGCCTCCCGCCCGCAGCCCCAGGTAGCAGTACGCATGCGCGCCTCCGCCCGCCCGTCGCGGCCATTGGCTCCTCGAGCTTCCTGCCACCCCCCTTCCCGGGGAGAGGCCTCACGCACGCTCGCAAGCGTCTTCCTCCCGCCTAACAACACCACTTGGAAGCTATTGGCTAATTCTGACCCCACCCCTTCAGCTGCCTCCTCTTGGATACGCTGGGCTTAATGCCACTCACCTTCTGTTGGTGTCTCTGGTTTTCTTGAGTGGTCCCAGCCAGCGATTGGCTGACGATGGAACATTTGGTTTGGAGCTGGTTTGTTGGTTTGCGCCCCGCAGTGCGGACCCCTCGAAGAAGACTATAGGGGGTCCCAGGCCCGGAATAGGCTAGGACAGTATAATTAGTACAGTGTCCTAAAGATGGGGCCTTCGCTCTTGGAAAAACTAGAAATTCGGTGTTTTTGACTTCAGATTTTTGTCTTTTTTAAAAAAGGAAAATGACTGACAGGATGACGGGCAAACAAGATGCAGGTTCATAGCCCTTGGGCAACAGCCATTTCTCCTCAACTGTAGAACTCAAGATTTTTCTTCTAAACAACCCAGTGGTTCCCTAAAGGTCAAAGAATTAGGGTCAAGCGATTTTCCAACCAGCACATCCCTCTAGCCAAGCATCCTACTTGAGATGCCACTTATTTAAGAGTTTGTAAGCTTCTTGTTGACCGTTTATGAAAGGCAGTGTATTAGTATGCACATTGTCCCTCGGCCAGAACACTGGGTTGGGTGAATCAATATCTCTTAATCCTAGCTGGGCCAGATTCCACCCTTCAGGAGTGTTAAAGCGATAGTTTGAAGCTGAACAGTCACGGTCTACCTGCCAACCACCTTCTCCAGGACACAGGCAAAACAAGCTTCACTTCCTTTAAGAAAATCTTTCCCCGCCCCCTCTCCCCTTACTTCTCCCCTACTTAAATCTGGAAGCAACTCTTGGCAGACCGAGGAATAACTGAAAACCTAAACTTTTCCTGAAATGGATGGGAAAAGAAAAAGTAGTGGCTCTCTCCCAATGCCAGCATTTTAGAAATCTTGTTCCTTTTGGCAAGGAACCTGGGAAAAAGGAAAGGAACACTAGACGCTCTTAGTCTTAGCGGTTTATTTGAGGGAAGGAGTCTTGGGGAAAGGTGGGCAACTCAGAAATTCTCTTAAGACCCTGTTTTCTTGAATTAGAATCAGAGAATGTGAAATATTCACGAGGCCTAGGAACTAGGTCTGGCCCCTTCTTTTCAAAGATACAGTTGTTAGTTCATTAAGTACAGCATCAGCTACTTAGGACAGGACCAAGGCTAGAACTCAAATCTCCTAACTTTATATGGATCTTAGGGTTCCTTCTGTGCAAATTGGCCATTTTCCTTAACAGTGTAATTTGAGCTCTGCTGCTGCTGCTAAGTCACCTCAGTCGTGTCTGACTCTGTGCGACCCCATAGACGGCAGCCCACCAGGCTCCCCCGTCCCTGGGATTCTCAGGCAAGAACACTGGAGTGGGTTGCCATTTCCTTCTCCAATGCATGAAAGTGAAAAGTGAACGTGAAGTTGCTCAGTCGTGTCTGACTCTTAGCAACCCCATGGACTGCTAAGTGAACACAAAAATAATGCTTCTTTAACTGAAATTTAGCTTTTCTCCATTTAATTTCCAAGAGATATTCCTATACACAATCTAACTTTGAACATTGTAGACCTGCTGCAGGCTATGTTCTCTGAAATAGCCCCACCTGAACTTTTTGTCTTCATCCTTCCTGATTTGTTCTTGTGTGTTCTTTGTTCAACCCCCAACCCTTTCCCTCCTAGCCCTACCTGAAATCCATCTACGATTCTACTTGTCCTGGTTCATCATGGAGTACTTCTCTGCCAGCAAAACTGGCCTGAACAGGTCCATATTAAAAATAGGTGTGCCTGAAAAGCATTAAGCTATGTACCATCATTGTTCTAAGCCCTCATTGGAGGTTGATTTAGGTGATCACACAGCACCCCTATGAGAGGCTATTATTATCACTGTGTGTTATCTCTATTAGGAAACTGAGACGCAAGGACTTTAACTTGCTCAGGTACACACTGCTAAGAAATATTAGAATCAGCATTGAGCCCAGTAGTCTGACTCCAGACCCATTCCCTTCTGCCTCTCCCAGTTTTTGGCCAAGACTGCCCCCTTGCCAGATGGGTTCAGTTGGATCTCCCATTGTGGGAGCTGTCTGATTTGCCAGGTACTCTCTCCCCTACTTCATTGAAGTGTTCCACCTTCAGAATTAGGCATCCCTCCAATTGGGAGATGTCAGATCCATTTTAACTTAATCCCCAGACCTTAATCCCCATCCTCCACCCTATTGCTATCAATCGCCTGGCATGCCACCTGGGAACTCTAGCTCTCTAGTTCTGGTTTTGTTCGTTTGTTTTGTTTTTAGCTGTGCTGGGTCATCATTGCTCTGTGTGGGCTTTCTGTAGTTGCAGCAAGCAAAGACTACTCTCTGGTTGCAGTGCTCAGGCTTCTTATTGTGGTGACTTCTCCTGTTGCAGCAAACAACACTTTAGGCACATGGGCTTAAGTAGTCGTGGCGCCTGGGCTTTAGTTGCTTGCCAGTGTAGGAGACATAAGAGACTCCGGTTCAATCCCTGGGTCAGAAAGATCCCCTGGAGGAGGACATGGTAACCCACTCCCATATTCTTGCCTGGAGAATCCCATGGACGGAGGAGCCTGGTAGGCCATAGTCCATAAGTTTGCAAAAAGTCAGATACGACTGAAGCAACTTAGCATGCACACACACCTTAGTTGCTCCACGGCATGTGGAATCTTCCAGAAGCAGGATTGGAACCCTGTGTTGGCAGGCAGATTCTTAACTACTGGACCAGGGAAGTCCCTCTAGCTCTCCTATTTTACTCCTTGTTCAATTGTGGATCCTCACGGTTCAATTGTGGAGTGACTCCCTTTAAGAAGATACATCTTGGATGGCTTACAGCTTTCTTCTTCCAAGTTTACATTCCATACAACGTCTTCTTCAGAGAAGGCCCTTATCTACTCAATGGAAATGTTTTCCCTATCACCTCACACATGACAGTCATGATTTCTTTTGCTATATCAACACTGTGCCCTTAGCCATCCTCTTTAAAGCTAGACTGGTGGTGATGGTTTAGTTGCTAAGTCGTGTCCGACCCTTGCAACCCCATGGACTGTAGCCTGCCACGCTCCTCTGTCCATGGGATTCTTCCAGGCAAAAATACTGGAGTGGGTTGCCATTTCCTTCTCCAGGGGATCTTCCTGACCCAGGAATCGAACCTGTGTTTCCAGCATTGGCAGGCTGATTCTCTGCCAATTCAGTTTAGTTCAGTCGCTCAGTCATGTCTGACTCTTTGCGACCCCATGAACCGCAGCATGCCAGGCCTCCCTGTCCATCACCAACTGCCGGAGTCCACTCAAACTCATGTCCATCGAGTTGGTGATGCCATCCAACCATCTCACCCTCTGTTGTCCCCTCCTCCTCCTGCCCTCAATCTTTCCCACTAAGATTCCAAGAAAACCCACCGGGGAAGCTAGACTAGCTCTGTCCTAAAAAAAAGCACCTGACACCTGGCCAACCACAGTCCACTTCCCACCACAGTTCCTTTCATGCTAAGTGATCTGCCAATGAACCCAGAGCAGGTCACTCCCTCCCCTAGCCTCCGCAGGCTCCTATTACTACGGTCTCTCTTTACCAGTGAAAATGAAGAACCCAGCCCTTAGCCCTGACTTACTCAGAGGAAAGGCCTCTCCGCGCTCTAAGTAGATCTGTTCCAATTTAATGTTGTCCAAAAAAAAAAAAAAAAAAACCTTGGATGGGCAGAGAATATTTCTGGAAGGATGCAAGGATCTGTTTACACTGGTCACCTCTGAGGAGACCTGAGAGGAAGGTGGAGAATCAAGTGGAAAGGGCATTTTGTACTCTATATCCTTTCATGAGGTTTGAATTTTGAACCATGTGAAGATATTACCTTTTTAATGAAGAAAGAAAAGGGGAAAACTCAGTCTCCTGGGCTAAAAGCTGCCACTGTTAGAAAGGTAACTTTAAAAAGTGTTTTTGTGGGGACTTCCCTGGCATCCAGTGGTTAAGACTTCGCCTCGCAATGCAGAGGTGTGGGTTCATTCCCTGGTCTGGGAGCTGTGATTCCCCTTGCCTCGCAGGCAAAGCACTAAAACACAAAAGCAGAACCAATACTGTAACAGATTCAATAAAGACTTTGAAAATGGTCCAGATCCAAAAATCTTAAAAAAAAAAGTGTGTATATGTCATCTGCATTGGCTGCACAAAACACCTGTACCTTTTTTATTATTATTTTTAAATGAAATAAAGGTCACACAACACTCAGGACCTCCAGAGATGTGAACGGCCCCTGGAGTGTCCCTGGCTGATGATAAGGGTCCCTGGCACATAAGATGGGCAGCAGCTCCTGGTCCCCGTGTTCTGTGGCCTCGCACTGCAGGACAGAGCTGCTCCCTTGTGTGCCTGCAGCTCTGCGAGCCTGATTCCCGTTTCTGCCCTCCTCTCGTCTGGTGGCCATTAAAGAAGAGCCAGCCAGACATGCTTCCCGCCTTGTGTCCTGTCCTACACATCCACCTCTGCCTGGGGTGTCTCAGTTCTTGGGTCAGCCCAACTCATCATGGAGGCTCAATCAAAACCTAGGATGACCTTGATGTCAGAGGCAGAGTTTTCAAGTACAGGCTTTTCCAGATTCCACAGCTCTGCTCCTGCTCTTTGCAGTTTCTCTTGCTGCTCACGCTCACGTGACTTACATGCAGCCTCTCTTATTTCTGGATACACCCTGCTCCTTCTTCACACACAGCGGTCTTTCTTTTTCCCAGGGTACATCACACGCAGGCTTGAAACTCGGATACTCAAAAGGTTTCCAAACACAGCTCTTGTTTCTTCCATGTACCAGGTACTATTTTTTTTTTAACATTATTCCTTTTTAAAAACTGTTCATTGATTTGGCTGTGCCAGGTCTTAGCTGCAGCACATGGGATGTTCACTGCGGTGCATGCATTCTCTGGTTGTGGCACTGGGGCGTCTGAGGGCTCAGGCTCAGGAGCTGCGCTGTGTTTCCACAGGCTCAGTTGCTCTGCATCATGTGGGGTCCTAGTTCCCCAATCAGGAATCCAACCTGAGTACCCTGCATTACATGGCAGATGCTTAAGCACTGGACCACCAGGGAAGTCCCACTAGGTACTATTTTAGAAGCTGAGGATGCTGCATAGACTGGGGTTCCTGTTCTCATGGAGCTTATATTCTAATGGGGCAGAAGTCTGTACATAAGAAAATACCAAGTAGTCATCAATTAGGTATGTTGATGGAAGGCCTAACCACAGGTTGAGTGGTCAGGGAAGATCTCTCTGAGGAGGTGACATGGAAATTAAAGCAGAAGGACACAAAGGAAGGAGACGTGTAGCCAGTTCCAAGCTAACATGGCAGACAGCATGCACGCAACTAATTTTGCTCCATCCCCAAACTGCATTAAACAGCTTTTCTTTTCCCTTTCTTTCCTTCCTTCTTTCCTTCTTTTCATAAACTCATCAGGGAAAGAACATAAGAGAGCAACGCAATTTCCAAAGCTGGAGAATAGATGGATGAGGGTTTTCTTAAAATTAAGCAGGCCTGAGAAAGCTAAGATCCAGCCCAACTTACACTCAGCAGGCTCAGAAACCAGAACCGGGGATCACTGAGACTAAGTGGGAAGGGGAAGGGTAAAATAGAGCTGAGTGACAGCAGTTTGAGAAGCAGTTAGAACTCACATCCTATCCTTGATCCCAGCAGAAGATTGGAGATTATTCTGAAGAGAGAGTCTCTGGTCTGAAGGATGCTAGGCACATGGAGGGCCTAGCTATCACCCCGAAAATCAGGAGATCCGGAGGCCAGATGCTCAGCAAATGAGATGACTCCAGTCATCTTGCCCCAAGGGCTCAGTGGTAAAGAATCCACTTGCCAGGCCGGAGGGGTTTGATCCCTGCATCGGGAAGATGCCCTGAAGAAGGAAATGGCAACACACTCCAGTATTCTTTCCCAGGAAATCTCATGGATGGAGGAGCCTGGTTGGCTACAGTCCATCGTGTTGCCAACAGTCAGACACGAGTGGGCACACCCACAATCCCAATTTGGCTCTCAGAATGTTGGTAATGTGACATTTACCTTTGGGTACGAGATTGGAAGACTCTTTGAGGAATCTAATAGGTCTATGAGGAAGGCCCACAGGGGACATTCCTAACTCCTAACAATAGTCCAACCAGGTCACCCTTCAGTAAAGCTCAGGATCAATGTATCAGACACCTTTTGTGCACTGCTTCCTAGCCCTCTTGACCTCAGCTGTTATTTTACCCAAAGTCATAGCCACTGTTCCATCAAGTTCCATAAAGCTTCCCAAGCAAATATGATGGTTAGTTTCCTGTGTCAGTTTGACTAGGCGCAAGACGCCCAGATATTAATTACTCCTGGATGAGATTACCATCTGAATTGGTAGACTGAGCAGATACTGCGTGGATGCTCAATCGTGCCTGACTCTTGGCGACCCTGTAGACGGTAGCCCTCCAGTTTCCTCTGTCCTTGGGATTTCCCAGCCAAGAATACTGGAGCAGTTGGCATTTCCTCCTTCAGGGGATCTTCCTCACCCAGGGATCAAACCCGAATCTCAAGGGTCTCCTACATGAAAGGTGAACTTTTACTGCTGTGCCACCAGGAAAGCAGAGCGGATACTGGGCCTCATCCAATCTGTTGAGAGTTTGAACAAAAAGCAGGCAGGAGAATTTACTCTGCTTCCTAATTTTTTTTTTTTGAGCTGGGTCATTTGTGTTTTCCTACACTCAGACTGGAACTACACCATTGGCTCCCCCAGTTCTTGGACTAGAATTACACAACTGGTTCTTCCGGACTCCAGTTTACAAATGACACATCATGAGATTTCTCAGCATGGTCACCTGAGCCAGTTCCCTATAGAATCTCTATCTAGACCTATTTCATCCCTGAGTTTGCTGTCTCAAAGCTGCTTTGACGTCTCTGGGTCAATAGAATCACTCCGCATCAGCACAGAGGAATGTGAAGCCAGAAGTCTAGGGAAGATAATACCTGTGGGGATACCTTGGAAGACTTTGGTCCCCTGATTGGACAGCTGAGACACATTCTATGGGACTCAGAAGATGCTATGAAACAGAGCACCGGTCGCTGCGGCACATGTCTAACACTGATACCGTGCTCTGTCACTTTCCCTCCCACCGTCCCCACTCCTGCTTCTTTGGGTCACTTCATCACTCCCCTGTGTGTAAGTCTTGGGCTCTTTCTTGAGGAAAACCTTGGCTGAGGTACAATAAGACCCAATCTTACAGTTGGAGCTTCCAGTCACCCTTTCAGACTCTACTCTTGATAAGGAGTAATAGTTAATAGTTAATAGTTAAAAGCCAAACAGCTAACAAAAGTTTCTCACATGAAAGACAAGGACCAAAACCAAGAGGAATGAAAAAAAAAGTAACTTGAAGGAAAAATGGGCCATGAAGGGAAAGGATATTAAAAATAAAATTTCTTAATCATCATTAGTATTTCAAAAGGAAAAGAGATGATATTGGTTCCATGAAACAAGGAAAGGATGTCACATAAGAAGTAATTCAAAGAAAAAAGAAACATAGTGACAGAAATGGAAAATTCAATAGAAAGAATAATAAAATTAGAGAAAACAAAGTATGAAGGACAGAAAAGGACGATAGAAGACAAAATTAGAGGATAACTCATGTAGGCAACCCACTCCAGTGTTCTTGCCTGGAGAATCCCAGAGACAGGGGCAGCCTGGTAGGCTGCCATCTATGGGGTCGCACAGAGTCAGACACGACTTGGCAGCAGCAGCAGCATGTAGGTTCATCATTTGAATAATAGAAACTCCAGAAAAAGAAAACAAAGGTAATAAACTGGAAAGAATCATCAGCTAAATAATTCAAGATGTTCCAGAGCTGAAGAACACAATTTCCAGGTGGAAAAGGGTGATCAAGAAGCAAGACCAATAGATGAAGTAGACACTGAGTTTCATCATTGTGAAATTCCAGAACATAGAAGTCAAAGGAAGATTCTACAAGCTTCACGGGGGAAGGTCACATACAAAGGACCAGGAATCAATAGTTTCAAGGTTCTCAATAACATCACCGGAATCAAGAAGTTAGTGAAGGTACTTCCCTGGCAGTCCAGTGATTAAGGCTCTGAGCTTTCAAAGCGGGGGATGCAGGTTCAATGCCTGGTCTGGGAACTACGATCCCGTGTGCCAGGCATGGCCAGGAAAAAAAAAAAAGCATGTTAGTGAAACAACATCTTCAAAACACTTAGGGAAAAATGATTTTCAACTTCAAATTCTACACCTAGCCAAAGTATCTAGAAGGTAAAATGAAGACAGCTTTCATGCAAAATCTCAAAGTGTTTACCTCCCATGAATGCTTTCTCAAGGAGCTGTTGGAGAATGGATCCTGCAAGGGAGCAAACCAAGGAAGAAAAAGTCATAATCAGAGGACAGAGGAGATCTATTGCAGAAGGCGGGCAAACAGAGTCCTCAGGTGGACGGTTCAGGGAGATCCCAGGCTGTTGTGTCTGCTCCAGACAGCTACCAGGCAGAACTGGAGCAGCGTAACTCAAGAGATAGACTCCAAGATAGCTTCATCGGGACCTGCCTCCCCTGGTTCCTTCCTTTGTGCCTGAGGACTGAATACCCAGGTGAACCTGCTTTCTTGCTCAGTTGTTCAGTCTTGTCTGACTTTTTATGACCTCCCATGGACTGAAGCCCCCAGGCTCCTCTGTCCATGGGATTCTCCAGGCAAAAATATTGGAATGGTTTGCCCTTTCCTCCTCCAGGGGATCTTCCTAACTCAGGGATCACACCGGTGACCTACCTTATAATCTGGATGTGAACTATCTGGACCAGGTATTGATAAAATTCCTCTCTCCTCCATTAAGCCACGCCGTCTAGATCAGCTGAGGACTCACTTCTTCCTCCACAGATACGGTCTGCTTTGACCTACTGCTAGACCAAGGTGAGAAGCAGATTAAAACAGAGCAGCGTACTCCCCAACCACATAACTGCCACACGTCTAACACTTGCCTCCTACTCTTGTCCTGTCAATGCTCCCACTGCGCTGCAGCATGTCTTCTCCAGGACTCACTCCTGACGTTGCCTAGGTGAGGTTCTCGTAAATTCCCAGGAAGCCTCAGACTACAACGTGTCTTTGCTGTCTCCTGGGAGCCTTCATCTAACTCTGCCAATATCCCATGATAGCTAGGTGAGTGCCTATAACTCAGGCTTTCCAAATTAAGTGATAACTCTTCAGAGACTTCCCTGGGGTCCAGTGGCTAAGACAACATACTCCCAATACAGGGGGCCCCAGTTTGATCCCTGGTCAGAGAACTCGATCCCACATGCTGCAACTAAGAGTTCATATGCCACAACTAGAGATCCCAAATGCTACAGCAAAGATCCAATGTGCCACATCTAGGACCCAGAGCAGCCAAATAAAAATATATCTTAAGTTGAATTCTACCAAACTTTCAAGCGGAGTGTGAGGGAACTTGTGCTTCCCAGCCAACATAGAGCCTGAGGAACCAGATTTACACACCTGCCTGAAACAAACAGAACAGACAAAAGGCAAAGAAAAATGCAAGGGTACTTAAGACATCAGGCATCAGCTAACAAAGGACCATGATTCCTGAGTGCAGAAAACAAATGCGGTAAGCACTGTTGCCAGCCCCCCTTAGTGCCTGGACTCAACCCTGTCCCCAAGCCTCAGTCCTGGGAGAGGAAACCGAGGCAGAACCCTGCCATCTCCCTGAGCTGAGGAGATGGGCTGGCAGTCCAGGGAGTCCAGGGAGGGCAAGGTGGCTGGAGTTACCAGGGCAGAGTGCCAGAGAGAAGAGAACATGAGCCATGAAAGGAACAGTTCATAACCTAGCTGCGTAACATTAGAAATATCTCCTTGCAACTGTTAAGAAATTGAAAAGCCACAAACAGGGACAGAGTACCTGCAAATCACGGATGAATTAGATAAAGAATGTATAAAGAACTCTCAACATTAAATGATAATAAACTAGAAAACTTTTGTCATATGTTAACATATACATATGAAATCTAGAAAGCTAGTACTATGAACCTATTCGCAGGGCAGCCATGGAGACACAGACATGGAGAACGCTTACGGACAAGGGGGAAGGGGAGGGGAGGAGGGGGTGGGGTGAACGGACAGAGCGGCACGGAAGCATGTACACCAACATATGTAAACAGGTAGCCAATGGGAATGTGCCGTATGACTCAGGGACCCCAAACTGGGGCTCTGTGATAACCTACAGGGTGGGATGGGGTGGGAGGTGGGAGGGAGGTGCAAAAGGGAGGGGACATACGTAGACCTATGGCTAATTCTTGTTGATGTATGACAAAAATCAAACCAACATTGTAAGCCAATCATCAATCAATGAAAGTAAATAAACATAATAAAAAATAAACAATACGATTTTTAAGTGAGTGAAATACATGAAGAGTTCACCAAGGAAGATAGATAAATCGTAAATAAACACATGAAATAATGCTAGGGGAATTCTCTGGCAGTCCAGTGGTTCATTGCTAGGGCTTGAGTTCAGTCCCTGGTTGGGGAATGAAGATTATGCAAGCCAAGCAGTGAAACCAAATAAAAAATAAGATGCTCAGTATCATTAGTCACTGGGGAAATTCAAATTGAAAACACAATGAGATATTACTACGTACATAATAGGAACTTGTGAGTTTAAAAGACTGTCCCAGCAGGATATAATGGATATAATATATATGATAAATATAATTAATACCACTGTGTGATATTTATGAAAGTTAGTAAAAGAGTAAATCCTGAGTTCTCATCACAAGAAAAACACTTTTCCTCTTTCTTTAATTTTGTACCTATGTGATATGACAGATGGTCACTTAACTTATTGTGATAATCACTTTATGAAAATCAAATCATTATGGTGTATATCTTTAACTTATATAATGCTGTATGTCATCTACATCTCAATAAAACTGAAAAAGAAAAATGAAAATAAAAAAACTCTGCCAGCTTGGGAGGATACAGAACAACCAAAAAACACGATCACGCTTTGCTTTTGAAAGTGCCAAAAGGTACAACCTCTTTGGAAAATGCTAGCCATTTATTGTTCAGTTCAAAATACTTAACATACCTATGCCTTAACATAACATATGCCTAGATTTTTACCCAGGTGCGTGTCTATAAAAGGGAATACTACTCAGGACTTCCCAGACAGTCTAGAGGTTAGGAGTACATGCTCTCACTGCCTAGGGCCCAGGTTCAATCCCTGGTCAGGGAACTAAGATCCCACAAGCCACGTGGTACAGCCGAAAAAGAAAAAGGAATACTAATCCATCACTATTAATGAATAAGCTATCGATACAAGCAACAGGGTTGATCTCAATATTAATTTTGCCCAAGAAAAATAAGCCAAAAAATAAAAAAGAGTACATACTATATGAGTCCATTTATATAAAATTCTAGAAAATGCAAACTAATAGAAAGTAGATCAGTGCTCTGGTTGCCTGGAGATGGGAGAAAGATGGGGCAGGATGTAAAACAGGGACATCAAAAGGCACGAGGGAGGAAACCTCTAAAGGTAATGGATATCTTTCATGCTGATGGTTCTGCAGATGTAAGTTCACACTGAAACATACCAAATCACACGCTTTAAATACGTGCAGCTTATTGTATGCCAATTTTACACCTCAGTAAGGCTGTTTGTTTAAAATTTTCCGGAGTTTGCTTTTTTTCTGGCCGTGCCAGGTCTTAGTTGGGATCTTTGATCTTCCTTGCTGCCTGCAGGATCTTTCCGTTGGCAGCATGTGGAATCTTGCAGCCCATGGGATCCAGTTCTCTGCACAGGGATTGGACCCTGGCCCCTTGCATCGGGGAGCGCAGAGTCTTAGCCCTTGAACGACCAGGGAAGTCCCTGCTTATTTGTTTTTTTGATGGAGGACCCTGTGAAGATTGTACTCTAGAAACTTTTGTTCCTATTTCTTTTTTTTCCAACACACATGGATTTTATCTTTTAATTTTAAAAAGGTTTAAAGTTAATACCTGGTTCGAAGTTCAAAGGGTATACAGTGAAAAGTCTCCCCTCTCTCTTCCTATTCTACCCAGAGCTCCTCTCTGAAAGCAATTGATGCAACTGGTTTCCCCAATGTCCTTCCAAAGATATTCCAGATTTTATTATAAGGATTACACTCCAAGATGACTTAGAGTGTGGTTATATTTTATCTGTTGGCTCTAAGACTGCAGGACTGGGGGCCTATCAGACAAACAGACAAGTCGAGCCCCTGTGAAGTCATGCCATCCCAACATCCTCTCCCCTGCAGATATGACCATCAGTCTCAAGTGTTTCTCTCCTTGACCTTCCTCCTGCATCACCCACTAACCTCTCACCTCTGGAGCTCTTCAGACCTGCACCTTCCTGACATGTACCAGCCCTGCTTTGTTCTTTCTCAGTCATCTTCCTGTAGCCACCTTCAAGCATAACATTGGTGGTTTCCCAGCTTCATAAAGCAGCTACTCAGCCAGACTGCTGATGTCATGCTCTTGTGATTCTGTCTAGCCTCTGCCTGCCCCTCACCTTTGCCCAGCCCCCAGTGGGAGCAGCCCACATCTCCTGAGAGTACAGTGAGCTGTGCTTGTTGAATTGAACCAGTTCATGCGAACTGTTCTTTCTTCTGTCCTCCAAAGTGAACTACTTCCCCCACCTTGGAATTTCCATGAGTTAATGGCTATGTTGCTTCCCTGGTAGCTCAGATGGTAAAGAGCCCACGTGCAATGCAGGAGACTCGAGTTCAATTCCTGGATCTGGAAGATCCCATGGAGGAGGAAATGGCAACCCACTCTGGTATTCTTGCCTGGAAATCCCATGGACAGAGGAACCTGGCGGGCTACAGTCCATGGGGCTCACAGAAGAGTGGGACAAGACTTGGTGACTAAACAATGGCTACGTTATTCTGTACTCAACGGGCTCTTTCATAGCTTAATATTTGTCTACTTGGGTATATGGATCACATCTCCCTGAGCAGGCTCCTCGTGCTTTGGCTGACAGCAGAGACCTTGACTTAGACTTTGTTTACTACTGCATAGTTGTAGATGCTCAAATAACAGCTGATGAAAGATTTGCTCTGTTAAAATACCCACCAACTGTAATCAGATTTCATTAACTAGATTAGGAGAACTTTATACTGAATGGGCCAACATGATTTAGCAAGAGTAAATCATCACAATTTCATGTACTTCTTATGTAAATATAGTTTTCCACTCATTGAAAAAATGAAAGTTAGCCACATGTCTGACTCTTTGTGACCCCATGGACTGTAGCCCACCAGGCTCCTCTGTCCATGGAATTCTCAGGCAAGAATTCTGGAGTAGGTTGACATTTCCTTCTCCAGTTAGAGCTCCTTAAAAGTAGGACACACCCTGTATGTTAGTGATCAAAAATAGATCTTGCCCCTGGCACTCTGATAGACTGTCTGAAACTCTGATCTGTTTATGCAATAGCCCCTGACCAGCCGTCCAGAAGCGACTCTGTCCTGAGAACTCCTTGGGACTTCACCTGGGCTCTGAGTTTCAGGGTGCAGTAGGGTGATACTTTGTTGTCTTTTCTCTTTCCTAGATGTAGGCACTAGGAAGAGAGGGAGTGGACAGAGGCAATGCAGGAGCAAGCAGAGCACAGGGACCTTGGCATCCTCAGCTGTGGGATCCAACCTGGTCCTGGCTGCTCCATGGCTCTCTGCAGCCAGGTTCTGATACTTGTATCCAAACATAACCCCGTCACTCTGTAGAAAGCCTCATATTGCCCTGTCTGTTTGCACAGCATCATCAACCCTCATAAACCCCAGGAGGGGGATGAGGTGGCCTAGGGGGCCTAGAAACCTCAGGCTGATGGGGAACAACTATTCCCATTACACAGTAACTCGAGGTCAGAGAACAAGCAAATAATCAGTTCTTAGTTCTACTCTTGCCTGGAAAATCCCATGGACAGAGGGCCTGGAAGGCTGCAGTCCATGTGGTCGAGAAGAGTCGGACACGACTGAGCAACTTCACGTTCACTTTTCACTTTCATGCATTGGAGAAGGAAATGGCAACCACTCCAGTCTTCTTGCCTGGAGAATCCTAGGGACGGGGGAGCCTGGTGGGGCTGACATCTATGGGGTTGCACAGAATCGGACACGACTGAAGCGACTTAGCAGCAGCAGCAGCAGCAGTTCTTCAACCAACAGGGATCTAACCCACCCCTCCCTGCAGTGGAAAGTGCAGAGTCTCAATCACTGGACCGCCAGGGAAATGCCTCCGTCCACCCCCTCCTTTTTTCTTGTTTTGGCTGTGCTGAGTCTTTGTTGCTGCTCCCCGGTTTTTCTCTAGTTGTGGAGAGTGGAGGCTACTCTCTAACTGTGGGAGTCTCACTGTGATGGCTTCTCTTGTCGCAAAGCAGAGATTCTAGAGCGCACAGGCTTAGTAGTTGTGGTTCTCACACTTAGTTGCTCCCATGCATGTGGAATCTTCCCAGATCAGGGATCTAACTGATGGTGTCCCTGAATCACAAGGTGGATTCTTAACCACTGCACCACCAAGGAAGCCCCAGCAAAGAGCCAGTCTTGATTTAAATATTTGATATTTTGTTCATCAGGGATATTTTAGCATTAATTTTCTCCTTTAAAACATTACATAAAAATATTATTTGTCTTGAGTTGGCACCTCTTAAATTTTGTGCCTGAGACAAGTGCGTTCATCTGAACCCCAGTCCTACGTGGATGGTAGAGTTGCAGAAAAGGAATTCTGGTAATCAAAGCCTTCAGTTCTGACCTAACACAGCCATGAAAAGCCTCAAGACTTGGACTTCCTGGACCTTACCCTCATGACTTTCTCAGTCATATAATATAGATGATTCTATCTGCCCCACTTTCTTTGCAGGGCAGTTAAGTATGACGGTCAGATGAGATCACGTAGGGAAAAAAAAATTACTCTGAACACAAAATGGGATAATAATTAGCAGTCATTTGTCTTCAGGCTTGCTCTTTAAGCAGGGATTAGCCAATCCAGTTTGATCTGTGACCTCCTAGCTCAAATGGCATGGTGACCTTCAGAAATTGCGTGGCAGCTAACAAAAATACTGAGATCTATTTGGCCTCTGGGTTCTTACCCTGGGATAAGTCTGTGCTAACAGAGAGACCTTGACTACTGCTTTGCCTCTCCAGAACCCAGGAATAGGATGTAACTCCAGTCTCAATCTATATCCTTGACAAAGTGAACTTGGACTCAGCTGACATAATTCAAGCCTGACATGATTCCTGACTCTAGACTCATATACAGGAAACAACCATAACTTTGAACAAGCTAGTATCTTCTGTGTTTTTACAGTGTCATTATTTTTTGTACAATAGTTATACTTACTGTATGTATTAAGTTCTTAAAGGACGGACTGTGGAATAGAAATTAAGGGTTCTCTTAAAAAAACTGTAACATTAATTTATTTGTTTCCTGTACAGTTGGGCTTCCCTGGTGGCTCAGAGGGTAAAGCATCCGCCTGCAATGCAGGAGACCCAGGCTCGACCCCTGGGTTGGGAAGATCCCCTGGAGAGAGGAATGGCTACCCACTCCAGTATTCTTGCCTGGAGAATCCCATGGGCAGAGGAGACTGGCGGGTTATAGTCCATGAGGTCAAAAAGAGTCAGACACGACTGAGCAACTAACATTTTCAAATTTATGTAATTTCTTTGTGACATCTCATTAGTGTCTCATCAAAAACTGTTGCTCTTGCTATTTATTTTTTAAAGTTTTTTTATTATGATAAATATATATAACATAAAATGTACCATTTTAACCATTTGAAATGTACAATCCAGTGGCATTAAATATTTCACAATGTTGTGTAAGTATCACCTCTATTTATCACCAGAATTGTTTCCTCATCTCAAACTGAAACTCTGTAACTGTTAAATGATAATCCTCCTTTCTTCCCTCCCCAGCCCATGGTAACCACTATTCTACTTTAGGTCTCTATGAATATGCCTGTTTTCAATAACATATAACTGGTATCATACAACATTTGTACTTTTGTTATATAAACTTTTATATACAGGGAGAATTCCATCTTGTTTTGTTTTCTCTTTAGAAGACTCTTTTTCCCACTCAAGAAAAACATGGCTTCTCTTACTAAGAAATTATGTAATAAGATTGTTTCCCTTTTCTATACAGCGCTAAACAGGAAAGAACATTCAGTTCAGTTCAGTCCTGTCACTCAGTCGTGTCCGATTCTTTGCAACCCCATGAACTGCAGCGTGCCGGGCCTCCCTGTCCATCACCAACTCCCAGAGTTCACTCAAACTCACGTCCATCGAGTCTGTGATGCCATCCAGCCATCTCATCTTCTGTCGTCCCCTTCTCCTCCTGCCCCCAATCCCTCCCAGCATCAGAGTCTTTTCCAATGAGTCAACTCTTCACATGAGGTGGCCAAAGTACTGGAGTTTCAGCTTCAGAATCATTCCCTCCAAAGAAATCCCAGGGTCGATCTCCTTCAGAATGGACTGGTTGGATCTCCTTGCAGTCCAAGGGACTCTCAAGAGTCTTCTCCAATACCACAGTTCAAAAGCATCAATTCTTCGGTGCTCAGCCTTCTTCACAGTCCAACTCTCACATCCATACGTGACCACAGGAAAAACCATAGCCTTGACTAGACGGACTTTTGTTGGCAAAGTAATGCCTCTGCTTTTCAATATGCTATCTAGGTTAGAAGCTGTCTAAAACCAGCAGAAGAACTTTTGACTGTTAGGGATGAGATTTTCCTCTGACCCACCCAGTTAATTAGACATCTAATAATCTTGGGTTTTCATTTCAGTGACTTAGTCAAGTGGAGAAGGTACAGCAGTCTTTTATTATTAGCATTTTACACCTATCTGCATAATGAATGAATCTGGTAACTTGTGACGTTCCTGTTAGTCCCCAGCTTCTCAGAATCTAAAGGCCATTTTTCTTGCTTCTTATTTTAGTTATTTTCTTTTGCAGAAGCACATAATATCAGGTAGCGGTGAAGAGTTGACTTTTGGAGGTCTGGTTTTTGCTTGTCTGCTTTACTTAAAATGCCCAAGGCTTTTTCAAAGTTTGTCAATCAAGGTTCCAAAATATCCCCTAATACTGGGAGGACGTAGTCAAACTGTATGTATCGGTATCACTTAAAGTAATATTTTGCAACCCTCTCATGTTGATTTTTTTTACCCTGGAAGTTCCTTTTCTGTCGTTGCTCTCCTTATGAGCAACTGCTTTCCCTTCCCAGGCCATCACGGCAGCCCCCCATCTGTGCAGGAACACCGAGAATGCAGCACACACAGGTGCTGAGATTGCCTTGCCCTTGAGGAGCTGTCATCCAAGTTAGGTGGCAAGAGGGACATTTATGAAGTGATTGTGTCTCATGGAAGCCGGAATATGATTAAAGATCTAAATGAGGGGCTAAATAAGAATGGCTTTGTGAGGTCCAGGGAAGGAGAGAACAGACGGTGGGGACTGCCTGGGGAGCTTCTTAGAGAAGTGACGTTATACGCTGAGCTGTGAGGACCTAGGGAAGCAGAGGTAGGAGGTAGATGCTCCTACCTGTAGGAAGTTGCAGAGCTGCCATCAGTCCCCCTACACAATGCTTTTGAAAAGTCATACATGTTAAAGTTAGTCCATCGACATAGCAGCTATTCAAACCGGGATAAAGAGAAGCATCAATGTAAAGCTAGCCTGAGACAGGTAAAGAAACGGCTGCTCCTCCAGGGACCAGGGGCGCAGGCTTCATTCTGGCTCCCCTGTTCTTGTCAGAACTCTGGACAAATCTATATGTCTCACCTGACATGGTTTTCTATCCCACATTCCAAAACTGCTTGCCCCTCCCCAGCCAAAATCCAACACTTGCGGTTCATTATTGCTTATCATGTTCCTGATCTCCACCAGAGATTTTTAATAAATTCATTGTTCTGTCCTTCCCACTAAGCTCTTCATCTGCCATCTGAATCAATGGTGATTTGTTTCCATTGTCTTTACCACTCAGTAATAAAGGAAAAATGCCCAAAGCATCAAGAAGGAAGAAAATAGGTACACTGTATAATCGTCTAATTAGCTAACAAATGCCTAGTTTGTTTTTTTTTAAACTAGCAAACTATATAATAGATAACTAGCTTTGTTCAAAAGCCTTTCAGCCAAGTCCTACTTCATGCTGAGTGCAGTCTATATCATTCAAAAATTAACACAACTCTACTTTCCTGGTGGCCCAGTGGCCAGCCTTCTCAATGCAGGGGGCCCGGATTCGATCTCTGGTCAGGGAACTAGGTTTCACACGCCACAACTCAAAAGATCCTGCATACGACAACAAAGTACGCAGGATATGCAGAAAAAAAAATCAGTTTACGTCACTTCAGACTTGGAAGTCAGAAAGTGTTATGTGTCACATGACTAATTTAAAGGTGAAGATGAAGACATTAATTCCCCAGCTCTGACAGACATGGTTTAACACTGAAAAGAAGAGGACACGATTCTAGGAGCTGTTATTTTCCAGTGTACTCAAAAATGGGAAAACATGTAAAGTTCAAGAAATATGGGTAGGGTTACAGGGAAGAGTGTTGTTATAGTGAGGAGACCCAAAAAGGCAAGGAAAAGCCGGAAACTTAGAAGGAAAAACCGTGAGGTCGGGTAAAAATTAAGGCTCCCAGGAGGCCACAGCCAAGGAGAAGCTTTTACTGCTTTCCAGAACTGCCACTGGGCTGTAGTCTTAACCCCTTCTTCACCAGAAGTCTCCAGTTCAGTCTATTTACATAAATAAAGATGGGGGAAGGGATGTGCTTTAGCACAGAAAACTTTGTACAACTACCATACAAAGTAAACTTTAGAAAAGCCACTGAAAGGAGTCCTTTACTCCTTTCTCCTCAGTCTTGGTATAGAACAATTGAGGAACTCCGCTGTGTTTAAATATTTAGTTGTAAATACTATGGATAAAGACCATAGCTGTACTCATGGGCTTGATTCACAGCTAACAATAGGTGACAATATGGTGACTGCAACCATGAAATTAAGACGCTTGCTCCTTGGAAGGAAAGCTATGACAAAACTAGAGAGCATATTGAAAAGCAGAGATATCACTTTGCTGACAAAGGTCCATCTAGTCCAAGTTATGGTTTTTCCAGTAGTCATGTATGGATGTGAGAGGTGGATCCAAAAGAAGGCTGATGCTTTCAGACTGTGGTGCTGGAGAAGACTCTTGAGAGTCCCTTGGACTGCAAGGAGATCCAACCAGTCCATCCTAAGGGAAATCAACCCTGAATATTCATTGGAAGGTCTGATGCTGAAGCTCCAGTACTTTGGCCACCTGATTCAAAGAGCTGACTCATTGCCAAAGACCCTGATGCTGGGAAAGATTGAAAGCAAAAGGAGAAGCGGGTGGCAGACGATGAGATGGTTAGATAGCATCACCAGCTCAATGGATATGAGCTAAAGAAAGCTCTGAGATATAGTGGAAGACAGAGGAGCCTGGCATGCTGCAGCGCACGGGGCTGCAGAGTCAGACACGGCTGGCAACTGAACAACAACAATACCCTGGCCTCCAAGGAAAAAGCGGAAGGGAGCCCTGGAGACTGTGAAGGCCTGTTTGGTCTTGGTTTCTGAGAGCAGAGGTAAAGTTTTTAACATCTGAAAAGGAAATGAAATAGAAGAAGTACTGGTGGGAGGCCGAGCAGGTTCCTGTGGGACTGAAACTGTGGTGCTGAGAATCAACAGCC